>CM062569.1:53636979-54836979 GCA_031468815.1 Morus bassanus
GAGGCAGACGGTACAGGCAGCTGCCAAGGGATGCCGCCCAGCGGCCGGCTGGGCTTGCGGGGGGAGGCAGCAGCAGCGGGTGTAGAGATTAAAGAGGAAAAAAAAAAGAGAGAAAAAAAAAAAAGGGCTCTAGGCGGGGGGAGGACGGGGGCATGTTGCTGCCGGAGCCGCTGGCCGCAGCCCAGCGCCCTTCGCTCGCCCAGCAAGGCGAAATACGCGCATGAATAACGTCCCGTCGGGTGGAAAGTTCCACCCGCGTGTAGCGCGCAGGAGCCCGGCACCCCCCGGCCGCGCCTGCGAGGGGTGCGAGCGGGGGTGAGCCCGGGAGGAGGATGCGGGGAGGCCGCGATACCCTCCGCCGTCCCTGCCTGCGCCCCCCTCCCCCCCCCGGACACCCACTCCCCCCCCCCCCCCGGGCGGGGGTCCCCGGCAGCATCGTTTCACCTTGTGCTTCGTGCATGCACCGGCGCTCCTGCCGCGCCCCCGGTGCGCCCGCAAGGAAGCGACCGAGCAATTAAGTCCCGGGTACACGGTGTTCCCAAATGACCGTGTACAGTGGAAACAAAAACTGTGGAGCGGGTTGTTTCCTGGGTTTGGTTTTTGTTATGTTTTGTTTTTTTTTTCCCCTTCCCCTTTTGCACTTGTCCAGTCCTCGGTCATCTCTCCACCTTTTCTAGAAGCAGAACTCTGCCCTCTCCTTCAAGTTCAGGAGACTGGGATTTTTTTTTTTTCCCCTTGCTTCCCTTTTCGGCATTAAAAAAAGACCTTGTATTTTTTTTTTTTTTTTTTTTTCCTTTTCCCTTTCAGTAATGTCCCAGCCGGGATCAGGGCAGTACACAGAAAGGGCTTTTGTTTGTTTTATTGAAAACCGGGCAGGAAATCTTGTTCTCCTGAGTCACCGCGGCTCCTTCAAGGAAACGTCAGCGTCCCTTATCGCCGCTCACCCGGAGCGGACGCGGGCTGCGGAGGCGGCGGGGGTGGGGGGTGGGGGGCACTTTAGGTGCTCATCCAGGACAGAGCCAGACTTCAACTTTATATAACCGCGAAAAATAAAGAAGGGCCGGGAAAAGAAGGGATGGGGGGGAGGGGGGGGAAAGGGAGAGACGGGGCTAAAGGAGTTTGCTGTGCGAAAAAAAAAAAAAAAAAAAAAAAGATTTGATGCGTTTGCTCATGGATGCTCTGCACGGTGGGGGTGCTGGGGGGGGGCTGTCCCGGGCGGGGGCCGCGCACAAGGTAGGGTGGTGGCAAAGGCGGCGATGCTCGTCTCGTCGTCCTCCCCCCCCCCCCCGACGTCCTCGGAGGCGGCCACCGGCCGCCTCCGAGGACGTCGGGGGGGGGGGGGGGACGAGCATCACCGCCCCGCCCTGGTCCCGCCCATCACCGTCGCCACTTAAGCGCCGTCGGGTGCCCCGCCGAGGCAGTGCGGTGCTTAGAGTCGGTGGTGCGGTACCGTGGTTATTTATCTCGCCGCCTTCGCTCCGAAATGACCGTGAAAGCAGCCGAGGCGTCTGGTCCTACCTTGACTTACTCGAAGATGAGGGGGATGGTGGCCATCCTCATCGGTGAGCGGCGGGGGGCTTCTCCGAGGATGCTCGGGGGGCTGTGATTTTTTTCTCGCAGGATGGCTTAACGATTTTATTTCTCCTTTCCTTGTCCTTTTGCTTTATAGCTTTCATGAAGCAGAGAAGAATGGGGCTAAACGACTTCATTCAGAAGATAGCCACCAACTCCTATGCATGCAAGCAGTAAGTATCAGAAATTTTGGCTACGTTTTAGTCACAAATATCACTATGTATTGCGAGATCTAGTTAAAAAAAAATGTTTGTTTACTGTAATACCTCTGGCATGACTGTTACGGAAGAGTTAATTGATCTTCTTGAGGTATTACTCACTTGGCAACAAATCTTCGTGAGCGGGGGTTTGAGAGAAATCAGTTGGATGGAATTTCTAGAGCTCCGTCCCTATTTTGAACTGTACTTACGGTATAAATACATTTCTTTCTGTGACAGATTTTACTTTCTGTACATTAATTTTACTCCTTAAGTCGAACAAATTGTTTCAGTTGCCTTCTGTAATAGCCCAAACCAAAACTCATCTTTCACAATACGTGCGTGCCCTCTGGCGGAAAGATCTGCCTGCTGCTTCTGGCAACACTTCTAATCATGCATGCTCTTTTCCTTGCAGCCCTGAAGTTCAGTCTATCTTGAAAATCTCCCAGCCTCAAGAGCCTGAACTTATGAATGCTAATCCTTCTCCTCCGGTAAGTAGATCTTACTCAGTGAAGCATTTTTAGAACGTCGAATCAGCCCGTAATAGAGGCACAGCAAAATGAGCATCATGAGTGCTAATTTAGTTCAGCTCATATCACACTGATGTCATTGGGAAAAAGAGTTATCAAGTTAGACTGAAACTTTTTCCCAACATGGAGAAAAAATTTACAAAAAAAAGCTTTATTGGTTGTTACTTCATTATGGAATGAGGCTAAGACCTCAACAAGAACTTTTAAGTAAACTGTGACTGTTATACTCTTCGTAGGCAGTACCTAATAGTTTAAGGTATCTGGCAGAGGTGAAGATTAAATTTTTAGTGGTAAGAAGAGTGCTAATCTTCCCTTTCAAGTTCGCATTATTTATATTTTTAAAAAAGAGATGTTGTTGAGACTCTCACTACCAAGCTGTTTTAATAAATGTGGTTTCTGTCTGTTTATTTTTCTAGCCCAGTCCTTCACAGCAGATCAATCTTGGTCCATCGTCCAACCCACATGCCAAACCATCAGACTTTCATTTCTTAAAAGTGATTGGAAAAGGCAGTTTTGGGAAGGTAAATCTAACTTCTTTTTGCTGTAATTTATTTACTCTTCAGCTCTTGTCTGTAATGTCTGAGGATCAGGTTCGTACTGGCTTTGGTAAACGGTGGTCATTTAAACCAGACCTGAGCATGCCCTGCTGCCCAGGGCCTGGCTCCCTCCTAGCTGCGGGGAGAGGGAGCAGGATGCTGTGTTTGAAAGAGTCATAAAAGAGCAAGGGCGTGAGGAGGCAGTGGTGCTGGGAAGAATATATACTTCTCTTTTGGAGGGGAAGGGAACTACTAGATGTAAAAACTCTGGACTGTTTATCTGCCAGAGTGGTAATAGCGTTAAGGGCTTGCACATTGAACCAGAGGGACGTAGCAGCGCTCAGCAGTTACCATAAAGGCTTGTTTCCAGTTGTGTTTACAAGTTCTTCTGTATTTCAGTATTGCTCAGTTCTGGGATTTTATCCTCTTTCAGGTTCTCCTTGCACGGCATAAGGCAGAAGAGCAGTTCTATGCTGTTAAAGTCCTGCAGAAGAAAGCAATCCTGAAGAAGAAGGAGGTAAGCTGCTTCTTCATGATGCCATTGCAATGTCAACCAAGTATATTTTTACTGGTATCACTAAGCAAGTGTACTAAACATAGGTGGTTTCTTACGTTTTCAGGAGAAGCACATTATGTCAGAGCGCAATGTCCTGCTGAAAAATGTGAAACACCCCTTCCTGGTCGGGCTTCACTTTTCCTTCCAAACTGCAGACAAATTGTATTTTGTTCTAGACTACATCAATGGTGGAGAGGTAAGCAGTAAGAAAATGAAATAGTATTTCCTATCATGTGCACAGTGGTAGGGTAGACTTTTTCACCCTTCCTTTTAAATAAAAAAAGAGTTGCAAGGGGAAAAGTCGTGGGGGAAAAGTTACTAGATTGACTGTTTCCAGCCTGCCAAGTTTTGAACTGCCAAAGGATCGTTAGGCCATTTCCTGCTATTGTTCTCCCTCGCTATATATGTTGAGTGTAATTAAGTGCATTGTTAACAGGCTTTGGCGCCGCTTACACAACTTTGTTCTCTCTGCCTCCTCTAGTTGTTCTACCATCTCCAGAGGGAGCGTTGCTTCCTGGAGCCGAGAGCGCGATTTTACGCTGCTGAAATTGCCAGTGCACTGGGCTACCTGCACTCCCTGAACATTGTTTATCGGTAAGCAACCTCATTCAGTTTGTCGGACTGAAAAAACCATATGCTTTGTTGAATAAGCATTGAAAAGTTGATCTCAATATGAGCTCAGAATTGCTTTTAATATTTTTTCATGACTTAGTGTAAGTTCTGTAAACAACTGCACCTAAAGTATTCTCACTGTAGCTCCTCTAACAAAAGCTTGTCGTCTTTCATCTCTTTTTACAGTGACTTGAAGCCAGAGAATATCCTGCTTGATTCACAGGGGCACATTGTCTTGACTGACTTTGGACTCTGCAAGGAAAACATTGAGCACAATGGCACGACCTCCACCTTCTGTGGCACACCGGAGGTACGGCCAGCCCTCAGCCCTCTACTCACGGAGCAGCAGCAACCGCTGTCCTCGTCAGTGAAAACTGACATCTCCCATGTATATTTATGGCTGGTTAGACAAGCAGGGGGTATTACGGGTCTTGTAATATCAGGCTGCCAGTGAGGACGCGTAGGACACGTAGAGCTTGTTGCGCAGGAGAGAACAGCTCTCGAGCCATCTCCCTGTTGATAAAGATCTTGTAGCTTTCCGGTAGCTTAGCTACTGCTGGGATTCAGTAAGCTGCTTTCATTCAAGAATGGGGAGGCTTTCCTAATTATAAAGATCCCTTTGGCTAATGCTGCTCTGTTCCTTCTCTTCCACAGTATCTTGCTCCTGAAGTTCTTCATAAGCAGCCCTATGACCGGACTGTGGACTGGTGGTGCCTTGGAGCAGTCCTGTATGAGATGCTTTATGGCCTGGTAAGCAACAAATCCTTCGTGACAGATCAAACTAGCTTACTCATCCTTTCCCTGCAAGAACCCTGCGCCTGCCTGTCAGCCTCATTAACCTGGGTCTCTCCTTTCCCGTTCCCACAGCCACCCTTCTACAGCAGGAACACGGCAGAAATGTACGACAACATCTTGAACAAACCCTTGCAGCTGAAGCCAAATATTACCAACTCGGCTAGACATCTCCTGGAAGGCCTTTTGCAGAAGGATAGGACAAAGAGGCTTGGTGCCAAGGAGGACTTTGTAAGTGCAAACTGGCCAGTGCCCGTAGGCAGCACAGGAGGATGACTAGGCTGTACTGTTTTCATTAGCTTGGGTCTGAATTAATCTATTTTTCTCTCTGTAACAGATGGAGATTAAGAATCACATCTTCTTCTCCCCAATTAACTGGGATGATCTCATTAATAAGAAGATTACACCCCCTTTTAACCCAAATGTGGTATGTATCACTTCTAATTATAGAATGTATGGAGAGTGTCTTTTCCCCCCTTGTCTTTGTGGGGCGGCTGGGAGCCGGGGGAACTGGCCAGATGGCTGTGTTTGGGGAACACAGCTTTTACTTCCCTTGTGGCTGTCCAGGCAAGGTTAAAAATAAGTGCTAGCTGGCTTTTTGCTGATGGACAGCCTAAATTTAGCTGGGTTTTTTGGCCTCTGACAAATGCTTCATTTGCATGGCTATTTTGAAACAATTGCCAACATCCCCATTTTACCAAAGGGCAAGGTAAGGTGTAGAAAGCAAGTAGCTTCCCAAGGGCAGAGTTATATTTGGCTTGTCAGATACTAACATCTAAAGAGAGAGATCTGGTTGTGTGTCTCTCACTTTCTGAGCATTTTATAAACTAAATTTAATAACTGGCGACACTGGCCCAGAGATCAAAGTTCTCCCCTGCAAACTGCTGCATGGCAGAGTGCTGTGTTTGCGTTTGGCTTTTGTTGCATGGACTTAGCTGGAGGGTAGCGTATTAAATTGAATCATCTTGTTTTTAGTGAGACAATATGCAGCAGGATACAAAAAAAAAAGGTCAAACTAAAACTGGCAAAGGCTGTTAAACAGTGGGCCCGAGGTGATAACACTGTGAGTCTCCACACAGGGGTACTTCTCCCCATTTTGAGTTGAACTGTGCACTCACAAAACATCTTGGTCTAAACGTTGCATCTTTCCTTCTCTGCTCTTTCCACAGAGTGGCCCCAGTGACCTGCGACACTTCGATCCGGAGTTCACAGATGAGCCAGTCCCCAGCTCCATCGGCCAGTCCCCGGACAGCATCCTCATCACCGCCAGCGTCAAAGAAGCCGCTGAGGCTTTTTTGGGCTTCTCGTATGCCCCACCCGTGGACTCTTTCTTGTGAACAATTTTCTTTCTTTCTTTTTTAATAATAATAACTCTTATTTTTATTTTTGTTTGGCCTTCTGGTGGAACTGCCAGTTGACCGGTCATCTTGAAAGAGAATTTGCACATTTCCACCATGGCAGCTTTGCAGCCTTAATTTCAACTACACTGTTTGCTGGAAGCTTTTTTGAAGAGCACATCACGCTCTAAATGAGCTTTAGAGGCTTTTCATTTCCATTCGTTCTTCCCCCAAAGTGGTGCTGTCTCCTTGGGAAAGAAAAACAAGAGTGACTGCTGCCATAGACTGCTACAGCAGATCGTAGGAGTAAGAACAAGATGTTTTGAAATCGTGCTTCGAAAAGCCTTGCCTGAAGATCTATCTGAACGTGATAAGGATTTTATGAAATGTGCCTTTTTCTGATGAGATCTTGTGAGCTCCAAAGCTTTCCCTGTTGCAGAGTGTGTTTCTCAGTTCATTTATGTGGGTTTACTATGTGAACAAATGGTATGCGTGTGGTCTGCGTACTACAGATGGACTTAGTTTAAAGCATCAATGTGACACTTGCAGGATACCACAATGTGGGGCATTGTTTGTTTCTTCCATATTTGGAAGATAAATTAAGTGTAATTTTGAAATTTCTTTTGTAAATCTATACAGTCAACTAAAATTATTGAAATGGGCTCACAATTACTTGTATCCAAATGCTTGAAGAAAGCATTGCTGCTATGAAAAAAGATTTCTATTTTTAGAAAGGGTTTTTATGGACCAAAATGCCCCAGCTGCAGTCGGTCAAAGCTGTTGTTTTCTTTTTTTCCCTTTTTTTCTTTTTTAGTTTAAAAGATGTCATCTGTAAAATGGGCATTATTTATGGTTTTGGGGGTTTTTCATTCCTGATTGTATGTACTGTAAAAAAGATCTGTACATTCAGTTGTAACTCTAGATGTATATTTAAACTTACGGACTTACTTGTAATGTATACCATCATTGTAATGTAATATAATTAACATGGTTATATGTATCATATTTTTTTGTGACCAAACCCATTGGTTTGCAGTAAAATCCTGAAAAATACTTCCGTAAATGCTGTAATTTTTTTATCTTAAAACAAAGGGTTTCTCCCTGAAAAATTTTAGGCAGCTTCGAAAAAAAAAATTAAGAACAAATCTGAGCTGCCAGTCAGCTCAGATACCTGGGTAATTTTGCTTATGTGGGTGATGGTTGTTCCATCAAACTGCACCCATACAAATCTTACAGATACACCCTGGCAAAATGCTTGGTCTTCCAAATGTGGGTGTTCGAGTGGGTGTGTATCAATGTGCGTGCTCTTCTGTGGTACAAGTGTTCACACTTCCTCAAAATGAGCTTCTCTATCACTATCAAAATGAAGGTACCGCTCTTTGGTGTGGATAAAGCATACCTGCACTTGAAGAATTAAGTCCTTAGGTCAGCTGTGTAAGAAAGACTGGAGTTGTTTTAGCACTATGCTGCAGATGAATGCTAAAAGCAGGTTGGTGTAAGGCTGGTGGAAACTCCTAACCTGGGAGTCCATCCTGGAGCACCAAACATCGCTGCTATAGTGTGGGCAGTGCAATGCATCCAGAGTTTAGCAGTGTGCCAAAGTCCATGTTGGGGAGGCAGATTTCACCAACTGATCATACGCTTACCTGGATGGGGTAAACCAGACTATTCATCTAAAATTGAGCTGTTAAATACAGGGTTTTATTTCTGAGTACTACTGGGTGGCCTGCAAGACTTTCAGCCAAGAATTAAGATAACCACTTATTCTGGGGCGATCCCATTCAATTTCTTCTGCATGGTGATGGATGGCTTCCTTCTAGGAGGGACTGAGCGTCTGCACCTTATTTACAGCTCCCATTATCCACTGGTTACTGCAGTTGGTGGTCTTAGTAATTCGGAGAATCAGAATGAGCAGTTGCTGAGAAAAACCTGGACAGAGTCAACTGTTGCTTGGGCCACTGCGATAACGGCAGTGTAAGCAAAGCTCTCATGGGTTGATATTTCTGTTCATTATATTTCTGAGATAAAAGCACGCAGTAACTTTCCATCTTTTATTATCTTTTGGATGTAGGAACAAAAAAAAAACCTGTATGGCTTCAGCTATAAACTGTATCTGGGAGACCACACTCAGAGCTGAAAATGCTAATTTATAGCAGCCAAGAAGCCTCTCTCTTTTCAGATCATGTTAGTATATGAAAGAGATGCAGCCACCTCCCCCTCAAACTCCAACAATCCCAAATTCATGCATTCAATAACTCTTTGAATAGTGTACTGACAGGCCTTGCAAAGTCTTCCAGTGCTATAATGTGCCTGAAACATCTTTTGTCTTGATGACTTGTAGGCTAGAGATGTTAAAATATATAGTGCTAATTTGCTCCTTCAGAAAATGAAACCGCACTTGCTGAACAACAAAGTTTGTGATACGCATTATCTTTGCCTCACATTTCCCAGGCATTAGCAAGGTGCTACATGCAGATACGTGAGCAGAGAACTGCAGCCCTAGGGTTACAAGACATTAAATACTATCTATCGTTTTCAAGAAAAAACCCCACTGGAGTCATTAATCTTGAAGAAGCATGGAACTTCAGCAACTCAGAGGTGTACCTTGGGTGCCCTTCACCTTTGCCAAGATGTAGGGTATTACTTTAATGGGCTACTTTTAAAAAAAACATGTCTGATTTGTTGTGATTTTAACTGTTCTACCATGCGTGGGCTCATTATGTGGCTGCTGCTTTGTGCAAAAGTCTGCAAGCGCTAGCAATGAATATTCAACACGCCGCCTCAATTTTTTAGTGTAGAAAAGGTGAAAAATATGTCCATGTTTTTAATCTCCCTGAATTTGATGTATTACAGTCATGCCTGAAGGGAGGGAGTCTATGGCAGTCAGCTGTTTGGTTTTTTTTTTTTGTTTGTTGTTTTGTTTGTTTTACAGAATTCCCTGTCTGTAAAGTCTATATCTCCTTTACCGAAAAGTCTCTGAACTGAGAAGCAAAGGGCTAGGACTCCTGAAATCCCAGCTGACATAGCTGTTATGTGTTATTTTGACTAAGAGGTGAATCTGTGATTTAATTTCACCCATTTGTAAAATGGAGGTAATAATCCAAATTTTCTGGGTAGCTTTACTTAGCAGAACCATCAACCCAATGAACCTTAAAACACTCATTATATTGTATTTTGTATGAGAGTGTGCCTAGGCTCTCATACGTCCTTTGGATGGAGTGCACTGATGATAGACATAAAAACTTTAAATACATAAGTTCAGACATTTCACGTAGTTTAGTCTGTGTTTCGTATCTGTGTACCATAAGCCATGTACCGTTTCATAAGCCTTACAAAGGCAAGTGAAGCTTCTTAGTGACAGTATTTGTCTTGTGCTCCCTCTATAGTCAGCAGGCAGTTACTTCTGGAGAGCAGTATGGCTCTTAAGCAAATTAAGCAGGAGATGCCTGTTTCTCCCCTGAAAGCTTTTCAAAAGTAGTCTATGCCCATCTTCTGTACACTTTTCAAAAAGAGCCTGGAGAAATTAATGAAGAAAACCAAGACCCTTGTACAGCCTTGAGCCTCTGATGAAACATTTCTACAGATAGCTGAAAAAAATGAGAGGCACTGCTCAGAAAAGAGCTTTGGGTGGTGGGCCTAACTGGGCATCTTACCTGGGGTACCTAGAGTTCGGTTAGATGGATCCATCTGTACTCTTCTAAGAAGCGAAATGAGATATTCCACAACATTACTTTCCTATTTAACTTCAGTACCAGCTCTACAGAGGTTTATGTGCTACCATATGGCTATAGTTTCCCCAGTAGAGCTAGTAAGATGGCTTATAGTAAAGATGGTTTCTGACACTCGCCACATTTACAGTTTCTGCTATCAAGACCAACATACAGAGATCAGGATAAAATTTTCCATGCTAGCTGGAACTGTCTATGGGAAGTGTCTGCAAAAATGCTTCCAAAACTACTTTCCAAAAAAATGAGGTGTAAAAAAAAAAAAAAAAAAAAGGAAAGCTTTGTATTTGACGCTTTAAAGAGTTAATACAGATATGTACTGCATTTATGTTTTGAATCGGAGGTGATTTGGCCAGCGGACTGCTTTAGTGTCAGGTAAGGCTCCGAATGAAAGTTCTCTTCTTTGAGAGACTGAAATTCAGTAGTTTCTGGGTTTCCTGCACAGGTATACAATCACCACACATTTCTGTTTGGTCACCTGCAGTTGTGTGAAGTGAGTTTTCCAGCTTGGGATGTTTGCAAGCCCTGGAGAGGGCAGGGGTCTGTTGTTTACTCAGGAGTTTCCTCCTGCTCCATCTGTTGGAATAAAAGAAAAGGGGGGGGGGGGGGAGGGGGACCCCCACCCAAAACGAGCGGAGACCTCTCTGCGCGGCGACAGGGCAGGTAAAGCACGGAGAGCCTCGAGGGTGAGCCGCCCCGCGCTGCGCTGCCGAAGGGCCTCCTCCCCGCGCCGGGAGAAGGCAGGCAGCCTCCCCCACGGCTGGCGGGAGGCTCCTCGCGTGGTGGCGGCCCTGCCCCGTGCGAGGGCCGGCCCGGGCCCGGGCGCGGGCAGGACCCCCCCGGGGCCCTGTCAGCGGCAGCGCCGGCTCTCGGAAGGGGAGCCGCGGGCCTCCCGCCCGGCCCGGCCCAGCCCGGCCCGGCGCGGCCCGGCGCGGCGAGGCCCAGCGAGGCCCGGCGCGGCGCCCCCCCCGCAGCCCGGGCTGCTGCCCACCCGCGGCCGTGCCGGTGCCGGTGCCGTTGCCGGCGCCGGGCGGGGGGTGGCGGCCGGGCCGAGGGTGACACCCACCGGCCACCGCCCTGCAGCGCTCAGCTTCTGCCCGGGAGGGGAAGGCGCCGGGGCGGCCGTGAACGCTCCGTAGTGGGAAGGCGTGGAAGCTCACGCCGCTGGAAAACGATGTCCTTGGACACCTGGATTGGCAACTGGTTTAAGCTGCTGTTAAGTGAGGGACAGGAACGATCTCATAGCTCCAGTTCCTCTTCCTCACAAGCGTTATCTCCCGGCATAGAGGTTTTTTTTCTTTCCTGAAGCTGTGCAGGCCTTAATCGGTCCGGACGAACCCTTCCGTCAGGCGTGCTCTCCGCTGTAACATCCCCCTCTGGATCCATCCTGCCTTTGTGATGCACCCAGCTAACAACAAGAGCTTCCTCCAGATTATTTTTTTGGTACTTAGATTGTCAACCGCTACAATCTATGCTGCCTCCCTGTCCTCCAGCAGGCAGGGATAAGCAAGAACAACATTGCACCACGTCCATGGGATCCTCCAGTAGTTTCTGATTTGGGACGATTGAACTGTTTAGGAAATGGGCCACAGCCTTGGCCCATTTGTTTGGTAAGGGTCTGTTCACGGAATCATCTCTTCCCACCACGCGGGAGGATGTGAGGAACTCGGTACTCTGTGAATGGTCTCTCACACGTTGGTGAGGGGAGAGTGTCCCGCAGTTCAGGCCATCTTTTATGAATGTAATATATGAAGCACACAAATAAGTGGTTTATAGGATAAGGCCTAAGCCTTCTTAGACTTTATCCTTCCTTCTTGGTACTCACAAACATCCTTTCTTCTGCATTTTAAAGTCTATATTTATGACTGTTCTATAGTGGTTTGGTATTGAGATTTTCTATATTTTTACTTCTGAAATCTATAGAAATCTATCTTTACTTTTGTAAAGATGTAATCTTCATTATAGCATACCAGAGAGTTGAGTAGAGATCTAGTACAGAGTCACATATGGCTTCAAAAATATACTGTAAGTCAGTCAGTTACCATTTTTGCTCTTCCCAGGGAAATCAACTCATTAGGGCACACAAATGCACATACTACTCTGGAGACAGCTGCGTAGCTAATCTCTCCTCAAGTACAAAGTATACGCCATACAAAGAAGTTTCCTGCCAAGAACTGTGCTGTATCAATTCAATTCAGTTATATATGCTAAAAATAGCCTTTTGTGTGGATTTGAACAGAAGTAATATATGCCATATAACTGCAGTTAATGACTGACTGTGCTGAGGTACACTGAGATAAGAAGTAGAGATGATATGTGGGTATACAGCTTTTCCGAAGGGACAAAATAACCCTTTTGCTTCTTTTAAGTGATGACCACGCAACAAGCTATGGGACATGCCTTATTGGCTAATGGTGAAGAGGGTCTCTGTTATGACTTATGTTTCCAGATTTGGGTCTGAAGTTTCTCTGTGCTCCAGGATCACTCGGCTTTGGGATTGGGATCACACTGCATAGCCCAAGCTAGATGTCATCCTTAAACTCAAGAAACAGAGGTTGGTGGTATAGGTGCAAGCAATTCCGGCCATCAGGTTGGTTATAAGTTATAATTTACTGATGTGTTCTGAATGATGAATTTGCAGTCTTGGACTAAACCTTCTAAGAACCATTCCTGCTTAATAAGTGATTATCCAAGTACTATTTTATTCAACCCTGAATATGGAATATCATCTCATTGAGATACGTTGAGCCACACTTCAGTTAACAGCCTATGGCTAAGTTAATTAAATTACATCATTTTATAAGTATGGGTCAGACCTGAGCCAGCCACCTAGTCTCCCTTTGCAGTGACTTTACAGTTTACAGAGAAAAACAGGTAGCCAGGGAAAGCAATTTGTCTCACTTGTCTTAAACAGAGGTGGTGGGCCCTCTGGAGGGGAAGGTTTCTTTCCAGTGCCTGTAAAAGGAGTTTTCACTGACTGGTAAATGCAGTCGATTAAAACAGATTCACACCTCCCGCAAGTGATCATTCAGCATGTGCATATTTTTCTCAATGTCAATGTGTATTTAACAGATCACATTACAGGCACATGGGATTGATATCAAAAGGATGTAGAACTAACTGGAAATCACACAGCTTGCTAGGGAGTTGAAGTATTTTGCCTTTGCAGATGTTGATAAGCCCTGCAAGCAATTAAAAAAAAATTGCAAAGAAAAACTGTATTTATTTAACACATGACTGCAAGCCAGTAGAAGGCTTATCAGATGTGACAATTAACATACTTCCAAAGCATGGAGTTTTAAATTATGTTTTACAGATGACTAGTGATATACTGCTCCTTATTTTGTGGTCACAAAAAAGAAATATTTCAACAACTGCGAACAAGGAGAGAAGAAGAACAAGCAGCCTATAAAATGAAAAGTGCTGGAGAACAAGAAATATGAAAAGCAAAAAAAATTATTGTTTTTATTATTTCTAAAGCACCTATCACTTTGGCTATCTGCCCTGAAATATACATGATATATTAACAATTATTAACATGACATTGCATCTCTTGGCATGTTACCATCATGCGAAATATTGTGACAGGTAATGGCAGAGAGCTGGAAACAGGTAAGATAGTGGGACATTCCATTAAAAAATCATTTGTAGAAGAGTAGTTTTTGTGTGAAACAGTGCCAAAATCTACAGAGAGTAATACTAAATCATGTAAACCTGTAAACCATTTTTTCATACAACATCAGAGCATCATTAGTGGGGCCATTCGGCTAACATGAATCAAACCAAACATTTCATGAGGGCCTGTTGCCACCTGGGTCAAAAATAATTCACCAGCTGTTCATGCTACAATACCTGAGTCAGCTTATAGAGCCTTCCAACACACAACACGCACCATGTATTCACTCCAGTTCTCCCTTTGGTTTCAGAGCGACTATTTACATGAATAAAAGTTAATGCCAGTGAGTACCTACTCTACCACTGCGTATCCTCTAGGTCTTGCTGATGCATTCAGATGAGCATTTTTTCATGTCATTTACTGTTTTTCTTTACTCCACTCCAACTATGTTGCTTTTGTTGCAACGGATAGGACAGATGTCCAGTGTCCATTAGTTTCTATGTGACCTTGATTGGAGCAGCCTGGTAAGAAACTGTGGTGACAGAGCTTGTGAGCAACCTCGCTTTAATGAACCCTTGCCCATCCGCTGAGATGCTTACTGTCCTTGCTAGAGGCTGCAAAGTAAAACTTACAGGGTTAAGCTTCCTAAGAACTGTTATACTCCACAGCTGGGTCAGTCCGATAGTGCTGATGTGTTTTCACAGATCACTGAGCCAAAATAGCAGTTCACTTAACCAAAATGGGAGGGTTCCATAACCCCCCTCCCTTCTCTCCTGCTCTGTGGTGGGCACGGTATAAAGTCCAGCACAGAGGTGAGGACCAGAAGCTGTGAGGGGGAGCAGGACCCCACCATTTTGGCAAAAGTGAGACTTTAATTTGGCTCAGTACTAATGACATGTCAGAACCAGTGATGGTCACTCAGCTGGCCTATGGAAAATTGATCCCTTTGAGTCATGTGATTATAACTGGAGCTTATAGGTGGTGACTCGAGGTTGCAGGTGGGTTGTTAGCTGTGGGCAGTAGGACCTTTGTTTTGCCTGTGTATAACCTCACGTATCAGGGCCCAGGGCTATGGAACACAACAGCAGTGTTCCAGCACGTACTTGCAATGTTCATGAACTGTGCAACATTTTTAAAAGGTTCCTATGTTTCAACTGTAGTGTTCACAGGAAGGCTCTGGGAGAAGCAGTGTGATCTTGCACATAAGCATAAACTGAATCCAGAGTATGTTCATGCGTCAGGGTTTTTCTTCTTCCCATTACGTAGTCAGGTTTCCAGTCACTTTGGAAATCCAGGAATGCTCAGCTTAAGTGTCTGAATGCAGTTCATGCATTTTACACGCAGAATACACAGAATTGTGTAGGCTGGAAAAGACCTTGAAGATCATCAAGTCCAACTGTAAACCTAACACTGCCAGTTCACCACTAAACCATGTCCCTGAGCACCACATCCAAATGTCTTTTAAATTCCTCCAGGGATGCTGACTCAACCACTTCCCTGGGCAGCCTGTTCCAATCCCTGACAACCCTTTCAGTGAAGTAATATTTCTTAATATCCAATCTAAACCTCCCATGGCGCAGCTTGAGGCCATTTCCTCTTGTCCTATCATTTGTTACTTGGGAGAAGAGACCAACACCCACCTTGCTACAACCTCCTTTCAGATAGTTGTAGAGAGCAATAAGGTCTCCCCCAAGAGCTTTTCTCCAGGCTAAACAGCCCCAGTTCCCTCAGCCGCTTCTCGTAAGACTTGTGCTCTAGACCCTTCACCAGCTTCGTTGCCCTTCTTTAGACACGCTCCAGCATCTCAATGTATTTCTTGTAGTGAGGGGCCCAAAACTGAACACAGTATTCGAGGTGCGGCCTCACCAGCGTCGAGTACAGGGGGCTGACCACTTCCGTAGTCTTGCAGGCCACACTATTTCTGATACAAGCCAGGATGCTGTTGGCCTTCTTGGCCACCTGGGCACACTGCCGGCTCATATTCAGCCAGCAAAGACTGAATATGTCCCCCAAAAAGACCCCCAGGTCCTTCTTCACTGGGCAGCTTTCCAGCTGTTCGTCCCCTGTAGCATTCCATGGGGTTGTTGTGACCCAAGTGCAGGACCCAACATTTAGTCTTGTTGAACGTCATACAGTTGGCCTCAGCCCATCGATTCAGCCTATCCAGATCCCTCTGTAGAATCTTCCTACCATGAAGCAGATCAACACTCCTGCACAACTTGGTGTCATTTGCAAACTTACTGAGGGTCCACCCGATCCCCTCATCCAGATCATTGATAAAGATATTAAACACAACTGGCCCCAATACTGAGCCCTGGGGAACACCACTTGCGACCAGCCACCTACTAGATTTAACTCTGTTCACCACAACTCTTTGGGCCCGGTCATCCAGGCAGTTTTTTACCCGATAAAGAGTACACCCGTACAAGCCATGAGCAGCCAGTTTCTCCAGGAGAATGATGTGGGAAATGGTGTCAAAGGCTTTACTAAAGTCTAGGTAGACAACATCCACAGGCTTTCCCTCATCCACTAAGTGGGTCACTTTGTCATAGAAGGAGATCAGGTTAGTCAAGCAGGACCTGCCTTTCCTAAACCCATGCTGACTGGGCCGGATTGCCTGCTTGTACTGTACATACCGCGTGATGGCACTCAAGATGATCTGCCCCATAACCTTCCCCAGCACTGAGGTCAGACTGACAGGCCTGTAGTTCCCTGGATTCTCTTTCCGGTCCTTCTTGTAGACAGGCATCACATTTGCTAAACTCCAGTCAACTGGGCCCTCCCCAGTTAGCTGGGAGTGCTGATAAATGATGGAAAATGACTTGGTGAGCACTTCTGCCAGTTCCTTCAGTACTCTCGGGTGGATCTCATCTGGCCCCATAGACTTGTGTGTGTCTGGGTGGTGTAGCAGGTCGCTAACCATTTCCTCTTGGATTATGGGGGCTTCATTCTGCTCCCCATCCCTGTCTTCCAGCTCAGGGGGCTGGGTACCCAGAGAACAACTGGCCTTACTATTAAAGATTGAGGCAAACAAGGCATTAAGTACCTCAGCCTTTTCCTCATTCTTTGTCACTGTGTTACCTCCCACATCCAATAAAGGCTGGAGATTCTCCTCAGCCCTCCTTTTGCTGCTAATGTATTTATAGAAGTATTTTTTATTGTCTTTTACAGCAGTAGCCAGATTAAGTTTTAGCTGGGCTTTGGCCCTTCTAATTTTCTCCCTGCACAACCTCGCTACACCTTTGTAGTCCTCCTGACTTGCCTGCCCCTTCTTCCGAAGGTCATAAACTCTCCTTTTTTTCCTGAGTTCAATCCAAAGCACTCTGTTCAGCCAGGCCAGTCTTCCCTGCTGGCTTGTCTTTCGGCACATGGGGACAGCCTGCTCTTGTGCCATTAAGACTTCCTCCTTGAAGAATGTCCAGCCTTCCTGGACTCCTTTGCCCTTCAGGGCTGCTTCCCAGGGGACTCTGTCGATCAGGCTCCTCAACAGGCCAAAGTCTGCCCTCTGGAAGTCCAAGGTGGCAGTTCTGCTGACCCCCCTCCTTACTTCTCCGAGAACTGAAAACTATCATTTCTTGATCGCTATGGCCAAGACGGCCTCCGACCACCACATCACCCACAAGTCCTTCTCTGTTCATGAAAAACAGGTCCAGTGGAGCACCTTCTCCAGTTGGCTCACCCACCAGCTGTGTCAGGAAGTTATCTTCCACACACTCCAGGAACCTCCTAGACTGTTTCCTCTCCTCTGTATTGTATTTCCAGCAGACATCTGGTAGATTGAAGTTCCTCATGAGGACAAGAGCTAGCAATCATGAGGCTTCTCCCAGATGCTTGTAGAATAATTCATCTGCCTCTTCATCCTGGTTGGGTGGTCTGTAACAGACTCCCACCGTGATATCTGCCTTGTTGGCCTTCCCCCTGATTCTCACCCATAAACACTCAACCCTATCGTCACCATCATTAAGCTCTAGACAATCCAAACACTCCCTAACATACAGGGCTACCCCACCAGCTCTCCTGCATTGCCTATTCCTTCTGAAGAGTTTATAGCCATCCATTGTGGCACTCCAATTGTGTGAGTCATCCCACCCTGTTTCTCTGATGGCAACTATATCATAGTTTTCCTGCTGTACAACGGCTTCCAGCTCCTCCTGTTTATTGCCCATGCTTAATGCATGCTCTGCATTTAACTTGATAAATTTGATAAATATAATTTGCTGAAATTATTTTGGAAAGATCACTGATTGTGAAGTAAGAAAAAACAGAGTGAGCTCGATTCTCACCTCTCTTTCTGTCAGTTTTATTAAGGCACAGCAAGGTTGACTCTACTGAAATTAGTCTGAGCTTCTGCTGTACAATTAAAAAAAAATTAGTCCCACAGCTGCTTTAAAATTACAAGCAGGTTTTTATAGTGAGAATAATTTTTGACAATATATCCTTACCTTTTTCTGCTGGGGACAGTTTTATATGATAGTTCTAAATGAGACAAATCAGAAGTATCTACAAAGTGTGAGGAATTACAAACAGTTTATTTGCATCTATCCTCTGGCATTTTACGGTTGCACATGAACCAAGCAGTGGATATTTTCCCACGTGTAGCCAAGTATATGGTCTCTATTCAGTGCTTCCATTTCAGCTAAGCTCTTTCATCTGTTGCAGCAAATACACCTTTATATTATCATGTCATCCTGTAAGTCCTCTTCAGGTAAGAAAATAAAAACACTGCATGGTTCCCAGAATTGCCTTTTTGAAGAGACCATTTAAAAATAGAGATCATTACCCTTCCCTGGACGAGAATTCAAGAATTCAATTTTCAGTGCTGTTGTACTCCTGGCACAGTGCTTATCACTGATGGATGACACTTAGGTACACTGTATTAGTCATACAGACACATGCAGTACCCAAGCCCATTACACATGGAGATAAAACACATATTGCTTATAGTTTAAAATCCAGCAGCTAACTATGTAACCACGTATTAAAAATATGATTTATTATAACTATTTATCCATCACTGAGTAGCAAATTGTAATTGCAATTTGGTTTCACAAAGATGACAGCTGAAAACCCATCACCCCAGTTGCCCGTGGCCCTCTCTATTTGTCTGCCTTTTGTTACACTCCTGTCTTTGTGTCCCTGTCAGATTCACACAAGGGTATTTTCCAGGAAATCTCATGTCTTCTCTTTTACAACCATAAACGGTGCCTTAGTTTCCTATATAAGGCACTGAAGTGCACCTTTGACAGCTCTCCTTCAGAGTCTTTTGATTCAGGTATGAATCTGATAATGGCACAGCAAGGCCAAAACAGTCTAACCCAAATTTTTAAAAATTGTAGACAACATCTCTAACAACATGCTATCAGAGCTAAATAGTAGGGACTCACACATCTTCATGGTCATACCAGCCTTTCCTGCATCGATCGTCCACTTGTTATTTACAGGAAAGGTTTAATCTAACATAAGATTTTGAATTCATAGACTCCAAGGTGCTTGTTGCAGAATCATTAGGTTCCACATTAGTCCTGGAGGCTCTAAATCCAAACAGGAGTTTATTCCTATTTGAACGACTGCAAACTTTGTCTCCGTTGCTTTTAAACTGGTCAGTTTTCAAAAAGGGTAAAATTTAAAATAATTTTACAGAAATCTGGGGAAAAAATCTGCTGTTATTTATGTCAACATTACAGTAAGGCTAGAGAGTTCTATGAGTTTTCATAGTTAAAACTGAAGGCAAAATTTGGCCATCGTGGTTATTACTAGTAAATAGGCGAGTCCTGCTAAAGAACCGAATAGCCTGGCAGTAATCTGTTCCCACGAAGCTATCCATTTTCCTTTTTAGCTCTAAGTACAATGCTTTCCATTACCCTTCCTAAATATAGACTGTCTGTTTTTACAGGTTTAGATCTTCCTCTTACCTTCGCTGTAAATCAGGACTCTTTTGCAACAGCCCTAAATAAGGTGAGGCACTAATGCTAAATTACTTGCTGGCTAAGGACAAAAATACACTGATTACACTATCAGGATATAAAAAGGATGTTAAGAAGCTTGCGAGTTCAAATGTGGTATTTCCAGGAGGCTTAGTTCTCTATAATGTGCCTTTTTTTTTTTTTTTTACTTACTATTGAAATCCACACTCTGAAAAGGCAGCTGGAAAAGTGCCGCTACTAAAATGAAGAGTCACTTCAGAAGCTAGCTGATTACATCAAATGCAAAACCTACTTCCCTTCCCTCCTTTGAATATAGTATCAGCTTGCCAATATATTCCAGAGCTAGGATTATGGATCTTTCATGTTACAAATTCTTCATCAGAATTCCATTTGTTTTAAATATTCTGTACTGATTTTTCCAAAATAAGCTAATATGACATCTCCTTAATGACTTGAATGACAAGTTAATTTGTGCTCTGAATATGAGAATTTGTAGACACACAAACCCAAACACTGATAGCAAGTGCGTCTTGAAATTAGCAGAGGTATACCCTGCTACTTACTCACTCCTCATATACTACTTCTATCTTCAGCCTTTTTACCTCAACAGCATTGAAAGCACAATAGGATAGGTTTTCTACCCTCCAGGTAAGTGATAGAAGAAGCTCTTCCCTTTTGGATTAATCCAAAACCACATGACAAAAGTACCAGTTTGCCATGCTTACCAATTGTGGTGGGTTGACCCGGGCTGGACACCAGGCGCCCACCAAAGCCGCTCTGTCAATCCCCTCCTCAGCTGCACAGAGGAGAGAAAATATAATTAAAGGCTCGTGGGTTGAGATAAGGACAGGGAGAGATCACTCACCAGTTACCGTCATGGCAAAACAGACTCGACTTGGGGAAATTAGTTTAACTTATTACCAATCAAATCAGACTAGCGTAATAAGGAATAAAACCAAATCTTAAAAACACCTTCCCTCCACCCCTCCCTTCTTCACGGGCTTAACTTCACTCCCAATTTCTCTCCCTCCTCCCCCCAGGCAGCTCAGGGGGACGGGTAATGGGGGTTGCGGTCAGTTCATCACACTTTGTCTCTGCTGCTCCTTCCTCCTCAGGGGGAGGACTCCTCACACTCTTCCTCTGCTCCAGCATGAGGTCCCTCCCACGGGAGACAGTCCTCCACGAACTTCTCCAACATGAATCCTTCCCACGGGCTGCAGTTCTTCACAAACTGCTCTGGCATGGGTCCCTTCCATGGGGTGCAGCCCTTCAGGAACAGACTGCTCCAGCATGGGTCCCCCACGGGATCACAAGTTCTGCCGGCAAACCTGCTCCAGCGTGGGATCCTCTCTCCACGGGTCCACAGGTCCTGCCAGGAGCCAGCTCCAGTGCGGGCTTCCAACAGCCTCCTTCGGAGGCTTAGGAGGAGGCATGGTATTGCATCTCAGAAGTAAGAAATCTTGTTTCCTAAACCATAGCTCGAACCTGCCCCTGGGAGGATGTACACGCCCTGCAACCAGAGTGTGCCTGCATGAACGCACAGGCATCCTTGAACTAGATTTAAGGTACCTGTAGCTGATGTGAACAACCCCAGCCCTATGCAGGGGGCTGCTAGCAGGGAGCTGGACTGGTCAAATACGTATTGTGCTTCTTAGCTGGGTTTGGCAATCTGCACTCAATTCTGCTGCAGGAACATCATTAGCTTGATTGATGCCTATCCTAGTTAACTCTGACAGCAACAGCAAGCAAGATGTGACAGCTGGGCTTTCAGTCTGGTTCAGCAGACCTAGAGGAGACATATGGTGCTCACTTTGTAAGCCTTTGCAGAAACCACACATGCGGTCTTCTTCAGTACCACTTGTATTCAAGCTTACCAGATTAAGTTTCAACCAAGTGCATTTCCCTGTCCTATCATAATACCTTCTGGTGGCAACAGACTTCCCACCCTTTCTGATATGCAAGAGAAAAGTGTCAGGTCATACACCACAGGTCATGTCTTGCCTGTCAGTTCCTGCTGCGGGAGGACAGCAGTGGCGCTTGACTATGGCCACGGACTATCAACTCTCTCTTCAACTTGATAACCTAGATTTATTGTATTAAGGGACGGTGAATGATTAATCCCTGTTCACCCTCTCCATGCCACTTGTGATTTATAAGACAGTCAGCTAGAGGAGAGCAAAAGCAATTACCAAGGGGGTGAACAACCACAATTTAGCGAAAGGCCAATTTTATTCCATCCCAGAGTCTTACTTAAGTTACGCACATTGTTTTTCGATCCTGAACAAGAAAGGGCAAGTGATGTTGGCGAGGACCGAGAGGAGAACTGGAGGAGCGTTGTGCTCTTCCTAAACTACACAGACTTTGTTGCAGTGATAATGCTGCTGCGAGGTGCTAGCTGCCATGGATTAAAGGTAACTGATGCTTGTCAAGTGCTGTGAGGAGTAAAATTGTTCACATATATAGTGGCTTAGCTGTTCCTTCCAAAATCGTGGTGCATAGTGGAGCACTGGAAAGAGTCTGCTTCAGTTCCTGCTCCAGCCATCCTAAATGTGAGTGGCCCAGCTAAGCAGGTGGGAGTTTTGCTGTCTCTGATACCTCTAAACCACTACTTGCTGCCAGAAAGATCTGGAAGTTTTGCAGCCATCTTCTCTAGCTCTGTGCCATACTCCCCTCACAGCTGAGTATTTCAAAGAGTGACACTTGCATTTTGGCAAATGCTCAGATTACCCAGTGACCATATAGCCAACACTTTTGGTGCCCTATCGTGAATCGCTTACTGCCTGCTACCACCTGCTCTCTCACAGGCAGTAGCTGAACTGGTCCATAGCTGATGTGGACTGTGGTGGCTCTGAGTTTCGTACAGGTGGATGACCCCTTGTCTCCTGACCTCCTTTGGTGGAGCACAGCCAAAGTGATGCCCATAGAAGGGATGAGGTTAGGAAGGTGGGTAGACCCAACAGTGGACGGAAAAACAAGGAGATAACTGGGGTAAGGCTTTGCAGAGAGTTGGGGCAGAACATGGAAGGGGAAAATATCTGCAAAGGTGCATATGAACTCATTGAATGGTTTACATAAGCCATCGCTCATGGAGCTGCACAGTGTTGGGCAGTGGCTTTTACCATTGATATCAGGTGATTCATGAGCAATGCATGACTTTCTGGGAAGAGACTCATTTTGTTTCCTGTTGCCTGGCCCCTGACCCGGTCCGTCAGCAAAGGTGAAGTTCTCCATGGTGTGCTAAGGGCTGTTCACCATGGCTCCGGGCTACTGTGTGCCCTTATTTCCTGGAGCAGCAGGATGTGTGATGGCTCTACTCCCCTCTGGAAGAGCACACTGAGGTCTGCAATTTCATTATTGGTGGAAAAATATAACCTTCCAACAACTGAACCAATATACATAGCTTGTGGCTCTGCTGTACAACCTCATCCTTTCATAGGATGTGTCAAGGCAAGGCCATGTTAAGACCTCGGGATAATGGGTTAAGTAAGGCTTCAACCTGACATTGCTGCAACGACATGGAGCTCCCTTTGGGATACTCCTGTCATTAGATGTGTCAGAGACATGGGGCCAATTGACAACTTCTGCTGCCACCCCTGGCTCTGGTTATCTATATGTTGCAACATACATCTGCATGTATCACAACAAGTTTGATATTAGCTAGCTGTGATACTGCTCACAATTGAGAGGTGACAACCACTAGCTGAGCACAGCCTCCAAACCCCATGGAAAAGGCAGGGTAACCATGGCCATGGCACTACAGCAAAAGCAGTGCCTGACTGTGTGTTTCCCTAACGAGTTAAGTTGTTGCTGCAATCACAGACTAGATCCCCACGCAGCTGCAGTGAGGATGGCAGAAGTGCCACAGGCAGGGGTATCTGCCAGCATACTGCAAAGTCTTACAGACTTTGGAGTAGCCATAGGGCTAGTCCCAAGTGTGGGTTAATGTATCTTGCCACAAAACATCCTCTCTGGTCCACATTTACTGGCCACAGGAAAGAAGCAGCACAGAATCTAATTTCAAATCCTTATTTTAATTTGCTCTCATATTAGTGAATATTCCACATTTAACTGTGGCCTAACCACTTCAAGATAACTGCTCAGTGTACTTATTTTGGTATGATCTAATTTTTCTAAGCTATCCTTTATGGTGTGAACACTCTAGTCCAGAATTAAGGTGATTTTTTTTTTCAGAAAAATGCTCAGCTCCCAAAGCAGAAAACAGTGTAAGAAGTAGCTGGGTATGAACAGTTATTCCAGAATGATTAGCTGGTGAAATTCATCACATAGTTAAGTCGCAAATGACTTTCTTGAACTGAAATTATCCTGTTCTTTCCTGTAGTATACTTTGTAAAAATATTGTGCTGGTGACCTCTAGTGGAATAAAAATAGACATATTTTATTCTTTTCAGACATCTCCAAAAATCCGCATTCAAAGCAGTGGATTTTTTTTCCCAAACTCTATTAATCTGAACCCCATAAAACAGGAGCTTATTTTGCTTGTCTGTGCTCAGAAACCCAAATCAACAGTACGAAATCTGCTTCTGTGAGCCCATAGTTCCCATGGATTTATGTTATGGTGAAGATTATGATACCTTTATTAACATAAAGGAGGTACGTGACATCTGTGTAGCACATTTAACCATGGAGTCCGAGCGAAGGGGAAGAGCCCCTAATGGGTAATTCCCTCCACACCTCTTCTGAATCCCGCCCCGGCTCTGCTGTTGTTCATCCCTGTCACCAGAGGGTGGAGAACGTGAGGGCAGTTGCTCTCTCAAAGGTAGACCCTCAATGGACATCCAGTAAGTGGCGCTAGGTATTCATAAAGTTGCCCACTGCTTTGTGCTAGGTGCTCTGTTTCGGGATGCTTGTCATCTTACTGAACTTCAACAGCTTTGCTTGAAATTAAGGGAAAAAACCCGTAAAAGCTGTAAAAAGTAAGAGCTGTCCTGAGATGAACGTCAATAGCTGCTGCGAGTACCCACGCTGCAGGTGGCAACGGGCAGGGCTCCTTTTGACTAAATACATACCAACCTGGTTAAAATACTTAACTGAAGAGTTAGGGATTGCCTTTTTCCCTCCATTCATAAATGTATGAAGCAATCTCAATAGTTGCCCATGGCTATAAAAAATGCTACTTGGCTCTAACTGTACAACTACGCCTTGCTTTCCTGAGGCACTTTGAGCACTGACTAATTCCTGCCATCTTTCCTTCTACCTGAGTATCCTGCCCTGGGCTCTCTGGTTGCCTGCCCAGGTCCTTTTCATGTTTCCTGGACAGAATGGCAGCCTGGTACAATACCCGACTTATCCAGTCCCTGACCTCCCTTTGCCCTGGCTTTGAAAACCTGGCTCCAGCCACAGCCATTGTGATCAGCAGGTCCACTGCATTTAAGATCTGCTTGCAGCAAAGCTCAATGCAAACAGTGTTCTTTCCATGAACAATACTAGGAGAAAAACGTGCTTTTGCCAGTGCTCAAAAATATATTTACTTTCAAAAACATTACTGTTGTAATTACTGCCCCCTCCTGCCTCATGCCAATCACCTGAAATTTTGCAAGGGTAACCTTTGTGCCAAGAATGTATGCTTTTCTCTTCCTGCAAAACCTGCCTAGGATTGGTTAAATCTGGAGTTAGGACATGTACTGGCTTGCTAGAGCTTCAAAGCTGAAGTCTCTAAAGGTGCTATCCTCAGTGAATGTGTCCTTCCCTCCCAGCTCCTGGTGCCCCAGAGACTGCACCTTGCCCTTCTCCAGCAAAGCCGCCCCCATCCAGCCACCCCAGGCAGTTCTGAACTGAACAGGGGCCAAAAATGTGTCCCATCCAGGAGGCAGATGAAAGTTGAGCTTCAACCCCAGCCTGTGACACAGCGTTGGTACCTGGTGCTGGGGAAGTCACTTACACCACACTTTCCACAGTAGTTTGTTCATTTGTAGATGTCTTGTTTCTGAAATGCATGGAAAATAATTACAACAGGAACTCTACTTTTATTAATTAAGAATTATTAACAAATAATTGTCAAGTTGCAAGAAAATCTGCTGTTGCTTCCATAGTGGTCTGTCCTGGGTCTGCTTCTCTCTTGTGCTTTCTGCTCTATCACTCATGTCATTAGCAGATGTGTGTATTAGGTTTGTGTAGAAGACCATGAACAGCACCCAGCTGGGAGGGGAGCTGCAGGCACATGGGAGGGTAGAAGACTAACAAATCAGCGTAGTGAGTTGAAAAAATGTTGGAAATAATTCAGTTAGGAAGACCACAAAGGTCTACATTTAAGTAAGAGTAATTGATTACAAAATTATGAAATGGGACCGGGCGGGGTGGATAATAGTTCTGAAAAAAGGAACTGGGGTTGTAGCATACCCCAAGTTATTCGTCAGCAATAACATTGACACTGTTGTGAAGAAATGTGAGGATCACATCTGGGACATATAAGCAGCAAATGTAACACGTAAGAGGCATGAAGAAATTTTTCTGCCATACTCAGCACCCCTGAGGCCTCCACTGGTGTTTCATGTCCCATTCTGAGCAGGGTTCCCCAAAGAGATGTGTGAGCCAGCGAGGACTCCAGGGGCCAGCAGCAGATATCCAACATCTTCAAAGAGCAGAGGAATATACGGTTCTTCATGTCCCCTGTGGTCAAAGCAAGGAAAGATGGACTAGTTTTAGTACAGAGGGTTTAGTCTAAGCACCAGTCTAACAACAAGCATAATTAGGCACTGGAAGAGAGCTGCCTCAGAAGACAGTGAAATCTCTGCTTTTAGGGATTTTTAAGAACAGGTTAGACAGGAACAATTTAGCAACAGCGTTACCCAGAGAGACTGATATAGCTGACCTTTTCTTAGGGCAGGAAGGTGAACTAGATGGCCTACAGAGGATGCTATCAGGCTTATTTTTCCTCTTTGCATGATCTGAGATCCTGAAGCTTCATTTTCAGCTGTCTTCAAGACTCCCAACTGCGAACAAAGTCAATGGTAACTGCCTTCATATGTATTGACTTGTTTAATACTAAACAACAAGGTTTCTCAGACTGGGCGTCTGAATTTAAGGGATGTTTTTGGACTTAAAATGATACATCCCAGTTCCTCAGCCCCAACACAGAGATAATGCTATCCGCTCATCTTATTGGCATGTTGTGAAGGTGGATTAATTCAGGCTATTGAAATTTTTATATATTACAGTACCATCTAGAATTTTGTAGGGAAACTGTTAACTACATCTCTATGACACATTATGTACATTTCCAAGATTAGGACCAGAGGCTGGAACAAACCAAACAAAATCAAAATACTGACTAGCACTGTAGGTTATAAGGGCATCAGCAATGGCTGTGGTTGTGCAGTCTGAGCTCTGATGTAAAACAGACCTCCAAATGTTTATTAACTAAATATTACCTGCTCTGTGTACTAAAGAAGGTGAGGACGTGTGAAAGAAACTGTATGCAATAAAGATATTAAACAATGTATTGTGCATATGCACAAAAGAGCTGAGTTACGGAGGCATGAATACTCTCCATTTCTGGGATTTCCCAACTTCTGCATAACTGCCTTTTGTAATAGTGTTTCTAGGTGCCCTTGTGCATGAAATAAACCCATGCAGTACTCAAACATGAAGAACATATAGATAAGATTCATCAAGACAAACCTGTCTTATCATTAGGAGACTCAGCCTAAACAGGAGAAGCTCTTTGCTTCCTTTCCCTGTTCAGTTACGGGGGCCAAAGGGAGGGGCATGACACTAGCTGTTGCTGAGACAGCGGTGAGTTGCTCACCACCTTCCTCTTTCCCAGAGCAGTGCAGCCCAGGCAGGAGTCATGTTTGCAGGGAGGCAGGGTGGCCCCCAGCCCAATGGGCTGCCCAGAGGTCTCTCCTCTCTGGACTTGTGGCAACCTACAGTGATCAAATCTCTATTTGATCTGCAAGGCAGTTGGAAACAAAGCAGGAGGGATGGGATGATGCAGGAAGTCTCTGAAAGCAGCCACACCAAATCTGAGAGTAAATCACCACTGTACTGCTGCAAGCGCAGCCTGTGCAGCTCCAGCAGGCTGCAGAGCCCATGTGTTGGGTGCAAGCCCATGCATTGCACCGGGCCAGCTGCAGTTACCATGCAGAGCAACACAGTGCAGTGTAGCTCCACTACTTTTTCTCCAAAAAGTTCCCTCCAAATCCCACTTGCTCCATGTCACTTGTTATCTGGGAGGAAGCAGGATCTGACAAAGAAGAGGCTGAGACTTTGATGAGGAAGGTGGCTCTGTCTTGCCGCAAGCTCCCAACGCCTCCAAACTGACACAGGCAGGAGATCAGCTCAGGGGGACACTGTTGCGACTGTGCCCCCCAGCCCTCACTGCTCTGCTTGCCACCAGCACAGGTGTCACTTGGCAGGGAGGATTTCAGATGAATGAAGTGTTTTCAGGCTGTGCTCAGGCCCTCCCTTCTCACTGGCAAATTGAAAACTGGACTGTCAGAGGAGTGTTGCAAAGGAGCTGCACATCTGAGCACTGCCCCTGGGGTGTGTGCCCACTGCTGCCCCACCCATGTCAATGGTGCAGGGGCTGGACTGTTCCAACTATCCTGCAGCCATAATCCTGAAGGATTAAATCTCTTCTATCCATAAAATTGCTTCTCCTCCTCAATTTTAACATCATGTATGTTCAAGCTGAAGGTGAAATGTTAAACGCTTCATACACCTTTCGGAAAATCAGAATCAAAAGACTGGCTTAGAAAACATAGCTTTTAAAAATAAAAAATGCTGAGTTATGTACATTCATATTCTCATTCTTGAGTTTCTATGAATGAAGCTCAACTAACTCAGGCTTTCAAGTTTTACAACTGAGATGGAGGGTTGTGTAGATGTGATAATCATAAGACTGCAGGACTTAGGCAATTTAACGTGTTGCCTCTGATTCCAGTGGCACATGTCCAAGAGTTTGAGAGCTGGCCCAAGTATATTCACTTTTAGAATTTGCAAGGAAGCCAAACCCTACAACAATAAATATGGGTATACATGTCTAAATACGTTGTTAGTCACAAAAAACTCTAAACCACAGGGAGAGCTGTTTAAAAGTCAGATGCCTTGCAGCGAACTGGGACTTTCTTCAGAAGGAAACAGAAGGTCTGAGTTTCCCTCCTCGCTGCTGTAGCTGCTCTGCCCTCTTGAGTGGGCTGAGAGAAAGGAGAAGACACGGTCAGAGAGCTGGGAGTAAGAAAGCGTGAGTGTGTATATTGTGGAGGATGTGAAGGCATGTTCACTGAGTGCAACTGAAATTTCAGAGCTGTCCATAAAGAGAGGGCAGACACCCACTGCAAAAAGCCAAGGTGCAATTCAGGAGAGTCACAGAGAGGGAAGAAGAGACTTTTCTTTGGGCAGTGGAGTACGTATTGGTCACTACATAGGACAGGACAAGATTTGGGGAAGAAGGTGGAGTATGAGGGAAATGTTCAAAGTTCCCTGTCTACTTGGGGAGAAGTTGAAGGCAGTGCCAAAACTTCTCACCAGCTTCCCCAGAAGTCAGCGAGATTGATATGATCCCTCTGTGATGACGATGGAGTTGGAAAACAGGTCTTTCACTGTCCCAAAGAAGCCAGAAAGAGACTAGCAAGTTCCCTTGCTCTCGTAAAAGTAGCTGCAACTAAGCAGCTGCCCTAGTGCTACTCTGGAGTTTCTGATTACTTTTTGTGGTATGAAAATAACCTTTAGCCAAGTCAGTAACTCCTGCCTATTGACTCCACATGTGCAAAAAGCGTTCTCATGCGCTATGTCCATGGTAGGAAAGTCCTTACTGAGAGCTAAACTTTATGACAGCTACACTACAAAACACTACAAAACTGTGCTTTGCCCACATTTCTTTGACAAGACTTGCTGAAGTTAGAAGCTGTATTGGAAAGCTAAAGCATTGTATGCACCCTGTTTGCTGTGAACCTCATCTCAGACATCCTTTCCTCAGGGGCATTCCTGCTCAGAGGCAGCACGGTGGCTCTTCAGGGCAATGCATGTCTCCCGCAAAACACATGCTGTACCACTGACAGCCCCTTGGCCTTTGCCAATGCTTATTTCAACAGTGTGAATTTAAACAACTCGTGCTTCAGTGATTAGTCTGAAACAGAGAGGTTTAAGTCAAACTGAGCAGCACGGAGTCTGAATCTGAATGAGAAGTGAGGAAGAAGGGTGTCTGCCTGAATGGAGTTCCTCAGGCTGGCAGCCCAAGCCATGGAGAAGCCAAATGAGTGCACCAGGACTTTTGTAATCTTCAGAGAGGTCCAAGTCCTGATGCTAACGTCTCTTGTTTCACTCAAGTAACTCAGCCAAGCAGCCCCGCTGGGATGGCAGGGATCTTGGTGATGGGCAGCAGCTGCCTTCTCACAAGGCTGTGTCTGCCTGTGCCAGCAGCAGGGAGGGAGTCAGCGTCAACCCCCAGGCTGCAGTCCTCAGCGGTTCGGGGAAGTCCTTTGTAAAAATCACGCTGTTAAACTACACAGAAAGTTACAGGAGAGGGTTTGCTTCTACCCAGGAGATCACTAAATCAGCTTTGCCAGGGGTGATATGTACCTTGGGCTTTTTTAAAAGCAAATAAAAATGCAAACAACTGAAAAGCAAATGCCAGTCCCTGAGCTGCAGTGGGCTGCAACCAGCACCAAGTGTTTTTGGAGGGTGCATGGTGGGGATCCATTCTGAGGCTACAGATCCACCAAGAGTTTCCTCCCTGAGGAGGTGCCATGGGCACACACCCAACCAATCCATGCCAGATAACCAAGCGACTACTGCCCACACAGGCACAACCTGCCTTCAGGAGCTACGTCAGATGGTGCGAGGGGCCAGAGAGCTGGCGGCCAAATGGCCTTTGCTCCCTCCTCACAGCAACTGGAGAAAACATCTTTTTTTTTAATGTGGGAAGCAATCAGTTTCCTCCCTGGTCTCTGCCAGCAAAGTGCCTACCTGGCTGGTGGGGCTGGGGCAGTGGGGAAAGGAAACCCTGCTGGCACCTCCCTGTTAAAAGCACTGCCAGTGTATTATTTTCCTTACCTGTATTTCGAAAAACAGGACTTTGGTGAGTCCTAGGCAGGGAAGGATTCGGGGGCAGAAGCTCTCCATTTCTTCCAAATGGCCTCTTGTATGTTTTCCTGAGTGGTATCAGACCCATCACTTCATCTGCTGAGCTTTCAGTGTCTCTTGCTGTGAAGGGGAATGATGGTCTTGAACCAAATTTCCCCTGGACACCTCTAGGTGTATACTGTTCATTGAAGACCGTCTTTGCTACCTGTTAACAAACCAAGGTGAGGAGTGGATGGGAATGGATAACAAAGCTTTCATCACATCACAGGACTGTACACTACTTATTTCTTCATGCCCACTGGGTGAACAAGAAATGACCTGTGCATTGGGGGCTGGCTTCGTTTCCTACTTGCCTGCAACAATTTGAAAATTTTGATGGACTGTGGAAAGCTTTACCCAGACATTTGGTATTAATGAGCACATGCAAATCTCCTTTCAGGTTGCCAACTGTGGTCAAAAAACAGCAAGAAGTTGAAGCATGGCATTAGTGACATTTCGTTGTTTATTTTTGCAACAAGAAGATTTTCAGGAGAAAACAAAACACTTTCTCAGCAGAAATAATTAAAACCATGAAAATGACTGCATTTCCTGTGTGACTGACATATTCCATGCTGGAGAAAATGTTTGTCAGCAACAAAAAAAAAAATAAAAATTCAGCAGCTCATATTTTTCTTAGCAATGTACATCTCTTTCCTTAACTGGAACAGGTAAAGGGAATTTCAGCTTACACATTTTTAAAAATTCATCACATGAGAAAAGTTGAAAACCCTTTTTCCACTGCACAGTGATCTAAAGGGCTTCCATTTTTGGCACCTTGTTTGGAAATTCCTAAAAAACGCCCGATTTCAGGCAGTGGGTGACATTACTAATAGGCTGCTCCAGGCCCAGCCCTTGCCCTGGGACTGTGCACCAGCAGGCGCTGCACCATGTAGGTGACAGCACACTTATGGTGGAAGCAAAGTGAGAAATCAGGGCCACGTGCTCACTGTTTCTCCCCCGCCATCTTTCTGAGACGCTTCCTCTGAGTTCAGGCTCAAGTTCAGCCTCTGCCAGTGAAGTAGCTGGTTGAAATGACTCTGAGCACACACAGCAGTGTACTGGATACTAATAAAGACATTTGAAATGCAGCTCTGGTACACCTCTTACTGGTTCATAATGGATTCCAGAAAATTATATCAAAAGTAGATAAGAAAGAAATCAAACCCATAAAAATTTCAGTCTGAGTAGAGAAACTGGTTTGCCATTTCCCACAAGATAATGAACTGGATAAAATTTGTACAGGCATTTTTACTAAACTTTCTGGCTTTCATTTATCACTGCCTCCTGATTTTATTTCAGATGGACAACTTTCAAATGTATGGGGCAGCTGGTTTTATGGTTTGGTAAAAAAAGGTACATGTGAAATATCTGAAGCAAACAAGAAAGAACAGTGTGCAATGGCAGAACACAGACATGTTATTCAGTAACTATTCCAAGTGACTCTTCAGGCTACCCAGAAGCTAGAAGACCTTTTCTTGTATTTGATGGAAAGGCTACACTGCCATAAAAGTAAAAATCTGAAGTAAAATTCAGTTTTTATTGTGTTTTCTGAGCTCAATTATTTTGAATTGTACTTTCCAACCTCCCATTCTTAACTTCAGGTTGATTTTAAGTTTTTGCCAAAACATAACTCTTAAAGTTGCTGACCCTGGCCACGTTGGACTTAAAGAGTACTTTTAAAGAAGATGTTAACAGAAGAGCAGCAGGAATAAATACTTGTGCAGTGAGTCAGAAGGTGTTTTTGAGGCCCTGGAGGAAGTTGTGAAGTGCTATGAGCTCTGGACTGTATCTATTATTTGTTCTATCAAAAGAGGTAAAGAACTTTTCTAAAAGACTTTTTTAAAGTCAGATAAAAATACATTGGCATAAATTAGTGCCTCTCAAAGAGTAAGAACAAAACACAAAGAAAATGACTTACTAAGTAAACCACAGGACTCGGAATGAAGAAACTTGAGTTCTTAGTTCTCTCATGTACTTGTTATATGACATCAGACTACATTATTTATATACTTACTTAGTATTATCCATTTATTGATGTATTTAGAGCTTATTCATTTGCAAAATGAGGCAAATGGCCTAGCCTAAATATTGCATTCATGAAATTCATCTTACATTTATGAAAAGCTTCTTTGCAAAGCTGACTCCTGAATTGCAATTCATTTGCTGCACAACAGTTATAACAATTATTTTCTCTATATGCACAGTTTCTCAAGGATGGATCACTTCACTTTCTTGAGATAGCTCTGTCTTTTTCATCTAGTTTTCATTTCTCTGTTACTGGACTTTTGGCACATTTTCCCCTTGTGTGTGGGTGTCAATGCGTCAACACTAATGGGAAAGGCTACTTGTGCTTTTTTAGATTGGTACTATTTTTCAGGTTTTTTTGCTCCATTTCTTACTTTTTCTTTCCATGTATTTTTCCTTCTCTCATCCTCTCAGCCTCCCTCACGTTGTCCTGTGCTGGCTATCTTATGAACCTCTTTTGCAAATGGTGAACTATTAGTTCTGAGAGCAAAACTCAGCGATCACAGATATAGGCAACATAACTTCAGCTGATACATCAAGAAAATCCTCACCATAGTTTTGCTAAAAAGCTTTATTTCCCTATTTTAGAATAAATGAATTGGGACAGTTCCACTATCTGCTTTCTGAGAGTCATAAAATCTACAGGGAAGTAAGACGACCTTCTTTACTCCAGCGCTGAAAAAAATGGCCAGAGAAAACTGATTCAGAAAGCCCTTTGGCTCTTGATTCATTCCTGTTGGCCTAACACAAAGTTTCCTGTCTCTCCACAGTCCCAAATTTGTTATTAGATTGCTGGAAATGTAGACAAATACAAATCATGACCAGAGATTTTAGAAGAAATGCCCACCTCAGCCTCACAGATTTTCCAGGCAGATTGTTCAGCAATTTAATGTTAATATCTTACCTTACCTTACCTTCTTTTTCTAGCCTAATCGTGCCTCTAATTATAAACTGTTTGGTCAGTTTTGAAAGTAAGGAATTGAGAAAATACTAGAAAAGATGATTTCTTGCCAACTGCACGTGGACAAAACTGACAGGAGAGTCTCATGACAGTGTTACACTCGTACCCCTGGCTTGTCTACTGACCCTCTCCTGCTTTTGGCTTTTTTATCTTTTCCACTCTTCTTTCTCTTGAAGCATGTGATCTTCTGCCCAGCCTCAAATGGCACAGTTGTGGAGACAGGGCTTGTACTCTTTGGAGCATCATTAAGTTGTTTGCCTGTCCTGGTGTTTGGGATTTTTTTGCTTTCTGGATGTCATGGTTTAGCCCCAGTCAGCAACCCAGCACCACACAGCCGCTCGCTCACTCCCCCCTGGTAAGATGGGGGAGAGAATCAGAAGAGTAAAAGTGAGGACACTCCTGGGTTGAGATAAAGACAGTTTAATAGGCAAAGCAAAAGCTGTGCACACAAGCAAAGCAAAACAAGGAATTCATTCACTCCTTCCCATTGGCAGGCAGGCGTTCAGCCGTCTCCAGGAAAGCAGGGCTCCATCACGCGTAACGGTTACTTGGGAAGACAAACGCCATCACTCCAAATGTCCCCCCTTCCTTCTTCTTCCCCCAGCTTTATATGCTGAGCATGACGTCATATGGTGTGGGATATCCCTTTGGTCAGTTGGGGTCAGCTGTCATGGCTGTGTCCCCTCCCAGCTTCTTGTGCACCCAGCAGAGCATGGGAAGCTGAAAAAGTCCTTGACTAGTGTAAGCACTACTTAGCAACAACCAAAACATCTCCACATTATCAACACTGTTTTCAGCATAAATCCAAAACATAGCCCCACACTAGCTACTATGAAAAAAAAAAATTAACTCTGTCCCAGCTGAAACCAGGACACTGGAACATCTCTCCCCACCCCTCAGTTTCAGCAGGGCTCCGTTCCCAGATGGCAGTGAGAGGGGCAGAGCGGGTGCAATCTCTCCCACCCAGCAAACCTTCTGGCAGCCACCCTGCCCCTGCTCTGACTGACACCTCTCACTCTGGGGCATACAGCGTGAGCCAAGCAGTTGTTTTAACAGCATATACTGGCAAGGCAGTAACAGGAAAAAAGAGAGAATTCAAAAAGTAGTGAAGAACATTCCCTTTTTTCCCTCCTTATCCCTTCCATATCTGTTGTACTGGAGTTTTGCATGTTTGCTTGCCTGTTTATTTCTGATGGGAAACAGATACAGGGCTCTGGGACCAGGACCCTGTAGCCACCAGCAAGTGAAACACCTGTTGTTGTTTCACTGTTGTTTTACAGTCGCTGAATTTCACGAGATGCCTTTACGATCGCCTTGGCTGCAGAACCAGCAGAGGCTGTTTGCTTTCCCTCCCTCTGTTTGCTTTCGTTGGCTGGAACTGGCCTTTTTCCAGTTCCTTCCTTTTCTGGGATGCCAGTTAATGCCAGTTAACACCGATAACATCAATGCCTCAGCTTTTCAGCCACAATTGTGAAAACAGATTCTCTCACCTGCTGAGCTGTGACTTTTCACTATCAGCTGGCTACCGATGACACTGCAGAACATCCCTCATACCAATGCCATGCCAAGCAGCAGATCTCAGGTTAAAATATTTCACATTTTTATCTATGGGGAAATTTTTCTCCAAGACCTCATGCAAAGAAATATTTATCACTCTGCTACAGTGTTTTTGGCATGGGGTGTAACTCAGGGAGCAGGTCGAAGCCCAGGAAGCTCCCTGGTACCTCTGCAGACCTGCAGCGCAGCATGGCAAGGGTGCACTGCCCTCTGGGTAGCCCAAACACAAGTCTCCAGAATAACAATGTCTTCCTTTATTTTTTGTCTGGCTGTTATGGTTTGTGCTGTGTACTGGCTGCTTTACCGTGCATGAAAGCTAGTTACCTCCTGGGGTTACCACAGGGGGCAAAGTTAAGCCATTGCTGTGTTGCAGCTGGCACAGATACCATGAAATAACGACAGAACTAGGAAGGGAAAATGGGTTATTTGGCCTTTATTTTCAGGAGAAGATTAGTCTGCTGGATTTCTGAGTAAACAAGTAGGTAAACATTTAAAAATCAGGCTAGGCTCTGGCTTCTGAAGGGAATGTAGGTAGCACTGAACTCCAGGTTGAAACACAGTTAAAAGAAATCCCACTGTTTGTCTAAAATACATATTTTTTTCTATTAAAATAAAAAGAACGGAATTCACTGGTGTATTCAGTTAACATTTATCACTTAAAATCTGTTCATCACAAGATTTGGGAACTTTATGAAAAGCAGCCCTTACTTTTTATTACTTATGCCTGGGGGTAGTATGCTTCTTGTTCGGGGGAAGGGTGCAGTTCCTGACAAGCTTTTACATTCTCCCAAAGTATATAGGTGCCAGCAGCTGTACAAAACCAGTATATTTAGTTGAAGGATGATCTTCAGAGGGAAGGTTTTGAACAGAAAGGGCTGTAGTTGCATTACATCTCTCACTTCTGTCAAAATTAGTAATACCCTATAGCTGATGAGTCCAATTCAGCTCACAGCTGAAGAAGGACACTCTACAAGCGTGATGGGAGTGGAGATGCCTACCCAGGCTGTCTTCATAGAGATTTGCAGAATCAGTTTTGGGTGGAACTGGGAGAATGAGGGGACAAAGACAGGCTGCAGAACTTCTTCACAAATGCAAGAAGGAGCAATGGATACTTCCAGTCCCACCAATTCTGTGCTGCAAGCTTGTCTCCATAATTTCACACAGCAGGCCCTATTCTAGCAAAGCAGCCTCCTGTCAGCTGGATGACAAAATCTAATATTAAAATTAAGTATCCAAGTCTTGCATACCTGATTATCTAAGGATGGGACGGATTTTCTGCATGAAATCTTCTGTAACTCCACATGGACAAACTTAAAAATTGAGAATATCTGAATAACCCTGGTACAAAGAGAACACGGGATGGGGGAAGCCCATCATCCATTCAGATTGTTCAGGACACCTCACTTCCCACTGGGCATTCCCCCTTAAAATTTTCTTTCTGCCAGACCTTGCCGAGAGCCTGGAGATCCTCTTATCAATTCTCTGTGACGCTGAACCTGCCCTTCAACTGAATGCTGAACTGAACTCTCTTTTTCTCTTGGCTCCTCAGCAGGCAGTGGGAATCACTGCCTTGGGTTCAGCCCTCCCCAGGCAGCCGCTCTGGGCAGGAGGAGTGAACCCCAGAGCATCCTCCAGGGCCACACGTCTGGGAGCACGGCTGTGCTCCCCGGCGAGCTGCCGCAGGTGTCTCGGCAGTTCTTTGACTTCTCCAGGACCATTACATATAAAGGCATTTGGGGGGTGGGAACAAGTCTGTAGCTATGGAGTTAGCTGAGTTTCCAGAGAGCAGGCACTTGAGCAGAGCTTTGGGTTATGTGAGGTGTGGGCTGTTAAAGGAGGTCGGTTATACACCACATCATAACAGAGGAATCTTGTCACAGCTGAGTTTAATCTTTGAAAAGATTTCCTCTCCTTTCTCAGCCTAAACAGACTCTCATTTTTTTCCCATAACATCAGAATAATATCTTTAAAAGTTGACATTACTTTTTGCACATACTCCATGAGGAAACAACACCTCTCTGCATGTGGCGAGAAATTAACAGCTCTGATAGCGTCCCGTACTACCTGACAGGTGGACATTTTACATGGAAAATATGTTACACATGAGAGCAGAGCTCGGCTGACTCATTTAACTCCACGTCAAAGGCACTGCCAAAACCAAGCACCCCGCTGGAACCGGTGCCCCTGTGGCATCCCCAACGCTCCAGCTTCTGAAGCTGACAGTGATGCAGCTGTCAGACAGGGCAGTTACTGTGGCTTTTGTCAAATTTTCTTGTTAAGCAAACACTGATAAAGGGTGTATCATGCCTGCTCTACATAAGGAAAAAATGTTTAAGAATTCTCCTTCCTGGAAATAGCGCAAAAGCTACCAACTTTCCACCTTTGCCTTCCCTCCCACACTATCTGCAGGCATTAGTGTATTACAACAAAAACAACCAAGACAAAACAGCAAGTAGTGAAAGAGAATAAGAGCACAAACAAGAAGCCTGCAGCACTGCCAAATTATACAACAGCAATTCCCACTGGGGATAGCTTGGACAACTTGCCTCACTGAGGCCAGTGGGTCTGCTGAGGCCACTCAGAGGCTTCTGCACCAGCACCAGCACCAGGACAGGGCAGGCAGCCCCTGTAGGCAGCTTGCCTGCACCCGCTGTAGCTTTCCCTGCCGCTGTGGTCCAGCCTCGGGCCACTGCTTCCACCGAAGCTAGCAGGGATGGAGTGACTCCCAGCAGCTCTCAAAATCAAGCCTTTGACTCAATATAACTGAGACAGTCTCAGTTTTCTCATGAAAAATTGTCGTGGGAGAGAGGGTGGCTTCCCTTTCATTTGCTGGTAAAAAAACACGTGCATCTGTGCCGTGAAAAATCCTGACTCCTACTGTTGCAAACTGCAAACAGCTGCCATGGCTTTTTTTCCCTCTCTGCTATTTCTCACCGCAACTTGCTCACAATTCACCAGAATGAAGCGATGCCACGTTTGTGTGCTCGGTGCCCTGACTTTAGCTGACACACCATAGAGTTCAAATCCTCCCCTTCCGTGCGCCTTCTCTTAAAAACCTGTGCGTATAAGCACGAGAGAGAGAAAGGAAAGAGAGAGAGAGACCCTTTAAGCTAATGGGTAAGGAATGTGCATTGAGCTGTGCGTGGATGTCTGATGTCTCCAACTATTTGTTGAAAGGCAAAAGCAATACTTCCGACAGACGGCCCTCCCCTCGCCTGCAATAGGCTCCCAAGAATAGCAACAGCCTGTGTCGCTGCAAAGGGCAAAGCCTTCTGAAATAGCAACAAAGTTGTTCACAAACCACTTTGTGGTTTGCATTTGGTTTCAGCCAGCTTCAGCAACTTGTTGCCATGAGGAAAATAACCTGCATTTTCCTCTGCGGCCGTGGAAGTACCGCTGCCCTCTGAAGTGCTCCTGCCCCAAGGTGTAAAGAGGGTGGCAATGGCACCTGGGCAGAGCACGGAGGACCTCAGCCAGCAGAGCCAGACGATGAGAGCAGGGGAGGATGAGGAAAGCAGCCGGGGCAGCCGCCGCAGCAGCCACCACCACCTCCGCAAGCTCCCGGCTGCAGCAGGTAAAGCGGCAGGAGCTGAATGCCAGCTGTTAGCCAGCAGCAGCGTGCCCACGTAGCTAATGCTTGGGGCTCTGGGAAAACAGCCCCGCAAAGCCAAGGGACTCTCGGGGCACTCTGTCTCGATTTCTAAAAGCGCAAGAGGGGAAAATGTGAGGAAGGAAGGGAAATGCCGGCTTGAATTTTGAATGAAGGTTTATGTGATACTTTTCCCTGAAGGCCTCAGTCCTACTGTTCATGCATGTGCTGTCTGTTGTGTAAATCCCTTTCCTTTATCAAGATCAGTCACCTGAAAAATTGGAGAACCCACTGCCGTCTAAGATAAAAACGGTGCTCTGGTCCTGGCATGCTCGGAGCAATTCAGCCCTTTTCACTGAAGTGGAGGGAGGCCAGGCAAGCATTGCACCTGCTCATGCAGAGGGAAAGTACAGGATGGGGGGACAGGGACTCCCTCCTGTCTTTTCTCCCCTAGCATTTCATGAAGAAACAGGGTTTCTGCACTGACAGCCTGAAAAATCAACTGTATAATTTCTTATGCAAAGATATTTGAGTGCTGAAGCTGGATTTCCTAGTTCCTCACCTTTGCTGTCCTACTCAGTCAGTTTTTCTAAGTTACGGCATGGTTTTGCACCTTGAGCCTCTTTCATTGATTATAAGATCAAAGAGAAAATGACCCACGATTGTGGCATTTCCCATCCACAAGACAGCTTTACCCAAACAGGAAAGCACAATTTTAGGCCAGGAATTACTATGTCCTGAGTAAGGTTTGTTCACTTAAAAATGAATGAACTGACTAACCCATGTATGTTCAGATACCACAGACAGAAATGCTTTGATGGAGTGTAATTGCAATCAGTCCAGCAACATCTTCTGATATCTGGAAGCAGAGGAAGAAGAGGTTAATCAAGAACAGAAAGTCAGTTGGTTTGCAGACATATTTAATGTTACCTTAGGGTATGGGGGGAGCAATGCAGGTGGTTATAGGATAGCGTTATCAAAGGGAAGCACAACTGTACAATAAACAGACAGCAAAGTTACTGCAACACAAGGGCTATGGTTAGAAGAGTATGTACAAGTTACACACTTGTCTTTACCCTCAGAAAGTAAAGCAGTAACCTGAGGAATTTATAATTACCTAGTTAGCAATTAAAAGAACTTGTTGATTCTTACTGGAAAATAACAAAACAAAACCCAAATCCCATTTAATGTAATGAAGGGCCAGGCTGCCTGTTGATATAATGAAAATACATGGCAAAGCACTAAAAGAGATGGAGGGATGGCCAGGGTGGGTCTGTCCAGGATCTGCGTTCCCTGTCTTTCCATCAGTGCCAGGGGGCTTTTGTTCATGACATTTGAATATTACTCACAAAAGATATTCATGGAGCTTACGCTATACAAATTATACAATGCTTCCTACCATTGCAGGAATTTAGATGTGTGAAAATGTGTGAAACATTATCTTCCTTCTGCCTTCTTTTTTAGTTCAATTTACAAAACATTTGTTTTGGTTTTGCCTTTCACACTTGGGTAGGAGGAGTCATGTTTGTCAAATAGTCATGGTGCCATATGGCCCTGACACTATTTTTGGGCAAATTTTGTATTTTCTGAGATTTTCCAGCTCTGCTTGCAACATAACTTTGTCCCAAAGCCACCATTTGTTTCATTCCGTAGGGTCTTGTTGGGTAACTGTTTTAGATCCCATGCCAGACTTCTAGATGGACAGTCAGATCAGATGTACCCTAACTAATAGGAGAAATGCATATATTGAGCAGCTACTGGATCTAAAGAAACCTCAGGCATTAGAATAGATCATCAGGGTAACATACATCTCTCTATGCCGGACAACTGGATGAGACAGAGAAGGTGCCTGTGACAGTGCAACAAAGACCATGATGGCATAAAAATGGGATAATCACCTTTTATGAGAAGCAAAACAATTATTTAATTATGCAGCAATTCCCAACACGTGCCATTAAATATTTATCCTACAAAACCATGTGATCCACATGCTATACACTTCAGCAAAATGCTCCTCTAAAGACAATTTGGGGAATTTTAAACAAAATTTCCCTGTAAAGGCAAGCTTTTTATATGTCAGACAGCACTCAGATGGAGAAGAAATACGTTGTTAAAGATAGCTTAAAATTTTCAGATACAGATGCTGTAGTTTTAAGATTTATCATGGATAGAAGTAGATGTCTTGTTCTATTGGAAAAGGGACATTCCATGCTGTGGATTCGTATCTATGCAATGCGCTCAACTCATCATGATTTTCTAACCTGTGCTTGTTAACCAAGGCTTGAGAGAGCTTGATTTCACCTTCCAAGTATCTAAATAGATCAAAGAATCCACAAGGGTTAAAGAGCATATATTTGAGCTTCTAGTAAAATACTTCTCTCCCCTTCCAAATTGAGACATTTCTTACCTCAGATTAAATCAAAGTCAACAGAAGAAAGCACCATGTTGGAAGACTGTCAAGTCCCCTCCTATCAAAACAGATGTATTTGCACAAGTCACATAAAGAAGTAATCTCCCCCCCCCACCCCGCCCCTCCATCCTACTAGTTTTCTGTACGCACACTGCATGTTCTCTTGGGAGAAAGGAAAGAGAAACTACATTACAAAAATCTCAGTATCTGGACTAATGTGGAGTGTGGTACTGCCAAGGTGAGCTAGAAAGGGCTCCCAGGCACCTTTCCCATAGCTCTCCTGCACACAAAGTGGGGGAAGAGTGGTGTTTCCCAGCTCAGTCTGCTTGCAGATCTTCCCTGGCACAGGTCATTTATCCATAATGCCCACAAAATACATGCCCAGTCCAAATATTTGCCCAAATATGTGCTTGAAAATAAGTGAAGGGGCACACCCTTGCTACTTGGCCCCATCCAGTCTCATCAGCAATACACTGTGCTACAACTGTGCTTGGTCTCCTTTTCAGGAACCAAGCATAAATATTTCCAGCAAGTGTTCTTAAAGATATGTTTGTTTGCCAAGCAGTGCTGCTTTTGACCTGAGTAACAGTTGTGAGAAACCATTTTGTTTATATGGGGAAACTAGCGAATAGACTTTCCAATCACTTGTCACATACCAGCCTCACACTCATTAGCCATGGTGTTTGCTGCAGGCAGAAGGAGAAATTTCTCTGAAAGCCATCATTAAAATATTTTATTCCCCTGGGCTGCACACTGCCATGGATTTTGCAGGCATCTCATAAAAAGAAGAGGAATATACATTTTAAGAACCGTTGTTTTTTTTTTTAAAGGAATGCCTAAGAACTGCCAGCAACATCATTAAAAGTGACACTTAAAAGGATTGTGAGTACAACTACTGCAACATGCTTTATCTGGAAATGTTAAAGCAAAACATATGCTGAAGTTAGAGGGAATTTTGTCTGGAGGAAGACCATGAAGGAAAATGGAGCAGAGGTTTCAGGGTTTAACTGAGCAGGCAGTTCTGAGCAGGCAAGTCTTAGGTACACCAGTTACAACAAAACCTCATAGCAATATAAGGATTTATAGAATAGTGCCTATTCTAGTGCCTGCAGAATAGTGCCTGTGAGGGACAAGAGACACCGAGTTAACTGCTGAGTTTGCTGCTGCTAATGGAGAAAGACAATGTGTCTCCCTCTGCATCACATCAGAACCTGCTTTTCATTCAGGGGTCCGCTTTATTTACAGCCCTCTGCTATTTCTATACAACTGTGGACACATGAACAAGGATAGCAGCTGACCCAGTAAAAACAAACCAAATAAACATAAAGACATTGGTTAAGCTGCTGTACTTGGAGAAGCAAGAAGTATATGGGCTCGAGTCCTTCCCTAGCAACTTCCCAGATGTCCAAGCTCCACACCTAGCTTGTACAGCCTCTCAGATTAAAAATAAGTAATTACCTCGGTTGCTCTGATCTGAGGACCACAGGCTGAGGAGGGTACAGTCTGGATTGTAAAGAACAATGCTGATGGTGGACTCTGTCAAGATATTTGATTTGGCACTGTCATTTTGAATCAGAAACTGGAACCATAAAAAACTGAGAGTTGAATATTTAAAGAATTAAAATCCGTGCAGGACACAGACTTCAAAATATCAGTAGGAGATACTGCCCACGCTGCTGTGTTTCTGCTGGAGAGCCTTAAAGTCAGTTTTTGTCCCTCTGTTACTTAACATTTTTTCTGAATTGCCTGGAAGAAGATAATAACAGTTTATTCATTGGTGATAAAGGTGACGGGTGATTAATAAATGGGATCTGTTGCTGGCTGAATGCAATTCGGATGGCTTGGCCTGCTGACTGCGAGTGAATGTGCTGTCTGGGGTTCCTCTCTGCTAACTTTAGACATCTGCATCTGAGCAAGCCACACAGATTCCTTTTATAGGCAATGGAGAGCAATAGGCATCTGACCTACTTCAGACATCTAGAAGTGCCTATTTTTCGCAAGTGGTTACAGGAGAAATCTAGAGATGCTGTAGATCTCTCACAATTAGCTAAGTTGAACCCATCCTATGTGTTTTAATACAAACAAATGTAAAGTGATTTGCATTCCAGCTAGGATGCAAGAAGGCAGGCCATATTTAAAGGAAAGACAGTGCCTTGGAAAGAACCCAGTCAGAAAAGAAGTTGGTTGTCCTGGAGGATAACCAGCAGAAGATGAGCTCCTGTACATGTCTGTGAAAATCCTTAGATGAGTAGACGGGGAAATATCCACCAGGAGTGGGACAATTATGTCAAGTTCCTATCTAGCACTGTGCAACCACCGCAGGACCACTGGGTCCGGCTCACAATTTATTGAAGAAGTTGATAATCTGGACAGAGTTCTGAGAACAGGGCTTTGAATACTTAAGGGACTGGTAAACTTTTAAAGCCTCACAGGCTAAGTAGCTTATCAAGGAGAGGTCTGTGGGACAACTTGATGACAGGCTATAATTTTGTACTTAGTGAACACAGCTAAATGTAGGCAAATGGAGAATGGGATCTGATGGCTGGAAGCTGAAGTTGCAGGAATTAAGTCTAGAAATAATTTACAAATAATTTACAGCAAAAGCATTGAACCATTGGGACAACTTATGACTTAAAGTCATTGGCTTTCAACTACTAGCAATTTTTAAATCAAAGCTGAATATTTGAAATGGCCTAGTTCAAATCGAATGTCATTTAAACATGTCTGAAGGATTATGTTCATGAGTGTCAGACTGGATGACCACAATGGTCTCTTTTGGCTTCATAATGTTTAAATTAAAGTAAAATCTTACATTAAATCTACATGGCTCAATGATGTAAAATACAGAGATATCCAAGAAAGCACAAATATCAGCCCAGAGCAGTAGTTTGGGCAGAGCACTGTGACCAAATTAGCAGTGTAGCTTCTGATACCCAAGTTCATTCAGCACAACACTGTGTTGTTACCAGCCTTGATTTCCAGCCAGGATTCACTGGAGGAGTATGTTTTCCAGATCTAGTCATATACAGCAAGCAGGCAAGTCAAAAGTATAAAGGAGAGGGAGAAATTAGGTTTTGCAATGATAAAACATATATTGCATGCATGCATTGGAAGATGGAGCACATGTAGAACAAAGCAGCTTAATTGGAGTCAGTAATACTTCCACTGAAGTGCTGTTCAGCATGTGAAAGAAGTACAACAGAACCTTGCCCTAACCCATGCACTAACCTCTGTTTAAAATAACTGCAATGATCTCGGATACTGCAGACACAAAGAAAGAAAAAACTTTAGACATAATACAGACATGGACAAAAACGATATAAAAAAAGATTGTTCCATCACTGGAGCATTTTGCAAATTTGTTTCTGACATTTTCTTCAAGCTGTCTCACCGCCATCACAATAAGTCTACCATCCACCCCACCTTCTGAAAGACTTCTCACAATACTCCCATTTCCCCCAATGCCCTTACGTCCCACCATGACAAAACCAAGTGTTTTTTGCCTGTCTCTTGTCTGTCTCTGGTTTGCCAGCCACCCGAGCCCAGAGGCAGAGTGGGCTGAGGCATGCTGGTTGCACTCAATAGCTCCGGGCTGCTGCTGCTTGGCTTTTGCTTGGCTCAAAGGGAGCAAACGAGAGCCAGGTAGGAGAGCTAATAGGCGATACTTATCTTAATAGACTTAATGGGCTTACACATCTCCCCTGACCCTGGAGGCACAGCTTATGTTCACACAGTTATACTCTGCCGCCCTCAGAAATAACCCGGCCTCCTGTGGAGTGGCTGCAGGGCATGATGGTCGGCTCATGCCATGAGCCAAACTGCCTCTGGGAATTGTTAGGAGAGTGTGAGGTGGCATGGGGCACAACCACACCAGGGACCACACCAGCAATTTAGTAGGACACATGGCCACGTGCCAGGGTCCAGGCCTGGGCTCTAGCACTGTTTATTTCAGTAGTGCCGGCATACTGCTAGGGCTGCCCTCTTCCTCTCTTTTCAGGATTTGCTTTAAAAATGTAATATCCTCTGTCAAATGGGACTGATCCTCGCCAATGTGCTCAAAAGTTACTGGCAAGGAACTCCAGGCAGTCAGCATGATCAAAGAGCCTTAATGCCTCAGAAAAATAAGCTAAAAATAAACAAAGTCTATGTATCATTTTCAATGAAACCATATACCACTTTCCAGCCAAGCTGGAAAGTACTTGGTTCCTTCCAGGAGAATTAACTGAAACACAGACTCTGTTATGCTGCAAAAGTTACCTCTCCTCAGACACGTCCTATCTCTCCAACTAACTGGAAAATCAGAAGTCAATTTACTCTTTTCCTAGTTGTGTGGCAGCCAACATCATGATGAGAGGAAAATCATGCTGGGAGAAAGAACAAGACCAACAATAACAAAATTATATATTCCTCAAGGTTTAGGGTGCAAAAGGCTTCACAGTTAGTAGAATACAATCAGTCAAATCTATCTTGTAACAATAAACATTGAATCGCAGTTGTATAAAATGAGTTTGTTTTAAAGTGGACATTCAAAGGCATATAATCTCCATTTGGTTTATGTTTTCACCATCTGTTTTTTATTCCTGACATTGTGGCTGTCATAAACTATGCGAAATATTTGATCCTGATATTCCGAAGAAACTGAGATTAGTGATGAGCAAAGCCCAGAAAGTTCATGAATTTATACCTCAAAAATTGGTTTCCCTGGAATATCCCAGCTATCTGGATCAGGCTGGTGCTCAGTTTCCATTTGGCAAAATAAAAACCCTGGTATCAGCAGCCTTCATCACAATCGCAGGTGAAGCAAGGGAATTAGTAAGTGGCAAGGGAAACTTGTTACTTATTCAAGGTTGAAGCAATTTGGCTGGGAAATTACTGTTTTCTTTGCCCATGGTACACTAGATTGGTGGGCAAGATTTCCTCAATCTAGTACAGGAAAAACACCAAGAACATCTCAAGGCAAAAATTGCTTTCTTACCAAAAGGTTGTATTGTCAGTGTTGCCTTTTGCAATGATATTCTGAGACAGAAGGTTTAATTATTTAGGGCCTGATCAAAACCTTACTTTTTTCTGATCCGGAAGATAAGGAACCCAAAAGCATTAAAATTAAAGAGGGCTTTATATGAATTAAATTTTTTTTTTCTTTTCAAAAATAGCTTTTTATGTCACCACTTGTGCTGGGTTTGTATGCACATAACTGCTGTGCCTAAAAGTTACAAAAAATTTTTTTTGACTGGTATATCAAATAAAGTTATTATTAGTTGTCAGAATGTTGCAGAAGTCACACTTTCAAGTTTTTGTGTTTTTTCTCTTATTTCAGCCTGTGGAACATTTACTTTTCTATCTTCTGCCGTTGCTGCCATAAGTGGACTTCTGATGGGCTATGAGTTGGGCCTTATCTCTGGAGCTCTTCTTCACATGAGCAGCATATTAGCACTCTCTTGCAAAGAGCAGGAAATCGTTGTAAGTTCCCTGCTTTTTGGGGCCTTATTTGCATCCCTTACTGGCGGATTCCTGATAGATCGATTTGGAAGGAGACTTGCTATTATTATTGCATCTTCTTTACTTGTGTTGGGGAGTCTGATTTTGCTGCCCTATGAATCATATGGGATACTTATTGTGGGACGGATTGCCATAGGTATTTCCATATCATTATCATCAATTGCAACATGTGTGTATATTGCTGAGATCGCCCCACAACACAGAAGAGGCCTCCTCGTATCATTAAATGAACTCATGATTGTGATAGGCATTCTCTTTGCCTATATTTCAAATTATGCATTTGCCAGCGTATCTCATGGCTGGAAGTACATGTTTGGCCTTGTGATTCCACTAGGTACTTTGCAGGCTATTGCCATGTATTTTCTTCCTCCAAGTCCTCGGTTTCTTGTCATGAAAAATAACGACGAAGCTGCAAGAAAAGTACTGGAGAGGCTACGGGAAACATCAGATGCTACTGAAGAACTTACTGTGATCAAATCTTCTCTGAAAGATGAACATCAGTATAGTTTCTTGGACCTGTTTCGTTCAAAAAAAAACATGAGAGCCCGAATGTTGGTAGGACTCACTCTAGTCTTTTTTGTGCAAACAACTGGGCAACCCAACATTTTATTTTACGCATCGACTGTTTTGAAGTCAGTGGGGTTCCAGAGCAATGAAGCTGCCAGCTTGGCTTCTACTGGAGTTGGAGTGGTTAAAGTGGTCAGCACAGTCCCAGCCACAGTTTTTGTGGATCAAGTTGGAAGTAAAACTTTTCTGTGTATTGGCTCTTCTGTTATGGCAGTATCGTTGGTCACCATGGGCTTAGTGAACCGTAATATACATGTGAATTTCACCAACGTCTGCAGAAGCCAGTCTCCAGAGGATTTCTTTCTCCAGAGACCAGGAAACCTCACTGGTGTGACAAATGGGAGTCTCAAGGACCTCTTTGCTAGCATGGCTTCACCAGAAAGATTGTCATCTGATGCGCAGAGAAGCCCAAATGTTGCCAGGACAGGAGAACTGAACAGGACTGCCCTAGCAGGAGGCAAAAGCACAACAGGGGCTCACATGGAAAGTGGGGAGGTTCCCATTGTCCTGAAATGGCTCTCACTGGCCAGCCTGCTTGTTTATGTTGCTGCATTTTCCATAGGTCTTGGACCAAGTAAGTGTTTCATTTTTCTAACTCTTTGTAATGATTTACTTACAAGTGGATTACGTGCTGGGATGATATGCCCAGCTTGGCATCTGGCAGTTCCCAAGTTGGGCAAAGAAGTGTTTTCTGCTAATATGCACTGGTATTGTCACAGACTGTCCTGGTGGGCCTGGACTGTACTTTTTGGGAAGAGGTCCTGCCCATTAAGGTCAATGGCCTAATCTCCCTTCAATTCGGTGAAATTAACTGCTCCTCCTCAGTGAAGTTAAGAACTGTTGTGAACTTTGTACAGCAAAATTATGGGGCCCCTGGCTATCTTTCCTCTTCCTAGTCTATTGTGTCCTTACTTTAGGAAGTTTAAGATGTAGGCATTTGCTGCTGCTAACTCATAAACCCAAGATAATGATAAGCTCTAGATCTCTCTGTATCGTATGACACCATCAAATCCATGAAATGCCAGCATGCCTGAGTCCCACTGAGGATCTGGACCCCTCACTATATAATAGTCTTCAGATATAGGAAAGACATTCAAGGTATCATATAGCCCACAAACAAACTGTAGTATCTTCAACACTACCTGTGCTGAACAGCACAAGTGGGAGAACACAAAGACACGTCATTGTACAACCAAGGTACTGCTGCAGCTGCCATCACACTTGCATGGTTCCCACTCTCTCCAGAGGAGAACATGTCTGCCGTTCCCAGGGACTAGCAATTAAATCCTTCATTTTGTTTTGTTTTGTTTCAATAGCACTTGCATATTATTGTACTTTGAGGGGGTTGATTTTTTTAAGCCACACTGCAAAACCCTCATGCACAGAGTCCATTATTTGTTGACAGACTTTATGTGCTTTTGTGCCCTGGCTCAAACTTGCCTTGCAAACACACTGTACTTCTCCTGCACTGTTATGATAAAAAGCTTGCCACAAGAATACAGCTCAACAATTGCACTAACAGCAACTCCTCTGAAGTATTTATTTATTTTAAACATTACTCACTGGGAGAGCAGCGTGAGATAAGCATTCATTGCCAGGGTAGCAAGCTTGACTGTGTTATTGTAGCAGTATTCCCTCCCTTGCAGATCATCTTGGGGATGGATTCTGCTTTGAATGACATAGGTTCAAAACCAGGGGAGCAGCCCTGAAAAGAAAATGTTACTTGAGCTTTTACTTGGGTGTTTCAAACACACATTTAATGACCCTCAAAGCAGGGGCACACGTTCAGGCTTGGCCTCCTGTTGAAAGCTGCTTTCCTGTTGACCTGGCTGTAAATGGATTGCTGGTCATTTGAGTTGGCCTAATGTGAAGTTAATGATAACAACGTCTACTTCCTTGAGGGCTACACAAACTGAGGTGTGTTTGCCAGGCTAACGTGAGAATTCTTTGAGGCCTGTGCTTGTTTTCTGACCTCTTTCTTGTCTAAGAGCACAAATGCTCTCAAACAGCAAATAGGAAAGCACACGCACTGTCTGAGCTCCAGCATGTTGAAATCATGTATGATAAAACCACGGTGAGGCAATTTAAATTGAGAGATGCATTCGCGTAGCAAGTGAAGGCCAGGTCTAGGAGAGAGACAGCTATTTCAAATTGCAGATAGGTACTTTCAAGACATTTCCATGCCTTTAAAAGTACACTATTCAGTTAAAATTGACAATGTAAAGAAAATGCAAGGGTCAGAGAATCAAGAGATTGTTGGAATCTGCAAAGGATCTATTGTGCTTAAATAATCGGGGTTGGGGCGTGAAGTTATGATTTATGGCTCATATGCAGCCTTCAACATCTGCTGCTCGGAGTCCAAACCCTTGAATGTATTTTAAAAGCCTAGCTTTCTTATCCTCAGTGTGCCTTTCTTAGTGTAAAGAAAAATCCCGAGCCCCTCTGCTTATATAAAGCAAACAGTTTTAACATGTTTATGTTATTCATCTCTAAATGTGGTCTGTGGTCTGGACCAGACTGTTAGCCATTGTCTTCTCTGCAACAGGAGGGAGGCATCGAGGCTGTGCTCGCTGGCTGCCGTGGCCAACAATGCCTGGGCACCTGGGCACAGAAATACCGTAACCTGCACACCACTATATTTTCAATGCAAAAAATCTCATACTCCGCGTGACGTCTGCCCATCCTGCTGGCTAAGGTGAAGGCGGTGCTGGGGATGTGCCTGTTTGTAACCTACAGATCAAAACAGCCTCTTCTGGACAAAGACGATCTTGCTCATTTCCTTCCACCCCACAAGGCCATTTCTGGAGCAAATTCACCCACTTTATTTTGAGTCCATGCTGCATTATGTTCTGTGGGGGTAAAGGACAGTCTATGTAGCACCATTAGGAAAACGACACACTCTTCATAGGGCAGATAACACAACCTGAGCTCTATCATCTGTTTTTTAATTACTTTGTCTTTTTTTTTCCCTTCCTTTTTGGGGATTCTGGTCAAAGAGCAAGTTAAAGTCCAGATTTGCATAGCAGACATTTTTAAGTGTTGTATTTTTCCATAATTTCTCTTTTGTCTCCAAATTACATGAAGTAGATGGATTTTTTAATAAACTAAACATATGCCAAATATATTTATTGCCATTTATCAAAGCACTCAGGCAGCACAGTGATGAGCACTCAAAAATAGACAGTGAGAGATAAAAGCCAGTTTTGCATTATAAAAGAATTCACAGACCAGCAAGCATCTGCTTAGTCATTTCTTTAATTCTGGGGTCTGTATTTATATCATCAACCCTTAGGCAAGATAAAAGGAGTATTTCTGCTGCTCAGTTTTGGATTAATTATATTTGATGAACTGCAATTCAACTGCTTGTTCACACTCAATTTCACACAATTATGAGAATGTTTTGTAGGTGCAACAAATTAGTGTCGCATCATGTTGCAGAACAGCACATGCTGTCTCTCCAGGGGTGTTTGCAGAGGCGTTTCAAGGTAGTTATTAGCTAAGGGGACTTACTTGACACCCATCTTTGTCTTGAGTTACCTTTGTGTGTATATCAGAAGGTCAAATGAGGATCAACTGTTCTCACTAGGGAAAAATGCCTGCAGAGCCCAAGAGAAACCTTTCTCTGGCTGCCACGTGAAGGGTGAGGAGTGCCAGAAGCTTTCTTTGTTTTCGGCACATATTTGCAACGAGAGGCATTCGAACCTGCTGTATGTTGGGGGGGGGGGACAGGAGAAATCTGAGCCACGCAGAAATGCTGCTATGCCTTGCACAGGGAGCAGTGAGTGCAGGCTAATGAGATGAGTGCACTGTGGAGGTAGATCACCCATTCGTCACCCAAGCTAAAAGCTTTGTATGACCCTGGAAATTACTTTAACACAAAAGACACAGAGAGAAATTCTAGTCAGGGCCACAACCATGCATGACCACTTAATAAATGACACAGAGTTAACTGAAATAGTTGCAAAGCATCTCATTTGCCAGATGCTCTGTTCAAACTGCTTGGGGGACAAAAAATAGTGGTTCTTTCTTATAAAGAGGTGTCACCTCCTTCACTCATCACTGTTGTGTTGTACAACACATTGAGATGCAGGAACCAGGAAAGCCAGATTCCTGGAGTATCACTTATTTTCCAAAATAAGGCTGTAAATGTGGGACTCTTGGGGTTGGATGGATCACATGCAAGAGAGTTCTCTTGGTTGCAACTGTAGGGCAGCTCTAGCCTTTCTGAAAGAGTGGGCATCTAGAGCACTGCTGCTTTCCTCATGGACCTGATGAACAAAATTCAGATTCAGGTGTCAGATGGCATCCTTTACCAAAGATCTGCTTCTCTGCTCTGATCATCTCCTTTTGCACCATTTAGGATCAAACACTAAATAGGGACAACTTCCCTCCATATTCCTCTGTATATCTCCTGAGAGAGGAGGTCTCACTGGGTGATCTCACCAATAAGTAGCCAAAAGAGAGACAGGAGCACCGTACACATTAATACAGGGACACAGTGTGGTCTGGAGGTAGTCCTCTTTATTGAACGCAAATCAGAGGGGCTCCAACAAGTCCTAGGCTGAGAAGCAAGTAATGCAAACGCAGTCTGGACCCAACAAACCATCTGTTTTCCCAGTCTGAATTTGTTATAGCAAATAGAAAGCAAGTGAACAAAACAGAACATGGGCAGTACCTCTTTACAACTACTGTGGAAGTGCTGTTCAAGAGGATCCATGCACATCACAGGGACTTTTTGCTGTGGAGTGGGGAGCACTTTTATTGAGAGGGGTATGTTGAATGTGTGCATTTGGACTGGATATATGGCATTGGTGCTTTGCACAAAAGAGCTCTTCCTCCTCTGTCAGTCCTTTAAACACATTTCTGTAGAACTACAAAGGCATTTAGGCAGTTGGCCAATTAACTTCGGGATAATCTGCTGGTGCAGATCACGTCAGCTCCACTGATGTCACAGCAGTTCATGCTGAGCATGCAGATGCAAATCAACAAAAGCACGTACAAGTGGGACTGAGCGGCAGTTTCATGACATGAATCATCCTCAAAACCATTTAGATGCATCATGTCTGAAGGTATTTATGTCTCTGCCAACCTGGGACGAAAGATGTTCTATTACTGCATGTCCTAGAGCAGCCACCAGCTTTGTGCGGCTCTCCAAAGCCAAGGGCCAAACTCTCAGAGCTCTTCTCTTGGAGGCCATCACAAGCTCCTCTCCCAGCAGACTTCTCAGAGCTGCAGGGATGCCCTGGTCCCAAGCGCTCAGAGCCTGCTTGGCACACCCACAGCTGTGGCCACAACACATGCGAGGTTGGTCAGTGTCTGCAGCTGGAAAAATGTCTTCTGGGTTTCAGGACTTGGCACTAGATATACCCATCCACATAGTTATAAGATCTAAAAAATATTTTTAACATATTTGTGGTCAACAAATAAGTGCATAACAGGGTCTTGGAGGAGAGATTTAGAACTTACTGCAAACCCTGCTTTTCCACATAGCTGTTACAGTCCCTTTGAAGCACAGCTCCTGTGAGTTGGTGCTTGTACGACTGGCAGTACTTTGGTATTGGTTAAAACCTGTTGAATAGTGGAGTTAAATACCCATGGAAAGCCTTCACAGACTGGGATATTATGCCCTCTGTTGCCATCTGCTAGCCTCAGCCATCAGGTGAATATTTCTGATTGGAAAACCGGAAAAAAAATTTGCACGCTCGTCACTCTATTCACATCAGTGTTTCCTTTTAACTTCTGAAGTGAGCACATTAACCACAAACCAGGGGACCAGATGGCTGTGGGAGCACATTGCCAGTGCCCAGAATTGTGAAGACCAGACCTGCAGTGTATGCAAAGTTCATCTGAGGAGCATGTACTAGGGGAGGGTGAGCAAAATGAGAGGCAGTTTGGGGACAGCAGTTCCCCCCAGGATGTCTCCCCAATGGACTCTCAGCCGCTGACTCACAGCCACCTTGGACTGAACCTCCTCCCGCATTTGAGGACCCCTGACATCTCCCTGCTCTCTGTGTGCGGGTGCAGAGGCACATACAACTGCCTGGCTGAAGTTAGCAGGCAGATTCAAAGCTGATGGGGCAGGCACAAAAGAGGGACAGACAAATTTCTGCCTGCATCCAAACAGGTTAACAAACCAGCAGCTTGTGGTCACTACAGTCATTTTCTTCATCAGGAAACCTGGTCTTACAGCCAAGGCTCAGAAGGGAAATGGCTTCCCTTCTGAGTTACCTGTTGCTAAAGACTTTTTTGTCTCTGCTTTCCATTCAGCTTTAACCTGGATGCTTGGGCCCCAGGTTTGAGCACCCAACTGGTCCTAGCGCAGGGAAGGGTGGCAAGCCACCAAGCCGCCCTTGGGTTACTAGTTTCACACTGATGAAATTTCTCCCACATGAGGGACCTGGGATTATACCTTCATGTCTTCCCAGCCTGAGTCCCCCCAAGAAGGGGCAGTGACTGCTTTCAGGCAAGTTCTGCTGTGATGCACCATCTCACTGCTGTGGAAACTTTCTGTGTGGATCATTGGCCCTGTGAGGAACCAAACCCATACAGTGAAGTCAGTGAAGGCAAGCCCCTAGTGAGAGCAAATCTTAGGAGCAAATTTTTACTGATGAAAGACTAGTTTGGATGAGAGATGTCCATTTCTAGTTTAAACCTGGGCAGATTTGCCATATTGAGTATACTGGAGTTAAATTTATATCAGCTTGAATGGATGCTTTAAAACTGAGCTAATTTATACCTAAAAGGGAACAGATGTTTCAACATGTTTGGAAATTTAACTGAGGTGGGAGCCAGATTCCTCAGATAATCAACAAAGGGAAATATTCTCCCCACCTAAGGCGGGGGGGGGGTGGGGTGGCTTTCAGACCCCTGTGCTCTGACCTCTCCTTCGGCGCAGCCCTCCTTTCCTTACTGGCTATTGAGGGAGTTTAGGGTGATTAGGAAGCTAAATTAGACTATGTGATAGCATTCTACATATAACATGCTTTAACTTTTGGTCAGCCCTGAAGTGGCCAGGCAGTTGGACTAGATGATCATTGTAGGTCCCTTCCAACTGAACTATTCTATTCTATTCTATTCTATTCTATTCTATTCTATTCTATTCTATTCTATTCTATTCTATTCCCCTGTAAAAACCCACTTGTTTTGTCTACATCTTATTGTGAGTTGTTGAAGCCATTTAAATGCAGTTTTAAACCCATGATGGGGACAGTGGGGAAGATGGAAGAAGGATCAGGTGAGAAGGATCAAGGAGGATGGAAGAAAGCTCAGGGGTTCACAAGAAAAGTGAAATCCATGGAGGTAAGGAAGGAAATAAGCCCCAGTTTTAATCCATCACTGTCCTTCTTATGTAATCTTATGTGGTCTGTGGCTGGCTGTCTTTATGTATTTTACTGGATTAAGCAAGCCAAAACCCAGAGCTGGAACATTCCCTTAAAGCCCCGGAATTACACTGGAGAAAAATCTAGTCCCCTTGACTTTGCTCCTATGATTCTTAGATTAACTGGCTACCTGAGATAAAGCATGATTCATTAGCATGGTTAAATGCAGAACCTTTTCTGTGTCTTTCACCTTAGTCACTAAATAAATCTGTAAAAAAACCCAGAACAGCTGGTTTTACATATGACATTGAATAGCCCAGGGACTTGATCACAGAGGTTGTATCTCTTGCCACCCTTATGATCCAGATTGCATAGGCCTGCTTTTTCTCTGCCCCAAAATGCTCTTGGACTTAATCTTGACCACCAAATGCTCTACCAGAAACTGGAAACTCTTGTGGGAAAGAGAACTGTCAGTGTGGAAATTCTGACCCTCCACGGATTTAGTTAGTTTTTCCTGTGTTTTGAAACATTGTAAGCTGTATGGCCTTGCACTAGCTTGGAAAACACTGGTAAAAGATAGGGGTGTCTAGGATTCACATCAATATCTTTGACATTAGAGCAATATTTCAAGCTTTTACAAAACGTGTGTATAAATTTATAGTGCATATGAATTTGATGTTAACAGGCATTCATGCTCAACATTGCCTTGCACGACATTTGTTTGCAATGTTTCATTTCTGAGCTTCTACATTTTGCACAGCAGCTGTGGCCTGGCCTTAAATTTCACATAAATGAGAAGCATCGATTTTATGTTGTTTTGTGGTTTACTCTGGAAAACGAGATAGTAGTGGGGATTAAACCAAGTGCTCAAAAATAAGCAAGTGCTTAAATGCTTTGTTGGATCTGAACCAGGATAATAAACCATGGAAATGTGTATGTTTCACAGAGGACCAGTACAGAAATGCCTATTTTAGTTAATTAAAAAATGATCTTGGATTCTTTATTTTATGACAAGGTTCCTAGCACTGTTCATTTGTACTGAATCATCTTTTAATGCATTCATCCATGTGGTTTGAATATGACACTCCTAGTATTTATCTAGCTCATTATTCCTGTGCTATTCAAATGGTGCCTCATGTGGCCTTTATTTCACACTGCGTCTGTACTACCAAGCTGCAGTAGAAAGGCAAGGCATGACAAAATGAAAAATAAAGCAAGGATTGTGAATTGCCTGCTTCTCCCTATTTCCTTGCCCTGGACAAGGTTTATCTGAAGCCCCTCGTTAACACATCAGCTAACCCAGGAATTGGTTTGCCTTTTTACAGGCTGATTGGTAGTAGTGAAGTGCAAGCCAGTTTAAGATATTTTTGGATTGTTGGATGCTGAATTACAAGATTTCAAATTGCAGGAGGTGTTCTCTAAAATACCAGCCAAATAGGTTAATCTTATCTAACTTGATAGAACCTATGAGTTTGGGAGGCTGTTTCAGGTGTGAAAAAGGTCGTAATAAGGAAAAATATGCTTTTGCAGTAATGAGACATGGCAATGTCAGTAGGAGCGTCTCCTTAATTATTTTAGGACTCCATTTTGCAAAGAGCAGAATAGCCTTGTTCAACCCTGAGACTAAACTTAAACTATATACTGAGGTGCACACCTGAAATCTAGGACATCATTTTCACTGACCTCTGTGTTCCTGTTCATAACTTTACTTTTAAGTACATGGATGAGGGAAAGTGCTGGCAGATCAGGCCAAGGGCTTCACCTTCTGAAAGACAGAGCCCTTGATACTATGAAAAGAGGGAGTGACAACACCATGCCCCAGCCAATATTCCCATGTCTCTGCAATGACAGTGGTTCAGTCTGCTGTTGCTGAGCACAAAATTTGGCCCTCCAAGAACTACTTAGAAAAGGTAGGGGACTACCTGTGTTTTGGTGTACTGTGCTCCACTTAAACAGTAATCTGAGTCAATATTGTGATCTTGGTGCTCTGAATTATATAAACATCTCTCTCCTAATAGTTGTATGTTAATAAACCTACTGACACAAAGGCACTGCTTAAGAGGAGTGGGTCCTATGCTTAAAATTAAGCATAGTTTTAAGGTTCGACTCAGGTTAATTAGTAGCCACTGGCCAAAATGAAGCACTTTACCTCCAGACCCACTTTATAAAAGAATCCAGACAATTAATATTGTTGTGATTCTAAATAGTAATTGGGCCTAACAATCCTCTTTTGTTCCACAGGGACATTATCTTCTGTAAAGTGTTGCACTGTCAAGTGAGCCTAGCATACCACCTCAGACAAGCTTTCCTATGATAATCAAGGCTGCCTATCATTAGCCAAATTTGCCCATCTTATTTTGTAGGTCAAGTGTTGCATTTAAGCATTCAGTTAATGATAGTGGCCTTTGATAATCATATCAATTATGCCAGAAAGGTAAAAATGTGCAATCATGGAACTTACTGGCACTGCTGAGGAAGGTGTAGACTGGCAGCCGAAGTGCAGAGAGCATGGCTGGATGGTAAGTCAGTGCATGAAGTCAGAAGACTGTTTCTCCCCATGGCATCTGCATTTCTGTGTCACATTTTGTTCTGGGAGGAAAGCCAGGAAGATTTTCTCAAAGGGAAAGGGGACACAGGAGGGCACCCAGCTTCTGTTGCCTTTGAAAATCAACCTTAAGTGCAGAAAACTCCTATGAAAGGAGAACTAAAAGACCCTTTGTGGCAGGTGGATCTAGAGCCTTCACACCTTCCTCCTGGCTGCCTCCCTCCAGCAGCAACCAAAGCAAAGCATGAACAGCAGTGGCCAGTGAGGGACTTAAAAAATTGGATCATTGCAGGCCTCTCACTAAGTAAGTCACTGTTGTAAAAGGTTGCTTATCCTTTCCACTGGGAGTTTTGAAAAGCATATGCACAAATCTCTATTTTGCAAGAGCAAAGGCTTAAATTGCCCCCAGTCGCTGCATCCCAACAGTGCTTTTCTGTTGTGCAACCCCTCAAGGACCAACACTAGCCCTTGGATACTGGAAAAACAGGTTCATTTACTCCACCCAGCTCTGTAACTTCTCCTCTCCATACTTTTTAGAAGTGAAATATGTGATAATCTGAACTAATTCACGCACAGCTTCCTCGTGAATTAGAACCTCTGGCTTCTGCAGTCATTCCTCTGCAAATGCCTCAGAGGATTATCCTGGATTCAATATTCTGAACAAATAAACACCTACAAACAGGAATACACATTTCAGGTTTTAATTAAAAGGCCTTTTTTTGGATGGCAGTATGTGATTTATTATAAGAAGCACATTCTCCCTTGAAAGCTTGTTTTAATTTTTTCTTTTTCTCTCTTTTTTCCTTTCTGCTTGCCCTGCAAGTTGTTCTGTCTTGATAGGATAGTTTGAGTCTCTGCATAACAAAGGATGAGAGAGAGAGAGAGAGCCAGTGGCTGTGAAATCCAGTTGCAAACAGAATTGTCATCTCATATATCAGTTCAAATCAACTTCTGTTAGGGGACCTGAAAAGAGGTACAGTAAAGCTATGATGCATCCTACTGATATATTTGCTGCTGAGTACTGTTATTGGGCAAGATGGGCCACAAATCACATTAACTAAGACAATTCTACCATTCCTAGATCCTTATAAATCTATCACTTCTTGCCCAGTAATCCTTCAGATGAGAATCACTGTCTGTAAGAAAATTCTTCTTGTTTGTGACTATTCTTTCAAGCTGAAAATGGACAGTAATTGAAGACCAGAGAAAATAGATTTAAGAATATATTGAACAGCTTGCATGAAACAGGAAAACCCATACCAGGCATTACATTTTTTTCAAGTTCATGGAGATGAAAATTCCAATAGTTAAAAAAAAAAAATGTGTTAAAATGCAAACTCACAGTGGTAAGAAGGTTAGGGGAGGAAGGATGGCTGGGGAAAATCAGAGGTGAAGTACATCTCACTGCCCTCCTTCTCAAGCGGCCCAAAAAACAGGGGAAGGAGGTAATGCATTGGTCTCACAGTCTCTTCCCCCAAAACCCTCCTGCTGCTCTAATGTAAACTGGAGGAGGCGCGAGTGAAGGATGATTTCTGTGGTTCACTGCAAGCTTCCTTAAAAAAGTACATGTGAGTGTTCAGCCTGTCTGTTAGATAGTGATGCAAATAGTACAAACACCGGACAACAATTTTTATGTACTCTGATACAGCCTCAGAGATAAAAGGATTAAAGCCCACTTGTCCTAACATATGCTACTTCAAGGAGACAGCCTAAAGGATTAACCATTAGAAACACAAATGTAGTGCACCAGAAGAAAAGAAAAAGAATTTAAGATTTGCCACACCACATCAGCTCCTTTTGGATCATCAATGGTATCAGGTATCTTGCAACCAGTAGTCATAAAGCTGCTCGGAGAGAAGCGCCTCAGAAGCCATAGAATGAGGTACATATTGCCTTCGCCTGCAGAGATCAGGATGCAGCCAGAGGCATGAGATTAGCTGAGGTTTCTCCTGACTCCCCTATCTCTCAGCAATACAGCAATTCCACTCCTTTTAATGTGCGCACACAGTGTTTGACTTGATCCTTGGCAGGCTGGCACTCTGCTGGCAACTTACACACTCTCCAAAGAAATACAGCCACTCACTTGCTCCGTATTTGCCAGTTATTAATTTTGAGCAGCTACTTCAGTCTCATGAAGGCAGACTGTAGGGCAGAGCCAGAGAAAGAAATGGCTCTCATTAAGCAGAGTCATTGATTTTTAACAGCAGTCACCATCCTCTGCTTTGGCCTCTTGCACAAAACCATGGGCAAAGTTTCAGTCCACTTTTCGTGCGTCATATCTCTTTTACCTGCTTTGGAAAAAACCAAACTCCCTCTCACCCTCTCTTCTTTCCAGTCTAAGCATCCCCCACTTTTGCCAGCCCCCCAGATCTCCTTCACTGGAGCTGCTGCAAAAGCCTTTGCAGGGGTTGCATTGTGTGGGTGCTGGGACAGTGCTGGCGCATTACAGCAGCAGGTCTCCCCGGCCCCAAATCCCAGCACTGCCCCGGTGTTGTGTGCCCTCATGGGTACACACCTCATCACCACTCACACTGCAAAAACTTGTGCCATGCCCTGCAACATGCCCTTTGAAATCAATGCAAACCAGCGCTGAAGCTGGCCTTTTGTGAGAAGTAGTTGGCCATCTAGCTATTTATGTTATTACCCAGCAAAGACAAAAGCCAGGTAAATGAAAAACCTGTGGGGTTTCATAAGCCTGGAAAAAAATCTGGTCTTGGCAAAGCCAGTCATTAGCCATGTCCTTTGACTTCCTTCCTTTTGTGGCAGCTTTGCAGTGACTTGCTGGCATCCTTCCCAACATTGATCATTTCTTACACGTTCTTAAATGGTCTACCTGCATTACTGGTGGGATAATCCCTTCCTTATCTTCCCTTGGACGTTGTGTTGCTAGCAACCCAGTCCTCCCTTTCAAAGTCTTACATACTTCTGCCTACTTCCCTCCTAAGCTGTAAATTCACTTAATCTCTTTCTGGAGTTTATATCTCAGAAACTTTAATTCTTTCAAGCATTGCAGTGACCACTTTCTAAATCTCACCATAAAGAACTTGATCTCACACAGTACAGGTATAGGAAAGGAAAAAATGCTAAGCAGCAAATGAATACCAAGAGAATCTAATATTTCATTAATGAGAGCTGCTGAGTGGCTTCCAACTTGCTTCTGCCTCCTGGCAGGAATAAGGTCAAACCAAGGACGTTTTTCATACATGTACCTTGCTTGAGTATTGAGTGCCCTCAAGCAAATGATGCAAATAGTTCAAACACTGGACAACAATTTTCATGTACTCTGATACAGCCTCAGAGATAAAAGGACTAAATCCCACTTGTCCTAACATATGCTACTTCAGATATTCTCAGATTTTTCTGCTTCTCTGATATGTCTGTTAATTTTTTAAAATTATTTTTTATTTACTGCACAGCTGTAAAGTAAGGAAGTAAGGAAGAAATCATACGAGGGTTTGAGACATCTCTTCACTTATGGCCCAAATACAAAGCTCATTAAGTTGGCCATGTTGGCTCAAACAAAAGGGCCACTGAATCAACCTGTTACCCTGCCTCCAACAATAGGCAGTAGCAGATGTTGAGGGAAAATACATAAGAAAAGGCCCCTGCAGCATGCACAGCATGTCCTTCTGCCTATCTGTAGTTTAGGGAACTTCAAGAAAAATGTTGGGGATTTATTTTTACTATTGTAAACAATATTTCTTGATGGATCTTTTTCCACCCATACAGAGAAATAATGTTTTAGCACCTGGCATTTAACTATTTTAACCCACTAATATTTTTCACATCTGAAGCATGTTTTGAAAGTGAGTTTCATAGTTGAAATACACATTGCCTGAAAAAGCATGTCCTCCTGCCTCACCTAACTGCTGTCCCTGGTAACTTCACTTGGATTCTCTTGGTCTGCATCTTTAAAAATGTAATGAAAACCTCTCCTCTGTTCATCTCCACTTCAACTCTGTTTCCCTCCGCTGTACGTTATCTAAGCTGAAGAGTCTTCATCTGTTTAATTGCTCTTTGCAGAGCCCGTTACACAGTTTTCTCTGTGGCTCACATGTTCTGAGTTGACCAAATCTGCATGCAACATGACAAATACAGAAGCACGACAGGCATGCTCAGAGGCACATTCAGTGTTCCCTTCCTAATAATTGCCAAGCCTCTGTTTGCATCCACGACCTCTGCCTCACGGGAGCTGATGCTGTCCCTGAACTGCCCACAGAGGCTCTAGCACTTCTGCCCTGAGCAGTGCTGGCATGCTGGTGTGGGTACCGGTGGCTGATTTTCTCCCTATGTGTTACTTTGCATGTGTTGATAAGGAATTTTATAGGTCATTTTTTCAAAGTACTCAATCCCTTGAGATCCTTTTGCAATTCTTTATGATTCGTCTTCCTTTTTATTACCCTGAATAATTTTGTACCATCAGTAAGTTTTGCATGTGCATTTGCTTCCCTTTTCTGAGAGATCTGGAAATATACCGAGCAGATCTAGTAATCTCCTTCCACTGTGAAAACTGGCCTTGTCCTTTTTTTCATATTATAAACAGTTATGGATCTATATGAATGGCTTCTTTTCTATCCCAAGACACTACACCAAAGCTCTTTGAAACTGAAAAGCACAGTGGCTCATTCATTTCGATCCCCATGTTCCTTTACTCTTTCAAAGAGACATGACTTTCCTCAGTAAAAACCAGACAACTGTTCCTCAAGAGATTGTACATATCCTCCTTTCCTTCTTCCAGCTGAGATTACTTAGCTTTATCCTAGCTCCAGCCAGCAGCTCAGTACAGAAGTCTACCAGGGTGACCCCTTCCTGCATCCCCAAGGAACATTTTCTTCAGTGCTGGAATGTGTCACCTCCTCCGTCCCTGGCCTCTCATCCTCTCAGCCAGCAGACTCTCCAAATACTTGGCTGCCTGATGATGGTATTGCAAGTAAATTTTCAGCAATTATACTGTGTTTTCTTTGTTTGGACACAGAATACATCTTTAATGGAAGGCATATTTCTATTTCTAACAGTTTTCTTCATTCGGTTGTTTATGTGTGCTATTTATTTTATTTGGTTGTATGTGTATTTTAAGCCTCTAATCAGGTAATTTAAACATTCTCCGTAACACCACCGAAGCATTTACCCTGATTGTCCTTTTAATTTCTTAATAGAAAGCAGGCTTATTCTAATATTGTTCTCCTTTTGAAACAAAATGTGGTTGGCTCTTGGCTATTCCATTTCTACAAGAATATTGAACCAATATAACAGAGCATTTTTGTGACAGTTACATCCTGAACTACCCCTGCTCAGCACTGAAGCAAGATTTGCTTTTTTCTCTCTCATTAAGTATCAGGCAAAGTGCGAAAAGAAACCATCATCTATAGTATCTAAAATATAGTCTCAGGACTGTGTTCCATTATGCAATTTATTCGGCCTTAATGGGAGCAGCTGAAATCTTCCATTATTATTCTGTTTTCTGCCTTATAGGCCCTGTGACTTTGTTTAGAGGTGAATGTCACCATCCTGGTCAAGGGGTTGTTTGTATACCTGAATCCTCTGCTCTTCTTACTTGGGCAAGGAATATCAGGGCATCGAGTTTCTGTGATATTTAATGAAACAGTTAAGCTTTCTGATCCAATGCAGTATCTTCTTCTGCATTTGCAACGGGTGTTCTTTTCTCTAGATTGTACCATAATAAAAGACCATTCAACTGTACAATTTTTTTTAACTGCTGTCAACATACAACGCACTACAGGTCAGCAAAGGTGAGTCATTAACTGCAGCCACTGCGTGAACAAATCCCACAGTTGTTGAATCTAGAACAGAGGCTCATGCTGAGCCCTTAGCCTCATCTCTTTCTCACATTTCACCTGGAGAGCACCAGCTCTTTTACCATGCGTTCCACTAACACCGGCCAATGGTGGCCGGAGCAGACACTGAAAACTATTGAGTGTGTGCAATGTGGTTACTATCACAGCATCCTTTTGAAATAATGTTAGATTACACAGCAGATTGGGGGAGGGGGGGCAGTATTTGGACCGTCTTTTCAAGGTTAAGCTAATTTCCCCTGTAAAATGCCACTGCTTAGGCTGGTGAAGGCAGAGCATATAGTTGACTTTGCAATGACTTTGGGAGCATGCAGGTTAAATTTCTGCAGTGCTGCATGTACACAGCGCACAAAGTAGCAGCAGTCATTCCGAATGGGAGCCTGAACCTAGTTACTGGCTCCCCAAGAGAAAGCCACATCCCCGCCATACCTACAGCAGCTGCTGCTTTTTGGCAAAGGTACAAATAGTAAAAACAATCCCAGAGAGGTGCTAAAAGCAAAGAATCGATCGTTATCGCTGCCTCAGCTTGGGCAAAGGGATAAGCAGACTGTAATAAGTGTCAGATTTCTACAACTGCTCTTTCTCTGTGGGGAATAAGCCTATCCACTCCTCGCCAGCTAAGCAAAGGTCAGGGCCATGCCAGAGGAAGTAGCTACCATTAGCAGACATGAAGAACAGATCTGGTGTGTTGGTGGGATCTGTCTGAACTAAATAACTGGTTGAAATAAGAGCAGCTAACCACTATTGCGGCTGATGATGCAGATCCTCAAGTATTTTGGTTTCTTAACAGGAAAACAATATGTTTCAAACCTCCAGACAAATTGTAGTTTGCCTGAAAGGGCCAGTCTGTCCTTGGAAAAGTGCGTGGTATTGGAGCTGCCACAGTGCTACACATTTCAGCTGTGGCACGAGCCATCCCCTATTGCCCATAACGCTGCTGAAGATCATCTAGCTCAGGGCTCGCCCAGCCTGGCAGGGCTGCCGTGTCAGTGCATGGGACTCGATCCTCCTCACTCAGTGCTTCTCTGAGCAGCCACTGCAAGTTGCTTGAGTGCAAGATTCTAGAAGAAGCAAATACAGACCAAAGTACCCACAGAAAAGGTTTATTCCTGGAGGTTGGTTTATGCCCAGCAGAAAGAGGGTTTGAATTCTTTCAAAATTTATTTTAATCCTGTCTAACATGACCATGAATATCTCCTTTGCCAGTCTTGGTGTATAACCATTTTTCCAGCCAAGCTCAGCTACTGGCTGCCAGGCCATCCTATGGAGACAAACTCCATGGGCTGTGCATGCACTGCTCAGAAGGGCTCCTTTGTGTCCCGCTTACTTGCTGCTTAGCATTTTGGCTAGCACTCCCTGTTGTGACATGTTGTATTGGCTGTGACTAACAATACTGGTTTCAACAGCCCTGATGCCGAGGAGGGCAAAATAAAATCATGAGATCCCTATGCATTGCCAGGGCCTGGTTTTGCGCAGGCACAGGGCTAGCTGGCCCAACAGGGAAAAACACCTGCTTGAGAAGCCAGTTCTCTTCTTCTTTGCTCCCCCCTCATGTGTAGACACCCCATAGACCATGCCCAGGGCATTTCTTTAAAGCAACATTTGTCTTGTCAGCAGCAAATGCATTAAACTTTGCTGTGATCCAAGTCAGAAAAAAAAGAATAAAAGCCTCTCTACAGCTGCTGTTAGATGCGAGTGTTATGACTGTGTGCCACTTGACTATGCGGTACAGTGTTAGGCCATTACGCAGTGTGGTCTTGATTCTCTGGAATAAAATTACCACTCTGCCAGGTCACTCCTACTGTAGGAGTGAAACTCTTTATATTTTTCCTTAAAAAAACCAACCAAACAAACAAAAAAGTCTTGGCCATCTCTAGAAAACATCACTGAATTCAAGTCTGTGGTACAAAGAAATCTAGAGTTTGCTTAAATCTGCTCTGTTGACTCAAGGCTCAGGGTTGGTTTTTTTCCCCCCTTTCAGCTGGTCCTTACTCATCTCCTTCCATAGCACTTTTTTCTTTTCTACCTTTACCAGTACTGTTGTACAGGAATACTACAAGCATCCAAAGTGATATTGCAGTGTGACACACACTTGCATGTACAGCAGTCTATTTTTAAAATGTAACTTTAAAACTGTCCACTGCAAGTGTCTTGAGGAAACTCCCATCTGTCATTTTGCAGAAACAGCATCACAGAGGAGCAATTTATAATGACTATGTCCAAGGATCTGAAGACACAGTTCATCCACGTGTGCCTCTCTGCTCTTGTGCTGGTCATCTGCTAACCCACAACCTCTCCATGCAGCAACCTCTTGCTAATGCATCTTTCTTATGAGCAAAAGAAGGGTGGACAGTGTAGTTTTTGTTTTCTGGTTTTCTAATAACTGGGAATGGTGCAGAAATGTGGTGCCTTTTTTTTTCTTTTTTTTTTTTTTTCTTTTTTTCTTCTGCTATCAATGTGGTTACACAGCCAGGTCTTCACGTCTGAATTTGTTTTTGTGGGCTAGCAACAACAGCATTTAGATCATCTGTGGTGTGGTGTGATATGAAGGAGCCAAAAATCAGGCCCTCTCTCTTCATTTATACCTCAGCAATCTCATTTATATGGAGCGGAGAGCTGGAATACCTGCTTCTTTGTGGCAGGCTGATTTATAAGGTGGCATAAACACACAGTGCCGCTCCGAGGCTGAAGATTACTTTGCTTTGCTGCCCCACTCCATTAGCGTTACATCACTTGAGAGTTATTTAGTCAGAGCTCCCTTTCATACTGTTGCGGTTTAACCCCATCCAGCAACTAAGCACCACGCAGCCGCTCGCTCACACCCCCCCGCGGTGGGATGGGGGAGAGAATCGCAGGAGTAAAAGTGAGAAAACCCGTGGGTTGAGATAAGAACAGTTTAATAAATGAAATAAAATCAAGTAAAGTAGTAGTAGTACTAATAGTAGTAGTAGTAGTAATAGTAATAATAATAATAATAATAATAATAATATACAAAGCAAGTGATGTGCAATACAATTGCTCACCACCTGCTGACCGATGCTGAGCCCATCCGTGAGCAGCAATCGCTGCCTCCCAGCCAACTCCCCCCCACTTCATACACTGAGCATGACGCCATATGGTGTGGAATATCCCTTTGGTCAGTTGGGGTCAGCTGTCCCAGCCGTGTCCCCTCCCAGCTTCTTGTGCACCTGGCAGAGCGTGGGAAGCTGAAAAGTCCCTGACTAGTGTCAGCACTAATTAGCAACAACCGAAGCATCAGTGTGTTATCAACATCAACATTATTTTCATACTAAATCCAAAACACAGCACTATACCAGCTACTATGAGGAAAATTGACTTTATCCCAGCTGAATCTAGGACACATGTACAGATGTGCAGTCAGAGCTCACTTCCCCGGTTCCACATGCAACTGGGGATGCCCGGGTGCCACCCGCTGCTCGTTCGCAGGGCACTGGGCAGGGATGATGCCCTGGGGTGATGCTGACTGCCACACATGCTGCTTGCAGAGCATGGGTGGTCTGCCGGGGCTTGGGCCCACACAAACTGACATCCCTGAAATTCAGGGATATTCTTTCAGGTGGCCTCACCTGAATTCATTGAATACCTAAATTTACAGCGAGGAAAGTCATCCTTTCGAAGACAACACCTTTTTTTTTTTTTTTTTTCTTCTATTTCAGTGTCCTGGCTGGTCCTGAGTGAAATTTTCCCTGGTGGGATCAGAGGACGGGCCATGGCTTTGACATCTAGCATGAACTGGGGCATAAATCTCCTTATCTCCTTGACATTTTTGACTGTAACTGGTAAGATTTCTCTGTGTCCCTCCAAGCTGATATTCTCCTAGTGGGCAAAATGAATCTTTCCTATACAAACAACATTGATAAAACTGCAGCCATGGTGCCTCAGGAGCCAAATTCAGACCTCCGTTTAGGTGCTGTTTGTTAGTGTAACTTCACTGTTTCCACCATAACTTTCTAAGTTTATGCTAGTAATTACAGCCTCACGGTGCTGGCTATCAGAGCACCTTGCACATCAACACCATAGGTTGTGAACCACAGCTCTCAATAATGCCATTGCCTTAGTAGGTTGAAAATATATAATACTTAGGATTTAGTCCTGCATCTTCTGAAGCCAATGGAAGTTCTGCTCTAGATCAGATCACAGCTTTTTGGATCAAACATTTTTAAAGACAATCCCATTGAAATCATTCCTTTTCACAGGAATGTCATGGCTTTGAGAAAATTTCACTTAGAAAAAGGTGTCTTGGTAAGGTAAAAATGTTTCATGTTTTAATGCGAGAAAGCACACTACCATGTAGTAACTTATAATGTGATGAAAAACAAGGGAAAAGGTTAAATGCTGATGTTAAAATTCATTGACAAATATTTTTTTCTAATTTTATTTCATAAGAAGTTTTGCAAATTTTTTGTTTTCATCTTATTCTGAGTAAAATATGTGCTGAAAATCAAAATATATAAGGGAACAGAAATTCCTGGTTCTCTTTAACTCTACATTACTCTCCACCCGAGGCAGGTAATCAACCCACAAAAAGTTGAGGTGGTTTGCATCCTATTAGATGCATTTTGAGACGGATTTGAAAATGAGCGTCATCTGTGACTAAAATGGGTTTTACATTGGTGTTTTCTTTTCTTAAAAAAAAAAGAGAAAGAGAAAAACCCCTGAGTACTATCTTGATTAACAGGAGGAAAAATATGCCAGGCCAAACTCATCGTGTCCACAGTAGCGCTTTAGTTAGGTTAAGGGTCCTCTTCAGAAGCAAATCACCCAGTTGTCTCCAGTCACTGTGCTTTGGTTTGCATCACAGGACAGTTGTGAACTGCACAAGCTTTTGGACCAAACCAAACCAGAAAATGCACAGTGAATGCACTCCAGTTGCCAACACTTGCTCAGTCCTTGGACCAGACTAGAGCTATTCCTAAGAAAATGACACTGAAAACAGACAGTGCAGACCTCAGGTCCTCAGCATCAACTGTTTCACCTGAAGGCCCCCTCCTATTGTGCAGCATTACTTGTTGATGCACACCTAGCTCTTACTCTGGTCTCAGTTTCAACAAATGCAAAGCCACAATAACTCCATTGGTTTAGCTTAGTCTAATCTGGATTTATGAAAGTATAACTACAAGAAAATATGTATTCCCAGTCTACAGCAGAAAGGCAGAATTGGAAATTCTGTCTTCAAATGTATACATTGTGGAGGTCACGGTGGCCAGCAGCACCTGCACTTAGGTATCTGATGCAGAAGATACTGGCTGGATTAGCAGCTTCAGCTGCAATTTTTAGCTCACGACATAACTGACAAAAGTCTCAACTGTCTGGTTTAGTTTTAGCAGGGAAAAGGGCTAAGGGGGCTGCAGCAGCCTGTTGGGTTTGCTTATGCTTTACTTTCCAGGGGCTGCAGAGTGCTTCCCTCAGCCTGAGGACCTACCTGCCCCTGGACTGTAGGCTCAGAAAACCACGAGTTCTTGGCTGGCCCCATTAGGAGTTCACTCTTGGATCCCCTTCTGGTGCAGGACCCATGACTTGCAGTGGAAATGCTGGGAACTGACAGGCAGAGAGGATTAGCTGGAGACAACTGCAACAGTGTGACAAATGCTTGGTTTTGCTCCATTAAAGAATGTGCAACAAAACCAGACACAGGTGGAAATTTGAGGCGCTTGCGAGCCATGGTGCCTTTGCACAAACCAGTAACAATGGCTACTCACAGTTTTCATCCCGAGTGACCACAAGTGAAATAAATCAATAGGTTCGTGCTAAATGGGTCGATATGGGCTCATCAGTTTTCATTCATAAGGACTATTAGAAAAAGCAAAACCACTCTTTTTCAAATAATGGCCAGGCACAAATAAGTGAGACAAGAATAACAGCCTATCTTCTTCCTAACTTCTCCTGTGCATTAGGGCATGTATCCTCTAAAAACATGGCAACAGGAAAAAATTACAATATTTGAATATTAAAAAAGACATGTTTTCTTCCTTTGTAGAGCTCATTGGCTTGTCCTGGGTGTGCTTCATTTACACAATAATGAGCCTAGCATGCCTGGCTTTTGTTATTGTGTTTATACCAGAGACGAAAGGATGCTCTTTGGAGCAAATATCCATGGAACTAGCTAAAAAGTAAGTACCAAGCATGTGACTGCATCCCCCAGGTGCCAGAGGGACAAAGACTTTCAATGCTGCATGCTACAAAAAAGGAAACGGCATTGTTTTTTTTTAGAAAAATCAGATTCTCTCAAGGCTTGAGCTTGTACATGTTGATCTCAGTGGCCAAGCAAATATTTTGTTGGTGCTGAAGGACTAGCCCTAAAGGGATGGTGGTTTCACAGAATCACAGAATGGTAGGGGTTGGAAGGGACCTCTGGAGATCATCTTGTCCAGCCCCACTGCTTGGGCAGGGACACCTAGAGCAGGGTGCACAGGACTGTGTCGAGGCGAGTTTTGAATATTTCCAGAGAAGGAGATTCCACAACCTCTCTGGGCAGCAAGTTCCACTGCTCTGTCACCCTCAAAGTAAAAAAGTTTTTCCTCATATTCAGGTGGAACTTCCTGTGTTCCAAATTTTGCCCCTTGCCCCTTGTCCTGTTGTTGGGCACCACTGAAGAGAGTCCACACCCACCCTTTAGATATTTAGAAGCACTGATAAGATCCCCCCTCAGTCTTCTCTTCTCCAGGCTAAACAAACGCAGGTGTCTCATCCTTTCCTCATCAGAGAGATGCTCCAGTCCCCTGATCATCTTCGTAGCTCTCCGCTGGACTCTCTCCAATAGTTCCCTGTCTTTCTTGAACTGGGGAGCCCAGAACTAGATGCAGTACTCCAGAGGTGGCCTCACTAGGGCAGAGTAGAGGAGAAGGATAACCTCCCTCGACCTGCTGGCCACACTCCTTTTAATGCACCCCAGGATACTGTTGGCCTTCTTGGCCACAAGGGCACAGTGCTGGCTCATGGTCAACCTGGTGTCCACCAGCGCTCCCAGGTCCTTCCCAGCAGAGCTGCTTTCCAGCAGGTCAGCCCCCAACCTGTACCGGTCCATGGGGTTGTTCCTCCCCAGGTGCAGGACCCTACACTTCCTTATGTTGAATTTCATGAGGTTCCCCTCGGCCCAGCTCTCCAGCCTGTCCAGGTCTCGCTGAATGGCAGCACAGCCTTCTGGTGTATCAGCCACTCCTCCCAGCTTGGTATCGCCAGCAAACTTGCTGAGGGTACACTCTGTGCCTTCATCCAGGTCGCTGATGAATATGTTGGACAGGACTGGACCCAGACCCCTGGGGAACACCACTAGTTACGGGCCTCCAACTAGACTCTGCGCTGTTGGTCATGACCCTCTGAGCTCTGCCCTTCAGCCAGTTCTCAATCCACCTCACTGCCCACTCATCTAGCCCACACTTCCTAAGCTTACCTATGAGGATGTTATGGGGGACAGTGTCAAAAGCCTTGCTGAAGTCGAGGTAAACAACCTCCACTGCTCTCCCTTCATCTACCCAGCCAGTCATGCCATCATAGAAGGCTATCAGGTTGGTCAAGCATGATCTCCCCTTGGTGAATCCATGTTGACTACTTCTGATAACTTTCGTTTCCTCTACATGCCTGGAGATACCACCACCCCTGTGAGGAACGGCTGCAGCTAGACCTGGCTCCCCAGATGGCTGGTGTTCCTGGAAAGGAGGGCAACTGCGTTCTCCCATTTAGGGCTGTGTTTCTTGGCTTACATGCAGAAAAAGGGAAGGAGAGAGGCCCTATCTCAAATACTTCAAGGCTCCATGTGAGTTTTGATAACTCCATGTGAGTTCTAGATGGGCATTTTTTTGTGCAGTTACGGAATCCTGTGGCTCTGTAGACTCTACGGGCTCATACCCAAAAAAGGTTTTTCCAACGTGAGTTTTGTGTCCCCAGCTCACTGCATTAAAAGGGTAGAAGAGCAATGAGATGGAGAGAGAGTGTTGGTGATGTGAATGCCATGTGCTCCTTTAATATAACCCTTTCTGATTGTTTTTGTGTCTTTTGACTCTACCCAACTTTTCTTATCCCTCAGAAGTAGAGTGGCCCTTGGAACTACGTATGTTCAACAGAAGTAGCACATCAATTTAGAGAACAGAATTAAATGGTCTGCTGATACATGTGCTGTTTACTTACAATCTCCAAAGGCAGGTGTCATTGACCATAAATTGACTGGCAATTTTTACTATCAATTTGCTACTGCCCCCATCCTTTTCAGTTGTTTTTGGCCATAAAAAATTATAGAAAAAACTAAGCAGCCCTGGTTTTTGGAATGCAGCACTCTCCCGATCTGTTCGAAGAGCTGCTCTACAGCAGCTACTTGCTTTTTTGGAGTCATCTCAGAAGCCATCAGCATAATGAATTAAAGGATAAAGAAATGATAGTGGAAGCAATTTAGTGGACAAAATTTTTGCAGGGCTGATGGCTTGGGGTGGGACTCACGCCTCACCACAGCTGACGGCATGCTGCTATAGGTGGGGCAGCATCCCCCGGTTCATCCGCACACCCAGGCTTGACGGGGCAATGCAGACTCCTTCACTCTTTCTCTGCTGACAGCCTGCCAGCGGGTTGCTGCCTGTCGGCAAGATAAATGACACCCAGAGAAAGAGGCTTGAAGGCACAGGTGGAAATATTCAAACTGAAAATAAGACACGTACCTTTTGACAGTGGAAATAATTAACATGTGAACAGCCTAGTGTGACAGGTCATCCTGTATTTGAGTTTTTTAGATTACCAGAGAATATTTTTTCTAAAGGCTATGCTGCAACTCAGCCTGGCTTGAAGGAGTTTGTTTACGGGCTAGGAAAGAGCAATTATCTCGGTGCAGGAAGCCCTGAGCTAATTGTGCTGCCAGAGCCTCCAGGCTCTCCCTCACAGCGATCATGGAATTCATGGACTGAGACATTGGCAGTTCTGGTCCAGCCTGCGCAGCCTCTCCCCGTGTGCTCTCTCCTCCCTCCTTTTTAAAGGGAGACATAAATCCACGCAGAAGGAGCCGGAGCCGGCAGGGCCGCCAGAGCATCCCCAGGGCCGGGGTGTTCTGGTGGTCTGCCGAGGTGCGGACAGCCTGCAAAGCGATCCTGCCAGACGCCCGTGCCCTTGGCACCAGGCGTTATGTAGCAGGGAGAGCGCTCTGCCAGCTGCATTCAGTGGCAAACCTTTGTGGTTGTTTTTTTGTTTTTTTTTTTTTTCTTCTCCAGGAAATACGTGAAGACCCCCTTGTGCTGGATGAGCCAGCGCAGAGAGAAACTGGTGCCAGTGGAACTTGCTAAGAGAGAGAAAAAGCAGCTCTACTAGACCCGGGCAATCAAAGCAGCCTTCACCAAAAGACTGATTTAAAAAAAAAAAATTTCAGTGATGCTCACACTCTGATGGGACACATGGTATCTTTATTATACACAAGCTATTCTCTCATTTCTTAGTAGAGCTTCTTTCAGTGGCAGTTTACAGCCAACATTGAAGACTGTAGTTTATAACTTACTGGAAATCTAGGCTCCGTCTGTTTCAAACCACCACCCCTCACCTCCCCTGAGGTTACACACCTCTTATATACAGGAGGTGAATGGCAATTGGAATGCTGTGCACAATTTTAGTTATCCATATTCAACAAGAGTTCAGCCTGGAAGAGGTGCAAAGAATGACCAGGGTGCCAAGGAGAAGGAGGAGTCTTACAGGAGGAGACCACCAAAGACAGGTCCGTTTAGCCTAGCAAAAAAGGGGCTGAAAAGGGTTAACATCTCTCTGTCAGTACGTTAGGGAAGACAACACTGGAGCAAAAATGGACAACTGTGCAGTGTAAAGGATGATGTTAGTGCAGAACAACTGGGTATGAACTGTTTACAAATTAATTTAGGCTTCAGCTTAACAAGACTTGAAAAAGGATCTTGTTCATCAGATCTTAATTATTTATAACACAGAGCATGCTCAACTCAAAAGAGGAACTTTACATACAGTTTCCTGGGAGGGCCAGGATTCAGTGACCCAGGAAATACTCCTCAGAAAACATAATCAAATTATTTAATGGGGGACGTTTGCACAATCAATTACTCTAAATTGAGGATGTCCTTACAGAAGAGGAAATAGGATTTCTTTGGCTTCCCAGTCCCAGGAAAGTTGGAAACTGAAGGTACCAGAGTTGATGCCAAAATAATTTTATTGCTCAACACAGGGCACACTAGACTTTGACTTTGGATTCAGAAAGCGAGAATTGTGTGTACAGGGCAGCACAAAGGGATTTCAGAAACTGTAATCACTGCAAATCATAAATTACATCAAATTCTTGGTTATTGCTTAGCAAGTATATCCTGAAGTACTCAACAAGCCTCTGCAAAGGGTTACCTACATGGCTCTCATAAAAGAACACAGGTCTTTTTTTTCTTAGAAGGTTAATAGATTTTGTTAGAATGATCAGTAGACAAATACTTATTAGCAAATAAATTAATGGTTCTTTGTTTAAAGAAAAAAGCAAGCTTTAAAAGCATGCTGGCTGTCTCAGCGGCCACAGAGTGGCATTTCTTTCAGCATTTAATTGAGGAAGCAAGACTGACACTGTCAGCTGGAGTACAGATACTAGTTCATACTAAGCACATGATCCCACTTTATTTGCTGTCTCATAGCATTAAAACCACCTGACTGTCCTGCACTGAGGGAACAGTAACTTACTAATCTAGGTAAAGTTTTACTTCTGAGCAGAGTGGATCAGTTCTGAACAGATTCTCACGTGGTCACGCTTCCAGATACTGACATCGTAAATTTATAGGAGCTCGTCTATTCAGACAGTGAGCATGTGTTCAAAACCCTGAGAAGAAACTACTGAAGCCAAGGACATGACTTGCCAGAAGTCACTGGAAATTTAGCTACCTCAGGATGGGAACCTACTGGCCAAATCTGTACCACAACTTCCCTGCATTGTAAGCTTTAAGGGAACCAATATCAAAACCTTGTTGGGCTTTTGGTACAAAGGTCAGGTAAGTAGTTATCACAATGCAGGATTTTTAACTATGCAGACCCCATGTCATCTAAAACAAGACAAACTCTGAATTGCTAGGCCACTGGCTAGCTGGTCAGCTTATGGTTGCCTTTTTTTTTCTGTCCTGATCCCAGAGCCAGCAGTCCTTACAATAACCCCATGGGTGCCATGAGACCGGGCTGCTTTCAGGGATGCTTATGATAGTATGCATAAGGCTCAGTGAGATGCAGGTTTTGGCATATGCAACGTACCAAAGATTAAGTAAAATCTTCTGGTAAGGGCCCGTGTGAGCCCTTTTGACATAGTCTATAAGCAATGAGAGACCAAGCACACCCAGCACACGTGGACAGACAGTAGGGCTGTGCACCTGAGACATAGGTGACTCAGACCGGAGGCCCCATCAGAAGCAGTAAGCTCGAAAGCCTTTTTGCTCTCATTCCCTACAGGGAATCAGCAGGTTCCCATCCTAAGCTAAAATTCCACCCTGGATCTCAGGTGCTTCAATGTTTTCCACAGACATGGAAAACTCTGGTTTCTATTACTTTGAATTTTCCAATAAAAATTGAAGACCTCCTTAGAATTTTGTTTGAGGTCTACAGTTCCAATATCGACCACAAGAGGCTAGGAGAAGAGGTCCCTTTGCCCCTGCATGAGAGCACATAGCAAAGAGTCTCCCTGTGCTTCCCTGTCCTCAGCAGTAACAGTTTACTCCGCGCTGCAGCAGCAGGAATTGGCAAAGGTAAGAGTATTCCTGTATCTTCTACAAATACACAAGAAAAGGATGCAAAATGCATTAGAGCTCAGCCATGTAAACGTTTCATAGCAGTGTGAAATGGGGAGAGCTGGAGAGCTGCATGTGGAGCAGTGGGAGAGAAGCCATGGATGAGGAGGGGACACAAAATGCAAGGAGAGGTGAAGTCAGAGATTGACTCTGGCGGCGGGGGGAAAGGGGCAGCTGAAGTTTTTAAGCATAGATGTTTCATGCACAGAAGGTTGAACTTTTTAGCTTAAATTTTCCCACTTAACTTGGAGGCGTGAGGAATTCAAGAACCAGAATGTGGCCAAAACCTACAAGATTTGGTAGGGTTTTTGTTTTGTTTTTTAAATTTGGAATGCTTGGTTCAGCATCCTGATTTTTGCACTTTTGGGATCAGCTCACATTGTGGTACACAGCTTGAATTTCATTTTTTTTTTAACCACAGTATGCTCAAGCAAAGAATAGTTTTGAAAAATATCAATATCTTGCTAGAGAATGCAACACATTCTATTACTGAAATGGAAAGAATAATAAAATATGGGATACATGGTCGGTGCCATCTGTTGCCTAATGAGTATGTCTCAAGCCTGGCAAACATTTGTTGAAGAAAAGAAAAAGATCTAGAAGAACTTCTCAAGTGCCAGCAAAGGGCTGCAGGCTGGACCTGCTAATACTGTTTTTTCTTAGATCAACAGTGATATTTTGTTTTTATAAAATCTACACATTCCACTGTCAGTTATGAACACTTGTAAAATGATCTTGTCAAAAAACAGAGTCTGAACCCACCATTTTCTGGGTTTCTGCCTGTTAGTAACTTCCTCAGTTCTGCAGCATTGACGTCTACTGCAGTCTCTCCACCTGCTTCATATTTAGGCTGGAGGATGGTTGTCAGTATCATGCGTTCTGCTAAATCAGCTTCAGAACTAGAAATATTACGGTGACTCTGGTAGTCTTCCAAATATGCTGTTAGTTTATCAACATCATTCTTATCCTAACAAGTGCCTGAGATTAAATCAAGAAATATAATGTATTTTTAGTATGACCATATTGCAGGAAATTCATCCATTTCCTGATCTGCAACTTCAGCTGGTAGTGGATTACCCACATTTCCAATAGCATCCCCATTTGCTCTGGCTGGTACTGTTTTTTGATAGTTGCTCCTAGACAGCAGACTCCCCACCTTACAGGTGTTGGGTTCATTGCGAGCTCTTCTAAACTTTCCCCCACGCATGTATTTAGTGCAGAAACAAATAAATAAAATACCATCTTTCTGAAGAAGGCATAGTTCCAACACTGGTTTAACTACAGAGACCCTAATAGCTTCAGATACCTCCAAAAGGTGATGATGCTGTAGTCAAGGGCTTTTTAAATCCTTATAGCTATAGTCTTAATTGTAGTCCTACAGACTTAGCCCTATATAGCCCTATGAATGTAGCCCTAATTGTATTGGTCTTCTGTAACAAAGCCTGCACATCTGATGACACAGAACTGGCAGTCACCACCTCATCAACTATGAAAATAAAAGGGAAAAAAGGGACACGTCTTACAAATCACATCCCTGGACCTCTGAAGCACTCCACAAAAAAATCTGTCCCAGATCTAAAATTATTCAGTATCTTCATTGATAAGACTGGATTACAGAACAGAATATGCTTATTAAATTTGCAGGCAATCCTAAACTGAGAGAGACCGGGTTGGAATTCAGAGATTCACAAATACATGTGAAGGGTCTGAAAAAAGCAGGATATAATTCTGAAACCGTAAGTGCAAATTTCTCTGGTAACACTAATTACAAGTCAGAGAATGATAAAATGGAGCTAGAAACTGCAGGAAAAGATCTAGTGGCTATGACAACTCACAAGCTAGCAATGAGTCAGAGTTATCATTCCACTGCAAAAAGGAGCCCTTCATAGGTCGTATAAATAGAACCAACCGTTCTCTCTAAGGAATGTGAAATAAACTTTTTATGGCGCTGCTAGTGCCACAGCTGAGCACTGTGTGGAGTTTTGCCTGGGATCCACTGGGAGAATGCAGGGACAGATGAACAGTGCTCTAGGAAACGTGGCCATGGAGGAAGAGCTGATTGACTGACAGGTAAGTTTAACCCAAAGCATCACTCCTCACACTGGAGGCACAAGCTGGCACGCGGGGGCACGCTGTCTGGCCTAAGGTCCACGTCGTGACTGCAGGAGTCGACAGCAAGAGCCTAGGTGGAGGCAGCACGGCACAGCAAAGGAAAGACAAACTCATGAAGACAGGAAAGGGGGGTGTGTGTACATGCATGCATGTCGAAATGAGCAGCAGCAAGGCTTATTCCAGACTGAGGCGGGGACTTACTGATTCAGAGCAGTGATAGGAAACAGAGCGATACCCCCGCGTACAAGTGTACGCTGCCAAATGCCCTTTGGCATCAGAGGTTTTAAAGCGTATTTGTCACAAATGATTTGAGGCTCTCTTGGGAGGTAGAAGGATGGGTGAGCACACGTTTCAAGAAATCTTTCATTTGCTATTATTCTCTTTCTCAATACTACCTGCAAGTTTAGTAGTGTGCTTTTCGGCTCCCTTATGGATTGTTATGAAGGCCTCAAACTGCGAGCATGGATCTAAGCAGCACTTCAAAAGAAACAGTTCCCATTTTAATACATTGCAGCTTATAATTACCTTTCATTTTTGTTCTAACAGGCAGATTTCATACTACGTGACAGTGCTAACAAAAAAGCAAGACGTTCTTCTTTCTCCATAGATAAATTTAGGGGAGACATATGCTTGATAAAAGCTCCAGAATTTCACTGGTAGCACTCAAGTGCTTTATAATTTGATCCAGAAGAAAAAGAGGCAAGCCTAATCTAAGACAGCTATTGTCGTTATAATGGCCAAATCCTCGTTCATTAGTTCAAGACTGCACTTTGTTCCTGGAAAACCCATTACAATTTTGTTCATTGTTCAAATACCTTCTGCTTCTTCTTTTTTAAACTGTAATAACAATACACTAGTGTTCCCTAAGGGTGGTTTGTCCATTGCTCTCTATGACTTTTCACAAAATCCTCATTAGTGTCAGGAGTGCTGAGGTCCATATTATCTTCTATACAAACTGGAAAGCTTGCATATAGCAAGCATCCCTTGCCCTGCTCTTTATCATGAATTCCATGACTGTTGAACTCCACTTAGTAATTTCATGGTTGTAAGTCCTCTCTTTCCTACCTACACTGAGCTTAAAAGGGCTTTTATGAATATATCACTTAAAGCTTGTGACAAATTGTTGCTTCTTTCTTTTTGTTCCCATACTATTCCTTCCTTTCCATAATTTCTGCATGAAGTCACTACAGACAGCCCCAACTTCTATACCAACCCCTCAGACAGGTTAAATTAATTATGCTAGGCATTTGCTTCTTCAAGATGTTCATCCACCTTTCTTTTGCACCTTTGACTATCTGGTACAGTAACAACTCACAGTTTACTATTTTTAGCACCCACTAAGACTGTATATTACCTGCAGCACACAATAGTAGTGTTACATTTCTCTTCAGTGAGATAGGGAAAAAAGACATACATACATTTATACATATTTATTGTATCTTTTTAAAAGTAGCATTTGCAGTTACTTTTAAGCATTCACCTCTCTTCTGCTTCAAATGTGCACTTAATCAGAGAAACATCTACTGGCTTCCAAGTCCAAGATTAATACCAATAATAACACATGCCAGAATCAAGCTTCACTGCTTGTTGGCAGCTCCTGTCATGAAAATAGTATACAGTAAGAATGTAGAAAAGGTCTGCGTTAATCATTCGGCAATAAGCTGGGGATGGATTAGCATGACCATCTTCTCGAGTTGAAGCACAGCACTGCTTTCCTGAAAACTGAAGCTCACACAGTAACTTTTCTCCTTTTGCATCCAGTAGGTGGACAAGGCAGTTGGTTTTTCTACAGTAGCTTCTTTAGTTGAAAAGATTTCCTCATCATCTACAGGAAAACACTTACTGTAGACCTTTATATTTAGAAATGTCTTCTCTTCACATAACAGCAAGAAAATACTTGAAGTCTGGCATGTACTTAAGAGAACTGGGAACAAACAAAATTTCATCCTCGGATAAACATACGTAACTACTATAGATTTCAGTCTAACCCACGCACAAAGTTTTACACATACTACAAATAGAAACAGAAGGTATCAGCAAAAGACTACTCTTACATTGTTTCAAATTAATTGGCAACTATACAATTTTAACTGTAATAGAAAAAGGGAAAGGAATATAACAGAACAGGTATGAAGAGAAATATTTTCCAAACTTTTATTTGTGCACATTCATAAGGTGAAAAAGATAACTTTTACAGCTTCTTTGGTGCCCAATATTCAGCATACAAAAATGTAAAAGACTATTCACAAATAAAACACAAGCTCAAACTAAAAAAAAAATGTTTTAAAGGTAGTGCACATCGTGACAGCTTTGCTTATGAATACACAGAAATTACTGCAAAAATAAATAGAATGTCTTTTTAAAAGCAGCAATTTCATATCTTGTAAACTTCCGTTTTTACAATACAGCACTGTTTAGAGTAAAATCCAAAAGAACTGGAGTTTATACTGTGGCCATGAGCAAGTAAGAGAGTCTGTATTCCTCTACTATGGTTGGTCCAGTTTTTCTTTTTGCTTTTAGTCCAATGTGCAGCAGTCTTTAAAGGTGCTTGGTTAGGGAACCTAACCATCAAGTGGTGAATTATAAAATTTATTTCCTGCTTTCAAACACGAATGGGTAAATCTGTTCCACAGCACTGGCAACAGCCTTTACGTTTGGCCCTGAGACATATTAAAAGAAAAAAAAAAAAAGCAGTAGGAAGAGAAAAATCAGGGAATCAGAAATTAAAACAACAATAGTATCTTTAAAATAACCTTAATATTTTTAGCTACCACACCTTTATACTGTAGACAAAAATAATTTCCCCCCATTTCTCCCAACTTAAGAAGGTGTTCCTCTGATCACTTTTACTTAGAAGAAAAGACTCTCACATGAAATCTGCAAGATGTTCTACACTGGTCAATGGCTAGACTACAAATAAATAATATTATCATTTAATTTCATAACAACCTGGGTGCTTTTCGATTTACTGGCTTAAACAGTCAGCCCAGAGAAGGCGGCAGAGGCTGAGTGCCAGAGGTAAAAGAAATACTTTTACTTATGCTAATCTTCTAGGAATTTGTATTACTCGAAGCCTAGCTGCTTTCACCTCTTCTTTTACAACAACAAGAACTACTGCTAAATAATGCTGGATTTAACCCAAGTATGTTTCGAGCAAGATTATTTTATGTTTGAAAATTACAGATTATTACTTTCTAGTCTGGATTTTGCAAATGGCTCCACCATTGAGCTCAAGACAAAACCTGCAAGCCAGGGAACAGTTATTCTCTCAGGATGAAGCATCTGAAGGTTATCTAACATGATCTATGAGCATTTGGGGAAAGAAAAGGAAGAATGAACTAGCCATGCCTTCTAATGGTACTAGATCACTTTATGCAATGATTAAGATTGCAAATAAGCGAGCAGTAACATGCCAGAAGAAATTCACCCTTGATAGAAGTTTGGTGATGCAGATAAATGAAAAGAGCAAATTATCACATGCTTTGATGCTTGTGTACTCTGGGAGTACAGTTAGGTTGAAAAGTAATTTAAAACATTTTTAGAACAAGAAGTTTAAGACTGTGGACATTTCTTTTTCCGTAGAAGAAAGGCCTAGACAAAACAGAAGCTTTCAAAACCAATGGAGGTCTGAGATATTTCAAACTCACTGTAACAAGTAAATGAGAAGCAAGTAAAACTTTGATGTTTACCGTATTTGCCTTCATATTTCCAGAATTGTCCTTTCAAATATGAAAGTGATTTTGTCCCATATATGGAGTAATAATCTTACAGAAAGGCTAAACCTCATCAGGAGGCTGACAAGACACGCTGAGAGCCTTTTATGACTGCAGTGATACTCAAGCTTCTTATTTATTTTAAATTTAGTTTCTAGTTTTTGCTAGACCGGTTGCTCTGTTCAGAACACATACTGCAATCTTGAAATACTTTTAGCCCTATATTTTCAGATTATCAAATCGGATGGAGTTTGTCTTCTTTAAAAAAGACTCCTCCCAGTATCGTGTGAGAAAGGTTCCCTATAAAGCCTAGGTATTTGTTGAGGAATTAAGATGTGAAAATAAAAATCCCTACCCAACTTCTGATAGCAGCAGCTGAGCTCTAACAACCGCAAGACAGAATTCCCGCTGAAGCGATATAAAGTGATTTTTTTGGTTCTGTACCATTTTAACAGGTATTTTCTAAAAAAACTGACTTCTCGTATCTGGAAATGTGTGGTGGACACCTCACAAGCAGACATGACAAAGAATGGGAAATGAAAATTAGGAAGAGAGAGGAAAAAGCATGGCATGGCATCTCCAAGATCCAGGACAATCACGTCTCTGATCACATATGAAAAATCACTGATGCCTGTGATTCAGATGGTGGTTCTCTCTCAGTTGAGCTTTAACAGAAGAGAGCACAAGTCTGAAGAACTGCAAATACTGGTCAACTTCAGTTATGACAAAACACTATGCTATCCTATACGTTTCCATAAATCTCTAGTTTGGAAACACATATTGATGAACGGGATGTTAATGCTATATGCAGTGTAGTTTACAGCACTATGAAGATGAAAAAAAAAGGGAAGAAAATTCAAATGTTAACATAAACAATAAATACCTGCATTCTCAAGTCCTGTCTCACTTTTGTTTTTATAAAAACCAGACTATGTACATTCAAAGTAATTTTTGAACCTACCAATAATAACACTTCCTCTACAACTCTTCTGGCACTTTCACTCAAAAACAAACTAGGTGCTAGCACTGGAAAACAAAATCCGTTCACAACATATCTTTTGACTGTTTTAAATGTCTTCCTTTCCTAAACCTACTGGTCCTAAAGTTAAATATTCCCAACAAGTTAAATATTTATTTTTGACATCAAAATACCTGTAACTGTGATACTGCCTGTGGAAAAAATCTGTAAGGTAGCTCTGAGGGTTTTTATTCTGTAACACACGGCAGGATGAAGTTCTGGTTCATAACTAGAAAAGAAAATAAAAGGTAAAAAAGATAGATCTAGAGATGAAAAAGAAAAGCTTAAGAAATATACCAAGACTATAATTCTTTAAAATCCTACCGTACCTCGCATGAGGTCTGTTATTCTTCGTAAATTCTGGCAATCTGATCTCAAAGGGCATGTTGCACACTGCTAAAACATTCACAACTTTAAAATCTGTGAAAATGACCTTTTCAAAAGAGAGGAGAAAAAGACATTAGAAATTCTGTTTATAGCAAGGCAGATTCCTGTATTGCAAAAAAAGTTAGGAGAATACTAATTAGAATATTTGCATGAGATTTCAAAAACTAAAACCTTGTGATCGATGCATTTCTAATAGGAATCTAAACAGTACTTAATGAACTCAAATTGTTTACATTATCCTTCCATGGTACAGTAGCTGTTGCACTAGATACTTCAGAGCTGTATTATATGGTTATAGTAGAGTTTAAGAACAAGACACAAAACCAACTCATATTGCTGTACTAAACACCTCCAAATGGAAAATAAACTAAATTAAATAGCTCATGGAACATCAAAATAAGCAGAGAAAAAGCTTAAATTTTATTGTTACAAGAATCTTATGCAATCTGAAAATGTCTTTAATGCCTTGTTGCTTTACATTTTTATTAAAGCTAAGAGTAGGAAAAAAGGTGAAAATCGTTTTGCTTCAAATCTCTAGTGGCCAGTACAGCAAGCTGTTTTTCTACTCCGTACTTTCTGAAACCCAGCTCAAACTACTGGCTTTCAGTTATTCTTTACCACAGCCGTTTTAGATCACAATAATATAGCCAACAGACAACTCCTAAACAAACAAATACACTGCTGAGAAGTCAGTGTTGGCAACATCACCGAAGAAACTTTTGTTCATTTTCTGAGATTACCTAAACTTAAAATGACCATTCCTCAGTCAAAACTTTTTAGAAGTATACTACCAGTAGAAGCAACTTATCCTTATAAAAGGTCAACTATCAATTTAATCTTCAAAATATATTCCACTTAAACGGCTCACTTCACTATAAAACTTGGTGCGTCCACCCTGGAAGCACTGTTTACCTCACTGATTTAATATTCCATTCCAACTTTAAGAGGCGGGGTCTAATGTATGCATTCGTAACAGTAAGAGTGTCTAATTTCTGCTTGGGTCTGATGCAGCATTACCAGGATAGCCTGTCACCACTGCCTTTATATACTACAATCAAAGGAAGCCTCTCCCTGCCAAAGGACAGCCACTGAGTCTATTTAATTGCCTGTCTGTAAACTGAAACTGTGGGTAAACAGTGCAACTGACTACCAGGAACTTTTACAGTACTAAAAGATGTCATTTTAAGTCATTCACGTTGCTGTTTTTCAACCTTTACTATGAAATGCAAGTGGTGTTTTTGACTGGTACTGTTAACCCAAACCCAGAAAAAAAGAGGGGTTTCATGTCCTAAGTATTTTCTTTGGCATACTTCCCACTATGCAACCTGATCACGCAGAAGCACTTTTTCCCCCACTTAAAGAGGCTCAAACTTGCCCTTAACAAGATGGACACGTATCTGCTATTCCATCAGAAATGAGGGAAAATTATGTTCGAATGACAACTAGGTTTATAGTCTTCAGCACTTCTTCCAAATAAATCTTTCAAGATATTGTAAATTCTATCCAAGAAACATCTGTGGGTGGTTCATTTATTAAACAAATTTTGTTGTTCATTAGCCAGTGAAAAAGCACTACTCTGAGCTGCCAAACGAAACTCAAATCCACAAAACAAAACAGTTTCTCTTTAACTAGCATCTGGAAAATGTACACTGACACAAAAGGGGCATCTGAGTGAAAACATGCTTACCACAAAATTGTTATGCTCCCTTACTTTTGTTTCTTTCTAAAAAATGGACTACCAGCATTATTTGAGTCATGCAAGTCCTTTTTCATTAGAATTACCTGAAAACCTAGTTTCTGTAGACTACGAGCTAATCGTCTGGCACCAAATTTAGCTTCTTCTTCACTATAAAGAAGAAAGAAAAGAATCTAGCATTAGCAGAAATAGAGTATTTATTTGTGAGCACACATACCACAATAGCTACTCAGACAAAATGAGCTGCTAAATCATGTAACGCATGAACCGTGATCACATAGACAGGCTTCATTTTATCCTACTGTACGTATCTCATTTTAACTATCTAGGTATTCAAATAGAGTTCTTTATGCCCTGTTTGAAGAATATCTTGGCACTCAGCTCCAGATGAAGTTGAAGATGTATTTTGATCATACATGATACTAAATACTCTTAAGAGACAAATATGATCATGGGCACTCTGGAGTTAACATCCTGAACAATCATCTTCCATTTTGAGACAGAGATCATATACAGAAAGTATGCAAATTTACTATTATACCTTTACCTTACTCCACAATGTAGACATATCTTAAAGGAATTCAGCTGTTAAGAGTTTAGCGAGTCTCAGATGTAACTGAACCGAGAGTTTGCTTCTGCTTCTTTCCAGTCCCTCAACACTGTATAACTTGATTAAATTCAGGTGGGTTTTCATGAAACAGTAAGAGGTATCCCTCAGAAAAGGTCACCTCTTCCCAAGTTTCAAGTTCTGGCTAAAAACATAGACTTCTTAAAGAGTTCTCAGATTAAATCTCTATGATTTTCTTCATAAAGTAGTTTTCTCTGCCGCTCTCCCAGGAGGCTGAACTGGTGTTGCTTAAGATTTCGACTCAGACTGAGGTAGACACTTCACATAGAAAACTTCCTCCCAAATACGTAGTCTGGCAAGGATCTATGTATGATCCAGTGTGAGTGAATCTTAATAGTGGCAAGTACTGTCTCTTGCCATCTTCTTAATTTACAACATTATGTTTTAAAATACACAAGAATTTACAACTAGAGAAAGAATCTTCATGAACTCACCTTGTGGCTCCTGTGCAAATAACTTTTCCTGAGGACCAAATTGTGGCTGTAATCCTAGGTTTCCTAAGCTTCATTAATACTTTCTAAAAAGAAAAATGAAAGTGGAAGAACTGGGAATTAGTGGTAGTTCAATTTCAAACTGGAGAAAAAAAAAAAATCAACTGTTAGGCAAATCAACTGTTACACCAATAATACTTTGCTTATTTTTGATAGCCTTGAACCGTTCCTTCATCTCTTTCAGTAACTAAAAAAAAAAATCAGCTCCTAAGAAGAGCAAAATAAGCATGGAATATTTCAGCCACTGATTCAGTGTTCACAAAACAGATTAAATGAAGATATTTTCCTTTGAATAAAAAGCTGAAAGCCAGGAGCGTTGTGCTAATTTTTTTCTTGTTACAGTGACTCCCATATTGCTGACTCCTTATCAGGATATATTTTCTTGACAAAACCATCAATGTTATTACCCTGAGGTGTAAGACGTCTCGTCACATACCTTATACCCAATATTCACCTCAATAGCTGCAGTCTTCTGAGACAACATCTACCCCCGCCCCGTACTGTACATTTAGCGTATGACAGACTAAATGCCTATCAAGACAGAAATACAGAAATAAAACTATGTTTTCCTCTATCCACCATACACAGATATCAGACAAAAGAACATTTAGCTTAAGGAACATTCATAAAAACAGATAATTGAGGTATGTTGAATCTCTTACCCCAACATCACGCTTGTATATCACATTTGCTCCCTCTAATGCGATCTTTCTCAAGTTTAAATGACATCTTGTTCTAAAAACACACACTACGTTTGTGATTAAAATGTCCAATGCAACATCACTGTCCGCATCCATTGGGGTGATTTACAACTCAGTTCTCCCACCAGCTCACCATGAAGATCACATCCTGAGAAAGGAAAATGATAAAATTAAACATACGAGTACAAAATTGCCTATTAACGCCATTGTATACATCCGGCCCTTAAATGAGACAAGAAGCAGAAGTGACTACGCTCTGACTCATTTAAGTTAACTGTGTGTGGGGAGGGGTGTGTTTCTGCATCCTGTATGCTAGAAATTCGGAGGTTACTTGTTTAAAGCCATGTTGCCAGACTCAACAAAAATAAAGTGTGTATACATACATACATACTTTTTTATATATATATATATATATATATAAAATATTTAAACTTGTCAGTTAAATATGTTACAACTCTTACCAGCTATGTTAGGACACAGTAAAGATTACTGAAACTTTTTCCATAGCTCCAGTGGATAATCTTTCTTCAGCTCATCTGAGGATGTCACTAGACACCTCAGGAAAATGCATGTCTCTTACTGCTGAAGTTGATAATTCTGAACAGCTTGACATTTCTGCCGGAATGGATGAGCCTGCTGAATACCTTTGAACTAACATGGGTTACATAAACTGCAGCCTGTAGACAGTCTGCTACCACAGCCTCTGCACCTTCATCCAGCACTCTTGGTCTACCTCTCCCAATAAAACAGCATCATGTGAGCTATACAAAATGTCCTGGTGGCAGCAACAGCCTGGGCTGAGCCGCAGTGGCTTCTCACCCCTTTCTGCACTGCCCACAGGAACCGCACAGAAAGAATGTCTTGTATGTGCAGAGTAAGATTGAGTGTTTCTGAAGAAAAGCATAAGTAACTGTGAAGGCACAGGACAGCCGCCCAGTGCACGCACCGCAAACCTAAGGCAGCCAGGAAGCGCCCGGTCTGCCCGGGCACACTAAAGGTGACACTCCTAACACACATCTCATCCAGGGGAGGGGGATCGTACGATGGGGAGTTGCGCTACCGCTCAGCCCAGCTCGAGACTGCCCGACATCTCTTCTCTAAGCATACCAAAGCCAAGACAGCGGACATCTCAAATAAATCTTGTGAATTATTTGGGGAAAGGAGAGGCGGAAAGAGGAAGAGCATTGCTATATAGTGAAAAGGACTTATATCAAAATACTGTATCTCATTAAGGGATTTTTCTTTGTAGAAGAATGTAAAAATATTAGTTTTACTCCAGGAGAAGTAGCTTAAGTAGAGCATAGCCTAAGAGATTGAGGCTTATATTCATAGATCAAGATATTATCTTGATCTATTAGTCTAAAATTTTAGTAGTATTTCATTCAAAATGAACACAACAGAAAGCAAAGAATAAAATTAAAGAAAAATAGTCAGATATATGAAATGCTCTACATGATCATTGCCATGGAGGAAGCAGGAGGCTACGCATCAAGAACAACAATATACGTAACAGACTCTAATGCATTTCTACCACTTTAAATGTTTTGGCCTTACGTTCTGTATCAGAAATCTTCAAGATACAAAATTAACATTACTATCAGTATTTTCATCTGACTACAACTTCCTAATCATCATGCCATAGTCTCTAATAGAGAACGCACTGAAGGTGCATCTTTGACTACAACTCATTGACAATCCAGAAGTAATAAACTACAAGGCAGATGTGCATGATGTATTGGGTCAACTGCTGCGATGGTTGCAGCTTCCACTGTACCACTTGTTCCCGGCTGAAAGAATTATTCTGTAATTGTTGGCTTGTCCAATGTAAGACAAGGCAAGACAGGAGACAACACAGCAAAGAGATGAAGAAACAGCAAGAGAAAACCAGAAAAACCAAAGGCTATGTGTGGGGTTGGGGGGAAAGCAGGCAAAGAAGAAGAGAACCCACAGTTACTCATTAGTATTCCCAGATCCTTTTTTTTGTAATTTTAAACCAAAAATTACATGAATCCTCAAAGTTAGAAATTACTTATCCCATCTGGTTTTGATGGACTACTACAGATTGGGTTAGCAATTTATGGCACCGGATCCAAAGATAGCACATGTGCAGATTTTGAATGGCATGCAGGCAGGGCCAGCAGAGAGCAAGGAGCTGGAACCCGTGGCATCTTGAGAGAGGCATTTGTTTTCCACCCTGGCTCCACCTCCTGGCCCTTGCTGAGTTCACTTACTGGAACACAGGAATGACTGCCGTAGAAGAAAACAAGATATCCCCAATCAGAGTGTCTCCCAATTATCAGCAAGTTTCTACTGGCATTCTCCATCTCTACATTCTGAAAGAACACCGTCATGCGTAACACCCTTGCTAACCTCTTAAAAAACCATAATCCTGTACGATAATGTCCCCATAAAACCCTGATGGCTTGTCTTAAACAGATCTGCGGAGAAAATACACGTGCTCATTCAGGACAAAGGAAAAAGTGTTTGAAAGAGAGGACAATTACAATTTAAAAGGAAAAGATCTATCATTAAAGGGGGATCTACAGGAAAGAACATTAACATGCTGTGGAGCTGTCAGTAAGGATGTTTTCAGCAGTTACGGTGTATCTTGGTTAGAAGTACAATCTACTTGCATAGATTTTAATGGGAGAAAAATTACAGAACGTTACAGTAATGTGTCCCATTTTCATTAGCCGTGTTCTGAAAGTTCAAGACAACAGATATTTAGGGAGGAGCTTTTTAATCTGAAATTTAATTTGAGCTGCAGCTAATATTCTAGACCATGTTTTGTGACAATCAGTTGAAAAGGGACATAATTTGTTAAAGAAGCAGCATCTGAATACAGCGTAAAAATACCGAAAACTGCCTTTATTCTAATTTAATGTTACTTGATCTAACAGAAGCACTTCACTGTTAAACTTTTCTCTCAAATATTGAACATTTCAAATATTAATTACCAAATTTTGCTCATGTGTATTGAGAAAACTCTTTATTTGCTGCTGTAAGTACTACCCCTGTTCTTTGAGAACCTGAATCTACGTGTCAACAATTCTGAATACACCCATTCCCATTTATTGTACAAATACAATATTAACCTCTTCCAACGCTTGGTTTAGAAACATTGGGTAAACCAAAACGTTTCTAGACTTGGATACTTCTGTCCAAGCACTGCGTGAGCACAACCTATTACAAGCTCTGCCTTAAGCGTTCGTTCTAATGCCTCACACTGTACTGACAAGAAAGAAAAAAATCTAGAGAAAAGATGTTCTGCTACCTTTCTTTGGGAAGTCTCAAAGAAATCCGAATTCATAGGAACCATGTGAACAGAAGCAAGTTAAATGTTTTAAAAAAATAATACATACACTACATTAAAAAAAAAACCTGAAGAACATGTTTATAAAAAAGGTACAACTATGTTCTCTTTAAAAAATTAAAGACAGAAAGGAAGAGAGACAGAAAGGAAGAGAGACAGAAAGGAAGAGAGACAGAAAGGAAGAGAGAAATATAGATAGGTAGATGGCTGTTGTTCTTATTTATACATATCTCCAGCAGCATGACTAGCTGGAATACAAGACAGATAAACAACATCTTTCCCAGTTTTCCTCGTCTCGTGTGCAGCTGACACATACTACTGTACCCCTGTTGCATAGCCCTGACCTGTCTCCTATCTGCAAAATGGGGAAAATAATGTACCCATGCTTCTACAAAGACATTTTGAGATCAAGCAACAGCCTTACATATAAGCCTGTTACTATTCCATATTTATGCAGTTACACTTGCAGAACAGAGAGTAGAAACCAAACATCTGGTTCATTCCAGTTCTGGATATGCAAATGCCTAAGTTGATTTTATTGAGCTCAGCTTAGGTTTTGTTGATTACTTTTGCCCAAAGTTTCTCTCATTTGAACCTTAGAATTTTAGCAGCTTAAATCTCATTTCTAAAATTATGTTTTGCCAGTTAATGCTAATTTAATAATAGGCTAAAATTGAAAATAAAATAATTTAAAAGAAATGCTGCATATATAGACAAGTAAACTGTGTACTTCATTCGGCTTTCTCCAGCACAAGAACCTAGCCAACTTTGATTTCAAGATCTCTTGCACCAGAGTAACACAATCTATCCTGACAGAGGAAGAAGAGCTTAAATACATCTCTCTGAAAGTTTGTATTATTTTATTTTGTCAAGGAAATTTTAAAAGTTTGTTCTTTCTTTTCAATGTAGATTTCAGGGATACCTCTGGAATATTACCCTAAGAAGAAAAAAAGAGGAAGGAAGAAAAATTAGATAGGTAAAGCATGATAATGAACATAACAATAAAAACAACAAACACTAACTCAGGGATATTTCGCACTGTAATGTATTTTACACTGAAACTAAAGAAACCTCCCAGAATAAGAAATACTTTGGAGGAAGGAATGAGCACTCAAGTTCTTAAACAAAGCATTACCCATACATCCCCAGTTAGGACCACGGCCACACTATTTTAGGTACTATATAAACACAGATGAAGACAAACACCCTGCACTGAAGTCTTACAATCTACAAAAAGCCAGTGCTCTCTGTCTTCAAAAAGTTTCAAACCAAACCAACCACACCATCATCATCAAAGAGAGAGGAAAGGCACTTGGGATGGGGGTATATAAACAAAGTATTATTTTAAGCTTTTGGCTACCTTTGATCCAAGAATCTCAGAGCTATAAAAGTAGATGGGGGGTATCTAACAATGGTTATGTTAATGTCAGAAGAGTTTAACAAACACCTTCTTCAGCAGCAGCGTAAGTGTAAGCAACTTCTACCGGTTATTTTTAACCTTGCTCCAAAGCAGGTCACCCACTGACTGACCCCACAGAGAGTTCCAACAGCCCAGCTGAACGGATAGCTGTCACTGCTGTGCCAGTAGGCATTCATCAAACTATTGCTTGAAAACCATTTTTGAAGAAGTTAACAGGAATTTCCATATGAGGTTTTCATATGAGAACAGAGAACGCTCAAAATTAAGCCCATCCGGAACGTGGACAGAGTCAATTACATCCTTCCACTAAAGGTGCATTTTTTAAGATTTGTGTTCAGCCTCTCAGGAAACAGGTCCATACGAAACGCTGGAGGTGACAGACCTCTGAAACCTTCTTGAATTCTTAGATTTGATACAGTCCCGGTGGTAGGTGGATGACTCCCCAGAACCAAGAGCAACACAGCTACTACCATCTACCCACACAGAAAATCCTCGGATCCAAACAACCTTCTTAGTTAGAGTCACAGAGCTAGAGAGGTGCGCTTTTATTTCCTGCTGGCTCCAGGGGCAAGTTAAATTGTCTCTAAAGCAAAAGATCATCCTGAAGCTAATCTTTTACCTTTTGAGATCTGCACAGTCATGACTATTTCCTACAGAAAAGAAACAAATATATTTTGGAGCAGAAAATTTCCAAATATGCATAAAACCACTATCAAAGAAGGGATTTGTCCAATGAGACTAATGAACAGAACGACGATACCAGCTATACCATAAGCAAGTAGGGCACAAATGCCCAATCCTGCTGTCAAATCTCTTGGATAAGCCTACTGCATCCCTACGGACCTGGGGTCTTTCAACACAAATCCAGTTGCAGGAATAATGCCAAACAGCTTATAGAACAAGACCAGGAAGCGTATTCTTAAATAATTAATAACAGGCCATTTTCCTCAAGTCTGCCTCATTAAAAAGATCCATTCATGTTCAAAGCGAGAATCACTTGCATCCGATTTTGTGCCACCTCTTCCTTGTAAGATCCAGCTATAGTCGAACGCCGGGCATTCAGAACAATCCTTTAGGTCTTTATGATAGGTGGGTGATTGTCATAAGTACGATAAAAATCTGAACCAACAGGTTAGGGCGGCCACTCCAACTTGATAAAACATTGCAAGAAAAATCCGTTTTGCCGTTACAAAATACGTTAAGACAGCGGGGAAGCCTCTCATCCCCCTCCCAGCCGAACATTTACCATTTGCGCGTCCCGACTGAGGAAGCAGAAGCGCTCTTCCTATGCGCGCAGCTGGCGATCCCGCTCAAAGCCCGACACGCACCAGCGCCGCAACGCTCAGGTGAACAAGTTATTGGGGTTTTTTTTGCCCCCCCCCCCCCCCCCCCCATCCTAGGCTCCCCTGGCCGGCAGAAGGGGAACAAAGCGGGGCCGGGGGCGGCCTGGCCGCGGCGGGCCCGGCACTGCCCGCACCCCGCTCCCGGCAGCGGCCGCCGCTGCTGCGAGCACGCCGGGGCCGGGCCCGCTATTTCGGGGCCCCGGGGGCGGGGCGGCCGGCGCCCCTCGGGGACGCCTTCCCGGCTGCCGGGGGACGGGCCGTTTCCCGAGGAGGAGGTTCGGTTCCCCCCTCCCCTCCCTGACACGGCGGCCCCGGCCACGCACCCGGCGGTGGGGGGGAACGGCCGGCCCTGCGGCGGCGGGGAGCGGGGCAGGCCCCGGGAAGGGGCGGGCGGGGGCAGGCCCCGCCGGGCCGGGCCCCCCGAGGCGGCGGCGGCGAGGAGGAGGAGGAGGAGGAGGAGGAGGAGGAGGAGGAGGAGGAGCGCGGCCCGCCGGCGGGCGGCAGCCGTTACCGTGCGGGCGGGCGGTCGGAGCGGATCGGAGCGGGTGGGAGCGGGCGGGAGCGGGGTGGCGGTCGCTAGGCTCCCCGCCGCTGGTCCCCGGCGGCGGTCCGGGTCCTGGGCCCACTCCCCGCGACAATAAACATCCCCCAGCACCGCGGGCATAGACGCGGCGCCGGCTAGAGCGGCCGCCGGAAGTCACGGTGGCGGGAGGGGCGGAAAGGGGGGGCCGCGCTAGCAGCGTACTTCCGCTTTCGCCTGCCGTCCTCCGAGGCGCGGTGGGCCGGGGGCGGCGGAGCCGGGTTGCGGAGGGCGGGCGCTGCGGGCCGCCCCGCCGCGGCCTGGCCGCCCAGTCACCGCGCCAGCCCTCGTTCCCCGGCCCTGCGGCCCGGTGGCGGCGGCGTGGGCGCTGCCTGAGCGCCCCGGGCAGGCCCGGCCCGGCCCGGCGCGGCCCGGCGCGGTGAGGCCTCGCCCTCCGCTGCCCCCGCCGCGAAACGCCGCTGAGGAGCCGGAGCGCCCTGGTGATCCTGGGCCTTCTGGCGATTTTTTTTTTTCCGGCTGTGCAGCGGGGGACCGGCCGTGGGCCGCCCTGCGAGGCCCTGCCGCAGGCCTGCCACCGGCGGGCCCGGGGTGCCGCGGCGGCCTTCGGCCAGCCGACACGGGCTCGAGCCCAACCGCCTTCTTTGGGGTAGCACCTCTGACGGCAAACCGGCGGGTTTAGCTACGATAACCGTAGAACTGGTGTAATTTTCTTCAGTGAAGGAGATTCGAGAAGTTAATCAGAAATTTGTGTTTTGCATTATTTATGAAGCACAGCTGTGCCTTACCGGTCCATTCTGAGGCAACTGGCTCTGCCTTGGTCTGTCCGACACATGGCAGCTTTATAGAGGAAAGGAAAGCATCCCTGCAGTGGGCAACATGTGGTTTGGGGGTGAGATGGTGTGAGCGCTCATGGCGCATACCTGGCGTTTCCGTGAGGCTGCTCACCCTCGTGAGGCTGCTCACCCTCGGACCTCTTCAGCTTGCTAGGCGCACCTTGGTCGCTGGCTTGGTGGCCCTGTGCACGCTCTCTGACTGAACCGAGCTGTCGGCGGTGCTTTTGACACAGCAATCGTTGGTTAGGACTCACAGCAACAACATGCTGCCGCTATTGCTACTGCATGTGTGCGTGTTGCTCTGTGGCAGGATTCTGGTCACTGCCTCTTCTTTTAAAAATGCTTAATAAAGTTTTTTTTTTAAATTTAAAGCAAGTTGTTTGGTGCTGAAGGGATAATCCACAGCAGTGAACTCTGGTACCTTGGTGTGCGAGCAGACTATGGACCCCAAGTGAAGCAAAGATAAGAACAGGTGACTGAGAAGCCTCGAATATGCCCAAGTCCGCTGAGGGCTGCGTGGCTCTCTGCTTTTTTTTTTTGTGTGGTTTGAATGTTAAAATGACTAAAGTAAGACTGCTGCTTTGCACTCTTCCAACATGCAGCTTGTTTAATCTTTGCAAAGTGGGCATGTGGCGCACGCTTTGAGGAGAGACAGGAGGGGACATGAGGACACGGTGGGGGTGGCTGGGATGGCACTGGTTCTCTCTGTCCAGGACAGTCCTCCAAATCTGGCACTGTCTCACCTATGCTGTCTGTAGGGAGTCGAGCCTGTGATGAACTGCCTTTCAGCTACACTTATATTTTCTCTTGGGAGAGCTGTTTGTTGTGCTTCACTTGGGAACCCAGGAACAAACGAGTGTGGCTTCAGTGTGGCCAATTAAGGACCCAGCACCCAGACTGAAGAATGAAATAAAGTTGTCAGGTTGACTTTAGGTTTATAAACACACATCAGTCTTTATATGAAAAGTGTGTATATATATATTTATATGTGTGTAATGCAAAGTATTCACTGGATTGACAATTTTTTGAAACTGAGGTTCTGCAGTTACGTGCTTTCCGCATCCGGAGTGCTAGCAGAATAGCTTTGATTAGGAGAGGGGGAACAGTATGAAATTTAAATTTTGAAGTCTTCAGAGTTGGGGTGTTTTTCTCAGCTAGATTCAATGTAATCCTTGAAATGCATTACCAGGTTCACTTGTCAAGAATAATTATTTCAGATTCTCACTTCAAACTGGCTGCGAGCACGTCAGTGACAGTATTGCTTGTTAATGCGGGTTTTGCTTCCCTCCCAGCAGGCTGCCTTCGCGGTGGCGTGCGGCAGCGCTGCCACCCCGCGGCTTCTTATAGGAACGGATCCACCGCTTCTGGGTGAAGACGGTCAAGCGAGGCAAGCTCTTGGGAACAAGGATTCTCAATTTAGAGCAACTGTTACCACAGTTCCAGTAACTCTGCACCGGATCGTCAGCATTTTTGTGGAGTGCCTCAAGGCTGTTTTAATTCTTTATGGGCTTCAGCCTAAAGGGTCTGAGTCACTGCAATTAACACTGCCAACGTGGGGTAGGTTGTTCTGATACGTTCGTTCTCCCTGACAGTTCTTTCAAGGTTCTGTATAGCTGTATCGCAACAGATGCTGATTTTTTTTTTCTGAAAAGCTGATCGCATAGGCAAGTTAGGAAGAAAAGCTTTATACACCCTGATTTTGCTTGAATTGTGACTGAGCTTCTGGTTTTTTAGCGTACTCATAAAGGTCTGCATAAATCCAACACAAAATGTCTTCTAGCAAATGCACATCCATTGTCTGTCTCCACATGCTTGCTCTTTTCAGGATATAACTTTTTCTAGCAGGTGTTCCACAGAAATGTGCAGACATCACTGGACATTAAGAAATTTTTTTTTACTGATGAAGAGATGAACCCTTACCATTTCAAAGTTTTGGCTGCTTTGTCAGCCTGAGCTTTTCCCGTTTAGACTAGGACGTATCTGAAGATTGCATCTTTAAATATATATTTGGAAAATGTGCAAATGTATGCCCGTAGTTATGATCACATTTAACATGGAATGCAAATAAGGTGATTGGCCACCTACCTAATTTGGCATGTAAGTTTATCAGTTGTGCCTGCGATTTCATTCCACACCTACACAGTTACAAAACTGGTTATCCTGTCCTTATGTTCTCCCCTGTCCTGGTCTCCATCCCTCCGTGCAACTCTTAACTTGGCTCCATGGCTTCCTCCACTGGTACGGCTGAGATGCTAAGGATTTCGCACCTGCAGGAACTGTGTCCTCACCTGCCTCCCACTATTGCTTGTTCTGACTTACCAGATGCTGCAGTGACGTCAAACAGGGAAGGCACAGAGGCCATTTCTGAACACTGTCACTTCCTTACTATGTGATGTCATTTTCCTATGCTTTTGTTTCTCAATCCCTTGTTTGGGAAGTAAAGAGGAGATGGAGGTGTGGGGAGGCTGTTTCCTCTGCTTGGACATTCTGCAGCGTGGAATCATGGGCTGCTTGGAACCATCAGTACTAGCGCAGGAAAAAGAAGGGTAACAAATTTAGGACACTGCACATATTTTTGTTCTATAGTTAGAGCTGTGAGAGTGAACGAAGATGCAGTTTCATTCTGTTGTTACTCAGCTGTAACTGCAGGTTTCTGTAAAAAAAAATTGCTCATCAAACCGAAGCACATGCTTGGTTATCTGGATATTTCTATTTTTACAGGATTAATTTTCAATCAGACAAGATCCAGTGCAAGGTAGACTGTGGGAAGGTGTAGGAGGGAGAGAAGAAAGCTGGATAGCCCCTTGAGGCAGCCCACAGGGAAGGCAAGATGAAGAGTTTTTATGCAGCTGCATCTTAAGTACTGCAGGCTCTGTGCAGAAGACTATATTGAAGTATTTGTGTTTGAAGAGGAGATACCTGGGAGCAACCCATATCTCACACGTTCCGTAGAAATGGCAATGTGTGGAATGGTCGTCAGCTACACGCATATGATCCTGCAGGTTAATTATGAGACATCTCCCAGGCTGGCAGCCAGTAGGGAATGAGCTTAAACCTGTGGCAGGAGATCAGTCAGGGAGGGAATCCTTCGCCCCAGGGCTTAGTTTGTCAGGTGAAACTGTAAACTCAAGTGTGCCTTCTCACACTTCTCTGATGATGTTACGGTATGGAACTCATGCCAGCACTGTTAAACTGTTACCTCCCTGCCGTAAGTGGCACTTAAACCAGCTCCACAATATTCAAACACTCTGTTTAATTTTACAGTATATATTATTTTATATATTTGTATTTATATTAAAAATATAGATACTATATCGTACGTAAATATTTATGCCATATTTTTATATAGTGTATATATATGACGTAGTGTCTGTATCTATATATTGTGTAATATATATAGCTAGATATACTCTTTAATATAATATAAGCATATGAAGAAAATGGTAGTGAAGTACCCCAAAATAAAAGTCAAATGATTAGGATGAGGTTTTCTTTAGTAAACTTTACAATAATTTAATACATATCTGTAGCTCCAGCCTCTACAACTGCATGGTATTTACAGACTACGCATACCGACCTTTGCTGGCAGTAATAGAGAAACATGGTGAAAGTAGTAGAATCAGAAGACCAAGTGTGAGGGCAATCAGGGAGAAAAGTTTAAGGGAAGATAGTAACGTTGGCTCCTCAGCAGTGTCCCTGCTGCACTACGTGTAGCTGTAGTAAAGCAATCTGGGGGTGCTGGCCTGGGCTCGCCCGGCCATCTTGCTTCCAGCCCCAGCAGAAAGATGCTAAGAATGCACAGAAAGCACCTACTGACTGACTGAAGCCTTCCCGTGGACTTAAGTAGGGGAATATCTCAATTCTAGATCTTGGCATGAGGTTAACATGATGCTGCTTGGCGATGGCAAGAAAGAGCTACTCTTGAGGGCGTATGTCAAATTTTGGCATCGGGAAACTCACAACTCGGGTAGAAAAGGTACTGCAGAGCTTAGTAGAGTTGGGCAACAACAGAACAGGGGTTTTCAGTGTCATAATTTAGGATATAATGTTGTTTAAATCTCATCTTATGATTATTCTTGAACTTGGCCTCTTGTTTCTAGGGACCTCTAGTCTTAATATATATTAGTTATGAGGTACAAATAGCAAAGAGGGTCCCCACTAAGAATTTTCGGCCCGTAAAAGAAGATAGCAGGTTGATCTAGAAAACAAGTGAGAAGAGCACGAGGCTGGGGTGAGACAAAGGCATCAAGTACCTTTATTGCTCTAGTTTCTAAGGCTGCAATGGCACCCGTAAATAAAGCAGGGCCAAGGCTTATTTTTCAGAGTGCTTACTTGTTAGCAGGGTCCTTGGCACGCCTTTGGCCTGTCTGACTAACTTTCTCCCAGAAAGTGTCCAAGCGTGGTTTGGGACTAGCGTGTGCCAGGAACTGTTCTCACCCTTTGGTGAGAGTGGAATAAAATGCCGGTATGTGTGGATGTGCCCCTGGCCACAGCACTGGCTGTCGGAGCCAGAGAACAGTCCATAGCCTGTTTTATCTATACTAGCAAGTGTAGCTGTAGATATACAGCCTGAGAGAGAGGATCCTTCCCTACACCCTTCTCATTCCTACCTTTATACTGAATTCAAAGAGCAAAGATCCCTGGTGATTTCAGCATGCCTAGGAAAACAGCTCGTTAGTCTGTGCACCAGAAGAGCTGGTGCCCTTAAGCGTGTACCAACCTGACATGTAAACCCTCAGCCCGCCGGTTGTCAGCAATTTTTCTTCCCATCTGTGTAATGATAGCGACCTCCTATAGAAAAACATTAGGTCATGAGGTGACGGGAAATGCTCCAAGGTAACTGCTGTCTTCTGTTTAATTGCTGCATTGACTCTGAGGTGCCAGCAATATAAAAGTCCTTGTGTAAGAGCAAAACAACGTGTTATTGGTGACGAAGAATGGTTCCCATTGTGGTCAGCTTGGCCACCAAAAAGCATCGCAAGAACCAGGTTGCTGAAGCAAGAGGCCGCACTGACACTGGGATTGCTTGTCCCACACGATGGCCTCTGCCTCCTCCCTGACGGGGGAGGGAAGTGCCGCTGCAGCAGCCTGGGAAGCCATCCAGTGGGACAGTTATCTGTGTGAGCCCATCCCTGGGAACGTTTGCTGCCTGTGCCCACTCCTCCTCCCTTTGCTGCTGCCGCGGGGTTTCGCAGATGTTCCTCCCAGAGGAGGCAGCTGCAGCTCTCAACCTCCGGGTTTCCATCTCCCCGGTGGTCTGGCTCCACCCGGCTGTGGTGATGGAGCTGCTGATAGTTCCTCCCTTTCCCAGCCCATCCTTTCACAAGGACTGAGCAGTAGTAGTCAGAGGAATTATCCTATGCCTTTTCCCCCCTTTCCTCTTGTCTCCTGGCTGTGTAGCTGTACCCTTCCCTTTTTTCCCCTAGTGTGTCTGATCCCTGTTTCTTCAACTGCATGTAAACAACCGAGAGAAAACTCGAGTGTGTAGATAATCCATATTTACAGTTGGATATAGTCTTATAGTTTACACAGCAGCCTAAGATGTAAATAAGGGTTGGCGTTTTTCTCCTTGCTTGAGGAAAATGGCCTCTTAGAGTTTAAAGTCAAGGAAGGATTTGCAGTGGTTTTTATTCTCCTGCTTTTGTTACGATCTTTTCCTTGCAGGGAGGTTTGGATCTCTCCACTCCCCATGCGAGGACGGTGTAGCTGTGTGCACGCATGTGCATTGGCTCGAAAACGCATTTCATCTGTTTACAAGTTTCAGTTTAAGGGCAAAACCCTAAGGCAAGAAAATGCGTCATCTCAGGACTGTTGTGACCCTAGGGTATGTCTACGCTGCATTTGGGAAATGCGATGACTGCATGCCTAGGCCTACTCAAAGTTGTTTTTATACAGCTAGCTCAGATACACCCGTGTCGGAAGTGAACTGAAGAAAAATCAGCTACTTGCAGAACTTTGCTGGGTTCGGAGCCTGCCGGCAGCAGTCCTCACAAAGGTTTTTTCCCATCATGTTTTTTTCCCAATGTGTTTTTTTCCCATCCCTCCCGGAGCATAAGTTTTAGGTCAGACCTATGACATCTTCTCAGGGTTGCAGAAATTCACCAAGCCGTGAATACGGCTACACTGGTAACTTTGCAGCACTAGAGACAAAAAAAGCCGTTATTCCTGGTTGTGCCGCTTCCCATACATAAAGCACGCTGGGCTGAAGAGCGTGAAGCAATCTGCGGCCGAATAATGAGCACAAAGGTGTATTTACCCCGTGGGCCTGCATTTGCCAGCACAGCCTTAATACGGGAGTAGTCAGTGCTACACGGCCAGCAATGAATAGGGACAGTTTGAGTCGCTGGCTGTTGGGAGGCATTCTGTATGGAGGTTTTTCTAGGTGCGTATATACATGGAAATCACGGAATGCTCTGGTTTGCTGTCACAAGTTTCAGTTTCATTGAAATTGAATTTCATTTGAATGTCATTGAAATTTCTTTTGAAAACCTGTCCCTTTTGGGAGTCTATGAGTGATAATCTACATTCAGATATCCAGACAGAAATTAGAAATACTAGGCACTTTTATCAGATTGTGCCTTCCACTTGTACACCAGTTATATGTGAGTTTTGTTCATTTTTGCACAGCTTATTACCTGCAATTACCGAATGTCTTCTGCATGTTTTATTTTTTTTTTTTTACTACAAATAATAATGAATGGCAATGGCAATGGTGTTCCAGGAAAGATTACCTTCTGAAAAAGATAGGCGATTCATTTACAGAACCATGTTTTTCCAGGCAGACACAACTATGGGGTTACCAATACAAATGCTTCCGACAAAGCTGCGCTTGTGATCCTGTTATTATATCTGGGATTCAAACCCGCTTCCCTACAGAAGAAACCACACAGATTTCCTATGTCTTTTAATTTCCGAGGTGAGCTGGGAATTTCGACCTTGGAGGCACTTTACAAAATAAGCTATCTGGCGTATGTTCTCCTTGTGCACCTTGCAGCCTGGGGGCACGACCATCGCCGTGGCCTCACTGCCCCAGTCAGTGCCCAGGACAGCAAGGCATTGTGCAGGTGTCTGCAAAGTGGGTTTCTTGCTATGCTGAGGTTTCAGGCTGGCAGATTTCCATCCCAGCGAGAGGATAAGATAAGTCTAAAATGTATTTTCTGTAAGGGATGGAAAAATGCTTGCTCCTAAAGACCTTATGGACTGTGAAAACTGCTGCTAAACAGTACAACACGAGCACCAAACCCAGGAGCCCAAGCACTGAGTGCAGCTCTGCAAAAAAAGGGGTTTTTTAGTCTCTAGCTGAACTGAAAAATGGTCGTGAAGTAGTTGGGTGGAACTGGGTTTCCTTCAAAAAAAAAAGAATAATAGTATTAAAATCAGATGGGACTAAATTATTTTTAGAGGGTTCTTATCTTAAAACACATAGGTCCATAGGCAGGTTCTCTATGAATTTGTACCCTGTGATTTAAGCAGCTTTTGAAGCTTCATCTACAGCTGGTGCTCTGCTCTGTATGCGCTGGTGTCTGATAAGGGCTGAGTTCATGCTGAAACCTTTCCTTTAGCTGCAGAATTTATAGATTTTTTTTTTTCTTTTCTCTACTCAGCTGCCTGTTTAAAAAAAAAAAACCAAAACAAAACAAAACTGTAGCACTTTAGTTATCTTTGAGACCTCTGTCAAATTCAGTTGAAATCAGGCAATGAGTTCAAACATTATTAGGAGGGAATGTATACAGACACTCATGCAGCTGCATCTACATCCATGTAGATACAGAAAGATAAATCAAGTCAGCTTTGTTTCCACATGGAGAAGGGGTATAACTGTATTTCAGTAAATATTAAAATGCATCACTTTGTACAGAAAAGCAAGAAAGCAAACAAAATATTTTCTTCAAAATCATTGAAATCAATATTTCAACCGGTTCCCTTTTTTCCCTTAGCACATTCACAAGTTCCTTTCAAAATCATCAATCGCGTCAGTCAGACTAAACATACATTTTCAGTTTGCAAATATTTTTTCTGTAAAGTTACACTCAGCAAAGGGGAAAAATGATTTCACTCATTGTTCTCCTGAGATACATGGTAGGACTCTTAATACATCTAAGAAACTTGGGCGGTTGAAGCCAACTGTCGGTACTGTCAGGGCTGTGCCCTTACATGAGGAGTAAGTAGACCAAGGGTTCCCAGCCACATAATAACGCCTCTGGAAAATATGTTCGTTGTCTTCGAAATGGAGATAAAGCCACTGATTGTGTTATGGTCAGAGTAATGCCGTTATTTACCTTTCTGTGTACTGCTGTTGCTTTTGTTTATTGCTTGTAGCTTTTTGCCTTTTTGTTTGTTGCTGAACCGTTGCTCGGAGGCAAGGACTGAGGAAGGTGAGGATGCTTGCGGAACAGCTTAGTCCCCAGGAGGCTTGCAATCTAGACTGCTAGATAAAGTGAATAGCAGCACGAGAAATAACGGTATCTACAGCCTCCTCTTACCGTTCTGCTTACATTGCAGCTGCTGGCGCACGGTTACGGCCGCGTGCCTCACGTTTCACGGGGGACTATTGCATTTCTCCCCTCTCTTTCTCCATGCTGTGTTTCAGGGGGCAAATAAAGAGTGAACACGGCTAGCTCAAAAGGGCGGGAAGGAGGCTGAGTGTAAGGAGAAAGCATTGCAAAGCAGGGGGGGCAAAGAAGCCAGTGTGAGAATATTCAGAATTTAAGTCTTAATTTTACGCACAGCTCAGATGCCGATCGATTTCTGCTTTCCAGAAGGAAAACAGCACCTTGGCTGTGAGTCTTGAGGAGCATTAGTTAGTAGGGATTTAAGTCGAGATTTTGAGTGCTTAAATCCGACGCTTAATTTCAATTCGGTGGGTAAATTCAGTGGTTCAAATGGTATTTGTGCATTTGCTGTATCGGTCATTTGCACTTAGCTTAAGGTCAGACGGCTCTGTTCTATCTCCCTTTAAGAGAACAGCAATTCCCACTGAATTTCCCAATGCCCGGGCCAAAGAGCTCCGCTCTTTCAGCTGTGCTTACCAGAGTTGCTCATCTCTTCAGCGAGAGCTCTGGCTGGTCAAGGTGATGCATTCAGCAGTAAAGTCAGTCAAGCCCCGCGTGTGTCAACTTGGCGCAGCCCCGCTCGCAACAGTGGAGTTGCGTGTGGTTAGGGCAGGCAAGGAGCTCTGCTTTTAATTGTGCAGGATGGAGATAAAGCTGTGAAAAAGTGAAATTAAACAGCCCACCCCTTCAAAACCATTAGGACGATACGGCAGGCCCCGGCCCCAACCCTAATGAGGGCCCAAGATGTTTGCACAGCCCCCGGCTCACAGCAAGCTGCTTTAATGAAACCTAGCCCACGCATGAACCCGACTGCTGAATTTGGGTCGCCTGGAGGACGCGCTGCTTCTCCCGGTTATCTCGGGGGAAGGGGAAGAACGGGAAGAAACAGAACCCAGCCAGAATCCAGCCTGCCCGGGGTGCCCGGGGTTGTCAGGGGGCAGCTCCCGGGGGGGCCGTGGCCCCCACGCCGCCCGTGACCGCGCCGCGGGCCCCGCCGCCGCCCCCCGCAACCCGGCCGGGACGGAGGGCTCGGCTCGGGGGGGGGCGGCCGCGATGCCTCCCCGGCCCCGGGGCGGCCCCGCAGCCCCCGCCGCCCCCGGGCAGGGCGCTGCCCCTCTGCCGCTTGCCTCCAGAAAGTAGCCAGGTATGAAACGGAACGGAGGGACGGTATTGAAAGAGCAAGTGAAGCGGAAATTTAAAGCCCCTCTGCTAATAATAACAGTATAAATAACCGAAGACGTCTTGTAAACACTGCGGTCATAACCCTGAAACATTAAACAGCGCGGTGGGATCTGGCGCATCAGCTGCCGGCGGCCGCTGCCGGCGCAGGGGGAGCCCCGCGCTCCCATGCACCTCGGCCCCATCTCCCACCGGCCCCCCGATCCACAGCGGGGAGATGTTTAAGTTAAAAATTCCCGACCCCGAGGAGCGGGGCCAGAGGGGAATCCTCCGTCCGACTGCACTTCATCAATAAGAGAACCGCTCCCGTCCCCGCGGGGCGGTGCGGGGCGGCGGCGGCTCCCGCAGCCCCCGGCTTGCGGGGCCGGGCCGGGCTCCCCCGGCGGGCCAGGACGGGCTGCGGGGCGGGCAGCCCCCTGCCCGCAGGGCTTTGCTCCAAATCCGTGGCGGCGGGGAAGGAGCCCTCCCGCCGCCCGGGGCCCAGGGGCGGGCTGCCCCCAGCCCGCCGCCCCCAGCCCGCGGAGCGCCGGCGGCCGGCGGAGGCGCGGTCCTTCCCCCGCCGAGCCCGGGGGTCGGCAACGAAGATTACAGCGCTCTGCGTTCAGCGGAAAGGAAGGTTTATTCACAGAAATAGAGCAAAACCTGCTTGAAGAAAATATATCTATATATCTTTAGGGCGAATTACTTCATAGAGATGACTGTCAAAGTCGGTTTTTCTAGGCATCTACATCATTCACAGGTCTCAGACAGAAGATACGCGCGGGGTAGGTTTTGTTCGATCTCTGTCATTTCTCTAGTAGCGCTTGAACCAGCAAGGCTGCCGTTGCGGGACGCTCGACTGTACACGCATTTAATAAAGTTAAATAGAGTCGGGATCTCTCGGGGCGGAGTCTTTCTTTGCTAGAGCACACTCGGTCTCCTCCGCGCCGGGGGAGCGGCTCTCGCCGTCGCTCTGCCCGGGGCCCGGGGCGGCGGCGTGTCCCGTCCCCGCCCGCCCCGCCGCCCGCTCCCCGGCCGCGCCGGGAGGGTGCTGGCCCGGCCGCCGGGGCTCACGATGCCGTCGGGCCGCACAAGCGGTTTGTGTTCACCACTTCTTTCAGGTCACTCTCGGGTTTGCCGGCTACCATAAAAGGCCAAGTCTGTAGCCAGGAAAAGACACGGGTGGGAAGGGGGTTACATTACGGAAAAAGGCACATTGCAACGCCGACGTCGCCGGCGGCTCCAGCCCGGGCGCGCCCCGGGGGAGCGAGCCCCCCGTCCACCGCCCGGGCCCGCTTCGGGCAGCGCTCCGCGGGGCTCGGGCCGGGGCTGTCGCCGCCGCCTTCGGCGAGGGCCCGTTTGCCTTCGCCTCCCGGGCGCGGCGCGCTCCCCCCGGGCCGGCGGAGCCCGTCTTCTCCGCGGCGGGAGGGACAGAGGAGGGAGAGAGGGAGGGAGGGAAGGAGTGGGGGGAGCGCCGGGGGCTCCGGCCCGTCCGCGTCCCCCCGGCACAGCCGCCGCCGCCGGCACCCCGCCGCGGCCGCGCCGCCCCCCGCCGCCGCTCCGGACCGGCGTGGGGGCTCTTCCCCGCGGGTCCCGCCGCGCTGCCCGGGCGCAGGAGCTGCCCCGCCGCCCTCCCTGGCCTCCCGCCGCTCGGGGGGCAAGTGCTGGTGTGCCTCTGTGCCCGGGGAGCGGGGGCGATATCGGGATTGGGTGTCGGTTTTGGTTTACGTTATTTTTTTCACCATGTTGTTGTGCTGAGGCTTTTGGTTTTAGCCGAAAAAACACCTCCCAGGCCCTTATCAGATGACACAGCGGGTAATGTACTTTCCCCCAGAGTCCAGAGCTCAAAAGGCAGAGCCTGACCCCAGTGAAACGTCCCCAGATCCTCTCTGCATCCCTTTATCCAGCGGGGTCTGCACATGTGGGCAGTGTAAAGGCCGTATGTCCCAGAAGAGGCCAGGCAGATCTCGCCCGCTCCCAGTTTGCATCGGTTGCTCGTATTTTTAGAGCTGGCAACTGGATGTCTGGCGACCGGGTATGGCGGGGAGACCCCGGTCCGCTCAGGAAAACTTTCTGTGGGTGGTGGGGGCAGCAGGAGGGACGCCGTGCAGCCCAGGGAGGCTTTGTGGAGCGTCTCTGGGGCAGACACCCGCCCTGGAGAGCCCGCACTGGTATTTATTTCTCCTTTGCCAGTTTACATGGATGGGAGAAACATCCTGGACCCAGCAAATCCAAGCGGCTGAGCACAGAGCCCCAAGAGCTCTGTCTTTAAAAAGCTAGGGCTTAAGGATCATTATGGCAGGAAACGTTAGGACAGAGAGGAGGAATAAGAATAAATCCTGGCTCCTTGGCCTGGGTCCTTCCTAAAACGTGCCTTTCTCTACCCAAATTCCTACACCCGCCCGCTTGCAGGTAGGAAGCTGCCATCAACCTGCTGAGGTTTCTCAGGCGTTGCTGGGGCAGTAAAGCCTCTCCCTGCCTATCTGTGGGCAGCGTGGCCCCTGCCTGTCCCCTGGAGGGGATTGCCAGGAGCGGCGGATGGGGCCTGGGACCCTCAGCTCTCGGGGCACGGGGCGGGAGGGCAGCTGGCAGCCCGTCCCCTCGCACAGTGCCCCTTGCCACCCCGCTGGCACCAGACTCTCTGTGGGAAGCACAGTGAAGGTTTCTCCCCACGCACGCCCCATCCCGGCTCTTCGCCTGCCTCTCCCCATGCACACGCACACAGAGCGCCTGGCCCCAGCGGGCCGGCCGTGACTTACCAGGTTGACTGGGTGGATGTAGCCATTTTCGTACTTGTCATTGGCCAGGATCTGCCTCAGGTGAGCGATGTAACTGGAGGCCAACCTCAAGGTGTCCAGTTTGGAAAGCTTGGTGTCTGGGGGCACCCAGGGCAGGGTGGTCTTAAGCCTGGAGAAGGCTTTGCTAAGGACCCTCATCCTTGCCCTCTCCCTGGCGTTGGCAGCGTTTCTCTGGACCTGCTTTCCTTCCTGGCTCACTCCATTTAAAGGGCTCTTCTTGGGGGGAGCTTTTTTCCTCTTGCCCGAGGACCCTCTCCCCTTCTGAGGGGAGCCATTCTCGCCGTTGGATCCCTCTTCGTTGCTCTCGGTGGATGCCCCAAACTCTTTGTTAGTATCCATTTTCAGGCCATCGCACTCCAGCATCTCCACTTCCTGCAGATCTTCCACATCACTGAGGGACCCAGTGGACATGGTCTGGAAGATGCCAAGGGACCAGCGGGAAGGGGGGTGGGGGGGAGGAAGGGCAGCTCCTCAAATCTACTTCAAGGCGGCGGAGGAGAGAAGGGGTGCCAGTACTTTCCTCCCCTTCTCTCCCCCCCCCCCCAGCACTAAGGCACGATACCAGTCCAGAGGGAATTCCTGCCCTCCTGCCCCTGAACCCCGCTTTGCCCGTGTTGGAGGGAGGGAGCGAGCGTCTGTGAAAGAGAGGGGGAGAGAGAGAGAGAGAGAAAGCTGAGGAATTTAGTGAGGACACTAGTAATTTATCTGGGGGATAAGAGAGGCGGATCCAGCCCAGGGGAGGGGCCCTGCCCGCTGAGCACACCACATCCCCAATCACAGACCTTTGCACAGGACTGGGAATGAGGTATCCCGGCAAGCCTTTGCCGAGAGCTCGGAACTGGGATTCAAATCTTCACAACTGGAGCAAAGCAACTCTCTCTCCCTTTCTCCCCCCCCCTTCGCTGTCTTTCTATCCTCCCCCTTCCTCCTCCTCCTCTTCTCCTTCCCCACTTCCCTTTCCAGCCCAGGGTTGCTCTCCCCCTCCCTGCCTCCTAGATGACCCAGGCAGCTGGTGTCATGATTCTTGATGAAAGCCAAAATGGGTCATGAGCAGAGAGAGCAGCAGATCCACCAGCCAAGCCTTCCAGGGAGCTTGGAGTAATGCGTGCTGTCGAAACGCTGTCCTGTAACCTAATCTGGGGGAGATTTGTGGATGATTATATTTGCGAACGCATCCTGTCCAGCTACTAGTGTATTCCAGGAAGGGAGCGCTGTGCTGCCCGGCCGGCAGCATGGACCTTGCCGTCACAGCCCAGGGGCTGGAGGCATGATGATCTGGGTTCTTCCAGCCCTCCTGGGTGACCTCTGACAAGTCCCAGTCCCCTCTCACTCTTTGAGTCCCCCCAGCTGTAAGAGTCCCAGAGGCTGCCCCATCCGCAGGTGTGCTGGGCAGCCGAGATCCCGGCAGTCCGCAGAGCCCAACCAAGCCAAGGGCGAGTGCCGTGCCGCCGGGGAGGGTCAGTGAGGCTGCGGATAGAGTGCCCAGGGTGTGCACTGAAATGAAGGAAAGGGGAGGGGCGTTATTGGATGGTAGAGATAGCACAGAAAAACCCCCTTTTCTCGGCGTGTGGTTGCAGAGCAGATGTCAGTGTTTCGTTCTGCTGTACCCATTGGAATGCTTTGTCTGCTGATTCGTGAATGTTCAAAAGTCAGGGAGTTTTGCCTGAATAAAGAGGCAAGATAAGGCCCCTTCTGTGGGAGCAGTGGGAGTGAGGGCATTAGGCCGTACTCTGCAACCGCTGAAGCCAAACATTCCCAATCATTTTACCACTAGTGTGAATGAGCGGGTTGCGGTGTAGTTTGAATGAGCAGACGTACGCTGCAGTTACGATCTTTATGCACATGTATATTCAGTCTCTACAGAGCAGGCTTTTAAAAGCAGTTAACCTTGGCCTACCTCTTCTTCCTCTCCATATAAAATCTCCTAAACCCACAGGTGGAGCCAGAAGAGGCCTATGAAGCATGAACTTGCTCCCGTAGCTCCTTCCCTCCTCACACGCTTCCTGAAACCTCACAGGTACCCCAGCAGCCTGGGTATTGGACATGGGGGACTAAAGGGCTGGGCACAATCTGCACATGGGACCTTTCTGGACACAGTGGCTGATCTGATTGCAGGAGCAACTCCAGTTGTTCAGCTGCTTACTTGAGGATTCACATAGCTCTGGACAAAAATGTACAGCCTGAGATGTCACCGTGGCACACAGTGCCTTTGGAGTTAATCCAAGGTCACCGGAGCCACAGGAAAGTGTCCTACTCATCTGTGTGAGCGTCGCATCGGGTTTTCTGCATGCACTAAACAAAAACAAACAGACAAACAAAAATTGTGGAGGGCCAAACTGGTATGTCTGCCAAGTGCTATGCAGATTAATCTGCAGATTAAAGTTTCAGTAGGAGGCAGAGTGTCATTTTTGATAACTAGCAAGAAAGTCTTTCCTATCTCTTGATCCATCTTGATTCCTTGGCTCACATAAGCCACAAGAAAAAGGGCAGATCTAAACTTTAAACCAGCTCTTTACCATTTGGCTGGAAGATAACACCTTCCCACTCACAATAGGATAAGTACATTAAGATATCATATCTCCAAGCCCTAGGCTCTTGGGAATTCACTAACCTCTAGCGTCGTGTTATGTTAACTGTGCCCTGTTTGTGTTTTCTCTGTGTATAAACCAAACAGATTGTCAGCATATCAGCCTTAATTAATGAATTAGCGTTGCTTTTTTTTTTTTTTTTTCTTTTTTCCTTATAACATCCTTGTTGCAGGTCCAAAATATTACTAATCATCAGCACGGAGATTTATGAGCCTCCTTATTTTCTAGGCTTGATTGTTGTTTGTGCAGGTGGAGATTTAAATGGCCATATCCACTGCAGAGATTTATAGTCCAAGTGATTGATGTTAGAAATGAGCTACAAGACTCCTACTGGAGCAAGGATGACAGAAAACCTAGTTGAAGTTGCTTGTGCCTCTAAGCATGAATGACTAGAGAGCATGAATTACCAGAGTGCACAAAATCCTATCAAAATTTCAGCATCAGAAGCTCCGAGAAGAACAAAACAACAAAAAAAGTATATACTCACATCTTTTCTATCACTTAGTTTTAACTTTACTTTAGTAATTTCTAAAAATTTATTGTAAAAAGCAGAAGGAATGATCTGGCACCTTAAAAATGCCTTTAGTATGCTGCTATATATGCATTCTGAAAATCAAGGTATGCATACATGTGTGTTATGAGCCTTTAGAATTGCCATGCATTTGTAGGTTTTACTGACTTACATACATTTTTGAGTCCTCAGAGCCAGTAAAATTGATCTAATACACACTTTTGTGGAGACACAGGACACATTTTTGTGTTAATTTTCTGGAGATTATTATGTGTGCCTGATAGGTACTCACATACATGTAGTATTATGTACTTTGAGTCCTTTATACATACAGACTATTACACACTCTTTTAACAACATAATCGTCCCTTTTTCTTTCTGCAAAGGACCCAGCAAGGGCAGGCCTAAAATACTGTATCCTCTGATCTCTGGGCAACTCCTGGTTCCTTATTTGTTTGTTACATGAATTGAACCTCCCCTTTTCCAACCTTCCTGCTCCTTGCGTCCCTCCTGGCAAGGCCAGGGCTTGTACCCCTAATCTGGCTCCCGGTTTCAGTCCCTCTCCCCTCACCTGAATTGCCTTGCCCAGTCCTCCTGACTCTCGTTCTGAAATGCAACCCCGGTTTGGGGTAGAGACCGATGGGGTGGAGGCCAACCCAGTCCTGTGGGAAGGGTAAAGCTGGGATGGCTGCAGCCACCGCAGCCGTGGTGTAGCCACTTACTTCTCCAGTTCAGTGACTGGGACCACAGACCAGCCACTGGGTTAATAACTGGCTGGGAAAGACAGATGGAGCTAAAGTCCTTTTGGCCTTTCCAGTACATTCATTTCTTCATTCATATTTTAAAAAGGAAGTTGAAATACTGGCACAGGGAACATCAGTACAAATCTTTGAATTTGTCCTGTAGGTGACTTTCTGCTCTGACTACACAGGAAAATGCATCTCTCTTTTGCTTCTAATTGAGACCCACTAAGCCATAAGGTCATTTAGGATATGTCGGGGTTGCTGGCAACAGAGATACGGGATGCCTGGTCTGAAGGGCGTCAGATGGGGGACATGTCACACATAGGCTTATGCTGGTCTATGGCAGGTTACAGATTCCCCCTGGAAGAAAAGCCCCGCTTTTTATGCCTCCAACCTTCCCTCCCCTGGGCTGGAATAACAGAGTAATTTGAGAACAACTTTGGAACTTGAGGCCAAGATTTCCGCAAGTGTCTCATGATTTTGTGTGGCATGGCTTGGGTTTTTGTTTTGTTTTGGTTTTTTTTTATGTTCTGTGTCATTTATGAAGGCACCATATTTTCACTGTGCATTCAATAGTCACCCAAGGAAAACCTTGGATCACCCACAGCTGAGGAAAACATAATCAGTAGCTGGTTTTAAAACTCTTCGCCCAAGTATAATACAGGTGTTTTCCTATATTTGGAGAGTAACCAAGGAAGTCACCCACAGGCAGCCAGCTGCTCACGAATCATGTTCAGCCAGGTTTGAGAATAATCAGGAATAAAAGTACAACTGGATTACTGTTTTTAAGTTGCAATTTTTAAAAAAAGTCTGGTTGCACTGAGATTTCTCCTGCTTACTCTTGGTCTCACCTGGAAACCAGGTAAGATGGTGGAGGGACTTCAGAAGCATACTTTTACATACCTGAAGTGAAATAATGCTATACTATTATATATGAAGAATACTAATAATAACTAATACTAATAATATAATACTACTAATAATAATATAATAATCCTGTGATATTTTTGTGGTAGGATTCTGTCTTGTCCATTGTGGAGGATGGGCAGTGCTGGGGAAATGGATCAAAGTTGTTTGTAACAGTGGGGTAGCTTTTCGGAAGGGCCAGGGCACTGAAACCCTCCCACAGCTCCTTTCCAGTGCTGTGTATCTGTTTCTGGTCACAGTTTTGGTATGAAAGGAATAATGTCACTGCCAAGACAGTAAAAAGGCTGTCCTGGAGAACTGGCCCAAGAGGCACATATTTGTATGTGATACCAGTGTCACTACCCCTCCCCAAGAAATCCCAACATCTTGCTTCAAAGCCCCGAGAAATCAGAGCTTTTTGAGAAATTGTTTTCTAGAATAGTTTATTGTGGGGGGAAACCCCAACAATATTTCTTTCTATTCTCATTTAGAAATATCTGAAAGCTTTGCTGATACCTCGAATGGAAAAACTTCAGTCTTACTGATTACAGATTAGAAAATTTAAATGGAAATAAACTGCAGGTTCAGGAAAATGTATGTAGAAAATTATTCAGCAACCATAATTCCATTTCATGTGACTTTTTAAACCTTGAAAAGTCACAAACCCAAAAACATTGAAACTCTGGGAAATGGAGTTCCAAAAAAATTTCTTTAGTGGATATTGAAAAAATATTTTATGAAACAAAATATTTAATTCCAGATTTTATATTTTAATCCTTTTTGTCACATTGATGACAAAATCTGTGACACATGTAAGTAGTGCTCTTGTCTACCGCAGGAGGTACCTGCACATATAATAACTGGATGATTTCTACCACCCTGACTTATGTCATCTGGTACCTTTTCCTTTGAGTAGCTTCATAAAAATCAGCAAGGCTGCTCACAGAGCAAAACGGACTGTATGAACAAGAATGGCAAAAGCTGCCTCTGTAGAAACAAAGACATGATTAAATATCCTGATGTCTAAGAGAGACACAGACAACAAGGGCAGTGTCCTAATCATGAAGGATGCATCAATTCCTGGTGTGACTCACTTCCCTCTCCTATGCCAAGTCTCTAGTGAGGGTTTCTGGTACTGCTGCTGTGTTAAGCAATGTCCTGCAAAGGATCTGTCAGCTGGAAGTGGAGTACACCAGAAGCAAGAAGCTGTAGAAGTTATCGAAGCAGAAACAAGACAGCTAATCCTCGACATGAGCACTGAGCCCAGACTTTCAATTAACTTTTCACAGACATGCAAGTGAATCTCCTTTTGCTGGATGCTTGTAGGAAGCAAACCTAAGTGGCTGAGTCATGTTTGGTTTATAATGCACATTTATTCCTATACAAAAGGAGACTCAGACAGTGAGGAGAGGTATCCTCTTCCATCTCTATTGCAGGCACTACTACTACCCTCTGCTTCCAGAATGCATCTCTGAAATATTACTAGATAGTTGACATTGTATACTGCAGACTCTTTTATGAAGTGGTCAAAAGAGAATATGCGAAAAAGCCAATAGATCTTATGCAAAATTATCACTGAAGAATTAAAATGCAGACATAACTGTTTTATTTTGAATATCTCTTTCCGTGATGTTTCTTTGTTGGCTAATCCTTTGCATTTTTGTGGTTTTAAGACAAGATGAAATTAGTCAATAAGAAATAAGTTTTCTTTTGCCTTCCAATAATTAGCACATTGGATAACATTTTGGAAAATAAAAGATTTTTGCTTCAGAGAGAAATTTGGAAAAGAAGAACACTTTGTATGGGAGTGGCAGGAAGAATGCGAAGTATTCTGGTGAGCTTTTATTACTTGTACTGTTTATGGCATGATATACATGCATGTAGACACAGATTTTCTGAAATTCCTATTCACTTAAAGTGCTCACATCTTCTGAAAGTTGGGTTCTCACAGCTTCCATCATTAAATGCAGTAGGTTGGCCTATGTCCTCCATTTCCATCCAAATGAAACATCCCATGCTGGGACCCAGACTCTTTGTGGGCTGCTTTACGCTACTGCAGATCGAGTTAGCCACAGTTTGTGCTGTTGGACTCCCTGCACTCCATTTGTCATGGGGGCTTTTCATTTTACAAGCTCTGATAGGTTGCCACATTAAACCTTTAAATACACATGCCTAACTGCAGTGACATCAAAAGGAGTGACAATACGTGGCTGCAAAAATATTTGGGCAAAAAATGCTGGTATAATAAAACAGCAAACTGATAATATTCAGCTATCCACGTGTGTGATTGCCTATAGGGATTCACCCAACACAGTAGTTAGCTGAAGATAGTATGTGTTGCAGATGAGTCTTAAATGGGAACGTTAGCTGGCAAGGCAGAGGAGAAAGCAGATTACACATCCTACTCAAGTGACATAGAAAGACCACAGTTACTGTGCATTTCTTTTGCCTCTGGCAGGCCTTATACATGCCTCACAAACTGTGACTCTCAGAGCTCCTGGAACATCCCCAAAGTGGGGTCATGGCACTTTGCCACAGCGCAGTCCTCTGGTTTTATGGTGCATATCGTAGTTCATAATACATGTAGAAAATGGTGTTGTTTTAGAAAGTGGTGTCGCAAAAGCACATAATAAAAGTCTATTTAAGTAATTGGGAGGAAATAAATAGCTTTAAAAATGAACCAGGGGATAGCATAAAAAGAAGACCATAAACGTGGGTTGCAGTGGAGTCCCATGACACTGAGAAGGTACCAAAGAACGGGAACTACAGAAGCAAGGGGAGAAAAAGCCCCAAGCACAGACTGTGAAGGCAGTCTTGCTCTCTTTTCCCTCCCTAATCCTCTCTTTTCCATTGTGTGTACAGATCTGGGGTGACGCTTAGACTGCCTCGTATTCGGTTCTTAACTGGGGGTGTGACTAACCCAGAAGGAAAGCTGGTTAAACGGAAGACAGAGAGACGAGCCATCAGAGCTTCTGCTAGCCAGGACTAGCAGGCCCTCCATGCTTGTGCGGTTCGGTGAGGGGGAATGGAAAACAATGCCTAATAGCTGCTCTGAGTCCATCCAAAGCAGAAATGCCAAGTTTTTAAAAACTGTTGGCAAGATAAGGCCTCTGTTCCAAGGGACCGACCATTAAAGCAGCCTCTTTTTTTCAGAAAGAATGGTGTGGGACTCAAATATGTTTTAAGATCAGATGGGATGATGGCTGAGGGTGATGTGAAGAGAGATATGTTATCCAGAACCTCACAGTTTAACACAGTAACAAAGGATTTTGTGGCTTGCTGAAGGATTTTCATTTTGATGCCTTATTTCAATCTGTGTATCATTTCAGCTTGTTCCACGATGCACAATAGATCTCTGTTAGCCAAATTTTGCACCAAAATAAGGTAGATCTTTCTTTGTCACACAGGCCATTTAGATTATATAGCAAATTTACCAGACTTCATATACCATGCCATTTACCATATACCGAAATCCGGTGGCAAAAATATCTTGATCTGTACTCTCTAAGGACTGAACGAATATGTGCATGTGATCATTATGAGCTGTATTGACTGTAATTTCCACAGAGTGGAAAAGATGACATATACGTGTGACGTAGCATCCACAAGTTTTCTCTCAACACTGAGGATGAATTCCTCAGAAAGTCTTTCCACATATGTAAAACCCTCATCGAGGAGCTGCTTAGCCAATCTGTTCGAGCACAAGGGCTTCAAGGGGATTCACGATGCAAACTTCCACAGGGTACCAATACACACAGGACGTCTGGGGCCAGCTTGGTCTTCCCAGGATGAGAGCCATGTTCTGTCCTGAAGAACAAGCAATTCCAGGTGAAGCCTCTGTGAACTGCCTGGTGCAGCACCCATAGCAATACATCATGTCGTCTTTCTATTTCTCCTCTCTTCATGCCCTAGCTCACTGTAATCTTTCACCTCTCCTTGGCAGGATGTAGCCAGAGCCCTTTTTGGGCTGCAAGCCCTATGTCATTCCTGTGTTTCTAAATGTCGGTGGAATTAGTCTTACAGCTAATGGCTCACTGATATGTGTAACACAGCCTTGCTTCTACAATTTATAGTGCAAATTAATGAAGTGCAAACTGGGCTAATTTAAAAGAGACAGACTGTTCTTTGATTAAGGTGCTAGCCAGAGACCCAGGGTATGTGGGTTGATTTTCTGCTATATTACTGGCATTCTAGGTGACCACAAAAGGGGGATCCTTTCTGCTCCAGTTCCTCAGTGGTGAAAAAGGGATGAGAACACTTCCCTGCCCTACAGAAACATTATGAGGGGCTTAGGCACTATGGTAATGGATACTGAGGGTAGCTAAGATAAATAACCTGATAGTTGCAAGAAAATGATTGATGTTAGAATACGACAAATATGTTGAAAGCCTAAAATATCTTTGTGATGTCTCCCCATTTCTTGAAATGCCAATTAACATTTTTCACTCAGATACCTGATGTTTACATTGGCGCATTTTTACGCTCACATGTCTTACAAAATGGTTACTTGCCTGACTTTGATTTTAGATGAAAGCACTTGTCCCTCAACCTCATAGTAATTCTGAAAGACATAAAAGTTGCTTTTATAGGAAGAAAAACAATGAGTTTTGATCATGTTAGTGATGAGTGACAAACCGAAAGTTTAATAAACAGACCATGAGTACCATCCACCTTAGCACAAGTAGCAAATCACCATTGACTAAATTACTCCAAAGTCCCGAAGCTCTCTGTGAAGAAAAATAAAGTGTTACTCTGGTTTCCTGTAATCCTTCCTCAGTAAAAACACAAGATTCCCTTAGGAGAGTTAAATTCCATTACTAGGCTTCTTTATGCCTTTTTGTAACTGATTGTCTCTTCCATGAAGGGTCTTACTTCCTTGAATCAAGAGCCAATGCAGACTGTCATGGTGCAATGGGGCTGCAGAAGAGTCATCTTTTGAGCCCGTCTTCTTTTGGTGTCCTCTTTCTGAGTTCCCTGCTCCACCTCACTGGTTTCTAAGACTCCCTCGGTACTTACCTGTGCGGTAGCCATGTGCAGGATAATGTGCTCTGAAGCATCTCTTTGTATGGGTGTGGGAAGCAGCCAGGCAGGCTCAGAACCCAAAGCAGAGTACTTTGTGCCACAAGCAGCACATAGCTGAATTTGTTAGAAGGGGGAGCTCAGCTTCATTTGCTTCCCTGATAGCAGAGCGTACACTCAGCTCATCGGAGCAAGCCTAGCTGTTTCTTCTCACCCGAGGTACTGCTTTTTCCTACAGCCATATATCACAACTACTTTTGTTTCCTATCTTTGTATGCCACCCTTCCCCTTTTCAGTCTGCTTGTCTCACGGCAGATTTGTAATTTTTGCGGATTGTTCCATGTAGGGTTGTTTCTCAGTGATTTAAATGCTGATATAACTCAAACTGTTAAAGGAACTTCGCAAATAATCTCTATTTTCCACAGCTGAATGGTAAAAGCACACATTTGTAAGTCCATAAGCTGCATCTGAGCTGAGTTTGAGCTCCTTGGTACACAAAAATGAATGCATTCTTTTATGAATAGGTAGATGTATTTACGAGCACAAGTGCATGGGCAGGGCTAAAAAAGGAGGTCCTTTGATATTAAACTTACTTTAACATAAGTGGCATGTGCTGATACATGTGTTGAATATAGCAACTGTAAAAGCAGCCAAGTAATTTCTTTATTGATCTGTCCTTCCAGTTCTGAACTATCTTTATTACAGGAAAGTTGTAAAATACATATCTTGCTACTTGAAATTATTTGTTTTCCTTTTAAGAAATGGATGAGGAAAGCTAAACAGCTCCAGGATATACAACCGTATACAAGGTGTTGGAGAGGGGGGAGGGTGGTTCAGTGATGAATGACCAGTCGTTCAATTGTTTTCTTTCTTGCAGAAATCAGAGACAGAGTACAGTTTATCTTACCCTGACTTTTAGCAAGACAGATTGCCAGACAAAACCCCTGGGTTGAAGTCATCCAACCACCAAGTAGAGTAAAGAGACCATTGCTGTTACCTTTCCAGGACTCACCCTCACCCCAGTGCCTTTTAAAAGACTATGGTGTTTCTTTCTGAGGTTGTAACATGGACTTTAGTTACTTTCACACCGTTTTTATGCTGAACACAATCTGGAATGATTCATGCAGGGCCTGAATCCTCTGCTGTTAGGCTGAGACTGGCTTATCCTCATGCATCCCTTGCAAATGACAGTCACTGCCGCAGAATCCCCACTCGTGCTGTGTTTAATCCCCCCTACTTTCTTTCAGCTGCCACTGAACTTGGTTTCCTCCATTTTGCACCTTTCAGGCCTGCACTACTATAGTGGCATCAGCCAAGCCTCTCTTTCACTGCATGGGTATGAACAGGGAGGGGAACTGCGTGCTGAGAGGATAAAATCCCTAAGTAACAGCAAGCTAACTCCGAGGCGGGCCCAGGTTTTCCCTGCACTTCCCTTTAGTTGTATTTTTCTTATCACCTCCATTCCAATCATTTGGAACAATACTTCTGGACATGGTATCCTGAATTTATTCTGTCTACATCTGAGAGGCAATGTAGGTCTTACGTGGTCTTAATCATGCTCTGAAGGTGCTTATTTCCCTGTGACAACTATAAATGGATCAGTAGCTTAAGTCAGCTCCGAAGAAACTGGGCCAAAGTGCACATTATTGAACTGTTTGATAAAATTCAAAGGAGCACAAAAGGCAGGACAGAGAGAAAGAGTTAAAAGGGAAAGATGGATGCAGTTGCAGTATCTATTACTTGCAAGTGACCATAATGTGTTTATACAGCTCTTAGGCAGGCTAGCGGATAATTAAAGGGAAGAACTGTCACTAGACACTACACCACCTTATATACTATGGCATGGGGAAAGTCACACAAGTGGGATCGTAAGAAAACAGCAGCAGGTTCCCTCCTCTGCTTTTTGCCATGCTCAGTCTCTTCTCTTTTGCAGTTAGAGGGATGCCTGACTAGACCACATTGCTGGGAGGGAGTTAAAATATACTGATAAAGTTAGGGTCCAAATCGATCTTACAACATTACAGACAAACACCTTTGCCAGGCTCCAGTTCAGCGAGACATGCCCTCATCGGTATAAATCCATCCCATGAGCTCTTTGTTACCTGCCTATTCCTATAGCTATAGACTCAGACTTCCCTTTCGGTGAGATCAAGCATAGATTTGAGTCCTTGTCTAAGCCACAGATGACCAGCTCCTGGCTGGGTAGAGAAGTCTTGGCAACTATGTGATTTCTGTGCATGTTTGTGATCGGGGGAGTGATTACCTGTTCTCTGGCCATGTGAGGGGTCAGAGAAGACCATCCTCCCTCTGGACTGCCCAGACCGCTCGGCCAATTTGTCAAGAATCCCATAGGATAAATAGCTGTCTCCAGAGACCTTTATAGTGACAAATCCAAATAAATCAGAGTCACTTTTACTGAGCACTTCAGCAGACAGCTCAGATTTAATGAATCAGCCTTCAGACCCCCAAAGAAGATTTTCTTTCCCAAGCCCAAGGGGAACAAATAAGTGCCAAAATTTGCTTTCACGGTAAAACTATCAATCCAGCCTGTGATATTTTGTGATTGCAGTTACCAAAACCACTAACAGTGTTTTCAAGAGCACTGGGAATGCAGCAAAGAGCTCTCAGGATCTGTATGATCGGTGTGCTCAGTGCAGAGAAAAAGAGGCTGCTATGAATCAGATGATTTTCCTCATCAGTGGCTGGGGATGGACTTAGCATTCCTTTACTAGTGCCCTTCTGGACTTTTGGCTGGAACTCCCTACCAAGATAAAAAAGAAAAAAAAAGAGAATAAAAGAAAAAAAATCAACCCTAAAACCCACCACCACCAAAACTCATCACACAGATAAAACCTTGCAGGGTAGTCATCGTGGGTCATTCAAACAGTCTTAAGGCTTAACATTTTGATCCTCTCTAAAAACTTTCTTCTCCATTTTCTTCTCCCCTTTGGGATCCATCCAGATGCCTACTCAAATACCTGCTGGCGCCAGAGGAAATTCTCCTGTAACAGATACCCTGCGATGTAAAACCAATATTTTGTTTCCAGGGTCATCCCTTTCACACCCCCACAGATCCTCTTGCTTTACCAACCTGCCTCTTGGTCAAGCCAAAACATGAGAAATTGTGAATCCAAAGGGTGGGATTTCGGAGCAGTTTAATAGGCTTGGTGATTGCTAACCCACACATTTCCTCAGCTTCCTCCTCCCATTGTGGTAGCCTCGACCAATAATTTATGTCAGGTTAACAGGCTGTTGGGCAGATACCTCTGCTCACAGTTCAGCAAAGAGAGAGAAAGAGAGTAATTTAACCCAGCCCAAAGTGTTCATAATGATCAGACCGGTGACACCTTTTCAGATAGGCTAATACCTAATACAAAGGCCTGATAAAGTTAAGAAGTATCTTTCGGTGGTAGGGTGTAAGTGAGTGCATCAGGATCCAGTCCCAAGTAAGAGTTAATTAAAAAGCAGTTTTCAGTATCATTCATGTGCGAACAAAAAGGCAGAAACATTTCATTTGTGATGGTTCCTCATCACTTGTTTAGAGAATTTTGTTGGCAATAAGAAATGGATCAGTGTTTGGAATTTGATCAGGAACTTCTTGGTTTGACACTATTCCGTTCTACTTTTGGTTTTTATTTGTGCTCTCTGGCCTTTCATGCACTTTACGTAATGATGAGCAAATTGTTTTATCTTAATGTATTGCCATATAATGAACTTTGTTAATCATCATATGGGATACATGAGAAGTTCTTCAGAAAGGACTGAAAATAAACACTCTTTTAAAGTGGCATTTTAGGTGCTCATTTCCTCATTTAGCCTTATAATACATAATATGGGCAATACCTCCACAGTGATAATTGAAGAAAACAGTTAAAATTATTTACTTATATAAAATAGATAATCCTACCTTTTGTGTAAGTTTAATGAAGCTAAGTGCAAGGATAAAATAACAAGGACTTATTTCAGGTCCCTATAATTGGATTGCAACTGAATTTTATTTGAGAAACTTTTCATGAAGGAAACAAATAGAATAGCTGACTTTTTTCTGCTTTCATTCTTTTAAATAAAAAAAAAATACGCCAAGAAACAAATATTCTTTTGTCCCTGACTGAAAAAAAGAACCCATAAAAGAATTTTTTACAAAATGGCTGCATGTAAGACTTTGCTATGGAGTGGGCAATTTATTGCACTAGAAATTTGTCATCCAAAGTCCTGCAGAATATGCCAGAATGCTTGTTCACTTCTTAAAAAAGTCTCTTCCATTCCGACATAATATATTGCATAAAGTGCAGGAGAACAAGAGTAAAAATGTGTTTTTTTAATGATTAAGGACTGATCTTGTTCCAATTGACTCAATGGCAAAACTCCATGGAATTGAGCTGAATATATGGGTATAGATAAGACGTTGTTTACTGTGCTCTCGCTTTTTCTGAGAGCAAAATGTAAATGAAATATATTCCTTGCACAAATTAGATTATCCCAAGTCATCTGCTGACTCCTACTTAAAACAGAGCACAGGGATCTCTCCGTGTTCTCCAGGAGCTGCAGGCCCTTGTATGCATGCAGCCTTAAGGACACTCTTGCCACTGTGTGAATTGGCTGTTGCACCGAAGAAGGAATTAACAGTCATGGAACAAGAGTTCATGAGATTTTGCTTGTGTATATAAATGAATGTAACAGTAGTAAGTTCTCCCAGCCCTCTTTCAGCTGCAGTTACAATTTTTTTAAAAGCAACACATATCTTTGTGCAGAGTCTTGCCTGGTTTTAGCACAGCCATGATAAGGAGAGAGCAAGGTTTTCCTCTGTGTTCCACATTTGAACTGGGAAATGAGCAGAGAGAGCGCATGATTTGTGGTGCAGCTCATCCCTCAACAACTGGGTGGGCACTGGCTGAAAAAATAAAAAAAGGGGAGAAGTAAACAGCCTTGAGTTAGGTTCGGCCAGTATTAGCCAGGTAACCCACATGGTAGAGATGGACAGAGATTGTGGCAGTAGTGGTAATTATTCCTTCCGAGGAAGAAAGCAGGAGCAGAGACAGCACCATGCCTCTGTGAGTCCTTGGTTTTTCCTGAAACACCTCTTTGGGAGGTAAAACCCCCAGTTTGCACGTCTTAATGTTGAGACTCAACCAGTCCCTTGTAAGATGAAAAAGAAGAATTTTCCAAGAGGACTCTCATTTTTGTTAACAAAACCTTTGGAAGACAAGCAAACAATCTGACAAACTCCACCTAATTGCTTCAGTGGCACAAAACGTTAGTCAGCTGGTATAATGCCTTACCAGCAGCCATGGAGTTGCAGGAAAAAATAATTACCTCTGAAACAGGAGGTAGGGAACAGTGCTGCAACTGCTATAGAGCGATGTTATTAGGAAGTGTGAAGGAGTAGAAGGGAGTTGTTTACGATAACCTGACCAAATGATTCCTAAGTTGTTGGCCATACAGTTCATCAGGTAAAAAGTGCAAGGCAAAGTGAATCAATACGATTGCCCCCTTCCCTCTCTGGCCCATCCTGGTGGGTGATAGAGCATAACAGTGTTGGTTTTGACATTATTAGGTTATCCTGAAAATAAATCACTTTTGAAAATATGAATAACTGGACAGAGCTTAGTGCTGACAAGCAAAAGGTTGGAGGCGGGGGGGACAGCAGTGAGGGGAAGAGGGCAGGGGGGCTGTGGTGTCAGAGACGCAAACCCATTCCAGAAGGCCACCAGCATGTGAGGAGCTGTAAGTCTCATTCTGGTTTGTACTTTGGCAAATGAGTGCAGTTTTTGGTCTGATAAGTATCAAACTGCATTTATGGTTTCTGAAACTATTTTTGATCCAGCAGAGAAATGAGACATACCTTTTCATGTAATCTAAACTGTGTAAGGTACACCCCTGCCCAATAAAATTAAAAGGTAGTAAATTTTGTCCCTAAAAAAGGAAATCCCCACTTTTCCCAACATTTAGCTAATCTGTGGAGTTCACTGCCATAAGTGGTCATCAAGATAATGCATTGTGGCTGGACTCTTAAAAGAGCTACATAATTTTATGACCATCAGCAACATCTGTAAGTATGCAAATGAAGATCATGATAATGGTAATCCAACCTCATATTTTACAGCATAGAATAAACCTCTTTGGGACACAGGAAAGACCAGATAATTGACTAGTTATCTGGTAGGTGGTTTTAATCCTTCTTCAGACACCTAAGAGACAGGGCACCATTAGACTATTTGCTTGTATCTACTCCCACCAAAGACCATGGCAATATATCAAAGGTTTGATGTGAACTGGAACTTCACGTGGACATGTCTGAAGGTTTGGTACCAGTAGTGGGTTGTAATTTGTCATTTTTGCGATGAAAATGTAATGAGGTCAATCTACCATTCCTATAAAGTTTTCTGAATGTGAGTGCTCTGGTTCAGGCACTGTGTTGGCATTTAAGGAATATAGGTTCACATCCTAATGCCCAGACATTTGCAATGTGATCATGAGTAAATCATGCATAGCTGCATTACACATTAGCTTCCCCTCTCAAAATGAGTGTAAGAATAGGCTTGCTTTCATCCAGTATCTTTCTGTCCCATCCATTCCATCTTAGCTTGTCTAGATGAGGACTGTTATAGTAATTTTATACAGCATCTGACAGAAAGACACAGCTTGCATCCTGAATTTCTTTGAGTTTTGCTCATACAAAACTCTCCATTGCAATCAATGGATTTAATTTTGATCTTTACAAGACTTTCAGAGGTATACCCAGTCTGTTTGTGGCACCAATCTACTAAATGTCTTCACTGCTGAAGGAAGACACTATGTTTGGGGATGAAATAGTGAAAAGGATCCCAAAAATGCAGTTCCAAGCAGTGTAAAATTCCATCTCCTTCTTCCTTCTCCCTCTTATATTCTAGCAGGTACTTAAGGGATGTTCAGAAATCTGTCTTCCAAGAGGTCCCCTCCTAAACACCCCCATAAATGTCACAGTTCCTCACTGTGCATGCTGGTGGTGTGGAGATGGGAGCATAAGGGGCAGAATAACAGGGGTTGTCAGGGAACTGGGTGAAACATCCACATCTTCTCCTGGCCTTTTTAACATTTTTGAGCAAGTCCTTCTCATTTGGAAAATGCATGGCAGGGAATTTATGAGAGGAAAACACCAATGAAGCAAGCCATGAGCCATCAGCTGTTAAGGCTCCACAAAAGTGCAAAATGAGCCCTCCTCCGAGGGAACCTTTATAAAGCAGTGCATTTTGCAACCCCAGACGTGGTTCTTCCACATGCCAAACCCTGTGGTGGTGGACCCACTGGAAGAGATCCCCAGGAAAGGAGAGTCTTTGCTGCTTCTTCCCATCCTCCTCCCTGCAGTGCTGGAGTTTACGGTCTGCTCTGCTGTGATGAGTCAACTGTTTGGGTGGCTGTGCTCCCAACCAGATTTGTCATAGTGTCTGCTTTCAAAACAACAGAGAAAGATGTCTCTTTTCTTACTTTTTTTAAAAATCAGACCATTCCCCAGGTCTGGTTTGGAGTTCAGCTATCCCAGCCATCGAATTTCCTTGACTGAGGGGAGGTAACCCCTGTCAAGCAAGGAAGGAATCCCTTAACACTTCTCTGCTTTTAAAGAATTCATGCCCTGGAAAAACACCCTCCTGTTAGATAAGGGGCAACCCAGAAAAGCCACAGTCCATGCAAAGGGGAGGAATATTTCAGGCCACACTGCTATTCTAATAGAACTATTCAAATTCATTATCACTGCATGATACAATCAGTAATATATATAGTTATCAGGATTTGGGGCTGTTTTCTTTTTCTGCCACTGACAAATAGGCCAAAGTAAACCAGATCACTGATAAGACAGACCCCTGGGAAGATGTTCTGCCACATGATGCATGGATAGGGCTTTTTGTTCATCACTCAGATGATTTTGTCTTGCAGCATCTGTTTATTTTCCCTCTCCTTTCATTGCCCAAGTTTGAAAGCAGCGTGAAATAGAATAGGATTTATGCTATGATCTGCAAACCCTGAACTTTTTATTTGGGTGACTCAAAGAGTATAAGGCTGAGAGAGGCCTTTGGTGTCCTCTTGTGTGACCTCTGCTACAACCCAGGCCATTAGCTTTCTCTGACTTAATTCTTGTTTGGTCTATCTACTGGAAAAACATCCAGTCCTGATTTAAGGATTGAGAGTGGTGGAGAAAATTCATCACAACTCTCCATGAACTGTTCTTATGGTCAGTTACCCCATCTGTTAGAAAATTTCCATCGTACTTCAGTTTAGATTTGCTGAGCTTCAATTCCCAGCCGTTGGCTCTTGTCCTTGCTGCGCCTTTGTAACCCTAGATTTCCATCAAGAGTCAGCTCAGAGAATGGGGTGGTAATGAGGCACCTATATATCACTTAGAGATATTTTAAGTCAGCTTGCCTTCTGAGCAGCAATGGGGTCTGAACAGAGTCATATAAAGGTTTTCTGAGAAATAGATTATAATTTGTTATCATTCCAGATACTGTTTACATTTCTGTCATTTGAATTACAGACATATGATTTTTCCAATACCTGTGGACACGTAACTCCCACTAGATGCTTTTAAGGATCACTGGGTAAATTTTTAAATGAGAAATGGCCTGTTACCCAGAATTGCAGAGGACCCACATTTGCCATTGTTGTCAACTGAATTAAACCAAAGTATTTTATTTGGAAAGAGAATTCAGCAAGCATGAGAGGACAAAGTGAATTCAGATATCGTACTTCTGGTGTTATGAACATATGAATTACAGTTGATAAAGGGACTTGAGATCTGTTTCTGAAAGGTGCTTTCATGGTATTACAAGATGTTTCTCTGATATGATGACCACTTTCCCAAGGATGCTCTGTGAAACACTGTCCATACCCAGGGAAGCAGGAAAAGATGGCAGAGCTAGGTTGGGATGATAAAGCACACCCAAGTACCCACAATTTGCCTTTTTAATTGTTCTCTCTGACAGTATTACGTAACTTCACCCTTTCTAGGGGAACATCCACTGGCACTGAACCATATTTACTTCAGAGGATGCTTTCTGATCTGATTACGTATAATATTTTAATTTTCTGGTTACATATAATATTTTCATTGCCTAATTATTGTTATGCTCCCTGGCCTCTGCTCCTCAGCTATGGATTTGGCTACTGCCAGCATCTTGTACACCAGTAACTTCTTTCCTGAGCCCTGTTCCCTTTGATCACAAATACTCTGCCCATTTTTTCCTATAAGCTGGGAAATCTGGGGGAACAGGGAAACCTCCACTGCCTGGTGACTGAGCTGGTTAATCTCCTCTGTGGGAAGGCTACTTTCCTTCTGTCCTCAGCTGAGGTGAAGGGAAGATCAAAAGGTTTTGAGCCCGCAGTGTATCATTCCTGTAACAGAAATTGAACTGACACTAAGTTCCCTGAATATTTCTTGAGACTTGATTCTTTAAGAGTCTTTGGATGGGAAGATCTTGACGAATCTGAAAAAAGAGAGACTCAAAGATCAAAGACCAGGAGAAAGAACAAAGCATGCATGCTTGAGCCCTGAACTGGTTTCTGCTATAGGCACTGGTGCACCTTCCACTGGGAGAGGCAGGTCTGGAAATTGAAGACAGATTTTCAAAAGACTTAGTGGAAGAGAAGTAGTAGTGAGAGTATTTAAATGGTGAAACATAACTCCATAACACTTTATGGCACTACCTCTTCTGGTCTATTTTCCTAATTCAAAAAGCCACAGTCTTGTGAGGGCCAGAGGGGGGACAAAAGAACTGTCAGGGATCAGTTGCCTTGCCCTGGTTGCTAGACCTCTGGGGACCTAGCGTGCAGGGTGGATAAGATGTTTCATAACAGATGCAGGAGTAGGCATTGACCTCTTTACTCCCATGCATAGTTGTCCCCAGGTAGGAAGAGCTGCTGTCCACATTGCTCTCTTGTGTTGCTTAGTCTTGCTAGCTCATGAGGCCGGGACAGACTGTGAGTTGGATCAGGGAAGTTTTCCCCAGTGGATTATGCCACAAGCCAGTGAAGAATTGGCAAGGCATGAGAAAATGCCCTGTGCCATGTGTCCTTCCCCGCACAGAGCAAAGAGAATAGCTGGCCTAGGAGGGAGTTGTGCTGTGTTGATGCCAACTGGAAGTTTTCCTTTGCAGATTATGAATTCTCAGTAGCTATTTAAGATCAGCCCAGACAGGGGTGGGGAGGAAGGGGAGAACCTGGCCCATAGGTTGTTCATGCTACTTTCATGAAGATAAACTGGCTACACCAGAGCCAATCCACCAGCATAACTGAGCAGACAGCTTGGTGAAAAGGACTAAATCTGCATTCAAGTGAAGACAGCAGTGAAAGGCCTGTTGTCACCTTTGGGACTCAAATATAATCCTACCACTCTAACCATTACTATAGCTTTTTCTTTCAGTGCTACTTGACAGCAGATTAGTGCTGGGGTGAAGGACATTTAAATAGCAGCAAATTTAAGTTTGGTTAATTTGCAGTGAAACCCTGTAGATGTTCCAACTAATGATGCTAGATCATTCATTGAGAAATACCGTGTTGCCATTGATGTGACAGAGATGCAAGGACAACTTACTTTTTGAAGTTACAATGGGATGGTTTGGGTTATTTTGTCAGTCAAGTTGATGCAGTAGGAATTAATACTACATGTGAATGAACAATAATAATTATTATGCTCTGCAGTTAGAAGTTCCAGTGTTTTTTGTTTATTTAATAATTTTCTGGAATAGTTCACAGACATTGGCTCCCATTGTCCAAATATTTCATTTAGATTCAACTTTATAGCTGTCCTGAAATGTAACTGGTCATCTGGCTGAAACCAGAAGGCAGCCAATTAAATTCACAGGAAAACATTAATCTGGGCTGAAGAATTCAGAGCACATGTGTGCAATCATTCCTCCTTTTACGTATGCTTTCTGTTCTTCCCCTGCTCCTGCTCCCCCAGCTCCCACCCCCCGCTTCTTGTTTCACCGGTCAAAGGAGAACGTGCCAACTCTAACAGCACTGTCCGAGGGAAAGGAAAATTAACACCAGCTTTGCTTTTGTGCATTCAGGACCCGGTCCAAGAAGGCAACTAGAGTGAATGTGAGTTTTTCTCCTGCTTTTACCAGGCCTGGGATCTGGCCCAAGTGTTGTATTGCTAACACGTATCAGTGCAGGGTGTGAGGACGGAGGAGGCAGGAGCCAGGGTGTGGGTGGCAATGAATGAACCGCAGGCTGGAAGGGAGGAAAAAAAATGGAGAGGGAGGGCTCGCAGGAACTGGGGAGGAGGAGAGGGAAAGTTGGGCAAGCTGGGAGCAGGAGCAGAGGTTTGGAACCATGACGACACACTCTCTCTTCGGCTGGGAGCTGAGGCTGGTCTCCTTACTCCTCTGCTGTCAGTAAACATCTGTGAACACCCACTGGAAATGTGTATTTCTCATCTCCTTCTCCTTTCTGTTTCATTCTGCAGAGTCTTCCAGCTCTGCTGCGAAATTCAGCCAGGGAGAGATGTGCTATGGCTGCAAGGGGGTCACGCTCTTCCAGCAAGCCAAGGTGGGGTCACCCTTCTTCCACCTCCTGGCATCTCAGGACAAAAACAGAGATGATGTTCTTCCAAGGAAGGGATTGCATCAAAAAACAAACAGACTTATGTTAAAAGGGCAACCAGGTGACAAATTTGAGCATTTACCATTCAGGAAATACTGTAAAGGATGGTACTTGCACTCTCACACTGAATGATAGCTGTGCAGCACAGGACAGGGTAGTCTACAGGACTACTGCCTTAGGTGTAGCAGAAAGTGGTAAACGGGAGGTAAATAAGGTGGGAGAAGATTAAAGTGCCTAGTTAATGTTCACAGCAAAAACGATTCCACCCATTGCATGTGCCACAATGCTCCTAAGAAATGCTGGATCCTCGGTTTCCAAAATCAAGAATCTAAAAGTTAAATAGATAACTGTGTATTCCCCCATTTGCTGGGGTACCACACATGGTTCCTAGGCTGGACTTGCAGAAGCGCACAGGACTCAGCAAGAGTCTTGGCATGATTTGAGCTTACGAGGCATTATAAAAATGCTCTACACATTGGAGAATTGGATCCTGGCTGTTGAGAGGCCTGCCACTCTCTGGGCATTAAGTTTCTCATCTTTAACTGTGAATAGTTACATTGCCAACTTACGGGTGACAAGATTCACAGTATGACATTTGAGTGTCTCTCAGGGTTAGAAGTGATTTGTACATGCATGGAAAGCTATTTGAGTGTAATAAAACGCACAGATTTATATATACATATATATGTGTGTATATATATGCATATGCCATATATAGTATTCATGAACACTGGATAAGTGGTAATAGAAAAGCTACACTATCCCATCCATAAGGGCCTATGTGGAATAAGGAACTCTGCCATAATAATACCATGATTACATCTGGCACTTTTTAACACCCTTATTGATGGACACAAAGAAATAAAGTTGAATAGGGAAATACATTATCTTCTCGACACCAGAGGGAGCCCATCTGGGATATCATCCACTTGTTGGCAAAGGGAGTGTACTTTATTCTTAATATATCCTCCAAATATTTATATTTTTTTCTCTCTCTCTCTCGCACACACACACACGCACACACACATACTGAGGTGATATCAATCACCACAGATCCACACCACTTATGCGCATGTGTGTGTATATAACGAAAGTTGCGCGATGTAGTGTGCTTTATGCTTTTTGTTTTGATTTGGTTATTTAATTCATAATTCAGTTGAGATCTGAGATACAAACGCTAAGTAGTTTTTTGGCTTGATGTCATACAAAGTTTTAACACAATGCTTTTGCTTATGGCCTCTGGCCAATGTGTATGCCTTGCACGTCATTTGTGGATGCTCTCAGGAAAGAATGTGCAGAATTGCATTTATTTTTTTGGCATTATGGGTTGTATGAAAGCTGCTTTAATGCTTATTCTGGGCCAGCTATTAAAAAAATGTAATACTACTTGCATTTTATAAACAAGTGTTTAAACAGGGCTGTTTTATGTTATTGTTACTTACATTTTACAATGAAGAGGCAACATACTGACCATCAGAATTCAAACTCAGCTTTTGCTTCCTAGCAAACATGTAAGTTACAGGTATGGTGAAAGCTTTTCTTACTGTTGAGCCCAGTTGTTTCTGACAGAAAGCACACAAGATATGAACAGTATGCAGCTCTCGTTTAGTTATAAGTTTTGCCATTCCTTTCAAAGGCAGCAGAATGAAGTACAAATGGGAAGGACTATTCATAGGGCAAAATCTACCTAGACTGTAAGTAAGTATTTTGGCGGTGTGGGCTTCATTTTCACTCTAGAGATGTGAAATGCTTGTCAGTAAAAGCTTTCTGACTGGTGCTCTCCGCAGTATCACATGAAAGATATGGTTTTAGCAACTACATGCAAACCTGAATGTTCCAGCAGTTCAAAAGGGGGGATGGCTGGAGGGTTAAATGCTTTGGCTGCCTGGAGTGTAAAACAAAGTGGATCCATGTTCAACACCTGACAACTAGTGTTTAGGAGCTGAGAGGTGGACTTCAGTCTGGACATACCTTCTCCATTTCAGAAGCTTTCCCCAAACTGCAGGGCAGCTCCTGACCTGTTCCTGCAGTCCTAGTTCCTGTCACAACTGGTGGCACTATGAGTGCAACCATTTCTGAGAAACATCACAGCAGATGCTAAAAACAGACGGAATTTTGGGGTGAAAGGTGTAAATGTTCGATCACTCAACCCTCACAGCTTTGTCTTGGCAATCTCTTGTCTTAAAAGAAGGGAGAAAAAACCAGTTGCTCAGGATCTGTGGGTTAAAGCTCTGTGATGCCTCCCTATTCACAACCCAAAGTAAGCAGCACCATCTCATCTTAGGGGTTTGGCTTGCTCAAAGGAACATTGCTGTAAAATATAACAGACAGAGGATGTTGTAATTTGCAGCTGTCTGCAGGCTTTAGCAACCAGCAGGCAGGACTGCTAGCTTTCCCATATGTGTTTCTTCTTCCTTCCAATCCGGTCGTTGGCAGAAACTAAGGCTTAAAGGAAAGAAAGGGAATAGCTTGAGGTGATCCTGTTCAGAGGCAGTTTGTTCCCCCTCAAGCACCCTAGAGAATCCACAGCAGAAAGAAAGGCTAATAACAGTACCAACTTCATCTGGTGACACTGATGTGATTAATACCTGCAAAATTGTAATAAATATTGAGAGCTGAGAAATACAGTGAGTGATGCTGTATGAAACGAAGAATCCTTTGAACACAGGGAGGGTTGACAAGCACTGGAGTAGTGTGCACCATTTGGCTTGGAGATGAACAGGTCATGTATTAAAATATCTATTAAACATAAGCTCTAGCAAACACTTTAAAATGCCATCTATTCAGTTGATTCTGAAGTGACTTTCGAGTGTGAATATAATTAATTCTATAAGAAGAGAAAATGAGATAAGCAAACATGTTCCTTAAGTACAGCCTTCAATGACTATAGGGCTGTATACCTGTGCTAACTCAAGGTTATTGATTTAGAAACAAACACTGACTTCTTTAGATTTTCCTGTGAACAGGTGAAAAAATCAGCTAGAACAATGTCATGTGTACATTAAGTCAGAGCAAAATATGCTTGGTTATACCAGTTGAAGAAATGATTGGAATATTTTTGTGTAGTGTGGAAAGGACCAAGAACTCATATTTTACCTTAAAACATTCCTGATTCCAGGAACTTTAGTTTTGATTACTTCAGGTGAAGTATTTTTTGTTATAATTGAATGCAAAGATTGCTAAAAGAAATCTTATGGGAATGCTTGTTATTGTCTGATCACTCAAATACTTTTAATCAAAGGGGTTTGGAGTCAAATGAACAGCTAGACATTTGGGTGCTTCCTCTGAATTTCCAAGCTGGATATGCCTGACATTTTGTAGAATATTATTATCTTGATTTTTTTCAATGTTTGATGGTTTTAGTGTTTCCTAGCTTCCTGTCCTCCAGACTTCTTTTCTAAGCAGCTATTGCTGCTCTGTGTCTACCTCCACACTAGCTTCTTTGAGCAAACAGCTTAAAATCCCTCTGTTGAATGCAATGCTAAACACTGCAATCTATTTCAAGAAAAGGGGAGACTTCCATCAAAAGAAGGCTGGAGGATCCTCATCAGTGATGGTTTTTAGGGACCTGTTGAACAAGCAAGTGTCTGGAATGAAACAGGTGTAATTGAACCTGTACTTAGGCAGAGGAGTGTTGCAGATGACCTCTGGAGATCCCTTTGATTCTTGAAATACTTTCTGTCATTCTAAAATATAAATAAAGAGTTAAATTCCATAAATATTTTTTAAAAATAATTTCTAGAGTTTGGTAGCATAGCTAAAAATCTGTTTGGAGATGCATAATTCTGCTACATTGCATGATTTTTTCTTTTTAATAGCTGCTGAAGAAAACTTTTTACTTGATGTTTTTGTATAATGATGCTGTTGCCACCTTCATTAAATCCTCTGTCACTTTGCCAAAGGATTAACCTTTGGGAATCAAACAGAAAACAGCAGACGTCTTGCTCTCACTCAGGCTTTGCTGCTCTTTATCAGGTACTTGCAAGATGGACAGCATGGCAACACAGTCTGAGAAGTTCTGAAAGCCTCTGAATTCAGGATACAGAAGCAGTGCTAAAACACAACTTTAGAGATTTTTGTGTGCCATAATAGCAATCGAGCACATAAACAACCTTCAAGAATTTTTGCGTGAGAGTTCAAGTCATATCAAATCAGAGCAGGCAAGTGAGAGAGGATGCACTGGCCATTAGCAAAAGGGAGTTAACAAGTGATGAAGTCAGGAATGTGCTGATGTCTTTAAGCTGAATGAGGGGGATAAAGTGTGGGAAGTCACAGCTTCGTAGAGGTGAAGCCACTGTTGGGTTAATTAATTGGGGTGGGATGTCTGCACATTAAGGGGAGGAAAGGAGCTTCATTTGGTACATGTCTAAGTTTCGAGCAGCTACAAATGATTGGGGAGCTAGGGGAAGGACAGAAGAAGTGTTGGGTACAGCTCAAACTGGCAGGGAGCCAAAGAAACTTGTCAGATATTTGTGAAAATAGGCTGCAGCTGCTAGGGTTAGGAGTGCTTCACTGTGTAAGCAGGATGCTGGGTCTGAGTGAAACCCCACACTGACTGTCCCCACAATTTCTGACAGAGCTCTGCCTGCCAGAGGTCAGATTTCACATGTGGGGTCTGGTTTTGATAAACATGAAGTGCCATGCAGTGGGCTTCCCACAGTGTAACATCTCCCCCTGGCCTGACAATGCCAGGTGAAAGTCTTGGTGAGATTTTGAGGCCCTACATGCCTGTTCCTATGTGCTTGCAGAATTAGAATATGTCTCTTCTCCCTGACTTTTGGCTTTGCAGCAATATCCAGGTAAGCTGGTAATGTTTCCCATTAATGGCAAAGCAAAGGAGTTAATTTCACCATAAACTATGTGCCCTGATGTCAAGAAGCAGTAGAGATGACTGGTTTGTTTGACCAAGTAGTGGCTGTTCACCTTACACCCAAGCACAATTTTAAAAAGCTTGCTTGCTTATTCTTCTTTCAGTCCCATACTCTTTCTCCTTCTTCCTCTTCCCTTTTCCTTTGAAAAACTTTGGAAAATTTATGCAGATAAATTTTATCCCAGAACTTAATTTTCCAGATAACTTTGGGGGAGGAAAAGAGAGTTTTTTCAAAACCAATTTCTATGAAAATCTGACTGCCTAAATATGTATTTCAAAATTAACCTGTCCACAGGATTGCTTGGCTTAACAACCCTAAATATATCATCCACCTTCAGAAAGTATATTTTTATGTTTGGGGGAAAAGGGTAATTTTTGGATACAAGGTAAGAAGTCACCAAGATTTGGTTCAGATTGAATAATAATATCTGGAAAGCAGAAGACTTACAAATGGCATGACTTTGATTTTTAACAGTTTTATATTGTAATATTTATAAGTATTAATGTCCAATCTTTTATATTTTTAGGTGCTTTAAGATGAAAATATTATTCTGGGGAAGTTCCAACATATTGTCCTGGCCTCAAGTAAGCACCGCTAAAGCACAAGTTTTATTGTACCTTCTCTCAAAAACACCTGTCATTTTCAAGACGAAGAAGAAAAGAAAGGAAAGGAAGGGCGACAGGCTGTTTTTGTTGTTTTACCTCCTAATTTATTCCAAGATGTTAAGTTAAAGCAGCATCAAGGCTTATAAAAACTTAGGTATCTGTATGCAACATTCATTTTGTGCAAGGCTGGAGACCGCAGGTGTTCAGCATGGATGGCTCTGCCCATCTTAAGAGTTTCCATCTCTCAGTTGACCCTGGGAGCAATTTGATAGCTACTCACCCTGCTGAGAAAGAACAAAGTGTGCTTGAAAGTAAAGGAAAGGATCTTTTTTCTCCTGTTTTAGAATACAAAGCAAGCAGAAAATAAGTCAAAGGGAGGATTGCATTTCACTGTGATTCAGCTATTTATGAACATTTTATAATACCTTAAATCTAAGTCAGGAACTTTACAGACTGTGGAGATGAGTCCTGGCACTGGAGCCTCAGCTGGGATGTATCACGATACCTGATTTACACCGGCTGAAGGTCCCTAGTTTTGCATGAGGCTCAGATGTTTCACCTCAATCCTATGTCTGGCCCTGAGAGCTACTCTGTACATTTATAAACTTATCTAAATGTGACTAATGACATTTCCACATGCCCATCATTGAACGTGTTCCTTCTCTCTTTCAAACCTGCTCAAGGTGGAGGAGTGGAAAATACAGGATAAAGGCTGCCTGCCTTTTTTGTCTAGCCTGCTCCGGGGCACACTCAGGAGAATGTGGCTGGAGCTCCTCTGCCCAGCTTCAGGATGGAAAATAAAGGGGGATCTGGATGCAGAAGCATAAGGTGAAATGCTTTCTTTCTTTCTTTTTTTCTTTTAAGCATCTAGTCTCCTTGAACTGAAGGACTGATGTTTTTATCTCCATTTTTCCCTCCACTCCATCATGCAAAGAGTTATTCCAAAATCACTTGGCAGCTGCAAGACAAGCTATTTCCTAACCCTCAAAATAACTCTTGTTTTGAATAGTTCCCAACTCCTTAAGAATGCATCCACATGTATGTATGTTTTGCATGGGAAACAAAACTTATAGTAGAAATAAATACTCATGGTTAATGACTGTTAAAATCCTGTTACAATCATTATTAAATTTGGACTGGTTCTGTGTGTAGAGTCCTAGGCATTAATCAATACGTATTTATGATACAAGCTGTGCAAGCGCTAAGGAAACAGGCAGTCCTAATCCCAAATTTCTGTCATCTAGACAGAAAGGGTGAGTCTGTTAGACCCCCAGGTTCAAGCAGGGAAGGGAATATTTTTCCTTGCTACAGTCTGAAAAGGTCTTTTAAGCACTTTTGGCTGGCAGCCACATAAACAGAAACACCAAGGCTGACCCACACAATACAAAATAAAATCATGGGGGTGCATTTGCCCAGTTTTGCTTGACAGCCTTGCTTCACTAACTAGGTGAGGGACAGTGCTTGTTGTTGAACACTTCTGGTACCTTTCATCTGCTCCTGGACTGCTTGAGCACAGACTTGCTGAGATGTTTCTTCCTAGTGTTGGTCAGTAGTAAGCTTGGTAACTTCGTTTATGCTATAGTTGTACCCACTCCCTGCTACTGTCATGAAAATGGAGACAACTTTGGAATTCATCTCTAAAAACTCACCAGAGGGGTTACAGGAGAAGAAATGGTACCAGTAAAGTAGACCTTGGGAAGAAAGGACACCTATACTTGGTGAAAACCAGGCATTAGAAAATAAGGCTGGCTTTTTTAAATCTTTACATAGCGTTTCTTGTCTTTTCCAAAGAACAAAAGTTATGGATAACCCTACCAGCATTTCCATAGCAGAAAACTCTTCAGGGCACTAAGTGGAGAGATTAATTGCTAAAGAATGATGGCATGATAAAAACATTCTGAAATTGCTTATTTCTCAACCAGTTGTCATCTACTTCTTAACCTAACTCTCTGCTTGAAGAGAGCCTGGGGATTTCCAGCCTTCCCTCCCCTTCAAACTGGAGCTGTGAAAAGCTGCTGTTGTCGTTGTTCTTCATCTGGCCTTGTTACTGTAAGTCCTACCACCCTCTTCCCCTCTGTGAATGCTGAAGAATTTGAAAAACCCCACACTGCCCATGAGGAGAGAGGTTTCCATATGTGTCGGGATCCCCTTCACAAGCACATTTAAAAAACTAGCCTTATTGGTGATTTCAGCAGATCTCCAGCCTACAGATTGTTTGTTTCCAATTAGCTGCTTCGAATTCACTGATAAATAAAATGTACTCCTGTTATGCTAATGCTAATGACTTGCTAAGTTGCAAATTAAAAAGCGATAGAAGGTAGACTTAACTAAGAAAATAAAAGGCCAGAAAAGGCAGTAAGTGATAAGTAAGCATTTGACTGCAGTGCATCACTGGACTGGAAAAGTTGAACCATTTGACCTCTGGAGGTCTGTTCCAACCTGAATTATCCCATGATCCTCAGAATATTTGGCTGTCTCATCCTGCAAGATTGTCTCCAAAATAAAATGCCCATTTAATGTCGTCTTTTTCCTGTAGTTCTCAGAAGCCTGCACCTCTGCTTGCTCTTTTCTTGTCTTGCTTTCCAGCACTGCAAGTACAGCAGTAAAACCATTCCCCTCTCTGCACATAACTTGAGCAAGGATTGGATACTTAAGGAAGATAACAGATTTGATGAAGAAATTCAGAAACACAAAACTGACAAATGAAATAAACAAGTTTATCATATTTCCTGCATGGAAGCATAAAAAGGAAAGTTTCAAAGGAAACAACTTTCAAGCAACAGAACATGTAAGAACATGTGATTTAAATGAGTTTACAAAGTAAGATTTAAATATAGGCTTTTAAGTTGGCTGGATGATATCTACTCAGTTCTTTAAAGGTTCTGGACCATTTTGTTCAATGACAGAAATTATTTAACTTTATTAATAAACTTTATTATGTTAGTTAAACAAACTGAAATATAACAAAATAGATAAAAAGAACAAAAAGAAAAACCCAACAACTTAAATCCATCAACACCCAGCAAAGGAGCCCCGGACTATCACTCAGTCCGGACCATTAAAACTAACATCAAAATAGACTAGGAATTAAGCAATGCAGCTATCAAATCAAGACCAGGCCAATTATCAGTCTCCCGTCTTTGAATTCTGTTCTGTTTATGATGATTTTGCCTCCTGGAACTGCATCAAGCAATGGTATGACACAACAGACACCAGGAGAGCACTCTTGATGAGCAGAATTTGGTAACTTTTCCTTCCCAGAAGCTGTCTTTTCAAAACTCCATGGATTATTAACACACACCATAAACCAGGTCCTATCTCAGTCCTTAACTTGTGAAATATATTCTACAAATAGAGGACCAAGGAGCTCAAAAGCATAATGATAAGGCATGAGAAGGCAACAGCATTTGTGAGTGGGGGACAGGCTGAGCTCTCTCTAGTGAATGCTTAGGATTGTTTCAAACGGAGGGACAATTTGGCCATGGTCATAGGTCCTTTCCAGTTCCAGCGATATTAAAGGAGATGGAATCTGCCCTTGCTGTCCCCCAGCTGCTCATCACCATTCTTCTGCTAGAAGGTATGCTTCTTTCAGGTCTTCTGGTGGCCCATTTTGTGTGAGCACTTCCCATGAAGTGGTCTAAGTTAGCAATGACATATATGTGAAACTAGCAGTTTCATTTTGGCTGTCCTAAGTAGTTCTGGGTGAGGAGAGCTCACTGGACAGCCTGCCACCTCCTGTGTAGGACTGAGGACTGGTAGCAGTGGGGTGATGGCAACAACTTGGGACTAGGCTGGAACTGTCATCTCTGTAGGGAACAGCTGAAGCTGTTTTGAGGCTGAAGGAGGAATGTCTGCAATATTATCTGTTGAGATGGGGACTTTGACCCTCATACAGACCTGCAGCAATTCCACAACAAAAATTTAAGTATTTAAAAAGACTGGGAGATTTCCCAGCTAGAGATAAATCAACAGTTAAAAAGAAATCCAGAAGACAAAACAAAAAGGAAGGAAAAATATGCAGTTCATGAACTCCAGCTTTCACAGCAGTTGAGATTCTCTTAGAATATATCTTGGAGCTCTGTTCAAAAAAGAGACAATGCTGGCAAGTTCCTTCTACTAGTGGACCCACCACAAGTGAAGAAAGATTGGGCAGCTGTTGGTACAGTCTCTTTAGTGACATCTTGAACTTCTTTTCCCCAGGAGGCCTATGGAGAGATTGAGTGACAGCAGCGCTCCTCAGCTAAGGGGCTTCTTGGCCTTCCCCATGTCTCTTACAAACAGCTCTCCATGTGCTTGGTCAGACCTATGGACAAATCAGTTCCAATGGGACAATGTGGGAGCTATGCAACTTTATCTAGTTGGGTTCAAATGTGGTTTCCTTCATTATTGCCTATTTTGGGCAAATTCCTACTGAACCAAAACTTTGGAAGATTTTTTCTCTTTAGATCAGAGCATGTATGTCTGTGATCTTCCCCTCCAAATAACAAAAATGTAGACACTGAACACCCGCATTCCTGAAGGAGCCAAGATGGTTTTATCTGAGTGACAAGGTCCAGGGATGATAGTACGTTGCCAGGTTATGTAAGGTCCAGTTCACATATCCAATTAAAAAGAGGGCTTTTGTCAACAACTGACCACTTAACGTTCATTTATCAGCGAAGATAAAAGTTAGCGAACCAGAGAGCTGACAATCATCTTTCCATTTGGAAGGCAGCATTGCATCAGACAGCCAATCTTCTGGGGTCTCTCTCAGTACAGAAATGCTACTTTAAAATTTCTAAGATGAAATGCAGTTAAGAAGTAAATTTATCTCGCCCTGGCGTATTATTGCTCTCACCATGCGTAATGTTCATTTCCTCTCCTGGAATTCTGATGTGCAGCAGCACGTTACACAGCCCTGGCTTCTGTGAACCCATTGGCTTCACTTAGGATACACATCTTCATTTTCAACAATGCTGTCATGTTCCTTCCTAATCCAGGCCACTGTGTCTGCTTATTAACTAATAGGAGGTATTTCCTCAGGACAGTTCTTGTCTTCATTAGTATGTTTGCTGGTTTATCTCAGACCTGCCAAAATAAAGAATGCATAATAACTTTCAGAATAAAAGCCCTGGACTTTTTAAAACTTCATCCTTACAATGAAGAAGTAATGCCTAGGTTTTTGACCTCTTACGTTCTTTTTTGGAGGCACAGTTTGAACATGCCTGGAACCAAAGCAGTTGTTAACTAATTAAGATTTAGTAACTTCAGACCATGAATGAGCTCAAAATATTATTTGCCTCTTTGCCCCTCTTGTGCCTGTCTTCCCCTCCAGGTGCCACACGTCTGTTGTGAGCCCAACAACTGAATAGGTCAGGCTAAAATTTAGCCATTAGCAATCTCAGTAAAGGGTCCAGTGCAAAGACCCATGTGGATAATAGGATAGACAGCATTTAATCTTCTGAATGCTAAAGCTGGTACAGTCACACTATTTAATAAAAAAGCACTGCTAAAATAAACTAAAACCCATCAATGGGAAAACTGATGGCAACTGGGACATATGGGGTTTTAAGGAGAAAATTTTAAAATAAGCTGTGGCAGCTCAGTCCTGTAGTCCTTTTCTAAAAGGCACTCATCTCATAGCCAACGGAAATGTTACGTGATGGAGGACTGCACACTCCAGTGTGACATCAGCAGCGTTCTTGATATTTATAGTCCTGTAAATTACGAATATGCAGCCATTTATCTTTCCTGGAGTTGATTCAAACCTGGTGTAAACTCACTAGGCTTGCAGCTGGGTAGACTTGGCCCTTTTTCTCTTACACAGATCCTACTCTAGAAAAGCACTTAACGCTTAAGGATGAGAATAATCTGATTATTTTTGCTGGAACCTGTGCATTTGAATTTAGGCATGAATTTATACTTAAAGGGCCCCCAACAGGGATGTGATTGTTCAGTTTACTCTCACTGATAAATAAAAATATGATTATTCCTAATTGCATATGAAACTTTCAGCTTTGGATGCAACCATTTTCTTTCTGCTTCACACTGATACTAGCACACAAGAGCAGCTAGATGTCTCACTAGAACAAACTCTGAAAAACTTTTCCTTTTCCAACTAAGATCAGTTAGAGACTCTCTGTTACTAACTATATTTTCCCCCAGTTCACAGCTTCAAGTTTCAGAACACTTAAGAAAAAAGTCACAGAGAGAGCTTCTTGGTTAGGGTCAAAAATAAGTGGTGCTGCCCCACTTCAATGTAGACTGTTCTGAAAAAAAAAATGCTTAGGGAAAAATCGCCTATTGTTATTTGTATCGTTTGACTGCTTCAGTCAATTTTGTACAGCATGTAGCACAAGGAAGTGAAAAACTCACTGAAAAGAGAGCAGTTACTATTTTATGCGAAGCTCTATGCACTCATGATTTTTCTCAGAATATCTTCACTGAAAGAGGACTGGCATTTTCCATCTTTCTATTGACTACAATCAGTATTGCATCAAGTTTTAAACAATGGGTGCAATTATGTTACTTCTTTACATGCTAGCCAGCTTGCTCTTATTGACCTTTAAGAAATAAATACATGGATATTAAACAACCTAACAGCCTTGAGAAGTGGTTTCAACCCCGGAGAGTCCCGCTTTAGGATAGATAATGAATAAAGAGCTTATCAGAATCTTTGTAGCATATTAGAAACATTCTCCAGAATACCTATAAAATTCATTAGAGACTAATGACCTGCACTGAAGCCTGATAAGACAGAAGCTCAGGAAAGAGTTGAGAAAAACATGATCCATCAGAGTCATGGAAATCAAGGGTTTGGAGTAGAAGAGTACTAAGTATATAGATAGGGAGCATTTCTATTTGGAAAAAATAGTGAAAGGAAAAAAAAAAAAGGTTTTCTCATGGGGCGCAGAAAAAAAATCTTAGTTCTTAATGTTGCAAATATCCAAGGTGAGATCTTCAGCACCGAATTATATCATCTGTAGGCTATATCCATGTTGCTAAGTAAAAGAGCGTCCGGGATCCGAGAAGTATGTACAGGCTTGTGTCTGCCCTGCTCAGGGCTCACTTGCTGTGGATTAGACAGACCACATCCACATGACGTAACAGTTCTATGGGTCCCCTATGGCCCTAAAATACAAATATCCTTTTTTATATGTTTTTTTCATTTCAGGTGTCCAAAGTGTTGTGATGGCCACCTGACTGGTGCTTTAGAGCATAAAAGTGAGGATGGTATATCCTGAGGCATTTAGGAGTGGTCCCTGGAGTGAAGAACTGACACAACGGTATCAGGGCATAGCCTGGGAGAAAGCTCCCTGGAGCAGTCTAAAAGCAAAATTCGGGATTGAGCAAGCATTTAAACAGTATGGGTAATCAGGGGCCCGCTCTGACCTCATCTCCCAGCCATTGATTAGTTCATAGCCTAGTCATTCTTTCAGAGACCTCTCATAGCTGCATGGCCTGCAATAAGCTATAAGTCTAGATCTGTAACTAAGTAAGAAAGAAGCCTGGGGGTTTTTTTGTAGCATAATGATGCCACCATAGAAAGGGAACATGTGCATTCATCAGCCAGTGTGGACACGAGTGGGATTGTGCTGACTGATATGAATGCAGCCTTTTTGCACTGAGTATTAGGTATGGATCTAAACCTTAGGCAGAGGGTAAGACTACATAACCTGTAAAGCTTCCTTAAAATAAGCGAACAGAGGTGGTTCATAGGTCTTGGCCTGGCCCGCTTTAAAGGAATCCACTACCTCTCCATGGTGTCAGTGAAAGAAGAAGGATTTATTAACATTGGTAATAGAAGTGTCTGTCTGGAAGCAGACAGAAATGCCAGGAATGAAATCTTATAATTGTAAAATGTATGAAAATGTAGAAACTGCAAAGAGATCGTTAAAAGCACAAAGTAGTAGTGTTTATATATAACTGTAAAATAAACATGAAAAATGCCTAATTAATAGCATTTAAGAGGATAAACTGCAAAATGAAGAGTAATTTTTCTACTCCACTTTTAAATTAGGAAGAAAATTTGGCTTAGAATCATTAGTAGTTATCTGAGTTGCTGTATTTTGTAGGGAAATATCAGCTGTGATAACTAGATGGCATTGCCTTATACGCTTTGAGGCCTCCAAGCTTCAAAGATACATTTGGCCTACAAATTACTCTTTGCCACTGTAAGAATTATTTTGGTTAGTGTTAATGTAAGCTGTTTTTATTGCAAGCTATCTCTAGAACTGGCTTCTTGAAAGCAATGCCAAACTTCACAATACCAGTAGTGAAAACACAAGGTTGGCACCAATAAGAAGCTATGAAATTACACAGAACTGAGATCCAGATGCAATTTCAAAGCCAAGTGGGGGTTGTGATTTTGGAAAACTGAAACTAAACAAATCTTCAACTAATCAAAATTTTAATAACACCCAGTTGCCCCTACTGTTTCCTATGTTTCTACCAGTGGTACTGACTAGACATAGAGGTGCAGTGACTTCCCTCTAAGATTCATGTCCATCAGCAGTGTTGCTAGTGTCAGTCCAAATGATCAAATTTTATTTCTCAGTTTCCCATTTTCCTTGCAGAGAGTGAGTGAGCCCTTCAGGTGTTAATGAATTTCTTAATTTTTAGAGGTATTTTTTTTTTTCCCTAAGTAGAATGTTTTCCACAGAAAATATCAAATTTGAGAAGCAGTGATCTACTCCTGAAATAGGAGGGCTCATTACCAGAGTATGCAGCAAATGAGAGTATCCTGCAGGCACTGTGACATCAAGAGATTTCAAATTGGTGTAACAGAGGCTCTAGCTGCATGTACACCAAACCAAAACAAGCCAGAACTACTGCAGAAGCCAGCAGTCCTGTGCTGTCCTGCCCCTGCTGCTTGACAAAAACCCAATAGTTTTAATTTTTATTAGATTTCTGTTGCATCTTTGGTACAAAAGGTGAAGAAGTTCTTGGGGAAGTAGAACAGGACTGTTTTATTTTCAGCTGCAACCTCAGCTGATGTTAGCTCAAAATGTTAAAGTGAACGTAAAACAAAGGCCTCAGTATAGGTTTTAGCCTGCTCTATTAGAAACCAAATCCATATATGCCTGAGTGTAATGGGAGTTCAAAACATTCACTTGTGCCTGTTGGGCCCTTCTTTTTTCCCTTCCCTTTCACAAATCCATTCACTAAATGAAAGGGCACACTTATGCTGCCAATTTTCACAGTTATGATTAAATCTTCACACAGCCTCCAGTGGAAATCCAGGACCTGTTTCTGAGGACGTGAAGTAAGCAATGTTTGCCCCAATGTGTTGCAGAGATAAGTGGTTAATGCATTAAAGCGGTGCCTGTGGGGTTTGGATTAATTCTGACCTTCTTCTCCACCAACAGATATCTGTAATACAGTACAGGCACTGCCAGTAAGTGCAGAGGTGCCTTTGATGAGATCTGCAATGCAGTGGCATTTTTTTAAGGGAAAAGTAAGACGTGAATAGGAATTCTTGACAACCAGTATTTGAAGAGGTGATCAATTCTTATGCAGTAAATTTCTCTACTATGTCACATGCTATTTAATTTATTTCATCAGCTTGAGGAAAGATATTTGACTAAATTCATACCTCTAACATAAATTCTAGCTATGACATCAGGAAAGATAGTGGCTCATTGATTTTATATTCCTTAGGTTGCTCAGGTTTTGGTTTGGAAAATCTGTTTTCTGATGTTGAAAGAAACAAAATGCATAAGTTTCAGTTTATAACTGTCTGATTCTTGTTTTGGCATAAACAATACTAAGAAAAAGAGTATACACTGGCCAAGCCATGTGACTGACTTTCTTAAGTTGAAATAAGTTCCTTGTGTGCATCCCTATCTATTAACAGAAATGGTAAGAATCTTTTGACTGGAAGAGAGCCAAAATCTATTCCTGATGTTTTTAGATGATTATTGCAATAAATAGATTAAATGTGTCCTTTTTCATGTTTTAATTATCAGGATATTGAGACTGCAGTTTTTGAATCTGTTTTGTGTCCAGATGCCTGTAAGAATCTGAATCCTCCTAAAACTTCATGTCCCCATGCATGCAGATAGCAAAGGGCCAGAACCCAGACACTGGGCTCAATTTTTGTAGCAGCTTATCCCACACACAGCTGCACTGACACCAGCAGTAAGGGTTGTAAAACCTCATCCAAATGAGATTTCTGGATATTTCATGGGTGTTAATTAATTCAATCCTCCCATTTCTTTCATTGTTTTCAATTTTCAGTAATTACTATTGTACTCATTTCACTCCCAAAATCTGTGTTGGAATTCTGTTTATATTTGAAGTCTTTAAAAAAACTGCCAGAACCCTAAACTCTTTCTTCTCCCATGCCACAGCTGGGTACAGTGACTTCGTAGCAATCCAGCCAGTTTCCAGGTTGAAGGCATAATGATGAAATATATTTTGCTAGAAGATAACCTCTCTTTCCCCAGTACCTCTGGTATTCATTCAAGATGACAGAGAGATGCAAACGGGCTTCAAACCCATTTTATTCTCAGTCATTGAAGCAGGCTTCTCAGGATTTGCATAGGTGATCTGTGGGTACAATTATGTTAGGAATATTTGAGGTCCAAAACCACTGGGAGAACCAAGGACATGCTTTTGGCCAGTGCAGAAGACTACTGAGTGCTTCTCAGGGCACCTTTACACCAGGTGCTGTAGATCCTCCAGCTGGCTACAAGAGAACTGTTACATCACCTAGAGCAGTACAACTCTGTATAATCACCCTAGGTGAGGTCCCTGGAGAGTGTGTTTAACCACGATAGCATGTTCTATTTAGCTGAGCTTTAAAAGATGTGGCTGTACAGCTTGCAATTCTGGAACTAGTACAGTCAGCTCTAGGGCACCTCTGTACTGAATGCATGGGGAGGATAGCTCCTTAACTTTTTTCTTTTATTAAATATGAAGCAAAGTATAAACAGTAAAGGGATATTAAGATACTTTTATAAATGAGAAATTCAGTAGTCTCAAGAGTAGAGCCAGGTGAGTCACTGAGTCCTGATACATATGTACATCACTCCCTGCAACCTGCTGCCCCTGCAGCACAGCTGCTTGGTCCAGCCTGTCACAAGTATATGCTTAAGACTGTGAAGCAGTGAAGTCTGGATTGCAGATTGTTTTGGTACTTGTTGCAGGAGATGCAAGGTAATGATTTAATAGAATAACTCTGCTATTCATCTGTGGTCTCTAAAAAGGCATTTCCTAGCCTCTGTCCCTTGAAGGGCACAGCCTTACCTGAGCCTAATGTCATGCATGTCCTGTCATGTGAGAACTTATTGGTAAGCCCAGCTCAAAAGTCTGACAAAAAGTATTACCCTTTTTGAAAAACCTACCTGTATCTTGATCTAGAGATTTTCTACTAACCTATTCTTGGGGGCAGTTGCAAGCATGAGATTGGCAGCAGAGATTTGACTGAGGTCCCAGCCACATGTAAAGGTTTCTGGCAGTTCTTTCCAGTAGGTCATGAACTATCCTCTTCTTCTGTCACATATACTCACCCACATTTACTATTTGGGTACAGCACAGGCCAGTATACCAATGCAAGTAATTTCAAAATAAGACTCTCAGTCTTTTCTGGCTCTATAGTGTAAGTTCTAGTGCAAAATGTACAGAACACCCACGTAACCCTTGGCTTTTAGATCTCAAAGTAAATGTTTTCACATAATCATGGATTGCATCCAAGCAAATGTCTGTAAGATGACATTTCTGGAAGCTTTTGCATCTTTACATTATATTTAGTTTACACAATATACTGTACAACTGGAAAAAATGGCCATATGAGCCAGACCAACATTTGACCTCCTGTAGAGTGCCTTTGAGAACAGGCTATTTCTCTGCCCTCCTCTACGCTAACACCTTTTACATCAGACAATTTCCAAATCAGGAATTTCTTTGAAGTTTCTGGTCTTTCTTCCATAGTTTACTTTTCAAAACATCACAAGGCCAGTGGAATTCTTGTATTCATGTGCTGGGGGCCCCCATGCAACCCAGCCTGAATCTGAGTTTCCCTCTCTTCTTTACATCCACCTTATTTTCCTCTCCCTCTGAAGCAGTCCTGTTCCAGCCTGAGTCACTGGGAGTCCCGAGAGTTTCTGGGTGGAGTTGAAGTTTGGACCTCCTGGCCATCACACAGCCTTTGTCCCTGAGGGACCATCCATTGTGTTTCTCAACAGAGCTCAGCACAGCCATCGCACTGGAGCACCTTTGGTGTAAAGGGAGAGGGGCTGCTTGTCCCTGTAAAGGCCCCCAATTCTACATGAAATTGATCCAAAAACATTTAGGGGAAGGGAACCAACACATTTCTACTGGAAATGTATCAAAGGGCAAAATCCAGCACCTTCTATCATCTGGCTTTCTAATACGATACATGCTGTTTCCAGGGCTTCTGTCAAAATAGGCAGCGAGCTGTGCTCTTTGTGGGAACTGCTGCCAGGAGGGCATGACAGGGGAAAATAATTTCCTTTTGAGCGCTTTCGAGTATCCCGTGGAGCCTGATCCAAAGCCCACTGCAGGCATTGGCAGTCCTGCCAGAGGTACTTTAATGTTCTTTGGATCAGGCTTCAGCCTATTCATGCGTCAACAAAACGATTTTTTTTTTGCTGTCACTAGTTTTACAGAAACTACTGTGGTGCCATCTGGGAACAAGGAGAGGGAATATCTCCATTTCCTGACCATAGGTGAAGGGGTTTTTTTTGCTCATTTGTTTTAAGATGCAGTGAAATCTAAAGATGCAAGAAGAGACCATTCTATCTCTGCTCAGATATCTGAAAGCACAGCTTATCTTTAAGTTTTTTCTTTTGTTTTTCATTTTTTCTATATTTCTCAAATATATTGTTTGGTGAGAAGAATCAGACAGATGGGACAGAGATCTTTGTCATTTTCAGCTTTTTTTTTTTTTTTTTTATTTTTTTGCCGTGCAGTACTCCCTAGCTTGCACAGACAAGATGTCTTTCTGATGGGAACTGTGACTTCTTTTGGTCAAAGGAAGAAAAACAAGAAGTAGAAAAGATGGATAAGACAGCAAGTAGCAGATATGAGAAGGTGAGTGACAAGTAAAGAAGTTAGCTTTCTAAGAAATAAATTTACTGTAGTGCTTCTCAGAATCAGATGGCGAGTGCTGAATGCAAAATATGGTCTTGTTCACTTGGTTTCTACATCAGATTTTCATGTATGTAACATTCCTTTGTTGCCACCTGCAAGCTGATATTTCCTGAAATGAATGTGACCTTCCAGTGTCAGTCCTTATTTTGTCCTGTGTCTGTTCTTTGCCAGACTCAGCTACTCCTTACAGTGTGTCCTGTGTAACAAGGTTCCAGGAAGCAAGGTGTCAGTCATCCACATCCCCACCTGAGACACATCGGTGCAGAGTCCCTAAAGCCAGCTGATCCTGATGCATAATCCTGAGCATATGCTCAAGTTTTTTATGCCTCGGTTATGAGCTTAGGACAGGGGTGGCTTAGTGAAGATCTGCGCTTTGCGTGATGCAGAAGCATAGTCTGGATGCTAATGGCATCCAGGCCTAACCTGTTCAAATGCCACAGCGTGGGTGTAGAAATCTGTGACCCACTTGTGCAGTTAAGTAAATTGGTATGGGTAGAGTAAACAATACTGAAATACACCCCTCTGTCTCCAGCAGGACAAACCAGGTGAAGGGAACGCTTGTGCTGCTTCTTTACATGCTCCAGCTGTGCAGATACAGAAGGACCAGGAGCAGCTGAGAGAAAGAAGATTTGTGTTGTGAAGTGGGTTCTTCCATGTCCCATAAGAGACAAGGTCAGGTGTCAGCCTTCCCTTCAGGAACAGCATAACACAATTTCTTTTCTCTACCTAGATGACTGTTTCCATGAAACTTGAAGGATTTTTTTTTTTTTTTTTTTTAATTTGTGAGGCTGTTGTTGCCTGGTCAATTTTTGTTAAAATTGATCAAGCAGTTCAACAGCTAAGGGCAAGGGGTTGGGCAGATGCACACACACTTGCACATGCATATAGACAGAAAAGCAACATGTGGTGTGATGTTGTAAACATTTTCTTCTTAGAAAGACTGGCAAAAAATTGACTTCAGTGCCCACAGCTAAAGATCTAGCATTGCTCACAGTAAATAAGCTCACTCTAGCAAGAAGGCTAGAGTAAAACAATAATTATGCTGTGTTTCCTCTCCAGTAAACATGCAAATTAAAAATTTGTTTGAATTCTTTAAAAAAGCAAAACCAGCAAGTCTTTCAAAGAGAACACCACTGAGATACAACGTTAGTGACACCTATCTTAGTCAAGACGGGGCTTTTAAGAAGATGGAGTATTTATAAATTGCCCTATAAACTGATAAGGCTGTATGATTTTATGCACCATAATTGCTCTTTGCTACATCCCAGGGCCAGAGAGGGGAACGTGAAGCTTCCAATCAAGCTATTTGTCAGTGTAAGTGAACGTTTAACAGTAAAATAAAATAGTTAACAACCTTTAAAATAGACTTAAAAACTTTAAAGTAATGGGTGTCTTTAAAAAACTTCAGGAGTGGGTTCTTGATGGGAAACTCAGAATTTAAAAAAAATGTTTGGAGTAAAGTCAAAATGTTATGAGCAGTGCTCTGCCGTAATGACACATATCAGCAGTTTTTGTAACCAGAAGAACAACGTGATAAATTTTAATCGCAAGGGACCAGGCTTTGTGGGAAATGCCTAATACACAGACATCCTTTATAGGTTTCCAGTTATGACCTATGTCTAAAAGACATTTTAATGATAACTAAGGAAAGTAGATGGATTGTCTTCCCAGAGTGTTGAAGGTCCTGCTTGTTGTCATCCGCAACTTCTATAAAGACCAGAGATTTTCAAAGGTATTCTTCTGTCCTGCTATCAGCATGCAATACTGCAACGATGGGACTAACTAAGATAAAACATGCCAGAGACATGTACTCCTCAGGATTTCCTGTGGGAGTCTGACCAAAAGAAGGCAATATTAATAAATATAAATTCTGGAACATTATTATCACCAGAACCGTGTCATGTAGTTTACCCTTGAATTCTTATAATCCCTCTAGTTTTCTCAGGCAGTTCAAGCATTTAACTGCAACTGGTCAGATTGTTAGACCTCCCCACTGGGACAATTGTTTTCAATTACATTAAAGGCTCAAAGACTTTAATAGACATGCCAAAGCAAGGAGTTTAGCTTGCTAAATGTTTTAACTCTTTGAACTAATGTGGGATCTGGGAGTCCCCCTACTCTTGGACCTTGAAAATACTTAAAAAATAGATGCAATCTGGAAGCAGATTAGTGCCAAAAATATGTAATAGTCCTCCCTTTGAGGATGCTGTTGCCTTTTTTATTTTCACTTTCTTGGAAGTGGTAGTTAGAGGGAGCATAACAAACACATTGTGTTTCTTGAGGAGGATGAATTAGGCCAAGGAATGAAGTCCCAGTCAACCACAACCTTCATTAAATATCTAAAGTGAATTCACCTATTATTTAGATCTTCAGGGTTCTCTTTTGTTTCTGTGTTCCTCATCAGGGGCATTTCTTGGCAGAGAAGTGAAAATACCACTGCTTGGTGGTTGGCTTACTGCTCCTAGAAGGAAAAAGGAACAGGGAGCAAGAAAAAAAAATCCTTAAAATATGCTGATCTTGTGGGATATTTTGGCCAAAGCCGGGTACACTATGCAGCATAGTGTGTGATACCATTCTGCTTACAAGAACCTCCAGGACACCTTCTTTTAAAGGTTTATTTTTCAGAAATTGCTCTAAATCGTTTAGATTACACAACCGTTTGGGCACTCACTGCCTCTACAGACTAACACTCAGGTTTGTCTAAATAGATGGTTGTTTCAGAAACTCAGGCAAACGTTAGTTCTGTAACAGTCCTGCCTGTACTGAGTTCTTATTAACATAGGAGCAGTGGTGGTACTGCCATCGTTGGTGCTTCAGGATGGTTTCTGCCAACTCCTGCTATCTCCGCTTCCTTTCTAATGCAGAACAAATCTCAAAAGGCAAATAACAAAAGGTAGTTCTCATCAAGTCATGCTAACTCAGTGGAACAGTAGCTTCTAGACAGGAAACATGGTTTAAAAGACAGCTGTGAGTGGGTGGATCACACTCTAATATTGTATCTCAGCTTTGTGGAGAGTATCTTTCTTCATAATTTACAGTGAAAGAGCTGATTAAATCTCTGCACAAGTACATTTGCAACAGACTTTGTCCTACTCGTTCCAAATGGAAAACTAGAGCCTGCCTTTCAGGCAACGTGGTATTTTTGCTGTTCAAATCAGAGCATGCTATTCTTCTTGATGAAAAGAGCAGTGGAAAGCAACTAAAAGCTTAGCTCTAAATAAATATAATACACATAAATGCTTTCAGAAAGGAGCTTTCATGATTTTTGCTTTCACAAAGATCCTATGAACTCTATAAAACGTAAACAATACCTCATAATGAAACACTGTTATTTCAAAGTTGACATCACATCTGACTTTTTGATTGGGATTGAATTTAGTTTATTTGAAGGTTTTAGTATAACTCCTTAGTTATCTAGAACACAAGATAAACATAACAAACATAACATTTATCTTATAACTAAAAATGCTGATAAGTATAATTTAGATAGTTAAGAAATATCTTTCTTAAATTCTTTGCATTATATGTTTGAGAGCGTTTTGTGTATAGAAAGGTCACTGTTATACATGTTAAGATGATCAGCTCTCCCTTGTTTATATGGGGTTTTGTACAGTGCAAAGGAAGGAAAAATCATGTAAAAAAACTCACACCCACGTGTCTAAAAATTAGCAAGTCTATACCTGAGAAACACATTTTTGCATTGACTAGCTTTCAGAATAACTTGAGAACATTCAGCTTAGATTGCTGAGAACAGTGCTGAACTCTAATGAAAATAATACCTGGCTTCAGATACTCTGATGGTTAAAAACATGCAAATCTCCAAACAGCAGTCTTTGGTTATTGCACAGTCCAGTCAGTTACTCTGGCTATCTTATTAGAGTCCTGCTTATATTCATACCTGGATTTACTCTGCAAGTTAGAAGTGTTGTGGTGGGCAAAAATGACCTTTCATAACCCACATGTTAAGCAAATGAATGAATCTTTACACAAGGAGGAACTCAAACTAATACCCCAAGGGCCAGGACTGTATTTCTGGATTTGTTCAATGTTTTTTAAACTGTCCTATGGAATCCTAGCATTGTCAAAATACAAAAATAGAGGTACAATATGAGATAATAATAAAACCCAGAAAATTTGCTCCCCAAATTGGGATTGCATGAACCCTGCACCCAAAAATGAATCACTTTCAGGTGTGGAGTGACTTGGTGGTAAAGATTTCCAAATTATGTAACTACCTAAGACTTCCCTTAAGTATCTGGGATCAGTTTTAATACTCATATCCCAGGAAACCTCACATCTCACCTCATCTAATTACTCAATTGTTATGTTAATCAAATACAGGTATCTAATGTGTTTGCTGTAGTATTTGCTGCTAAATTACTAATAAAATCCTTATGATAAAGCGTGAATGATTTGAGGAGAGGTCAATGTTTTATAGCAATATGTGAAATGTTTACTTCCCTGTTAGTTTGGACAGACTGCAGTACAATTAAAACTTGTCAAATCCAGGGTTCCTTCAAACAACCATTCAAATGGTTCCTCCCAGGAAGGAGCCTAACTGGACCTAAATTTCCTAGTGAATCTTCAGAAGAGAAGAAAAACTCTAAAATTCATTGTCCAAGTATATTCTGATGACTGGTGATGATTATTTTCTACTTGTTAAATCTGTAATGTAGACAAAGAGGGGCAGAAATTTGTAAGCAAGTAAATAGCACATTGAGACTAACAAACTGAATTAATGATAACCTCAAGCAGCTAAATCTGTGATTAAGTTCCCCTGTTTTTGAGGGCATCAGTAGCCTGGGAGTAAACACTGGCTAGCTTGGCACCCAGTTCTTATGCTCCTGGTTCTGTTCTATGGTGATTTTTATCTATGCCCAAATATACTGGTTATTTTTATTTCCTATAAGTGTCAAAACATGAGAGAAAATAGCCTATACTTTCAGGGTATTGTAAAAAATGATAATTCAGATAAGATTGCCCATAGCAACCCATAGGTCTTTCCCTCTGTCTTCTTTGCTGTACATACTGAAGTGTGGAACCAGGCAATGAGGGGTTAAACAGTAGTGGCGCAGATGCAGCTGGGCCATGTTAGACTAAAAGGACCAGCTGATGGGCATAAAAGAGGATTAGAAAAAGGAAAAGGAAATAGATGAAACTGGATTGAGTGCTGGCAGGGAAAATCTGGATTTTTGTTTAGAGGGACTCTTGTTTAGGCTTTTGTAGGGACCTCAGATAATAGAGGGAGTTTGGATTTGTTTGTTGGCTGCTCTCTGTGCTAATTTTTTTATTGGTTTTAAATTCCAGAAATCTATAAGACCTAGCGTTGTGAAGGTGCATTGGCAAATGTATACTTAGGTGTGTAAGTATGAAGGTAAATCTTCATAGGTAGGGTTTTTCTGGGCCATAGGTGGGAGTGATAGTGGGGTAGTGTGATATAGAAGGATTGTAGTAGTATGGGGCTGAGATGTCCTTCACCAGAAAAATGGTGGGGAAAGAAAATGGAAGATATTGAAGGTAGGTCTCTACAGCTGTGCATGGAGGAGATTCTAGCTCTTAGTCTCTCTTCTGTGTGCTTCTTATGCCATGGAGAACATGGCAAGTGTTAAAACAGTATGTAGGTAATCATGTACATCTGCAGATGGCTATCTGCCCTGAACTTTTAGGGGGAAAATTTAGTGAGCAGTTAAATTAGAGAATACCTGGGTTACCTTCTCTTTTTCTATGGGAAGGAAGACGCCTGCTGGGAACACTGAGCCATGTATTTTTGTTTGTTTAGTTTTGGTGTGGGTGGGAGGGAGAAATGGGGAGCAAGTTAATATTTGCATAAATAAATATGCTGTCAGGGTTCTGCTCATCTAATGAGTAGCTGTACTCATTCATCTAAGTATTAACTAGTTTGATGAAACCCAGAGCTTTCGAGGCATATCAGTACTGCAGTGTAATGGAGATGTTCTTGACTTAGTTTGATACAGGTTAGTTCAGGCCCTGCTAGCTGCTCACAAGGGGACTAGTCACAGTCTCTGTGTATGTGTTTCTTCTCAGGTGGGCTTTGCAGCTCATACCAAACTTTATGCTGCCCCAGCTATTTATTAGATCAGTGTTTCTATGCTAGGCTGAGGGTAACAGAGTACACTACCTTGCCTGAGCAGCAGATTTCTCTTAACTTAAATCTTGGTTTGTGGATCTAACTAGACTTGGTGGCTGAAGGGAGCTAGACTTGCTGTTCACCTAGAGGTGGTACACTGGTGGTACCAGGCTATGGTGTTGCCCATCCTGCTATTCCTTAGCTTTAAAGTAATGCTGTGCGGCTGTCTTTTTTTTCAAAGACAGCCCTGTACCACAGTTACCGGTCAGAAATGTTTGCAGGTGGTTCAAAATCCTTAAAAAACCCAAACCAAACAAACAGACCAGGCCAAGTTTTTGCTCTTGCCCTATGTCTCTCATCACAGAGAGATAGAGCACTCTCTCCATTTGTACTGAGGTTAATCTCACCTTCAGACCGAGATTCATAACGCCTTCTCTCCTAGAGAGTCTCTGACTGTGCCTGCACAGGTAGATTATAAGTGTGCAAAGCCACTCCTTGGCAATGGGGCCAACAGGGAGCACTGGGATGGCTGAACTCCCTCATCCTCCACACAGGGTACCTGGGTGTGCTCTCTGACATACTGACTTCCAGGTAATGCCCAAGACGAGAGGAGAGGGCTAGCTTTAGCTGGATCAGGCCACTGCAAATGGCCAGGAACAGCTCTAGCAACAGCTTGGCTGACCTGGCTTGTGTCTGCAGGAATCGTCCTTGGCATTGATTTACTAATATAGATATTGCCACGTAATCGAGGGCACAGACTGCACAGTCCTCATGCACTTTGTCTGTATAGCTCTGGTATACCTCACTCCTGCATAGGTGTGTAACTCGGGACAAGCAAATTCAGTGTAAACAAGGCTGACTTGCTTTAGCCTCTCCTTCACAGCAGAAGCGGTGTCTGCCGCTACATTATGGTTTTTCATTCTGGATTTATGGATACTGTCTTTGGCAGGATCACTGAGATTGAAGGGACTGAGACAGATCAAGCATCTGCAGGCAGCTACCTGCTTGTGGCATGCTGACATGAACAGTTACAGCTGACTGATGTCCTGGACTCGTGTGCATTGGCTTATTACACATTTGTGAGAGGTGAGAGTAATGAGCCTGTGCTTTAAATCCATCTGCAGTTTATATCCAAATTCCCTCTTACTCTGATAATTCAGTATTTATTACAGTCCTAATAGACCTCCTGTTCTGTGGCTTCTTCCTGAAAGATCATGAGAATACATAATAGTGCTGGCAGGGGGATGTTCTCCTCTACCTCTGTTACTTTTAGCCCCTTTTTAGCTCACTCTTTGGGACTGCACTTACTGTTTTCCCACAGGACAGCATTTAATTGCTCCTTGACTGACCTTCTGCCTTGTCCCAACAACTTTGCCCCTGAGGTCATTTCACCAATTCATTATTCTCGGTGGAGGAGAAAAAAGTCCTTCCTAACATTTAAGCTTCTCTCCCTATTCTTGCAGAGTTGATTAAAAGAGAATGACTTAGAGTTATTTACCACCACTGTTTAAATATCAGGTAGGAAAGTGTTCCCTGAAAATAATGGCTTGAGAACCCCTCCACCACTCTATGCTTAGAAACTCTATCTTTCATATCCAGAAATAGGTTAAACCGGATTTTTTAATGGAGACCTAAATATCATGCTGGATCATTCAGCATTTTCATCTACATTGCATCATTTGCTTTAAAAGCAACAGGACAGTAGACCCAATTCAAATCATGTTCTCTACAGGAAAATAGGAATGTTTTGTGAGACAACGCATTTTTAAAGGTTCAAAAAACCTGCTAGTTGATCACACAGATTACTGATGCTTATAGTATTCTGCTGAAATCAGGTGATGCTGGTCCATGCTCTAAGAATGTTCATTAACAAGCCATTAAGGAAAAAAAACATTATTTGGTATAGAAATCATTTAATCATTTCCATGAGTCTCCTCCAAAAAGCCAGAGTCACTTACCTTCCCTTCTCATATACTTCCCTCCTGTTCACTGGCTTTGGGTTTGGGGGGAAGCTACACTGGTTTGGTGTTGCTGTAGCCCTTTAACCCTTCATAAGACACTTGCAAAATAAGCATGTAACATGAAGTATGACCAGGGCAAACCACCTGCAATGTTAATGTATTTTTTGTACAGTCTGTTTTGTCCAGCGCTAGTGTTCATTTGTCTGGTGGCATGGCATCAGCTCTTTTCTTTGAGGGAGTTTTCTTTCTAGCTTTGCCCATTTGTGCAGCTTTCCTTTTACAGATTCATCACTCATCGGAAGTTTCAAGGCAATATTTGTAAAAGGTCTTCAAAATAATGATTAATTACTAAAATGAGCATTAAAAAATAAATAAATTCAGTAACTATTCATCAAGATTACAAACTAGAAGTGTATTTCCTCCAGCTAATATGTGGAACGCTTCACCCTGGCATAGATAAATCATGAATCAGCCAAGGGGTTAGTTAGGGCTTCCAGTTTCTGTTAGGTCAGCTTACTAAAGGCTGGCTTTCTGAAGAAGTAAGGTTGCAGGGTTTATTTCTTTTTTAAATGATAATAATTGACATTGGGATGAATATAGTACCAGAAAAAGTATATTTTTCCTTGTACCCCTGTGAAACAGGATCTGAAACTGTTCTTAAACAGTATTCTCTTTCTTTTGGTGAGAAAAAAAAAAAGATCCAGAAAAAGAAAGGAAGGAATATTTCTCTCAAGTGCAGGGCTATGATCTGTAAGAAAAAGCACTTCCTGTGAGCAAGTGAAGGGGGTGGAGATTTACGCTAAAATAAACAACAAAGTAGGGTCTTGTGTTGGACATACTGACAAGGCTGTGGGCACAGGCTTTGAAATGTTTCATCCCAAGTATCCAGTGTCTCCCAGAAGGATGTGCAGTAGGAGGAAGTGTGAGGTTAAGAATTCAGTGAGATTGGACAGATAGTCGAAAGGCTTGGGTAGACAGTCTGAAATTCATTACGAGAGTGTATCCCAGGGGTCACCACAAACATCCTATAAACACCAGTGAACTTTTCTGCAGTCCAGAGCTGCAGGAGCAAGCGTGGTGAGTCATGAGACGTGTCCTCCTCTGCGCACATGTACCAAAGGGGGAGAAAGAGGGAGATAATGATGGGTGCTCTCTGAAGTGGTTAGACATGTAGGTTCCTAATCTATTTTTAAATGTCTCCAAACTGACTAGCAAATATGATCTGACTTTCCAAATGTCTTGAGCGTTCTTTAAATCATGCCTCCTTTAAGTCAGGCTCATGGATACCTTTCAAGTTGAACAACCAAAACTCCTCAGATTTCTACGCATTTCTTAGTAATCTAGCAGAAAAGCACGTTTATGCACATGTATACTGATACCCTTTTAATGATTAGGAGTGAGGGAAAACACACGAATGCAGTGAAATAGAAAACCTGGAGTGAAAGAAGAGTCATAAGGTTGATGATGTAAAAATCAAAGTGAAATGATTTTGCATTTCAGTACATGCTTTGATTATGATGTCCTATCCTGTTCAGAAAGATTTGCAGAGTGACTGAGTGAAAAAGGAATTAAGTGCCTTAAGATCTTAGGGTGAGGTTACCCAGTACTGTAAGCAGACATTGTCTCATGTAACACAGTTTATATGCAAATTCTGGATCAAGCATACATGATGTCTTTGATTCTAAACACCTTCCTCAGCTTCCTTTCAAAGAGTTTTGGGTGTTTCAACTTCCTCTTGCCATTGTTCGTAACATTTTTTATTTGCATAATTGTGTTACAAGTTAAAAAAAGCAATTATACCTCAATACTATAGTGGCATAGGAAATATCAGCGGAAGAAACGTATACTAAAAAATGAAATTACTGTTCTGTAGTCCGTGTTGCATATAAGCTTCAAATCACCTGAGCTTTAATCTTGAAGGCACTTCTCACAAGAGTAATTCTGCTGAATGCAGTGGGACAGCTTTATCTCTGAGTATAGTATAAAATGTTAAGCATGTGCATATGTGTTTGTAGGACTTGGGTCTAATATCAGAAAGCTCTTCTGCAGCCACAAACCTGAGAAAATGTAATGGAAAATAACTTCACAACACTTTTGTTCGGGTCTGAATTGCATGCCACTTAGATTGTTCCTCTTGCAACAGTCTGCCAATTTGTTATCAACTTGTACAGACTTTTCATCTGAAAGTTCACTTTTGCAAGTACAAGATGTGGGAGCTAAGATGATATATTGAAGCATATAAGTAATCAGGAAAAAATGCAGTTCAGCCCATGTATTCTTTGGAAATATGTATAAATATTTACAAATTATAGAGTTAAATCCAACTCATTTTGTAAATGAAGGGATATTCTGCTTTTTTTATGGGAAACATCAAAATCCAAGAAGCATGGGAGAATAAGACATGAAATCTTTTCCAAGGGACATTCATAAACTCTCATAAAACCAAACGTCATGTAGACTTCAACCTTTCTCCTATTTTCATTGTGTGCACGCCTACGCATCCATGCGTTTGTGGAAGCAACTTTCATACAAGAACTTTTTTTTTTTTTTTTTGCATTTACCAATTACTTTGTAAACAACTTAAAGAGATTGGTGAGGGACTGCTCTGTAGAAATGATAGCACATCTGCAGCACAGGCAGTTAAAGTCAACAATTAATTAATTGTTAAGGGCTATGTTCATCCAAACGTTTGGCTCTGTATTTACTGCATGATTCATGGCTTGTGATCCCTCGTTTCCAGAGAACTTAGAGTCTGGTCCTTCATTTCAACCCTTCCCCTGGTCCCCATTTTACCCTTCCCTGTCCATATCAAACTGTAGAGAGGCAAAACCATATTCCCTATAGATTAACGGTGCTTTATGGCAAACAGCCCACCCATACATATTGCAGACCCACTGAGCATGTTCGGCAAATACAGGCAATAATCTGCTGAAGTCTATGAGACAGAGAGCCCTCCTTGCCTGGTGTCAGTAATTCACTGATAGATGAATATTTACAAAACAAACAAGACACACACGGACGCACAGACAATGATCTTTTGTGTGTCTGGATTTCGGCAGATTAGACTTTAAGCCTTCAGCGTAAAACAGTGGCTGTCAGTCGTAGAAAACAGATTTTATATCAACCTGTGTGAAGCTGCACAGTGCTGTGGTCAAGGGAGCCTCTGGCAGTCTGGGAGGCACTTTGTGTCCCAGTTTGATTCTGAGCCTCCAGATAAGAAATGTCATAGTGCTTTGCCCCAGTTGCCTCCCAGGGAAAGATCTACTATCTTCCAGAGTGTATAGGATAAAGAAAGATCAATACATTTACAGTGAACCAAATTTATAATAGACATGGACCAAAATCTGTAGTTCTTAGGTAAATTCTCAAGGGAAGCTCTTCCTTAAATAAGGAGTGCCAAAAAATTACAGCAACAATAGCTAGAGTTAAAATGTTATTTACTCCTTAATATTTTTATTATTACTAACTTGCGAAGGTCCCTTGGGGTATAACAGCAGAATATTAAAAGTGTATAGCAAAATAACAAGTGCCTATCACTGAATAATTAAAGTCGTCACTGAAGAAACAAAATGTAAAACCATAAACAAGCCTTGAACAAACAAGAAATAATCAATCCATGATGATAAAGGGAACCAAAACATCTGGCATCTCTGCCAGAAAGCTTCTACAGATGTGTTCTGATGTATGATAAGAAGAAATAACATTTCGGAGTCACAGGCCCTCAATGAGGTTCCTGCCTTCCACTGTGGTTAAGTCACAGGGAGGTGCAGCCAGCTTTGCTCCCACTGTTGATCTCAACAGCCCTCCTGGTGAATTGTTCACATTTTTTTGCGGGCTGTTTCTGGGGTGTGGGGCAGAATCTGATTCAGCTTCCAGAATGAAGTGACAGAGGGAAAACTGCACTATTTGGTGCTCCCTTCATTTTTGGATCCAAGCTGCTTCTAAAAGTAGCCATGTAATGGAGCCCAAACTTCCTGAGTAATCTAGTTGAGACGTCACTTATGGGGAGAGACTGATTGTTTTGGTATATCTTTTTCTTCTTGAATTTCTGTGTCTGAAAGGGGCAAAGAGTCTAGTGAAAAGACTGATTAATACTATTCCATAGATAGAAAAGTTCTTCTCACCCTTTCTTGAGATCTATTCTTTCAGGCTCAGCTTGCAATTTACAACTAGTTTCCAGATGACAAACTTGAATAACATGCACATCCACAGGTAATGGCCATCTGCCATTAATCCAGGCATTCTACTGGAGTTTTCAATGAGTTAATAACAGTAACTTTGGAAGGCATTACCTAAATTCAAAATGTAACTGCTTCAGAATCAGGTGACAGATTGGTAGATGAAGATTCACTGCAATGATTTTTTAAAAAAAATCTGAAAAATACAAGACATCTTGTATGATTCATGAGACATTAATAGGTCTGAGTGTTGATGCTCTACCTTTTCCACTGTATCTGCATGGTTTTGCTTATGGCAGGACACACAAGAAGTCACTTTAAAATAGAAAAAAATACCTGGCTGGCTGCTGCCAAGATCATTTGTCAAGAGAAGAATGCTGTGGAGGGAAACTCTGACCTCTAAACCTGCAACAACAACAAAAGCCAGTGTTTTAAAAAGATATTTTGAAGCCTAAATAAACCTTGACAGACTCCCCTTAAACTTCTTTTACAGTGATTAATTTCCAACTAGGGAAATATTGACTCTGAGAGAAAATGAAAATATTTCCATCTTCTTTCTCTCTAACACTGCGTTATAAGATCATTTGACCTAGTAGATAGAGTGGAAAATCACTATCAGTCTTGATGTTATTAAATGGATCAGGTTTCACATTTCTCTCCCTCTGTTTTCCTTTGCTTCCCCTGTATCAGCATGTCGTCTTCCCAGCTCCCTCCCCTTCAGTCTGGCTAGAGGAGGCAGAGCCCTTGCTGCTTGTGTTGCCTGGCAGGGCAGGGTGGCTGCCCTTTTATGGGGTGATTGTGAGGATACAGGGGGCAGTCAGACTCTAGTGGAAGGCCATGAGGAAAAAAAATCCGCCTTGCCTAAGGTATTAAATGGACACCGTTATGGTTACTCACCTTTGCACTGGTTATATTCCCTCTCCCTGTGGGAAGGACTGGTCCATTTCAAGAATCACAGTCATTTGTCACATCACACACACCCCCTCCCCATTTCCCCACAGATCTCCTCTTATGGGCTTGACTAACACTAAAGTGCATTTACTGTGCTCTAAAAAGTGAGGGAAGGAGAAGCAGGGTGCACCAGCTGGAGAGAGAGACAGGGACTTCCCAACAGAGGAGCAAGCTTGAACACAAAAGCTTTGTTGTTTATTATATGTCCCACTGAAAGTCTTCTTCATGAGGGAACCCATGTCAAGTTTCCTAGAGTGGCTACAGCCATTGCTCAAAAAATGTTCACAGCCTGTGTGCATATCCTATTACTTGTTTGGCTTCAGAGACAGCGGGAGACAGAGCATCTTCTATAGCAAATATATGTTTGATCCTTGCAGTTTCCAACAGAATTAGCCAATTCAAACAAGATGAAGAGCAATTAAAAAAAAATGTAGCTCAGATCTCTGTGTCAAAAGAGACATAGAGAAAGCATCACTCAGCCCCACAGAATATCCTCCAGACTTTCCTTGGAGGGATATGAAATATAAGTTGCCCATAGCTCATTACTTTAGTAAAGGTGGTTCTAAACTACTGTGTGTCACTGCCCTGAGGATTTGCCTCACCATCGTTCCTACAGCAAACCTCTGAGGGAAAGAATTATTTGGTTTTGTATGAATCAGAAGAAAAATTGAAGTTGAGGATTCTTGTAAAGGCAGAAGATACTAGTGGTCAATAGATACTAAATGCGTAATATATTCACCCCTCCACGGCACACACAATTAGCATCCAAATGAATTCATATTTAGATAAGTACATAGAAAAATAAATATTCTTCTGTTACAGAATCCTTCCACAGGGCGAGGTGCTGAGTTCCTTTCACAGTTAGCAACCGAAGCAAGGCTTCTCGATGCTCACTTCTTCCCAGATTCAGGTCATTAAGGTAGGGCACAATTTATGAAATCTTTCCTTTGGAGGATTTTTTTATTACGCTCCAATGTAACAGTCTGTTCCTAGGCACTCTCATTCAATGTATAGGTGCTAAATTTGCATGTTTCTGGCTCTTTTAAAATATTTTCATGTAATATTCTATAATTACTTTATAATGGTACATTTACCATATTTCCATTTGTCATGACTTATGATTCTTACCCAAAGTAACAATCTTAGCAATTTGAAGAATAAAGGAAAGTTTGATGTGGTTTACTATGCAGTAGGCATCAGGAGTTTAAAATGGTAACTACACAGTGAAAGGAGAATAGCCAAAGCCTGCATTACTCAGAAGAACTTCTTGACTGAGGTCCATTAATTGCAGTTCTGGTGTGCCAAATTACAGACTATAGTCCGAAGATGCCAAATCTGTTAAATAAAAGCTGAGTGAAATTAAAAGTTTACACTTCCCTGATGTATATAAATATATGTTAAAAAGGAGCTCTTTCTTCATTTTATCAGTCTTCAGCCAACAGCTTCTGATGATTTGGCTGTACACTCTGTTAGGATACATACATGAAGAATTAATGAACTTGACAAGACTGAGTAAATATTTGTTTAGAATTGTGAATAGGCCCCAATGCAAGGTTTTTTAGGCCTATTAACCAGACTAAGTCCAGAGCATAAATGTTGGGTAGGACTGTACTTCTTATCTTTCATCCCTCTGCTTCCACTCTGCTCACTTCCCTCACTTCGGGGTTCCCAAAGGTTGTTTCAGAAAAAGATTCTCTTCTTTTGACTTCTTATAGGTTGCAGGTGGCAACTTCCATCATTTTTCTTTGAAGGCAGAGGTAGTCAACACTCAAAGAAAGCACTGCCAGGGCTAGGATCTGGCCTGATCTCCATAAACGGCAGTAGACACAATCCCTTCTGCCACCAGCTGTCACTCCACCAGCTTTCAGTATTTGATATCTTGAATGAATATGACCTTCTAATACCTTTCATGAATGAGACACTGCAAGAGTCTTTCAGCTCTCATCTTGATTCACTTTAAAGCTTTCCCACTCACATTTACAAGAATAAATAGGGTTTTTTTCTCAGTGAGTTTTCCCCTTCTCTCTGGAAAAGACCAGAGCCTTCTACAGGAGAATGGGCTAGCGGCCACTGCTCTGCAGTGGACCTCACAGTGTACCTTGGTTTTGCCATGACACGGATTAGGGAGGACTGTTTTACCCAAAACCAATTACCACAAAGTCATCTGTTTTCTGGGATAAGGTTTCCCCATAACATATGAAAATGCCTGGCAATACTGTGCCTTAGTGGGGGTTTCAAGATGAGACAGAGATGAATGAGGGCAGGGTGGCAGTCTGTATGGGGAATGTGAAAGGAAAAGAAGGGGTTTCCTTTGTGATAAGGAAATCAGGGCATGCCTACTACAACTTATCACTCTGCCTAGTTAGAGAGGGGAGCAAGGGCTGGTCAAAACAGAAAGAACAATGCATATGAGGAAATACTTGGAGCCGGATGCTGAGTTGGCAGAAACTACCATAGGTCCACTGGAGGAAACTAGTTAATTTATATCAGGCCTGGATGCAGAATTAGGATGGAGTATTCAGAGCTGAGATTTACTATTGAAAATAGACAGTATTGTGGGGGCAGGGGAAGAAGGCCTGCCAAATAATTCACAGAAGAAGATTGGGCTAACTTGTGCTCTGAGCAGAGCCAAACTACACACATGTTCTGCAGTTTCAGATGTGCCAAATTCTGGAGCTCTACATCTCCCATTTGCAAATATCAAAATGCAGCAATGATGCTTTTTCTTAATTAGCTACTTACATGTTGAAAGCATTTGACAACTGATTTATCCTCACAATGGCTGATGGGTTCATTATCTTCCCACCTCAAAACCTGATGTTTTGGTAAAAGAGTGAATTCCTGATAGGACCACACACCAAGACAGATATTCTTGTTTGGCAATAGGATGCTTCTTCTTCTGGGCCCAATGTACCAGACCATTTCTTTAGTGAAGGTGTCACACATGCACAAGCCCAGCTATGTTCATGAATTGTTAACACAGCCATAGCAGCTGCAGTAAGCACCTGATGTGGAAAAGTAAGAGTAGCCATCTCATTCATGGGTATTGCCATTATATGTTTATTTATATAATCTTTGTTGCTTGTTTAAAAAATTAAGCACCTTTTATTGTGAGAAGTGATAAGTATTTTTCATTAGATTGTTAGAAAAGGAGCTCCTATAGCTGGAGAAAACAGTAAAGCTCTCAAACACAGAAGCTCTTCTTCAGCAGTGCTGAAGATGTATTTCTGAGACAGACACAGCAGTTTCTAAGCTACATACAGGCTGGAAATTACTGCTCTGTCTTCTGAAAGTTAAAACCTGCTGCCTCCTTTCCCTCTTCACTCCGTATCTTCCTTCCAATCTGTTCCGTTCCTGTCTTTACTTCTTCTCCACTATCCATTCTTCACAGCCAGCTGGCCTTCCTTGTCCACCTTTGTTTCATGTATGTAGAACAGTCACACTGAAGAAAGTGTGATTTCCCTTAAGGTACCTGAACACCATACTCCAAAGTTTGCAGTCTACATAATAATTTCTATCCAAGAGTAGAGCATAGTTTCTCCTCCCTCCTCTTTCATAGGCAGCTTGGCTTTCAGAGAAGGACCTTGTTGCATCTTCAGATCTGCATCTGTAGAAGCAGCTGAAACTCAGAAGATATCATTCCTTTTGCCAGCCATTTTGTCACAAATCCGTTGCAAGGACTTGTGCAGTCTGTGCACTGTGTTTTTTGGAAAACTGCTCTATGTTTTGTTGTATTATGACTGCTATTGGCGCTATTACAGGGATTATAAAGTGCATCCAAGGGCTCCAAACAGAAATAAAGGCTTTTTTTTTTTTTTTCAGTAGACATTGCGTAGATAAAAATTAAAAAGGCTTATGCAGATGCAAAATAGTCTAACTCCTTCATCTATTCAATAATAAGAGGAATAACATGAAGCAGTAACAAAGCAAATGACTTTTTAATAAATTATAATAATTGCCCTTCTTTTCTGATCACTCCTGTTGGGATATGTAAGCATTCTGGTGTGAAAGAGAGTGAAGAAGGATTTAATGAAGAAAACCTCAAGCTGTTAAAAGAGATGCTGGGTATGTAGCAGGAAAGATGAGGAACAGTACAGCCAGCTTCATGTGTCTATGGTGCTACTAACATTGCCTAAAGAGAATGTGTTGACAAAAATTAAGGAAAAAGAAAAAGCTTAATTTTCTCCCATTTCCTTATAATTTAAAATGAAACCTAATAGTGATGGAAGGGTTGAGGTCCAACCAACCAGTCACAACACATCTTGTGCTATCAAGGGTACATCTCCAGTCTAGAGCTGAGGATGTTCATTGGCACAGCAACAGGTCCTCCGAGGCAGGGCAACAAAAGGCCTAAACCACAAGACAAATCGGGAGAAGAAAGTGCAGCATTGTGGTGTCTCCTGACCACCCCCTCTGCTTAAGAGAGGCGGGTGCATGCTAAGGGGAAACACAAAGGGAGGCTGAGTAGAGAACAGGAGGATGGGTTTCTCCTCCTCCCACTAGTAGGGGTAGTGCAGGGGAAAGCAGAAGAAGCATGCATAGAAGAGGAAGAATAAGAAGCCAGGGGATATCACACAGGAGGCATAAAGTTAAGAATGGGACAGATTTAAAAAAAGGGAAACTGGCACCCTTGAAGTCAACAGGGCTTAAGAAGAAGACCATTACTCTGGCTGTGCTGTCCTGCCTGCGGGGGTGAGCCCAGAGTCATCAGCGTGTTGTTCTCTGAAGCAGCTCCTCCGGCAAGGCCTTTATTTACTACTTTTTAAAACCATAAGGAACCTGAACTGTGTCATTTCTACTTGCTAATTTAACCACACGAAGTTCACAGAAAGCATTTTGTATGAGGGACATGACCTGGCTTGTTAGCACCACATGTTGTAAGATACAGAAAAGAATCTTTCATACTTCAGAAGTCTTGTTTCTCAATTGCCGGTCTCTTACTTTTTAACTTCTTTGCCGTTTTGAATGGATTTCAAAACAAATCAACAGACACATAGAGTCTTTGGTTATTTTTGGCCAGAGTTGGATAAATGAATAGTCCAGAAAGTTTCTGACATTGTGCCAAATGTCTATGTGCCTAAAGTTTAAGAGTCATGTTTTCCAGGAAACCTTGAAGTTTGCCGAGATTTATGCTTTTGATATTGTCATCCATTACTGTATTCAAAGGAGTTGTCTGCATAAAGGTTGATAGAGGGCAGTCAAACCTTTTGCACTGAACAAATTATATCATTAGGTGTCTGCCTGTGGGTCAACTTGTTCTCAAGCCCCAAAAACTAAACACAGCTGAGATCTAAATCCCCTGACAAATGAAGGCTGTGAGCAAGGATCATGAGTAACATATGGCAAATGGAATTTCCAAACACCGCGCTGCCATACAATATACACCTGATAAATGGTTGTCTACAGTGATGCTGTTGAAAAAGGCACTTGATGCAAGCCTCATGCATAGCAGAGAAACATTAACAGAATTTTACAAGACATTTCAAAGCTGGCAAGGCGTTTATCCAAATGTGTTGTCTGGTCCTCCCTTCCCCAAGTAAGGACAGCATCCTTGTTTTCTGGTACATGGGAACAAAGAGAGGTAATAATTTGACTTGTCATGCCAGAAGCCTGTGGGGCAAGAAGTTTTCAAATAAGAACAAAAGACAGAGCTATGGTAGGGACAAGAAAGAAAAGAAGAAGATGAAGAAAAGGACAGCAAAATATTACTCTAGCTTAATTTTTAGCCACATTTGTAGCCACAAAAATTGAAAGATTTCATAGCATTGTCCTAGAGAAACAGCAAACAATTTTGTCCAGTTAAATAAAAATGTGAACACAAGAACCACTTTCCCTGGTCATCTAAAATGCAGCCAACTCTGGGGCAAACCTGAAAGCGCACCAAACAACTGGTTTTGGCAAAAAAGTGTGAGATGCTACATCTAGCCCTATCCAGGCAGCATTACAGCCCCAAAATCAAAACGTGCCACAAGGAATTTAGCCAGAACCCTAGAGCAGCACTCAGAAAGTGACAAGGAAGGCTTTTGACCAGAGGCAGCTTTATATCTCAGTTAAAATGGAAAGTATGGGGTTTTTGTTGTTGTTGTTGGGGGTTTTTTGTTTGTTTGTTTTTTGTAATGATTTCTGGAGTTGTTAGTAACCTTGGTATCCTTCAAAAATTTATATCTCTGACCAGTAAGTGAAAGCCCCTCCTCAGAGTAACCTGTTAAGCCATCTCCAGCCTAACTATATACACACATGTGCACAAATATATTTCTTTATTACTGCTGACTAGCCTCTTGAGGTGCTACTTACCCTTAATGAGGTCTAGGCAAATAATAGTAATAATAATAAAAATATAAATTAAGAAAATGGGTTATTTTCAGACAAGGTGTCCAACACACTAATTTTTCATTGAATTAAAGTAATTTTTTTAGCTAAGAAAAGAAATTCCAGGATAATTGGGATGTTCCATTTTCAAAATTCTGTGTTCTCAGTGCTTTCTTTGGAAACAGTTTCATTTCAAATATGAACTAAATATAATAATTAGAAAGTGATTAAATCATGCCAGCGAGTGAAAGTAGCCTGTACACCTATTGAAATTATTTTTTTCAGATGCAAATAATTTTCAAGTTTTCATTGCAGTGACAAAAGTGGAAAATAAGAATTCTTTTCATATTGACTCCGAATTATCATTCTTTTTCTGAATGTATCGATGCCCCTTGAAGAAGGTCTCTCACTTGTTTAATAGAACAGGTAAATAGATGGATTTACTCCTAAACTTCATCCAGTTTATTTCATAACCCTATAAGCAGTTGCATAAGCACAAATGAGAAAGTGACACAAGGCAGAAATGGTGGGGAAGGGGAAGAGAATAGCTCTTCCTTAAGCCAGAATTGCCACCAAGAATGCAGCAAAAGGAACCATGTATCCACAGGTCACCTACACCAACTTGAACTGGCCACTTAACTAAGGTTAATGGGTTAGAACAGCGGTCATATAGCAAGAATCACCACCGCTGTGAGACCAAAGTTACAAGTAAGTCTGGCTGTTAGGTGTCAAGTTCAACTCTCACAGATTGCCCAGTGTGGTCTGAAAGCCAAATTTTCAGATGTTGGTCCACGCACAGAATAATGCACATGTCATTCAGGGTCTGTGCTTGCTCAGACAACACCTCCATTAAGGCTTCAGAAGAGAGATTTTCCTGCCTAGAGGTCATGTGGAGTCTGCAGTCAGACTGGTGTGTAGTTTGGGGCATGGCTAAGCACAGCACCATTCACAAAAGGCAATGTGTTAAGAAGGTAACAGTTTAAGATTCACTAATTGCATGAACTTAAATCTGATAATTATTCTTATTGCTGCTACTAACTTTTACAGTTTAAACTAAAATGCATGGACGTGCAAGTCAGAATTGCTTGGGGAAGTCTGCGTTATGTAGGAAGTCAGATTAGATGATTGTAACACTTCCTTCATGACAGAAAAATTCATGACACTATTAGAAGTTTCGTTAAATTGAAGTCTAAGTGATAAGCAAAATTAATAGATTTCTATATTTCTCTGGGTGGTCCATCCGTAACACGGGAATATTTGTGTTTCTTTGCTCTGATCTGCTTGTACGTGCATTGTAGATGTATGTTCATGGATATAATGCTGATAAATAAATAACCTTTTTCTCAGGCTGATTGCTTAAAAGCTCCGTAGAAGATCGAGGGGATATGCTTTACATACTCATTTTGTGCATAGAAGTAATTCTTAATCAAATTAGCCATTCTAGAGAAAAAAGCAGCCCCTTGCATTTCAGTGGGGCCATATGCATGAGTAAACCTTTGCAAAACTGGTCTCTAAATGTTGCTTAGAGTTGCAAAGAAGCTTAAGTGCTGAACATGTCTTCTGTGCATGTTTCTTTTTAGCCTGTTCCTGGCTCTATACCATCACGTTTTCTTCACAGGAAACATCTATGCTAAACATCACTGTCAATTCCAAGACAAGAGACACATTCAAAAGCACATGGAAGCTTTTTTTGTTACCATAAGTTGCCCGCAGAGGGTCCATTCATTCTGTTTGCTTGTTCCACTGTGTAATAGCTCAACTCAAGTATCAACAAGATAAGCTTTTAAAAGCAGAATATTCCCAGCTGTTGCGGTCAGGCAGCAGCAGCAGGTTCCTATCTGAGGACAGCAGAACAATCCAGTGCACTCGCAGCGATGGCAGTGTCGAGGGGAAGCATGTGTTCTCTGTACACAGTAGCGAAGGGTCCAATAGACAGCAATTAGCACCAGCAGAATGAAGATGAACGGTCATATACATAACCTTAATAAAAATGTCACAGAAGAGAAATCTCACACCATATGGAACCATGCTGAACTTTTTTTTTTCCTTTTTTTTTTAAGGAGAAAGACAGCTCCATTTCTTTGTAGTCTTTTTCATTAATTTCCCTCCCTAGTTTTTTTACAACTTTCTTCCTCCATAAGCAATATGGGGCTGCTGTTTCATGTGATAACAAAGAAAAATTAGATTTTCATTTCTGTATTTTTATATACCCACTCAGTCTCAGATTTCTATCAAAAGTATCTTCCACTCAGCCTCAGCAACCTGCCTGGATTACTTGAATGTCATTAGATCCCATTTCCATTCACTTTTGAAAAGAGCTCCACTAGAATTTGCAAGATTTTATTCCTACCAAATTAGTACAGCATGAAAGTGAGTATTGCTTGTTCTCAGGTCTGCTACTTGAGTTTTGGACATGGCAAAGAATACAAATTTCATCATTATAAATGTCATTGTTACAAATAATAGTTTTTAAATGATTTTGACAAAAAGGGTTTGAAGTAGGAAGCTGCTTTAATGTCAACTTTGTGATGACATTTCCATTTTTCCACCTTGAGAAAAAAGCCCACAATCAGGAGGAAAAATGATAAAGGGACGTCGGAGCTGAAAGAAAATCCTTCCCCAAAAGAGTCATATTACAGCTTTGTGCTTATTCTTTTCAAATTGTTTCTTCTTTCACTAATCAAAAGAGAATATTAGCTATGCTTTACAAGCTCCATTTGAGGTCTGAAAACAATGTTTTGGTCCTTTCTGCCCTTTCTCTACTCCCAGTAATAGGACTCCTGCCCTTAGAATGTAGCTGTGAATTTTGTTGATTACATTAATAAAAGATAGGGCTGGAGAGGACCTCATGAGGTCTTCTAACCATGCCTTGCCAGTACATAGGATTGGCTATTCATAGCTGGAGATGTTTGTTTGAAGGCCTTCAGTGAAGAAGATTCCACCATCTCCATCCTTCTTCTCCAGGCAAAAAAGCTGACTGCTGTCCTATTTCTAAAACTAGAAAGTTATTAAAGTATTAAAGGATATCAGTCTCCCATTTTGCAAATGAGGCTCATCTCTTTTTGTCATATGCCCATGGAGAATAGATTAAGCCGTTCCTCTTTGTGATAGCCCATTGCATACTTGCAGACTGTTGTCATGTCTCCCTCTTTGTCTTCTCTAGATTAAACAAAATCCTTTTGTGCCATCTCCACATCCTTTGCATCCATAGTGATGTCTTCTAGACTTCTGGTTATTCTACTTGCTCACCTGTGGACTCTGTTTACTTGATTTGTAGCCTTCTTCAAGTATGATGCCCAGAACTGGACACAGTACTCCAGCTGAGACTGTATCAGTGCTGAGGTAGCATAGGAGGATTATTTTACATGTCTTGCTGACTAAATTTCTGCAGATACGTCACATCTTTTTGCAACAGACAAGAATCAACTTGCTGTCTCATAGCTCCATTGGTTCTCCAAGGAAAAGCTTGACATACCAATAAAATGACAGGCTATGAGTTGAAAACACACAGAGGACAGAGAATTTGTGGAAAATGAACCATTTTACACAGGATTCAGTCCTTCCACTACTTAAGTTATATGAACTAGTTTACCAGTGGGAGCATTCCCATTTAAATCAATGATCATGCTCACGTGTACAGAATTTGGCTGTATAACTAATGATTGAAGGATCTGGGCCAAGCTATTTCAGAGAAAACACAATGAAAAACCCAGGTGGGAGTCTGGAATTTTCCTGCCTCTTGTGCCACCCCTTTCTGATTAATCTGGTGTAGTATTTCTAAGGGCAAGGACATGAGTGGACAGGGAGGCCCTGATCCAGTCCCTGGAAGATTTCTTCCAGGAAAGCAAATCTAGCTAATCTTTATTTAGAGAATGAAAACATTATTATCTCGAGGAACAAAGCACAGCACAGAAATACCTGCAGGAACACAAGGGTGGACAAATGCTAGCATGAAATCTCATCTTCCCCCTAGTCCCCCTAGTTTAGCTTTAGTGATGACAGCAATCCACTTACAGCATGCACTAACCCATGACTATCTTCTTTTAACTGTGCTAACTTGTAGTCATACTACCATATACCTCTCTAAACAGAAGGGAAACGGACGCATGCCTACAAAAACTGTCTTTGACAATTTTAAATGGAGTGAAAAATTAATCAGTTCAGGCTCAAAAGCCATAGAAGTCTCTCTTCCTTCCCCAGCCCCTTACTACACACTCCCTCTGTGATCTGAACATTAACTCTTAGGGACTATTGACTGAACATGATTCAGGGGTGGCTGGTTTGCATCAATATTTCTAAAATTCCTCTTATTATCTTGCAAATGTCAAAGTTTGATAAGAAGGAAGAAGGATGAAGCTATTTATAATTCAGAATGACTGTTACCAAAAGGTATTTAAAACCAAATCACAGTAAGTCAGAGTTTACTTTTAAATCAGCTTAAACAAAAGACACAGTTTGAAAACAATTAGTAAATCTGACAAAATTAACTTTGACCTTACAATCTTATAAATGCCAACACAGCTTTTCTTCCAGTGTCAGTATGCATGTGTGTCTGTGTGTGTATTTTCAGCAGTGCAGTAATTTCACAGCAAAGAGCCATACTGAGATTTAACTCTCAGGCAAGAATTATGCTTCACTGCTCAGGAGCTCCCCTTGGGGGTACGTGCTATTTCATTGCTCTGTTATGCTGGAAATCATCTGTACAGACAAGTCAGATTAGTGTTTCATTATTCTCATTATTTCTGGTAAGCAGACATCATCTCCCAGCCCAGCCTTTCAGTCATCCTCACTCCTCAGCTCACAGAGGAGTCTTTTTAGGTTTCTTTATAATTTCTCTCAGTTTTCCTCAAAAAAAGCCCAGGTGAATATATAAACTCTCTGCCTTCCACCCAGCCTGGGAAAGGAGACTGTAACGCTTCGGTAAACACACAGAAGATGTGCTGGTGAACATGTCAATCTGCTAAACCAGGAGGCAATTCCCTTTCCCCCTGAATTTAGCAGTCCAAACATTGGCATCCCCTTGCCAGCTGGTGCCTGTGCTTTCCTCTTCTTGTCCAGACCATCTGCAGCCTTCCCTGGTGAGAGCAGTTTGCATGTCCTCCCTCTAGAAGGAGACAGTCCTTTCTGTAGTCTGAGCAGACCAAGCAGCCTGGTCTGCATCTTGGCTGAGCCAGCTCTGAGCTGCAGGTGGGACCAGAGCCTTCCTGAGGTCCCTTCCTTCCTAAGTGATCCCATGGCATGCCCATGGCAGCCCCTGCCACCAAACTGCCTTTAGGCTGGGGGAGCTGAGGGAACAGCTGGGAGGTCTCTTTTGGGCATCATCATCTGGGGATCCTCCTAGCCATCTTCCTCAGCAGACTGATTGGCAGTGTCCTGAGCAGGCACACACTGCCTCACTGATCTCTCTATTGGGATATTCCCTTTCTGACCCAATGTTTCGGTCATTCCTGCCACGTAGGCTTCAGTTCTCACCACTGCCTTAACTCATAGAGGCTGGAAACATTGTTCAGCTTTGGCTTGCTAGGGTGAAGAACTGTAAACATGGTCCCTAGAGTTACCTGGTCCATCGTAATTTTCTCTCACTGAGTTATTTCCTTGGCCAGCCACAAGGCAGCAAAACTGGATAACTTGCTGGCATTTCAGGGGTCTCATTTATTTGGGGTCCGTTGACTACTGGCTAACACACATTTTTGCTTTCTGTGATTCTGTGCAGCTATTTGTGTGTTACTGGATCAGTTCTAAGTTCAAGGACTGGGTCCATGCCCTGACAGTTTGTTTCCCAGTTGAGATGGCAAGGCCTGGGCAGGGTCAGCCCTGGCCTTGTAATCTCCCATCTGCATGCCAGTTTTCCACAGTAAGGAGATGTGGTGTGGCAAGCCAAAGGGGCACCAAAGTGAACTCGCCAGTGGAGGAGCTGGATCCCAGATTGGAAATTTCTAGATGCTCAATGGAGCATCATATCCCCCTGATGTTCTTTCAGCCAGAATTAAAAGACTTAACATGTTCTCTCAATATATTTTTACTGAGGTAACACAGACTTAAATTGACTTTTTCTTATGCAGAGGAACCCACCATCCACCTTCCTAGACTCTTACATGTATTCCCTTTTTCTACACTGAAGGATACCAGGCATCTGCCAGCTGAGCTCTCTGCCATCTGTCCACAGCCATCTTTTTCAGCCTGCTTGTAACATTTTGAAGGGTATGCCTTGATCATCACTCCTCCCTGGACATGCTGGTGAGATTACAGCAGGTGTCTGGACCTAGTTTGTTCATTGCTGGCAAATGAAAGTTAAACGCCCCAACTCCATTAGTCCAAGAACTTAATTTTTGAATACAATATGCAATTCATGCAATGCATGAGAACAAATTGCCAACTTTGATTTGTAATTGCTTTAAAACCTGCCCTTTTATAAATGTTGCTTTAGTCCTGCTGGCAATTGTATTCCTGATCTCTTTACATAGTAAATGGGCTTTCATGTAGGTTTTAGAAAAATCCAATGTACAGGATGGTTTTGAAGTTTATTATTCAATTTAAAGATTAACCTATCAATTTAAAATTATTTATTCTTTGCTTTCAGTCCAAAACTACATTTATCCAGGCAGAGATAGTCAGTTATTAATGCTTTTGTTGAAAAGTCCTAACCCTCTTGGCTCTATTCACCTTCAGAAGACAGCTCCAGAATATGGGCTTTCAGTTTAAAAAAAAAAAAAAAACAACTTACCCTTTATGGCACTAAAAATGATTTTGAGAACCTGAACCAAAGTATGATGGCTGGCCTTCCATAGCTGGGAAACAGTGTAAAACTATAGCCATGCAGTGTGAACCACTTCATTCATCTCTGCCTTTGCTTTGACTTGCTCATTTGTTATTTATTTACACGCCATAGGCCAGACTCTCTCCTGTGCCAGAGCTCCACTCAGTGCAGTTTGGAGATGGGTCGTAAGGAAGTCATTACAGCTCTCCCCGGTTTCATGAGCGCTCCTGGCTTCTGCACGATTTGTCCAGGTTGCCAGGCAGTCCTACGTTAGACCTCAAGCGAGGCTCTTAATCGTGCATTACCTTCAATGTGGCTTAAGGATATGCCAAAACTGTGGCACATGCTTCTTTTCCTGGCGTAAACAATTGTTAAAAAAAGTGGCCTGATTTTGGAAAGATCCTGACAGCTAAGTTTTCTGAGCCTTCACAGTGCTTGATATAGTAAATTCTAGGCCATTTTTGATGAAGATACTTAATCCAAATACAGATTCAGAATTATATGCAGCTGTCTGTGATGGAAAATAATTCACAACTCTCTTTGTTCAGTGCTTGGTGTGACCGAGCTGGAGGCTTTCAGGAACTTCTGTAATATAGATATCACTTGTAAAGAAACAGCATTAGAAGATCTTTCCCAATACAAAAGGTTAAAAGTTATGGCAGGACGAATACTACTGCTAGAAACCCTTTTTGTCTCCCTCTCGCTTGGTAGCGAACACCACTGCCCAGGCTTTTCCCATACGACTGTGGGATGTTAGAAGAAGAGCCTGGAGAGCAGCCGCTGCATCCTGAGCTCATCCCACCCACTTCAGGCACTCCAGAGAGGTGCCTGGTCACCATAGGCTCCTTCTGTAGTTGGAGGAGAAACATATCTCCAGAGAGTGACTCTGGCCACTTGAGATCATCACCTACTTTAAAGGGAGCTGAAAACAACTTGGATCCTAACATATGGGTTGCTGTGAAGTGTCTAACGTTAAGTGAATGGTCTTTTTAACTATTTATCTCCACGTTTGAATACACTGAATACTTTTACAGAAAGATAATGATGAATTTCCCCCATGACTTCCTTTGTGAATTAACTTAAATCTTTATTGTCTTGATCGTTTATTGTCCCACAAATATTAAATTATTCTTGTAACACTCCTGTTCAGTGACAGGGCCTAATGGACAGATAGGGAACTGAGGTCCCAGGGGATGAAACTCATGAGTTTCCACTCACCTTCAGGGCCTGGTATGAAATACCTGACTCCTAATTTTTCTGACTTTTTTTTTTTTTTTGCTGTCACAGGGAGATCCCTCTGGCTGAAATTGCTCAGCCCACCTGTAGCTAGACCTGCAGTGTCTCCTCATGCAGCCCTGTGCCAGAGGCTAGGGCAGAAGCCACACGCTACTACAAAATGTGTGTGAAGCTGATATCTCAAGGGTACTGTCCCTCAGTCAAATATAGCTCAAATAAGCCAAGGGACTGGAAAGTTTCTGGCTAATGGGGTAAGTGACCTGCATAAAGATAGACAGATGCACATGCACACATGTATGCACATGTACATAGCACTCACCCACCAGTCTCATTCACTTAGAAAGCCTTGCTAAAACACTACCATGTATTTAAGAAGCCGTTGCAAGTTACAAACTGAAGTTTCATGGACCACCTTACTTCTAGCATTTTGTGCTTCCTGACTGCTTGATACAGTAACAATTTTTTAAGTATTTTTATAAAGTTCAAGTAGGGAGGCATTCCTACTTCAAATTGCAAAACCTCTGAAATACCACACTGAGACCAATATAGTTTGACATGTGTCTGCTTTTTGGAGACTACTTTCACTGTGTATACTTAAGCTATTTGTGTTAACAGAGGAACAGACAGAACGTGTTGCTTTTTATTTTCCTTGTGGACCACTATTAGCAGAGGATGAGACAAGTGCCTTGTCAGTGGGTTTCAGAAATATTTATCTAGCACAGTAGGATAGGAAACCTCAGTTTGCTTGGGCTCCACCCCAGCCGCTGAAGTCCTCTCCTCCTGTCTGCTGCTTCCCTCCTGCTAGACACTCTCTCCTGTTCGTGCCTGCATCCTTCTCTCAGTTTTATTCTGCACACCTGCCCAGTTCAGATCTCTCAGACCTTCCTTTCTCTTCCCAGTTTCTTTGCTTAAATAGACCTCATGCCCTGTGTCAGCCCTCGGCTCCCCCCACCTCCTCAACCAATTTTCTGTCCATTGAGTCTCAGGCTACCTTTCCAAGATCCTTGTCCAGTCTTTCTGTGACAGTGAGAGCCCGAGACACTGAGTGCCACCCTGCAGATCTGGATCCCACCTGCAGCTCAGGTCACACCAGGCATGGAGCAGCATTGCTGGGCAAGTTCCTGGTATTACTGGGCAAAGTGCATGGGTCAGCTGGTTTGTATGTGTCCATTTTGCTGTGAAGAGGTCAAGAATACTTAGTGAGAATGGATTTCTTAGACAATTTTAGCTGCTAAAATCAAGGTCTCTATTCGGTACACTTAGTCTGATTTTTCAAAGCAATAGAATCTGGTTAGATTTGAGTTGAAACACCTGATCAGCAGAAAGGACCCCTTCCCTACCAAGTCTAAAGTGCCTTCTGGAAAGCATGGGGGCATTTGGGGAAGAGGTTGTCAATATTAAAAAAAAAGAAAGAAAGAATGAAACAATGCATTTGTTCCCCCAGTGCCTGGCTCAGAAATGGCTCCATTAAACAAATAAAGACCAGCTTGAGGCATGGAAAATAACAGTACAGCCAGTTAAAGTCTGACAAAGCTATAAGCAGCCAGAGACAGAGTGAGAGATCCCAGGAGCTTTCACAGGAGATGGACAGTGTTGCCTCTGATAACAGTAATGCTCCCTGTAAGGCCAGTGAACAGGTGGGCTGTCCCCATAGGGGACAGCAACTTCCAGGCATGTCTCAGTGTAGGTATTTGCTTGCTGCTGTGTAGTAACAAACAGCACAGTGTCAGTGCGTGTCAGCTCACAGTCATTGGGGATCAATCAGGGCACTCCACACAGAGTGGGGATGCAGATTGCTTCTCCTCTGCCCTAGGGTTCCTTCCCCTGGAAGACTTGAGGAAACATTATTAACAGCAGAAGTTCAAAGAGGAGGAACTGCACAGTCTTGGTCTGGCTCAGAAGGACACTGTGGTCCAAGAGAATCTCGGCATCCTCACTGCTTTAGGGTTTCTGAATCACAAGTCCAGAAGGAAAATTGTATCTCACCCTGGGGCAAAACTGGGAACCATGTCAGAGGCAATGTCCCTAAGCTGTCTCACAACTTTGCATTAGATCAATAATGCAGAACTTGTGTTCAGGTGCTTCCACCTTATTTTAGCCATCTATTATATGCCTATTTTTATAGCCAAAGAAGAGAAGTGGGCTTCTCCAGAGGGTCATTCAGCCCAACTTGGGCAAGCAAACAAGCTAATCCCTCAGCCGAGCACAGGCAGTCCCGCCTTACCTCCCACAGAGACCTGAGACAGGTGACACATCTTAGAAAGTTCAGTAAAGAGAACTGAATGCAAAAGTATTTCTCAGGCTTACTCTTTGTGAAGAAGGCATTTGTACCTAGCAAAGCTCCTGCCGTAGAAGGTGTGCCCCTCTCCACCAACACTGCACCACTGATCATACCAGTCCTGCCTGGCTGGGTGATCCTGCAGATATCATTAATATTTTTTAAGAACTGATTCCTAAGGTGGGAGAGAAATGCATTTGTTGCCTGGGGTGGCTCCTAGACTGTAAATCATACAGCAACCCCACGTAAGTGCCTTATAGAGCTTTTAATGAACTGTGTCCCATAGGTGAAAGCCACCAGCAATATTAGAAATGGTGTTTATTTTATAGCCTAGAAACTGCATTTTAAATGCTAGTATAGGTTTATATGACAGTTCTATTAAATATAAAATAGACCCATTACAAAGAAAGCCCTTTACATCTGCTTTTATCTGTGTCTAAATGGCATGCCCAGCTCTGCAATTCCTCAAATGAGACATTTTTAGAACTTTATTTATGTTACACCCATAACAAACTAGCAACTAGAAAACTATAATGGGCACAAACGGCTAATAAAAATGAGATTGTTGAAAAATACTTCTTAATAGCAATTTACAAAGGATCCTGATAAAACAGAACTGAGGCTCTGTTTCCCTGGAAGTTTGCCACCGCTGGAATCACAGCCATTTGGCAACAGGTACTCCCCCTCTTCCATCTCCTGTGACCACTTCCCTCTGAGTATGCTGAAAGCCAAGTACCCTGAGGTTGTTCCCCTGCCCTGCCATTAGTCAGCTGGTGCCTACTGATCCAGAGACACCTTTAAGGAACCCTCTTTTCTCCCCTCCCACCAGGCACTGGGTTACCTGAAGGAGGAGGCATGTCAAGGGCTTTGTTACTTGCTTGGTGGGGAGCAAGGCAGCAAGGCAGGATCTGTCCCAGATGTGCAGAGTGTGCGCCGTTTCCTACTGAAATCTGCATCACTTCTCTGAGGAACTGATCTGTTTACACAAGCCGGCTAAGAGGAGCAGGTCAAACTTTCTGTTTATAGACTGAAAACTATTTTGCCCTGAGCTCAGTAACAGCTCTCTAGGAGAAAGATTGGGAGTTGAACTCATTTCTTCTGCAGGACAAGTTTTGTGGGATTTTGACAATGTCCATGTGGCCACTCATGTGATGCCAGGGGAAAACTTCCTACCACCCAAGGAAAAAAGGCCTTCTTCCAGATGTGCACTTGTCTGCAGCAGATCTACTCACTAGCCAAGGGAGGCAAGGGTGAGGCAGCACGTTCTAGTAAAGGTCAAAGTCTTTGGTCTGTTCTAATTGCAGGTAGTGATGAATGTCCTTGAATACAAATTGATGTCTTAACCAGTTCAGCATTATATCTACCTAAGGAGGAGAAGTTCCTGCTAATGAGTTTTTATAACCCATGGAAAACAACCAAGTTTTAGAAAAAATTCAGAAGTTTTTAGTAAAGAATCAGCAGGCGCTGAAAACACTGTACAGTGCATTGGAAAGGTGGTGATATTGAGGGGAAAAAATTACATCATAGTGTCACTTAAGACATGCACTGGAAGTTGGGTGTTCATGACACTACTTTAGGCTTATAGAGTGAGAGACAGTCCAATCCCCATGTGAAGTAAGATTTAAAACAATGTGGGAAGCCACTTACCTAGCCTCTCCAAGGAGGCTGCGAGAAGCACTAGAAATAGCACCCATGTGCCAGGAATCACAGCCCAGCTCCCTTCTGACCAGACTCACAGCTTTCTGCAGTCTTACACTCTAATTCTTCCATCATGCTTGCTCCTAGTTTACTTTGCAATGAAGGCTATACATTATGTCCTTACAAATTCTTTTTTTACCCCAAATAGATTCAGCAGTATAGCCTGAACTGAGACAGGTGTTATGTGCTAAATAGAGCATACAGAGGTAGAAAAAGAGCTTTGATAATACAGGTACAGGTAGACATGCAGGTGTACATACACCTTCAGGTATAAATGCGAGTGATAGCTATTCAGTGCTCTGTGAGGCCATATCAGTGCTGGGATTTGCAAACACTCGATTCATTGCAGCTTTGTGGCTATCAGCATAAAGAGTTAGCTTTCAGATAGACCATTGTTGGCTTTTGCACTGAAAATGAAAAATTTGGCCAAAGACTAAACAAAAGAGAAAAAAAAATCTGTTAAACTCTGAACAAAATTATGGCAGCAAAAGTGGCAGGAACTGCAAAGGCAGCATCTATTTAGAGCTGGGTGAATCACTGTGTGCAGATTAGCGTGGCCCATGGGTAGCAGGGCTTCCACTGTAAATGCAGACAAATGTTTCTTCTTTTCTTGTTTTCATTCTGAAAGAACCAAAGAAAATAACACAAGTATTTCCCCTGAAAAATTTTAGCTAATATGAACATTAATATAGTTTCACAGGCTGTTAACTGATCCAGTAACATAGGACCCTAGTTTATTTGAACTGATCCTAAGGGAATTAGCAAAACAGAAAGAGTAAGCAAAATTTGGGTTGCTTTATTCGCAGGGGTAGTCAATAAGAATACTTGTGCAAGCAAGACAAGTAAGATCTGACCCAAAGAAAATACGTTTGGCAAATTCATGTAAACCGGAAAGTCAGTAGCAGCTATTGAGAAATCGTAGTCATATTTTTAACTTGTCCTACTGAGGATTGCCTTTAACCACATCTCCCCATCCCTTCTCTCTCCCCCTTCTCCCAGACTTTTGTCCCAAGTACTTAATTGTGACTAAAATATTTGTACTGGGAAGACATCAAAGGCACTGAGTTTAGAAATTCAATTTTATATAATGCAAGACCCCTGAACTTTCAAGAAAGTTCATTTCATCAGCTATCACTAATCATCTGTGAGTCTGGTGCTCTACCAACTAAAACATAGTATTATGAATGGATTTTCCCCACATCTGAAGTGTAAGAACAATTACAAATATGAACACAAGCAATGATAATACTTTGCATGATTCTATTTTCTGATTTGGCAATGAAGTGCAGAAATAAACTGATACTTTTGCTTTAAAAAATGGGTAGCCTGTAAAGCCAAAAAGTATAAAACAAGTACTTGGTGAAGGGAGGTTTTTTGCACATCTGCTCTAGCTGTTATTTCTTTGAATCTTCCTCCTCCACTGCTCTTCATCTCTGATGTTTCACTCAAATTATGGTATTAAAAAGTGCTGAGCACCCGCTAACAGAGAAGAAAGGCTCTCCACTCCTACCTCTCTGGGACTGAGGATGTTAACACTTTAAGGAATGGGCCTTTGGTGCAATGACATTTTCACCTTTAACTGAAGCAGCATGATTTGAAGATGGGAGGATCACCCTGAGCTGGGATTTGCTGCATTCCTGCTGCCTCCAGTGATGCACAAGAGCCACTCAGTGACAGGGAAAGGAGAACCTTTTGGAAACATCCATCCCTGTCAGAGGAGAGATTTCCTCCTCCTTTTCCAGCAGAAGAAACAGAGAGATATTATCACTTTTTGCAAATGCCTTGCATACATGCAGAGCATGATTCTTCACTGGCTGATAAAATCGCATTTAGGACAAGAGTAGCCATGGCCAACATCTCTCAAAATAGCTAGATTGGGGTCCGGCAAAAGCAATTTAAAATTAATAGGGCCATATACTTTATTTAATGAAAGGACAGTTATACAAAACTTCTGAAAAAGGAACAGTAGTGATTTAAAATACAACTTTGATCAGATGCTGGAGTTATAATTTCTATGTGTAAAGCGTAATCTGTTTCTTGGATGACAGAAATAAGAAAAATCAGTAGTGCAAGAAGGAAAATGGGTCAATACTGCAGAAAGGAGCATATTGCTCAGTTCTCATCTGTGACAAGCTGGTTTTCAAATGAAAAGCAAATGACAGCTACTCACAGAGGTGTAAAGGCATAATCCACAGTAAAATCAAAGGAAGACTCATACGTCTCCTGGAGATACCCCATGCACAGCAGAAATGAATGGCAAAATTCGGTACTTGCCATTCTGTGCAATGATGGCAAACCTGTCTCTGCAAGAACTGCATTTTATTGGTCTCCAATTGCAGTGATTCTGTCATATACAGTTGCAGATCTCTCTGGTTGTATAAATCAGTGCTTTATCATTAACATAAGCCAGAATACATCTCCTAAGAATGAGAAACTACAGGAAGAAAATTGCATTCTGCATTCACCTCCCCAGTCAGAATTGTGTTGATACTGTTTTTGTGATCAGCTCTGGAGCACATGCTTGGTTATCTTCTACAGATTCAGAGATCTCTGTTATAAAATCCCAGTTCAAAGTAAGAAATATGAGTGAGAGATTTTCTATTAACATTTGTGTGGTTTGTTTTGCAATGCTTTTCCATTCTGAAGATATGCTTGCAGTATGTACATAAATATTTCCAATGTCTTCCAGTTTGTGGACCCCTGAAAGTTTTCCCATGGAAATATGGATACCTGCACACACAGCTTAAACTGTTCCTATTTGGCTATAGGTTTGTTTTTCATAGCTACCTTTTGCAGGTCCCACAGTAACCTTCTTCCCCGTGGATCTTCAAGAGTTTCCTGACCTCATGTTAAAAATTCAGGTCTTACACTAGTAATAAACAAACTTCAAAAGATTTAGGTTGTATTTATTTAAGCACCATGAATCTGAATATATACCAGAACCTTTTGTGTCTGAAGTTTTTGAGGAAAGAATAGGTCATCACTTTTCAATTGGTTAACAAACATTAGGGAAAATGCTATTAGTTGTCATCTTTTTTTAACTACAAAATACAGCAAAAAATATTTCTCTGTCATTTGTGGTTCATGGAAGGTTGCAGAGACTGAGTTATCCTATCTTGCACTTCAGAATGGCTTCCAGTCGTATTATTTTTAGAAACTAGAACTACAATAAGAAGAATATTATCATATGTATACACCAATTTAGACAAACTCTCCCCCCCTTTTTAAGCTTTTTGAAAAGAGACATGTAGATCTTAGGTTAAGCTTTAAGAGGAATAAGGATTAATCCAGGCCATTCTCAGATCACTTTTGAAAAATAAGAATGAGCAGATCAGAGTGAATTTTATTCTAAACACTTAAAAAGGATACCAGTTATACCAGTGCAAGTGATACAGAATGAAAAAAGTCGGTGAGCAACAAGGTAGCTCTAAGTTCTTTCTTCTTCAGAAACTGCATTTATATTGAAAATGTATAAATATATCGTGTTTATACAGTCAGATGACTTCTTTCCTAGGAGATCATGGCTTATTTAAGGTCAAGAAGAAGTTATTAGGGAAAGAAAAAAAGCATCCTAGAAAGAGCAAATCTCTTGACCTGGTAGCAGATTTATGCAGCTGAGACTAGATTTCAGCTCTCCTGAATCAAAGCACTGTTTCTTAACTCCTAGATTGTACCAAATTACTCATATTTTAATGGTTATGATTTTGTTTGAAGTTTTCAATATCAACCAGCATTAGTCATATTGAGGCACCGTAACGAGATGAAATCACAAAAGCTGTGCTGCGAGGATGGTCCTACAGTGCACTTCAGGGCTGGGCCTTCAGAGCTGCGTGGTTAATTCGTGAAACCAACTTGTTTGAAAGATCTGGCTTTCTCATAGGAACACAAATAAGCTTTCTTACAGGTGTCTGGTAGCAGTCTTCCTTTTCTGAATGCGCAGAGGAGCAATCTGATGATATTTTTAAAATTCCAACTCAGTTTTCTGCTGGCTTATAGCTGAACCCTATAATGCAAAATTGTTTGGCTGGGTATGATCTGATGACCAACAGAGTCCTTGTTGATTCTTGCTTCCACATGTTTCACCTTTGTCAAACCTCTCACGACTATTTGTCTTTTACACAATCCAGCCAGATGCTCCACTGCCATCCCTGCAGAGTAACTGTGTCACCAGCTGAGGCTCACAGTCTCGCTGATTGCGCGGGCATTGCTAGTGCCTCCTTCTTCTCACTACTCCACTTTTTCACTAACAGTTAAAAAAAAAAAAGAGTGGGGGGAACGGAGGGGGTGGGGGGAAAGCCTTTGTAACTAGCTAGGGAAGCTAATAAAGATCTGAACTGTTACCTCTCCTCCCAAAAGATGCAAACTAAACCACCCATTGATCTGGGAGGAACTCATTAGGAAGCCAAAACCAAGCGCAACAAATCATGGAAAACATCTGCAAGTGACTTCAGCTAAAATACATGATGGGAGGGTTTTCTGTGTCCCAGATAACCCTGAGTTCAACTTTCACCAAAAGCAAGGATTGCTCCTGGGTGAAGACCACCACCTCTGTTTCAGTGACAAAGCATGAGGGGTTCAGGGCTCATGTATTAAGGCGTCATTCTCAGTGCATGCAAAAAGACTCTTCTATCCTCTGGGTGACCGAGGAATATTCTCTCAATAGCAAGCGACTAGTTTCCGTAAGAGTATTTTTAGAGTTGCAGAAAGAAATGTTGAAGGTAAGATGGCTGTGTACAGAGAAAGATTATATTCCAATAATCACTTCAAAGAGAATGAGGGGAAGGCATGTTTCTAATTTCTATACAAAAACAAAGGAAGTAATTTCTTTCAAGGTTTTTTATTTGTTTTTCAAATTGCATAGTGCTCAACTTTTAAAATAATAATCATTCTTGACAGCCATTTAATAATTGTTAGTGATCTATAGCTTTATTATAAAGTACTCATCTAATGATGTATTTCCTTTACCCTAAGGGCCAAGTACAAAGCAGGGAAATTATCTCGGTGATACTTTTAATAACTTCCTGTGGGATTGCAAACTCTGGCTGAAGCTGTCTCTGCAAAAGAGTTAATCATGTAATTTCGCAGATTAGACAACACAGGGTTACTAATGAGAAACTTCAGTTCAGTGATAAACTCTTTTTTTTTCCAAGAATATTTTGAGAGGCCTGTAACCTTTGGCTGACACCCAACAAGGCTATTAGTTTAACCATGGGATGCACTACCAAATGCACAAGAGTCAGCAGAACTTTTCCTTCTGAAAATTGCTCGTAACCCTCCATGAAGAAGCCTTCGAAAACCCAGAAGGGATAGACGGAAGGGAGAAATCAGACAAAAAGGGGCTGACTTATCGGCTTCCGATAATTGGCACCGCTTCAGCTTCCAGTTTCTTTTCAACAACGTCCGCTCACTATAGCAACCCCGGATCCCATTTAAATGTCATGCTGCCCTCTGTTCTATAAACATGTATCATCCATCACTAAATATTTAGATCTGAATTGTTGGAGCTGAGTTCTGTGCCAGGGGTAAGGGGATTAATTCCTTTCAAGGCCCTCACATGATGGATTTTTCGCTGAAGTAAACATCCGAGAAGAGCTCACACTATGGCCATAAAATATATAAATAAAGTTTAAAGTTTAATTAAGTCAACATTATTTAAAGTGGTTGTCATATTTTATGGTGAACTCTTTGTGTTTATTTTGTATGACTCCCCATAAATAGTCTCTCCCCTTCAGACAAAAGGCACGGCTGGGTTAAAGTGAAGGGTCCCATGCGTGGTACGGGAAGGAGGATCTCCCAGGCTCGGGGGATCCGAAACGCGCCGTATCGGGCCTTCTGCTATCTCGTGTCTTCCTAATGAGCTGAGATGTTGTGCAGACACAGGAAAAGCATGGCGGAGTTACAACAGATGTGACATGGGGAAGCCTTTCGAGTGGCTATCTGGGCTTGGCAGAGGGAGGGCCTCATTCTGCCTGGTCCAAAGGCCACTGATGTCAAGGAGACAGAGCTCGGAGGGGGCAGGTCGAGAGGGGCAGTCCCTCCTGTCTCCACCAGAAAGGGGATTGCACCAAGCCCTGGGAGAGAGCTGGCATTGCTCCTATTCCTCTCCCACCTTTCCTTCTCCCTAAACAAGTCCCCCAACCCAACAAGGTGTACTTTCCAGAGGAAAATGGTATGACGTCATTACGTGGCCTAATCTTTTGCAAGAACAAGTGTAATTTTAAAAGTGAAAGAAAATAAGTGGAGAAATTCGTCAAAGTGATTGCAAATCAATGCTGTCCTGTAGCGAGGTCTTGTAATGCCCTGATAAGGACTTCTGGATAATTAGGTAAGCACCCAGGCGAGAGAGGGTGAAGCAAATGCTAGAGCTCCAGGTCAAACCCAGGGAAAACTTGCATTCAGCTTCTGCACTCCCTCAGCTGCTGTGGGCAGCTCCTGCCTCCGCTCCCCATTTGTACATCAGCAGTGGGTTACATCTCCGTAAAGGGAGTTGTTATTAGGGCAAACATAAAACTGTTGTGAGATACTCATATTCTCGAGGGACGTGTGCTGTATAAGACTGAAACCTCTTTTTTTCTCTCTTTCTCAGGATTTTCTATTTCTGTGAAAGGGGACTAGAAATGTTGCCAGGACAGCAGAGCTCAAAAACAGGACTAGGAGCAGAGACATTAGCTGTGACAGGAGTTTGTCACTGATCTCCTACATGCCTGAGAACAAGTCATTTGGTATTTCTGTTTCTTACCAATGAAAGTGGAGTAACAGCATTTTATCTTGTTTAACCTGCTTCAACCGTAAAGTTCCTGCAGCAGGGCTGGTCTTTTACACTGTGTATACAGTGCTCACACTAAAAATTTCCAGTCTCTGGGAATAGTCACCTATACCTGCTATCATGCTGCAAACAGTGAAGCAGTTGAAGAGCATATTCCCCCTTTTGGTTCCAGTTATTCCTCTCTGAACAACTTTTTCTGCAAACATGTGAGAAATGCCAGAAAAAATGTAGGTGAACATTATTCCTGTACCTATTCATGCCCATTCATCCTGTACCTATTTATAAAGTAAATATATATGTGTGTATGCACATCTGTATATGTAAATGCACATATACACTTTACTGATTCTCAAATACCCATGTTTAATCTATAGGCATGGACACGTTCACTCAAATTCAGAAGCATAGGTCATGCAGTCAGCTCATGAGGGGAAATGCAAGGCATGCTTTGTCCAGACAGGGCACATGCAGAAACACAGATCAGACTGAACTGAATTTACCAGACAGTAAATTCTCTTTCTAGCAAATGAAGCCACAAACAGCCATATGATGAAAGATCCCTCTGCTTTCATTTTGTATCAGTACTGATTATGTTGCCCCAAAATCTTTAGCATTAGGTAACACGATCATGCTGAAGGTAGTATGGAATTTAATGAGGTCTTAATCTATGTGACAGGTTAAAAGCTATGAGACTTTCTAAGGCTATATGTGGTATAAATGGAGTGCAAGCTAATATTATTTGATAAGATAGGAAGAGGCCCTGCTGAAGGGAAAGCATTTCCCTACAGGCTCTGGACTTTGGTTAGAAGTGAAACTGTTAAAACGAAAAAGACACAAAGAAATAAAGAAATATAAAGAAAGAAAGAAATAAGGACAAAAAGGGAAGAAAGGAAGGAAGGAAGGAAGGAAGGAAGGAAGGAAGGAAGGAAGGAAGGAAGGAAGGAAGGAAGAAAGGAATAACAAGCAGAAGGAGAAAGATAGGAAGAGAGAGAAAGAAAGAATGAAAGACGAATAAATGACCTTCAAAGTACAAAAGAGCAGCTCCATCACTCCAGAGCAAGAGAACAGTTTTGAAAAAAACAGAGAGGAGAAAAATGTTTTAATTTGAACTTCATTTACAAGCAGTAAGGGTTTGTCAAAAACCAGTTAAGGAGTGACTCCTAAAGGGGTTAATGGTGGTCAAAAGTCACCAGTGCTACTTTTAATGGCATAGAGTAAAATTCAGCCTGTGCAAAGAGCTAGCACTAAGCTTGTTTATCTTGTAAGCCATGTTCCCTCTGTTTGCCAGCCAGCAAAAGCTGCTTACGGGGTCCAAGACTTCCTTTCTAAGCTGCCAGAACTGGGAAATGGGTGGCAGGTTTGATTGCACCACTATTTCTCACGCCAGAGAAGTATTGCAATGTGCAATGATATTCATGTCTCATAACAACCTCTGCTGCACTTCCTTCAAGGGCGTTCCCACCTGCAGGGGCACAAAATCACCACCCTGAGGCTCACGCACTGGAAAAGTCCCACAGAAAGGACTAAGCAGGACTAGCATTGTTTTAGCCTCACTCCCTAATGTGGGGATGGACTTAGATCCCAAGCCACTGGCCACACTTCTGACAAGTTGTGTTTTACTCTATCATGCTGTCTTCCAATGGCCAGCCAGATAAGCTATCCATGATATGTACTATTAGTGTTAAATTACCTTCTTCCCAACTCATCCCCCCACCTAAGTTGTCAGCTGCTTTGGCAAACAGTACAGCAGAAGCACAGTGTTTCTCCTGCTGGTGGTCTTACACATATGCATGTAGAGTTTGTTGCTTAGTTTGTATCCCCAAGTACCTTGAAAGCTGAGTATTAATGAAGTATTAATACCATGTCTGAAACACTAGAGGTGGGAAGTAAATATATCAGAAGTTATTGGTACAGACAAAAATATGCATTTTCAAAGTAAAACCAAAATCAAGTACTATTTCACTAGTATTTTTATGGGGGTGAGTGGAGCTTACAGGAAAACAAATATCCTATCTCATGACCATTTCCGATGAGTCAAAAGTTTTCCCATTACTCCTTTCATGGTGGGCATTGGATAAGCCAATGCCTTGTTTGATCAAGAACAAGAGTGTCTGTTAAGAGGACAATCCCCTGGAAAGGAGGAGGGATTCAAGTAATTGCTTTTCCTGACAGGAACACAAAACTACCAGATGGGAAGTGATGATTAGGCAGTCTCTTTGCCCAATTAATATTGAATTTATAGAACTGTGTGAAATAGTTCCAGTGAGGGAGACTGATGACGACTTATTCCAGTCAAGGGATTCATTGTGGACTGGGAGAGAAAGGATTAGGTCTGGGAAAGTGTAAATATGAACACTAGCTCTCAGTTTGGCATAAGTGCTTGTTGGCTGTGCTGTGGATATTAGCTTTCTCTTTTTCCTTGACCAGAAATGCAATCATTGTCAGACACGCTATATATATTTGTGCAGAAATGTTTAGTTTTGACAAATCAACAGTTTTTGACAACAAAATAAAACAAAAAAGCATTTTCACTGGCAAATTCTTGAGCAGCCCTAGCAGTCAATGCTCCCAGAATTGCCTTTAAACAGCCAAATCATTCCCACAAGTATGAATATGCAGTTCCAGCTACTTTAATGGAATTTGCATGTGTATATCAAGGGGCAGAATTTGGCTCTTGGTCTAAAACACATTGAGCACTTTTTAAAGAGAAACTCATTTAGCAGTGATGTAAGTCTTTGCAGTTTCCCTGTTTTGTCTATGCAAGATTCCAGTTTTATAAAATGGTATGAATATATGAAATGTATTTATACTTGGCTTTTATAGCAGTATGCAACTGTCTAACAAGCCAGTCAAGAACATCTCAGTTAATTGATGTTTACCAAAACAGTTATCCCTCCATTGCAATCCTTTTATTCCAATAAAAATTATTATGATTCTCTGTACTCAGATTTTTCCTGATTTCACTGCTTTCATGCCAAGGGAATTCCAGTGATTTCAGTAAAGTCACCCTGGCAAACAACTGATTCAGCGAAGTAGTAAATCAGACTCTGTGAAAGAAATCCTGGTCCGTTGAACTCAGTGGGAATTTTGCCATTGATTTCAAGGGAGCAACATTTTCACTGTATCTCTATAAAATAAGAACTTTTCTTTGTGTAGGTGTAAAATAAAGTTAATATCTCTAGTTATAGTGACCAGATATGCACAGTATAATTACTGCTTTATTTCTTCGTATACAGAAACAACAGAGAACTTTTAATCTTGACTTTTATTTTAACTCTCACTGGTAAGTATACTTTCAGCTACCAATACTTCTGGAGAAATAATTCAAAAAGGTATAAACAAGGTAGTTTGAGCATAAGCCTTATCCAAGGCATCCTGAAATCAAAGTTTGGTGTAGCTGACCTAGATATTTCTTCAAGAGGAGTGTGAAAATAAACAGTGACGTGAAGTGTTTGGGTTTTACTTGTTTTTTGGCAAACAACCTGGCCCTGATTCACCTCTCACTTAATTGTATAAGTGCTATAAGCAATAAAGTCAGATCTCATCATCTGGAAATAATAGAAGAATGAAAAAATACTGTGGAAATTGTAATGGGGTCTTGACCACGAGAACGCAAGCTTGCAGTTTATCGGTTGAAGCATTTCTGGTAGGGACTGGCCTTCTCCAAGGTAGTGGCAGGAGATTCTCTGGTGTGCTTTGAACCCATCTTTTTTTGACTATCTGTGACCAGACTCACACACAGGTGATAAGAGCAGAGAAGAGCTCATGGAGTGATTAAGAGCTCATTGAACCGGCTTACCAAAGTGCCCACTGGGGATCCCACCTTAGAAGAAAAGACCAGAAAAGCTTGGAATTGTTTAGCAATACAATGAAACCTGAGGGAAGACAAGGTTACTCTCCACAAATACACTAAGGAAGAAGAGAGGAAGAAATACTAGGAAGAGGAGAAGTTTAAACAGATGGAAAATATTGTCACAAGGAGAAATGGTTATAAACAGTCCAGGAATTAATTTAGGCTTCAAGGCAGAAGGTGGTTTCTGGGTCAGGTTTCCTTGAAGGCAGCAGGTAAAAATGGGAATATTCAAGGTAGAGCCTGGTGAGTGTGTGCAGATGGTAGGAGATGGGGCTTGTGAAAATGGGGAGTCACTCTGTGGCACAGGACCATCCTTTTAGTCTCAAATTCCTCTGTTCTAAATCAGGTGTAGTTCTGCTGAAGACCCTGTTCCACAAAGCTGGTAATAAGGAAGAGTGTATCAACTCCTCCCCTATGAAAAATCACTTTAGTGACTTTGCTCTGATATCCGGGTAGCCTCAAAAAACTGGTCTGCCACCAGAGCAGTGAGCAATTCTTAAGGAAACAGGTATGTCCCACCCGCATGCATGCTCCACTCCTCTCTGTATCTGGGCTGCCTCATATAAAAAGTGTTGACAGCTCCAGTAGGGATTTTACAAGAGATTGCCATTCATATTCCTCAAGGACCAAAAGATCCACATGGGAATATTTAATATAAACAGTAATAGTTTCCCACATCTTTGTTTAGAGAATAGCCTGAGGATTTCTAAACTTTAGGATCATATTCATTCCAGAAGAATGGTTTCACTTATAGCTGTATAAATCATTCCTTTACTTAAATGATGATTTTTTTGCTTGTATCTGAATATTTGAATACGATATCCAGGTAGTCAGACTGTCATGGGTAGTACAGGTAACTCTCACCTCATCTAGTTTTACTTTACAGTGAAAGACCTGATCTGCAGAGACGTTTAGCTATCTGCTACTACAGTGTGAGACCTGCCAGACTTCCAGGAAACACAGTGGGGTTTTTTTAATAAAACAAATTAGGAAAAGATTTCCCTGAGATTTTGAGATTGGACTTGCAAAGAAATCTGGAGCTGAAAAATTAAAGTCCCACTTCCACCTGGGCTGGGCTTCTAATCGCAGTTTTGGGGCTGTGGAACTTAGTACTCTTGAAAGTCCAGCCTTGCCGTTAAGTGCCTAAGAAGGAGCAGTTAGATACTGAGCTGTTTGGAGTACCTGCTCTGAAGCGTCTAAAAGGCCATTTCTCTTAGCTTGCCTTTCAGATATTCTAAATGCCTTTTTGGCCTACTTAGCACTTTTAAACATTCCTAACTTCCTTAATAAATCCTACTGCTATATCACACTTGTCACTACTAGCCACAATCTGATATAGCACATGCAACCTCCCTTGGAATTACCAAATGTAGGGGAGGGGAAGAAAAGCTATCTTTTTGTTAAGAGATAATGATACAGTATTGCTGACTTCTAGCATTCATGCGTCAGGCTCACAGATGACTATGAGACTGGAATACCTTTATTTCCTTCCGTTTGCCTGCTGATCTCTGAGATTTTAATGCTTGTATGTGTCAGCTCTTCTCCACAGCCATGTGGGCTTGTGTGCACCAGAAATGAACAGTTACTGAATAATGGAGTGCTGCGTATTACCTATTCATGAATCATTTCTCCACTCACAGATATCTGTATTCTGAGTTTCTATTTTCATATCTATGCGCTCTGGGTAAGTTTAAGCAATGCTGACGCTCTCTCCTGGCCCACTGGTTGAACATTTGTGTCCTGCTGTGTTCCTGAAAATTGAAAGGACAGATGAAAAATAGAGGTCATAAGGCACTGCAAAAATCAGTGCCTGTTCTTTCACAGCTATAGTTAATCCTTCTTCAGAAAATAACTGATACCTAGAGTTAACAGTGGGAAATTTTGATAAAATTTCCAGTCCATGAGTTCTGAAGAGTCTATGAACTCAGGGAAAATTTCAGACAGAATTGAGACAACATAACCTTAACAACTCTATGTGCCCTGCAGGGTTTTTTAACACATATTGTTCCTCACATTCATTTATCACTGTTCCAGGAAATGAATGATGACATAGATTGTGCTACAACCGATTCTTCCAAAGTGGGAAGTGTGCATGGTATCATCCAGTTTAAGAGATAAAGTCAGAAGGAGGAGAAGAGCCAATACTCTTCTGTTTGTACCTCACGAGACCATGACAAAAATAAAGGGGGATCACTTGTTTGGAAGACTGGGGCAGAAGGGTCTTTTACACGCTTGTTGGCTGCTACATTTTGTTTCTGGAAGTTAAGAGAAATACACCTTCATCTCTGTGTTTGCAGCTTTAGTTTACTGTTTCTGGTCTCAAGTCTTTGATGTCAAGAGGAAGGGAGCAGAGACGTTAGGACATAAAGAACCTCTTCCACTTGCCAGGTGAACTACAGAAGCTACAGCCACTTTCTTCCTTTCTACACAAATGATATGTAATGTTCCCTTCGGATAGACACAGGAAGGTAAAGCAGCTCAGCATGACCAGTGTCTTTCCTCACCAGTGCAGTCATTAAACAGAACTAAATTTAAGTGAGTTACCTCTACTTAACGTTAAACAGTAGTTCATTCTTTACAAACAAGGCATTGGTTTTTGTAAAAAGGATGCTTTACATGAAGAGAACCAGAAATTCTTTCTTGAACATTCATACAAAGAATGCATTGATCTGATTTATCCATTTCCTGGAATTCATGAAAAACAGAATAATATAGCTTTCTGGTATTTTGTAAGAACTATTAAAAAAAAAAAAAAGACCAACAAGTAATCTAAGTCCATCCAGTTAGATGTTTAGACTCATTACATAATGTCAGAGCTGGGCGAAAAGAGTTAACTTCCAATTCATTAATATTTACTTTTTCAGTAATCAAGTGTGTTATTAGTGCCAAAGGCAAAAAGCCAAAATATAAGAAAGTGTTCACCAAAGGGGCTGCTTTGTAAAGCTTGGTCAGTATTGGAAATAACTGGTGTCAAACGTCCTTTGTGAAGTGAATCACAGCAACTGTATTCTCTTGTTGTACTTGTTTCATCATCTGAAATTGCGGTTTAATTGTAGTTTGCAATGGACAAAGTATCTGTGTATTCAAGACATTTCTCTTGATCATGTGATTGATAAAAGTTTTCATAACTGGGCTTAGCTGATTTATTTGGTTTTATGCTTCTCTTCTGCAGCCTCTCTCCTTATTCTCCTATCTGGACTCTTAACAACTTTTACTCCAAGCACGGCAATATTTATGGTGTGCCCTAAAGGACAGTGCCCCTTAAAAACATATTCATAAAAGTTAGTACAATCCTCAAGTACAATGAGTTCAAAAGAAAAAACAGTCTGGAAATGAGCTTTGAGATGAATGCTTTAGAGTAATTATCTGAGGTACACTGGCAGTCTCTAATGAGACATTTGTAATTTAATTGTGTCATGGAGAGACTATAACTTTCCCCCAGAGTCCACATCCAAGTTTTTTTTTATAATGACGATAAAGTAACACACATACCAAAAATCTTTTGAATACACTATAACTTCTTCCAAAAAGATAAAGAAGGCCTATATCCTATTTATGTCACTACACTCAGTTGCATAACAGAGCTTACAACAAGATAGAGGGCAAGAATCAGTCTATAAGCATTTAATAGTGTATAATTCTTTACATTTCTCTTTTAATCACATGATAATTTTTGGGGACCAGTTCATATCAGTACTAGAAAAGAAGAAATAAAGTTACAGGACTGCAAATGGTTGTTCTACAGAATCTTTATATGGGATTATGTTGTGTTTGATGCTTCCTCCGGGGATGAAAATGTTCTAATACAGCATGACTAAGCTACTCCTGCATCAAATTTCTACAGATTTGGATAGAGAATTGTAAAGATTTTTATGTTTCAATCAATACCAAAATGCTGCCTATTCACTCCATGTTTCCTAAATAAATTAGGACAAGCATGTCTTTCAGATATAGAAATAGATTGTGCAATACAGTCACTTGATCATACCCAATGAGCCCTCTGGGTCCCTCAGCTGGAATGGTATATTTACTTCTCTTGCAGATTTAAGCAGTTTTTTTGTGCTGTGGTTCTGTTTATTAAATTGCGCTGGAGGTAATCTCCAAAGTTCCAGCTTGTTGGGACAACTTTCTCAAGCACTGAAAGTTATTTAAAATGGAAGTGACCTTTGACATCAAACTTTAACTTCAACAGATATCTAAGCATTCATTTTTTAGGCAAAAGTAGGACATATAACCCAGGAGTGGGAGGTAGAGGAGGGTGAAAAATATTCTGTGTTCTAATTCTATGGCAAATATTGCAAAAATACCAAGTCCTACAAGAACCTGCTTTTGACTGTTTTCCTCTGACTTGTTTCTGTCACTCAATCTGGATACTTGAGAACTGTGATCTAAATACAGGACAGGGAGTCATCATTCTTGTATTTCAATTCTGTCTTCAACATGAACTGTCTCTACATTTTTAGGAAAAGATATCTCACACTGAGATAGCTTTTCAAAAGCCATTCTGAAATTTCTCATGAAGTTGGGAATGTCAGCCCAAGAATCTGAAGCTGCCACCCTTGTAGATGCTGTTTACAGTGCAAGGTCTCAGATGAGAGACATGAAACTCCTCCTCAGAAGCAACCCCAATATATCTTTTTCTCATTTTGGAACCATTTTTAATTTTTTTCACCCCAATAAATTAATTTTTTCATATGCTTTCTGCCATCTGAAGGTGAATATTTTCATCAATAAACAGCAATTAATTTAACCAAAGAATCAGAAAAATAATCTCCATCTAAAATAATTTTTTATTGAAAATGAGGTTTAGCGAGATCCCTTCCAAGCTCCATAAACAGTATGATAATAATATTTATCATGTAATTATTTAATTTTCTATTCCAGAAAGTACATACAGATTGCAGTAAAATACTGCTGAAACCTGAAACAAAAGATAATTAAATCATTATGCACAGGGGTATATGAAAACTGATCAGGAAAGATCACAGCCATTTGACCATTTTGGTCTGATTCTTCATTGCCTAATAGCTTGTGGAGTCATTTACAGGCATGTATAGGGAATATGAAACTGAGGAATGCAGTCATGACCACTGTATTTCCTATTAACTTTTAGTAAAAATAGAAGAATATACATTCTAGTCAGTGCAATGTGTTAGGCTTCACATTGCAGTAGCTAAATGAAATTTTATGGCCTTAATTTTACAGGAAGTTAGGCTAGACATGCAATTGCTTCTTCAGGCCTTAAAAATCTGGGAACTGTGAAGTAAATGACTGTATTGGGTTCAAGTCAATGGAGACTGAAGTTCTGCTGCAGCTGGAAGGGATATGAATTTGCAGGAAATACAGTACAGTATACACCAGAAAAGGAATGGGTTGTTTCAAATAAAAAGTTGTGTGACTTGTTGCTAATTCCAAAGAAAGAGGTTACAGCTTGCAGATGAGGCATGGGCTGTAAACTATTCAGGATGACTTTCATTGCTCAGAGGGTATAATTAAAAGTATGAAGCAAACTGCCAAAATCTACAATAGAAATAAATAGTGTACACCAGGTCAAAAGGGATCTGGACTCATTTCTGGAAGAAGAGACAATGCACAGCTGTTAGCTTGATTTTTTAAGGGTGAAGATGATCAGTTACTATATAAATTGATTGATATTTCCTGGGCATGTTCTGTTAAGATTTAAAGACTTCTCCTGGACCTTTATGTATCCTTATTTCTTTCTGGCAGCTGCATCCATCCAGGAGCAAATATATTCCATTGACTGGAAATGTATATTGTACAGTAAAATTGTTGTAGTTACCAGAGAAAATACCTTGGTGCGAAGGAATTTTCACATTTTTGCCATAACATAAGTCAGATCAGGCAAAAAATTATCCAAACATTTGCATACACCTTTTGAGTCTCACTGGCTCTACAGTCTCTAGTGTAACGTACCATGTGAAAACTCAGAACAAGGGACAAGTGGACAGGGCTGGGGATAATGTGAACAAATGATACTGCAACTGTCCATGGATCCCACCTCAGTAACTCACCCAGCCAAGCCTAAAAATGCACTATCATCTGAAATGGGTAGAGGCAGGCGTAGGTAAAACTGAAGGGCTTTAGAAAATCTGAGGCTCACAAACTTCTTAATGCGGTAATCCTCCCAATCATATAGTACCACTCAGACGTTTCATCATCTGTAAGAGAGGGGATTACCGCTTCTGCAGCAATTATGAAATCCCTAGAACAACTGATGTGACTTCGAGGAGTTTATTTCCACACTCCTCAAAGAAGACATGCTCTAAGGGAGGAGGTACTAGGGTGAGAAGAGATTACAAACATTTGGATTTATTGAAATAATTCTTGGAGCCCTCTGTATTAAGCTGAAAGGCTGAAGGCTAAGGAGCCCTGCCTGCTCCGTATCATGTCCTGAGCTCCCATTTATATGGGGCTGCATATGACTGCTGCACCCTTTCAGCAAGGCTCTCTTCATGAGACATAAGCAGCAGGCATAGAGGAGTTTGCAAGGCTGGATTGCACCCACTCTTTTCACCCTCTATAACATGGAGGAGCAACCCGCTTTCACAGTACCAAACTAGGGAGACCGACTGTGAAAGCTGAAGGTTTATTTGTATCGTGGACAAGTTACCTGGGACACTGACTGCAGTCCCACATGAAATCTTACACCAGAGCAGCAGCACAAAGAAGGTCCAAGGCTTTCTCTGCTCTCACCAGCACTGTGGATCAGTGCGAAGAGGCAATAGATCCTTCTGGCTTACCCCCAAATTTACAGGGGCCTGGGAATGGAAAAGTAGCATGCGGAGGCAGCACCTGTGGCTAATCCTGGTGCCATGCAGCTACTCATTTGATACCTCTTTACTCAGAGGAGTTTGTAAAATTTAGGTCATATTAGTATCCTACCTATATATGGAAAAGGACCATGGATAACCAGTTTTGCTCCTAGGCTTTTTTCAGCGTAGTCTGAGTCTCCCTCATTAGATGAAGGAGCAACAGAAATAGAAATTTTCACTGAAATAGACTCAGGGAAGTCATCATAGTCTCAGTCTTCTCTCCACTCCCTCCCAAGTTTTCATAGGTACTGCATAAATATAGCACGACATTGTCCATACCTCAGAGGGGCTTTAACCTAAATATTATCAGAGATTCAATAGCAGTTCATATGTTTCAAAATTTTCCAGCTTCGCATGCCACATGCATTACTAGTGGTGCAGCTCTGTTTAGAGCAACTTGAAATGCGCAGATGAAGAACCTACGGGGCTGGGTAGCATGTACAGCCACTGAATGCTCTTGGGGATTGATTTTTAAGGGACTTCCTGATGTGTGTGATGTGCTTTTGTCCCTGTGTGTAACATCTGCCCACCAGCTCTTCGAATATACTGTTACTGACTGGAAGAAGCCACCTCAAAGGGGCAAACAACACAAATTACGAACTGTGTTGTCAATTATCAGGTGGGTGGCTGACTTGTGACTGTTACCACTGAGCACACCTACACTGGCTTTTAGTGAACATAGTTGGCTTGAACAAATCAATCAGCCTTTCCATCCTTGCCCTATTTGCAGAGTAACACCTGTAAACATGACACCAAACAGTGTATGGGTTTCCCTGATGTTCATTTGTTATTCTTCATGTCCACAGTGTTTAGTGAATTATCTTTCGCAGTTCAGGACTGACCCCTCATAAGACAGATGAGATCTAGATGTCTGGCAAAATTTCCACTGACTTGAATAGAACTGGGATCACTTTCCCATTGCTGGGATTTTGAGGATTTTTTATTTGTTTGTATATTATTTTTGTTCAATATTTCCTTTTCATAGCATATTTATAGAATGTCTTAATAGAAAATAATGCCTTGGTATGAATCTTTCAATAAGCTTTGGTGCTTTCTTCAAGATACTGTTGCTTGTTTTGAGGAGGGTGTTCAATGGAAATTGTGCAAGCCTCTCTTCTGCACTGAATTTGCCGAATCAAAGAACAAAACCCCAGAAAACCTGTAAAAGAGATACTAAAGTACTGCAAACAGATTGAATGTTTCACTGGTCTTGCTCCCATTTCAGGTCCCAGCACTTTGGCAAATCCTGTGTCTTAAACACCTGGCCCACTGCCTTGGCTGAAGAAAGATGGTTTTGTGTGTCAGGCCTCCAGGTTTCAAAATATGTTTTTGTCAGCACCACCTGGTTTTGGTGGTTCATTGATCATACATAGGAAAAGATCCTACCAAGTCCTCAAACACTTTAGAAAAGTTTGCAGTGAGAGATTTTGCCAGATGTAGTTAATGCTCGTAAATGATCAGAGGGAACATTAGTACTATTTTATGGAGCTGGTATTACGTAACAGTAGAACTTCACTTACAACGACTTAATTAATCCTAACTTGGAAGTGCTTGATTTTGATACTCCAATATTTAAGTTCCTAGTGCTTTTGAAGCAGGATTTTAGAATTGTTTTTTTCATTTTTTTTAACAAATCTTCCTTGGTTATTTTGTCCCATAGTGCTAGTGTACGGACAACATAGAGAACTGGAATAATTCCGAAAAAGCAGCCCTGGGACCATAGTCCAACTGGACAGGGCATTGAGATTGGAAGATCCACAAGAATACTCTCATCTACCTTTGCTTCTGAAAGACTGTTGCCACTCCTCTTTCAATTTACAGGGCTAACTTTACTTGTCCATTTTAACCATAATCAGGGCTCCTATATTCCTACCTGGGATTTCCTGGCCTAGAAACCATGTACAGACAAATATGCTTCTCCCAGGAGATGTCTGATCTGCAGGTAGATTGCACACATGCACTAAATCTGAGGCTTTCAAAGTATAGCAGATTTTGTGCTTAAGTGTAAATGAACTGTATAACTCAAGTGCAATTACATTAATACTGCTGGGAGCTGTTGGACTCACAGGGAGGACTGGTGCAGCTGATCTGCTCTTCCACTGCCAAGGAGGGCCAGGGCTCTGAAGCATGAAGCAGTTAGGTAGGAGAGAGCACAGAGCTGCTTCCCCTGGCCTGCCAGATGCCCAGGAATCCTGAACAAGTCTAAAATCCCCTACTATTCTTCCTGGACAACACTTCTGAGTGGCAAAACAGTTTTCATGGTGACCTTGCCCACTGCAGTGCTCAGAACCTCCTTGTTGGACTGAAGTTTTTGGGGAGCTGTGGGGCTGTGCCTCAGCTCCTCACCTCCTCCTGTGTACGGGGGTTCACAGTTTTCTGATCCTGTGGGACAAAGTCCGCTGAAGCTCGTGGTAGCTTCCCAGTCACTTCTCTGGGGTGGGGATTAGGCTGGTTGTTTTTGGCATGGAAGTTTGTCCATTTGTCAAGAGCACAGGAGGGCTGCAGGAGGAAGAGAGTGGAGCTAATGTGCATTGCTCTTTTTCTGTTTCTTCCACATGATTGCTGGCAGATGTGACCCATGACAAATCCTTGAAATATGGCTGTGCAGACAGAGATGGGAGAGATCCAAGGGTAAAAAGCCTGCGCTTGGGAGATGCTGTGCTGTGACAGATTGCATCAGTTCAGATGTATCTCTCTCCCATCTCATGTTTGCCATTGCTTACTTAGAGGAAAGCAGAACTGCTGAGGAGGACGGCTGGGCAGCGCTCATTTCCTTACTCCTGAAACCTATGGAGTGGGGAAACTCATGCTAGTCCAAACACTGAGGCTCTCCTAACAATATGGATCATTTGAGACTGAGGAGTAGAGCTGAAATGACAGAGGTAGTTTGTGCCAGAAGTGCATTTTTTGTGAATGCTGAAATCCTGACATTCCTGGCTAGCCCAGTATAAATATGGCCACCCAAGTGCTGTGGCATTATTTGAGTTCATCTGCTGAATAACTGTTATGTGGTTTCTTTGGCAGCCCAGTGATTCCCTGAACTGACAGAAAACCATGGCCCCGCTCTCCATGGCTGCTGCCACATGGTTACAAAAAAAACCCAAACATGCCGTGACCCTGTGAAAGCACATGGGCCTGCACATCCCCGTCGGTGTGCGGCTTGCTAACAGCGCTTGAAGGCGAGCGTGTGTGCACACCCTGCACTCTATCTGGCTTCTCTCCTCCCTGCCTGCGTGGCTGCAGCGAGGCCCAACCTGGGAACTGATTTCCCTATCCTCCCTCTTAAAACACAAGCAATTTCTCACAACTGTAACCAGAGGAAGAGGCAGCACATTTATATTAAGCTTGCACTTGGCTGGGTATGTTTATGCTTTGTTTCTGAAAACTGCACTGGGCACTTTAGTAGCGCAGGACAAAGTTCAGTTTGTGCGATGCAAAGAGGGCTGTGGGGGAAGATGACCTGGAGGTTGACACTGAGGCTCCTCCCTGGGAATTTTTTTATTTTAATATTTGCAGTTTGTTGTAATCTGGTCCCTCCCAAAGGAAATAATTTGCTCTACTCAATGCATTTTATAAGCTCCAAAGAGAAACTCTTGCTTTGCTGGGACGACAGAGAGTAGGAACTGCAATATCCCACAACGGCAAAGAGAACGCCGTAACTTTTCCTTCAGATCCAAGGCAGGATTTTTCAAGATGGGAAAGAGGAAGCCTCTCCTCTAGCAAGTGATGGCAAAATAAAATACCGACACCCTTCTTTGGACTGAGGAGAAAAAGTCAGCAGAAATGCAGTGGAGGCTGTGTACCAGGAGCTCACGGGCCCTATCACTCCTTCAGACACTCACCCAAGCTTTTTACACTGCTCAGGAGGTTTTTAGTCTCTCCAGTCATAATATAACCATAATAATATCAGCCCACACTGTTTTTATGGTTAATGGATTGCACTGCGGCACTGTCAAACCCCATGGTTTTATATAGCTTAAAGCAATATAGAAACCCTGGAGTGAAGGAAGCAGGGAGTTTCACTGTTTCAGCCTAGTAAGGAGGCAAAATTGCCAAACTATCAAAATGATTTAGAAATATAACCCCCATTTATTTAGGGCTAAGCCAATTAACCTGAAAAGAGCAGTGTGTCCTTGTGACTAAACCAGTATAGGGATCCAAAAAAAGATAATTTAACCCTAGTTTAGGTGTCAGCACTGCAGCATGCCATTCAGAGGCACCCACCTTTGTGAATAGGGCTTACAATTCTGAGTTGCTTGGCCATGAATGAAGTCTGTTACTCAGTCAGCATTTACCTGGGGTGGGGGATAGATAATGCGCTGCATTAAAGCCTCCACAGGCAGGAGGGAATGCTAGCGGGGAGCTGGGGCAGCACTTGTGTCCATTCTCATAGCTCCCCTGGCTGGAGCAGATTCAGCCTTTCTAACCTCTGATTACCTTGCTCAGTCCAATCCCACAGCACTTTCTGTTTGTTTAATGCTCTCCAGCAGCCTTGAGATAATAGGGGTGTTGCTGGAAAGAACGGGGCCAGCTTGGGGCTGGCCTGATGGCTCTCCAGCGCCAAAAAAATTGCAGCCCAGGGGCATTTCAAACACACAAGATCCCCAAGTGGGCCATGATGTCTAATGCTGGCAGGTCAGGACTCAACTGCAGGTTACTTTCAGAGCCCTGAGATGCCTGCTTGTCATCTAACTTTTGGCATAGTCTGGCCTAATTCGATCATCTTGGGGCTGTGCTGGCCACTGAAATTTCAGTCAGTGTAGAAAATGCTCTTCTGCTCAAAAGAAATGAAAATGAGCATGTCAAAAATATCACATGTATGCACGTATGCATGCACATATGTAAGGATATGTATAAACTTTCCCTTTGAGAGCCGTGTTGGGGATGGAAATGTTTACAGGCCCTGCAACAGAGCAGTGCTGTCAGGCAAGAGGAAAATAGGAAAGTGCAGCAGCTGCAAATCCTCATACAACATCTCACTTAAAATGTCATGTGTGCTACTTGGTTTAAATTGTCACCCCTCCAGCAACCACAAACAATGCAGAAACAGCAGATGTGTTTTCTATTTAGAATTAAACAGTTTATCTCAACCACTGTCATTGTTACAGAGGGAAAATAAATAAATATCCATGTTAATGTAAACTTCAAAAGGTACTTTCTGGCATGAATGGCTATTCTGAATCCAGATTTCTCTAAGAAAACTAGGATTTGACCACAGATTCTTTTTTTTTATTATTTTTTTTTCCAATAAGGATGCTGGCAGCTCAGCATGTAGTAAAACTTAGACTGGTCAAAAAGATTTTTTGGCCAGATATAGCATCCAATAACTCATGTCATTTAGACTTAATGGTCCAGAAAATTTAAGTAAACATTATAAATGTCTTTTGTTATTAAACTTTCCATTCAAACATTTTGTTTAACTCTTTCTTAATGGAGAGTAAAGATGAATTTCAGGCATATATTTTTCCCTCGTGATAATCTTGGAGTCACCTCATTGATATTTAAAGATTTGCCACAGTCTCAGCCTAGGCAAGCACTCAGCAAGAAAAACAACAGCTGATGTGAGCATGTTCTCTGGAGAAGTTAAGCTGATGATGAATTTGACCTTTAGAGGTCAAGGGCAATTTTTTGTACAACTCTTAGTTTTATAACTCTATCGCTTTTTATGAGCAAGAAGCATCTTAAGCAAGAGTGACCATATGAATATTATTGAATCCTTTTTTATTTTTAAGAGGAGACACTATTTGTAAAGGGTGTTGTTGAGTGATGCGGTTGGGATAGGCCTTAGGAAAATACAGTCCTTTTGTACAAAAACCAAATATACAGCTTCATTTAGTCATCAATGCCCTTTTACATCGATGCTTATGTTTAAGATACAAAAACAAAGCAAAACTCTGTCTAGTTGTGAAGATATTTTGACTAAATGAAGCTTGATTTGTTTCCACAGCCCAAGGAAGGTTCCAAAGCTGAATATCACTGCATTCTTCTTTGTGTGTGACATGGCCTTCACCAATACCTTTCTAGTGTTTGATTTGCAGCCAGTATTTTAAGACCACACCAGCCAGCTTGTTTCCAGATTTTATATTTTTACAAAGAGTTTCTTGTATTTAGGCAAGCAAACACACAAATGTTCCTGTTACTCTTCCTGCCTGAAATGGGCAGAAGAAAGGTACATGTGACCATCAATAAGCTCTAAAGCCTTAACTGCCAGTAGTTACTTTACGGTCTTGTAACACATTCAATTCAACCCTTGTTTCTCCACAATTGTCACAGTCCTGCAACTCCTCAAGACTTGTCAGTAGTTAACTTGATATCTGCAAACAATGCAGTCACCAGGACAGGCCCAAAGTCAGTGTTAGCATTTTGGAATGGCTATGAGCTGAAGAAGACACTGTGCAACACAACATCCTCTGGGATGCCTGTACGAAAGGAGCATTTTGAGAGCTGCATAGTTTGCCAGTGGTTAAGATCAGAAGGGATCATTAATTCATCTGGTCTAGGTGCTGACCACTAGCACATGACTGAGATTCAGCAACCCTTTTCACACCACAGAGAGCTGATCTAATTTAGCTGTACTGTCCTCAGACAAGATTGGTCTCCAGTGTTTGGGGGGAAGGAGTAGGAAGCCCTCCCTCTGGACAAGTTGACAGGCAATTGGGACCAGTTGAGTGTTGCAAGGTGATTCTCTCCTCACCTTTCTAAGCACTTGCTTCTAAACATAAGATTGAATTGAAGCCCTTGATTACTTTAATATAGTGGTCAATATAATTTCTGTGTGTGAGGTACAAGCACTTTACCTTCTCATCTGCCTCTGTTAGCTATTCTGAGGAGAGGGAACATGAGTAGGTGAGGGCAGAACTGGTTTCAAGGAATCATAGTTCTGATCTCATCCTGGTACACGCTTGCTGCAGTAAATCTGCAAAAATGAGCAAAATCCTTTGGAATTAAAGCATTAAGTCTTGACTAGGCTTTGGGCATCTCTGTTAATGATTTTCTGCCAGCCTAGCTAATGTGGGCATCGTAATTTCTTCTGTCTGTCTTGACTCCTCTTCTGGTTTATGTGACTTGAATACAGATCAGAAGGACTTCTCCAAATGTGGTGTTGCACCTAAACAGGTTTTCTGGAGCAGCAATTCTGGATCAGCATTCCTAAATAATCCCATGAGCACACAATTTTAATGTGCAATAACAAGATCGACATGTGGAATTACACAGAAATAGTTACTGTGTTTATTTTCCCACCTGCATTTGTGCCAAGCTAATTTTCAAGTGTAAATGCTCCCTGAGAGGTTACATATTTGCCCAGAGGAGGAAATACATTCCTTTATTATAAGACTGAACTTGTACAATTGAAGGAACATGTAATACAAATGGAATGGACAGAAAACTGTTATTAAATGGGAACTGAAAAGCTTAATTAAGTGCATCACTAAACAACTAAGGCCTTTAGTTCTTAATATTGGTTTGAGCACTCATACCCATCAGCATCCATAAAGTCTCCCAGCAACTGGATTATATATTTGCATCTATAACTTGTTCCTCTGAGTTATAGCTTGGAAATATTTCTTTCTGATATATATTAATATTTTTCTGCCCCCCAGCCTTTAGTTATTGACTAAAGTATGAGTGAAAGCAGACTATGGAAATTACAAATAAAGAGGCAATTTATTTATTTTTTAAATGCTTTTGCACAATTTAAAATTGATTTACTGTAACCTGGACACTTGAGCAGATGAATTTGAAGTCAGTATAATTTTCTTATTCCTTGCTCTTATTTTCAGACAGTCTTATTTGAAATAGTTTTAGGCCATCACTCTTCAGGGATCCTGAGGTCAGAGCAAGAAACCTTCCAAAGCAATAAGAAGTTCATATTAAAACAATGCTTTCAGATAGGAAAAGTAAATGCTAATGTTATCTACATGTCAGAGAGCATGGATAAGTTTTTTGCATTGCTCTGGCAAAAGGGATTTGCTTCCTTACTACGGAAATCATGCTATTTCTATTAGTCTCAACAGAAACAAAACCAGATTCTGACTCAACTATTTCTGTTTAATAAAAAGAGAAAACCTTTTAAGAGCTAGAGAATAAGTCACAGCAAATTATCTGGTTTGGTTCTTTTCATTTTTGCGAGCTGCCTAGGAAAAGCATTTGCTTAGGCTATTTTATTTTCTTAGCTTGTTTGCTACATTGAATTATGCAATTATTTATGCCTCATATAGAGCTTCTTTGAAGTATCTAAGCTGTGTTGATAACATTTTTTCTTACAGATATCATGCCAAAGTTTCACTGTCTTGATGCAACTCTCAGACTCCTGTTTCCAAGGCTGACACAATCAAATATGCAGAGTACTTGATTATCCTCTGATATCAGATAAAACATCTAATATTGCCTTTACATCCTTTTCTCAGTGAATGGCAGCAAATTTATTCAAATTCAAATTTATTCAGCAGAAAAATCATGACCATAAAGTCGGCCAAACTTAATCTCAGATTAGTTCAGTTTTATCTAAGTGTCTACACAAGCAAACTAATTGGTAGTAAGTCTGTAGCTCCAGGCAGTACTCCCTCTGTCTCAACACAGGGCATATGCCTTTATGCAGGTCAATCATGTTTTGTAAGTCATGCCAAATAGATAAAGGTATCTGTGAGGCAGACTTTGGGGTAAGACTACATTATTCAATTTCATCTTTTATTTATTTTATTTTTAATAATTTTACCTATATTTTAAAACAGATAGAAGTATTAGGATTCCTGAAATGCCTTCTCCAAGTCTTTTCTTTCCAATGAGTGACAGTGTCTTAAAGTAAGGGCAAAAACCGCTTCACCACTGCAACGTTATTTCTCAGGAATCTCAGGGTGAAACCTTTGCTTTCTGCCTGTGAAGACAGGCTCTTCAGCCTGATGGCAATAATGAAATAACTGCTTAAAATTCTGATTTCCTCTGAATCCTGCACCCTGACTCATCTCACAGCCTCAATCCCAGTTTCAGCCCTCAATATCTCCCTTCTAAGGATTTGATGCATCCTTCCCTGACAGGGCTGACAACAGCCATTGCACTCCTTGCTAGCTTCTCATACCCAGAGGAGTTTTGCTCAGGAAAAGAAATTTCCCTTACATTGAAATGGCTGCCCAGCCAAGCCAGAGAGAGTGGAGCCCTGTGCACCTCCAAGCAGTGGGACTGAGGCAGGATAGCAGGTGTTTAGAAGTAGCAGTCACAACTTAAGAGTATACTGGCTATCTACTCCTTCCTCCTAAGAAACCAGAGAACATAATTTCATTCTGATTTCCTTTACAGACAATTTTAAATAAATTAATCCAGGCATCTTCAGAGCTCTTTTTCCTCAGCGGATGATGGGAAACAAAAGGGTCATGACCATCTCTGTCTAACCACTTGCCCTTATCCCAGGAAAATTTTTGGTTTTGTAATGGAGGAAAATGTTCTTTTTGAGAAAAGGGAAGACAAAAGAACTCAGAGGAGATGAGAATAGGGAAGAGGAGGAAAGAAGGAAAGACAAACTTTGAAGACTAACATTAAAAGATGTTCACTGAAGGAGGTGAAAACCAGGGATGATGCATATGATGATGTTACTAGCCATCCTAAGCATGATGTGTGGTTATCAAATGATCAGATTGTTTGGTTATCAAATGATTGAATGAATTAAACTCCAGTGTGGCACAGGGATGCTACTGGGATGGTTGTCTTTTGTGACTTTGGCAGCTCAGGGTCATTAAGAAACCCAAGACAACACGTATTTTTTCCTGAGAAGTTCTTTCACTGATAAAACAACTCTATTTTGACTGCTTAGATTGAAAATAAAAGAATTATTATCAAGATTAAACTGTCATGTCTCTCAGAATGAAGGTAAACTTTGCTTGAATTTCTTTCAAGATATGGATGGAAAAGGAAGGAAGCTTTAGCTGTGAACAGTGAAAAAAGGAGCTGCCTCAGATCTCAGCCAAGAGAGGAATGAGTTGCCTTCTCCGCCTTGGCTTTCTAGTGTCTGCTGCAAGTGAGTGGGGGGTTGTCTGACACCAACTGCTGGTAGTTTGCTATGGGGTTTTCTCATTGATTTGTCATTCCCAAACATTTTAGGGTATCATCTGGCTGATGCACTTGGCACTTATTTATAGATGCAGTTACATTTAAGAGATGATGACAGCAGCATATATAACTAGTGCAGCTGTAGACCTTCGTTTTACTCAGCTTACTACATGGTCTGAGTGTGCTTTTGTTCCTCACCACCTGGCAAGTCATTGTCACTACGGGAAACATCAGCAACAGCCACATCAGTCATGAGAGATTAGGTATGGTGTTAGGATGGTGTTTGCTGTCTCTGGTTTACACAGGAAAGTTGGTCTCAAACTGAAAGTATATGCAACTAATGGCATGAAAATGGAATTAAACATTTAGACTGGCTGGCCTGACTGGAATTTTTTCCATAGTGAAATTAATATCTGTAATTGGTCTTGTTATCTGTATGGTTCATGGCTGCTGTTATCAACCATCCCATCCAGGGTATGGCCATGATTCTCACTATATTTTTGGTTGGGGTATTGTGCAACAGACTGTGGGGTACCAGGTTTCTGTGAACCAAGAGCCAAGCCAAAGTATGGATCCTTGCAGTGACTTCTCTGGGACATTCTCCTGGTCTGAAAGATGCTGTCTGGCCCTGTTTGTAACATAAAAACACTCACATTAGAGCCAGTAAAATCTTGGAAGAGTGAAAGAAGTGTTAATTCCCATCTTGATTACCTCTTCAGCTTTAAGTTGGAGCACTCCAGCTGGGGTGAAAGCCCTGTTCAGTGTCCTGCCTTCAGAGCTTACTGGAATCTGTTCAGTTTTTGAAAAGCTCGGGGAAAAATACTGTTTCATTGCAAATTAGACCATTGAAGGACACAAAAATGGAAAGATGAACTTCTGACTTCAACTGAACTTGGAATACTTATCTCCCACACCTCTATTAATTTTCATATGTTATTATTAATTTCACCATTCCTTTATATACATAATGTTGAACACTAGATAGCATCATTAATTAAAAGCTAATGAAACCAATGACATTTCATACTCTGCACACAGTTATCTGCATAAGAACGACTTGTTATTTCTCTGTGCATATGAAATACAAATGATCTTTCCATCTGGGTAAAGCAGTCAGGGACTCAACAGTACAGAGCTCCTTGAATTGGCATGGAAAATGAAAAGGAAGCAAAGAGAGGCCAGAGGAAGTAGTTCAGTGTTGTTTAGTCACAGCAGCAGCAGCCAGCCCACAGGAAGTTTCTCTGGCCAAAAGGGAGAGGGGTGGTCCCCCTTCCACTGCTCTGACCCTTGCAGTGTTGCAGACCTGTCTGCAGGTGTTAGAGCCAAGGAATGTGCTGCTCAAGAAAGCCTGAGACATTGGAGCGAAGCAGTGAATCACACACCATGATTGCATCTGCACTGGCAGCAATACTGCAGGCTTGGTGCTGTCTTTGAGAAGACTGACATGATGCAGATGGGCAGCAAGCAAACAGCTTTCAAAACCCTGATCGCAGCCAGCACTGCAAACTTCACTGCTCATTCAATTCACCATGATTTCTTCACTGCAGCCTCCCTCCTGATTCAATCAGATACCATACGCTAACCAAGCAAAGAATTTCAGCTTATCACTTAGTAATACAGCCAACGTTAGACACAACAGCTGGCCAGATACAGATGGCTGCTTCCAACAGAGCTCGACCACAGGCTTTGCCCTGCGTTTAGAAGGAAGAGGATTCTTCAGTAATATAGCAGGGCCAAACTAAGTCTGTGTTTGGTTTTTAAAAGGAAAGCAAAATTATGCAGATGTAGAATTTTGGGAGGCCAGATGGATTGTGTCTGGAAGTGTTTATAATTTTTAATATTTTGAAACCAGATGTTGATGCACAGACATTGCTGGTTGCAGCCATAGGAAGCTGTGTTAGAAAGACACTCTCTAACCTTTGTTAAGAAATTACAATGTTTTGATCCAGTTAAGATCAACTATTAGTACAGAACTGGCCAACCACTGCTGCAAGCCGTTAAAAAAATAGGAAACAGATGCTCAATAGAAAGAAAGTGATCAGCCAGAGCATTCCTGATCTTTTTATAAAATGTAAACTTAAATACTTTATGTGTCCTTTAATGAACTGCTATGGAACAACTTTAGTAGTCAAAACATTTCACAAGATTACACAAATGCAATTTGTCATTTATTAATATTTCCACAGAAGTGGTGTCCCTGGAAAAAAGGGCACAGAGGTGGCACATGCCAGGTGATAAATGTAAAGTGTTTCTGTGACAAGAACTCAACGCCGATCTGATACTCATAAGACTGATGGCATTTTGATTGTAAGAAAGCAACAGCTTTTATCCCTCAAATAAACTGTGGCTGTGGGGGAAGGAACAGCCATATCTACATTATGTGGCAACATCTATAAATGTTAACAAGTATATGATAATGGATCATATTTGCAAGAAGAACAACCACAGCAGTGTTCAAAAACTGCGAACAGAGTAGAGATTTTGCTGTTGAAGCCCGTTCTGTTGTTAAATTGAAGGATTAACTCTGATTTTCAGGTTTTTTTCACTGTCTTTCAAAGCTAAGTGATCTGGTCCTGCCCTGTTTTCCTACATGAGAATGGTGAGGAGTGGCAGGCCCATGCTAGTGCAGCGCCTGCTGCCTTCCTCAGAGTTGTGACTTCTGTGTCAAAGAAAGGAGCTGGGCCAAGACCCTGGAGTAAGTAAATTTTCTGAGTTCCCCATGTCCTCCTTTCTTTTTGTAAAATGGGGATAATAATGCTTCCTGTCTCCTGCTACTTTGTCACTTTAATATAGACCAATAATTGCAATCATTGCCAAGTTTCTTTGAAATTCAGTGGAGCCAAAACAGCATCCATTCCTTCAAACCATATTATACAGAGTGACTTGCTACTTTGAGCAAATTGGACAGCTGGATCCTCCCCTCATGGGGAAAACACAAGCAAGTTAAAAATGGAAAGACATCTTGAAGGTATTTCTTAATGTGCCCTGGAAACCAAGGCAGAATCATCCTTCTGTACGGCAGGGCTCTTTTGCAAAAGACATTTAGAGAAGCACTGAATTTTCTGCCTGTCCTGCCCACCTTGTGCTCTGCCCGTGCTCTCGCAGGTTGGGGAACAGTTGCAAGGAGGTGATGAGATGGATGAGGCAGTCTGATCTACATGATCCTTCTGGGTTATCTTCATTGTCTAAATGGCCTGGGGGAAAGGTAAACTCAACAGTCATAGACATGACTGAACAAAGTATAAAGTAATTTGAGATAGATTTAGATTAAATATCAGTAGGAGGGAGTTCAGAATAAACATATTGGCCCAACCACATTGGCTGCGCTCAGTTACCGTAGTGCTTAGGTAACTAGTCCCAGGGTAACTCAGGCCCTCCATCCTACAACATAATCATGGGACGGGCTGACTGTCGACGTACCCTACACCTAACAGAGAGGCTCTCAGAGCTGCTCTCTTGTTGTGAATCGTCCCGGTTGATTCACATTTTAAAAATGCAGTTTCTCTAACAGAGCAGCAGTAGTTTGTTAAAACATTGGACTCAATTGCTGCACAACCAAAATAACACTCCCCAAGTTCTTCTCCCCATTTAGCATGGCCTCCAGACTTTATCATATGAATTCAGCACAACCACAAACTGGATTTTTTTCCTTTTGTCTTTTCCCCAGATTAGATGTGATTTGCACATAGGGCAAAGGGAGGGGATACCTCTTTTGCATGTATTTTAGCAACCAAATAGTTTAGTCTTTTGTTCACAAACAAGCTGCTGCTTCTTTTCTCCCCGTCCTTGTTTTTGGAGGCTATCCCACATTTCAGCTCATGCTAACCAGAGCTATATTACATCTGGCACTGTCCCTGTGATTGCTCAGGCAGCTGGAACAAGTTAGATTGCATTGTTTCCTATGACTTCCCCTTGCATATCAGTTGCCATTACTCCACCTCTGCTGGAGCGCTTTTCCATCTATGTTCTCTCCTTCTGTTCTCTACGAACTGCCAGAAGTTTTCACCATTTCTTCACTTCCACTGTGAAGCACATAGAAGGCCAAATATCCAAAAGCAGATGCTAAGGAAAATATAGCATAGCTTTTGGACCAAAGCAATACAGATTACAATAAATGCTACTGTACTACTTACTGCATTTGGGCCTGTCCCTGTTAAACATGGGCACTTCTCTTTCCTGAGGGAGGACAACGTAAGATGCTTTTCAGTCATTCTTTTCTTAGTTTACAAACCTGAACACTTCAAGACAGTGGCCTAAACCCCAGGTCCACCATTCATGTAAAGCAGAGGTGATGTTAGCAGGAAGGCTTTGGCAGATGCTAACTTTGTGAGGGGAAGCTCCCCAAGATCTCTTTCCTTATAAGAAGTGCTCATTGTCTCAGGAGTGCTGATGTGAAGGTACATCCCTGTAAATCCAGCCTGGGTGAGCCACCTTCTCTGTCTTCTCTGAGAGCTGGGAGTGAATGATACAATTGGTTCAGTTTCTGTGATGAGACACAGCCACTAGTTCACGTTTCCCTCGTGCCATCACAGGCAGCTTGCTCCTTCCCTGCTAGGTGTGCCTGCTGGCCAGAGGCCAGGCCCCAGCCTGGGTGGGCTTTGCAGCTGGTGCTGCCATAGCTCAAGTTATTGTTGCCCTGCGGCGCTTGTCTAAAAGCCACTTCATCACCCCAGTTCACACCTCTGGATTATGGCTGGAGCTACCATGAAGGATGGTGTTTTTCCCTGGCAACCCTCTGAACTGTGGGCTGGAGGCTGTATTTTCTAATTGCAATCATTTATGGTTACAAAAGAAAAAAAGGCATTGCATTTGATGTAGCATGGGTAACGTGGAAGATATATACATTTTTTATAAAGTGCAGATACACCCTAGCCATTAATTTCTGGTCCAGATTTGGATTACTCTTGTTTATTTGTAAAGTGCCAACTATGTGCTCAGAGCTGTAGAAGACTCGAACTGAAGACAATCCCAGCCCTCAAGAACTTGGATCTGAAATTCTCCAAAAGTCAGAAGAAGGTTTAGATCAGGTGTTCCAGTTCAGGCTCATCCCCATTATGAAGTGGTGCTGAAAAAATCCAGATGCTTAATAAATAATTGCTGCCTTTTCTTGTAAAAATGTAACATTTATTGTAAATGACTAATTTTTCTAATGAATATTTTGGAAGTTACGTCCATGTGGAGAAACTATAAACCACAATAAATTGCACAGGGGTTGCCTGATGCTTCTGGGGGCTAAAGAGAATGGAAACTCTTGGCCAAGATGATGAAAAACTTTCGGACAAGCCAGGGAGTGAGTGCCGACATGGTGTAATCTTAGGCATGCATTAAAGATTTCAGGCTACATTATCTGTGTAAGTGCTGGGCAGGCATGGACTGAGGCACCAGAGCCTGTTATAGCAAATAAATGTTAACGCTGTGAGAACAGCAAAACTCATGTGTTGATATACATTGGGAACTGAGGATCTCTCTCTCTTTCTAGCCAGTCTCCCTGGAAAAAAAAGGTTCATGAGAAGAGTGACCTACCCCTTCCTGGTGAAGTACAGAGGAAGGACAGGAAGGAAGGGGTTAACTTTCTGGTGGGTTTGGTTGGGCTTTAGGGCTCTGTTCTTTGCCCAAAGCACATCAATCCTGTGTCCTGCATTGCTCATGTATGAGATGAAATCCTCAGCCAGAGAAAAGTGGCACACAACGTGTGTGTGTGTGTGTGTGTGTGTGTGTGTGTGTGTGTGCAGCTTTTACCTTCCTCTAAACTTGCACCTCTGTTCCTGTGGGATTCTAGGCCTCAAACACCTTGCATTTAACATGGAAAACACTCACAGTAGTTGACAGGAGGTGCACATTTATGAGATGTGTAACCTGCTTTAACCAGAAGCAAAGCCTTAGGTATTCCAGCCTCAAACAATCTATTCCTCATTACTACTCCCATGACAAATAAATCCATGTGACACATGTGGCATGATCTGAAGCCCGGGGAAAGTTCCCACTGATTTCCATGCCTTTTAGATCAAACCATCACCAGCTAGAGAATTACTTAAATTTTAAATAAGAATTATTATTAAAACCAAAAATCCATCACTGTTTTGCACGTCAGGGGAGAAAGCAAACACCTGTTCTTGGTAATTTTATTCCAAGGTTGTGTGAACATTCTGTTCAGCTTATTTTTCCTCCTGTATTCCCTTCTCTTCCTATCTCCCCAAACTGGCCACCTCTGACGTTGCATTAACATAACTAATCTCTGGGTGGAAAAATTACATTCCATCACGGATGTCTCTAGCCTGAAGCAGGGTGAGTGACACACCTGTGTTCTAGACCTACTGGGTTGTTTAGCATGGATAATAAATGAGTGGACATGATTTGTTCAAGGAATGTGTACAATTACAGGCAAATACTGTAAACCACTCAAAAGCCTTTCCACCGGGACAGATCCTCCTGTCTTTACTCAGACAAAATTCCCACCACTTTCCTGTCTAAACACAACCTTATTTGCAGTTCAGGTTTATTGTAGGCAGTCGGAAGGGAGAAGAGGAGAGGTGTTGCTAGTGCTGTTGTGCTGGGCTAAGGTGGAGATACAGAGTGGAATGACCCCTGGTGCTTTGGCTGGGAATTACTGGCCTTCAGATTAGCAGCAAACTGCACTTCCACCGGCACCCCACAGACGGTCCAGTGTGTTGGAGCAGCGACAGACACAGAGGCTGCACGCACAGGCAAAGCAGAAGCGCTTTCGCATCTCTGTCTCCCAAACTTTGGTTTGTTTGATTGGGAATGGTCTTTTTAACAGCTAAACGTAAAGGTGCACGAATTTCTGCTGATTTCCAGCACATATTAGGATCGTTTTGGAGGAGAAAATTATGCTATTGCCTCCTTTAAATTCCTTCCATCTTCAGGAAAGTGGTCCGTGTGTGGTTAGAGGGTGCGGGCAGGAAGAGGCACAGGTAATTTACTGACTCCTGTCTACCCTGCTCTTAATGGTGGTGCCAGCTATGGCCTGTGACAACCTACTCAGTTTTCAGCTGCAAACACTTTTGTTTGCCTCCCAAGCTCCATGCTGCAATTGGGCTTATGTGCCTGTATCACCTCTGGCTCGCTGCGCTAACTTTTACATCAGCCCGTGACCGCCTCGGCAGCCCAGAGCGCGACCTCCCACTGCAGGCTACTAGGCTGCCTGTGGCCAGGTCTCCAAAACTCTCCTGCAACCAAAACGTGAGTGTGAACCAGCCTCGGGGCCCCAGGCACCTTACCCCCCCCGCTGCTTCCCCAGGAGATGTGGGTACCGAGCGCTCCATCCACCCGGAGCCCGGTGTCGGGAGATGGCAGTGTCTCCCCGCCGATGGCTGCCCCGCAGCCTCCAGCTGCGCAGTATCTCAACCAGCAGCTGGAGCAAACACGGCTGTGGCAGCACAAACTACAGCCACAGTGAGCGTTCGTCCTGCTCTCCCCTGAAATATGCTCAGCTGCGCGTTTGTACAACCCGTGCTTGATAAGCTGGTGCTGGAGAAGAAACTTGGTGGCTGGAGCCTGGGGAGCAGCAGCAGGACCAGCCTATGGCACCTGCTGAGCTGGAGTGATCAGTCTGTGCTTTGCCACACAAAGAAGCATTGCTCCCTCTTCTCCAGCCTTCATGCTGCCTGCCCACCTTGCTGCCGCTGCCCAAGGGATGGGGACGAGGGCTGGTTGCTGGAGCACAGGGATCCTCAGCTCCCTACTCCTTACACTTACCAGCCAGCTGGGTCAGGACCTACACAGGCCCAAAACCAGGCTCAAAATGGCTCCTTCTGAGCTCTGTGCTAGTGACACTGGTCTGCCCAAGGTATCGATTGTCAGACCAATGTAGAGAGCTTTGGAAGTTCCCTTCAGCTGGAGAGCTGAAGGTAGCAATTGCTGCTGCACAGGGCACAGAGAAGCAAGAAGCTGGTGCAAGGCAGGGGGGCACACAAGCAGTACCTCCTGTCTTTTGCAGCAGGCAAAATGGAACTGGTTATAAATACTACATACAACCAGATAGACACTTGAGCAGCAGAAGCTTCACATTCCCATCCAAACCTTCCCATAGTTCAGGTATTGAGAATCGCAGTTTCAGCAATCGCAACAATATCTGCTTGGGATCTGCCTATATGAAATAAGAGGAAATGTGGACAAATAATGTATTGTAAATATTCACGGACATCACTATTGTAGGCAAGAACAATCACATAGCTGTTCACCTGACACCCGTAATGGTTTATCTCTGCTACCAGGGGCTGAGTGATAGGAGAGATAACTTACATTTTTCTGGCGGGGATCAATGTGAGGAAGGGAGGCCGACATTCTGCATCTCAACACCAGCCCATGGCTGGAGAAGACAACTGCTTTCCAGCAGCACAGCAGTTCAGGAGCAGCTCATACCCTGAGTGCTGCTGCAATAACCACTATAGGGATCTCAAGCCCTGATCGCTATCAGTCCCCAGCACTGTCCCAGCTCCTCTCTGTGCTTCTCCCATCCCAGTTTCATCCCCAGTGCACCTGGTTCAATTTGGCAGTGAGGAGAGGCCATGCTTCCCAACCTCTTCTTCCCCCTTAGCATCTCTCCTCCCTCAGCCGGTCCCATGTCACAACCCCTCCCCTGCACCCTCCAAGGTCCCAAGGACTCCCAGGGTGAAGGCGGGAGAGTCCTTGTGACTCTCTAGTTTCTCTTTTCTTTAACAACAACAACAACAACAAAAGGTTTCTGCAAAGGTCTTTCCTTCCTTCCTGGAATTATTTTTCAAAAGCACGAAAATTATCTCTGGATTTGCCTTTTTTATCAGTCCCTTTTCTCTCCTCAGACTTTTCAGGACTCTTTCACAGACAGTCCAAATTACCTTTGAGAAAGAGAACTGGCATTTTCTGATGAACATTAGTAATGTGTCTATGTGAGACTACTAGTCTGCCCAAAAAGTGAATGGGTGCATTAGTCAGGGCTTCCATTAATGTTTTCTGGTGTCAGAGATGGTGAAGCATTTCACAAATTCCTGTGCTGGCGCATCATGTTATTAAGATCAGTTCTACTTCTAAAATGAAAAGCTGTAATCTGCTTGCCATTTGTGTCAACCTGTTTCTGTCAGGGGCTGAACAGTGGTGAGGCCAAAGGATCTAGGGACCTGTAAAACATTCATCCAAAGCTTGTATGACTTCCATTGAGGCAGTTGTTGAAAAGTTTGTTATATCCTACAAATATAAATTCTATCCTATGTTTCAGAACATTTAGATTTCTGCTATTACCAGTAAGTTTCAGTCAGCTCCCAGAATAAAATAGGCAATGGAAAAATGTGGCAACAAGTATGAGTTTTTTAAAGGAACCCTGGAAGGATTGCCATTGCAACCTTGCAGCTCGCATTCATTTGCTGTCCTTTCCAGCAGTTTTACCAAAATGCTGAGTAGTAGGAAAGACTTCAAGAAGTCACTATAGCTAGAAAGCTTTGGAGAAGAGCATTCAGTAATACCCTATTTTTCAGGAAACAAATGAATATATCTAGCCTCACATCTCTCCTCAGCCCAACAGATGCTGTCAATCAATTGAACTGAAGTATGCTGAAAGATGTAATAGCACTGGCAAAGCCTTTTGGAGACCGCCAACTACTGTGAATAATGCTATGACTAAGCCTACTATTTAAATGACTGAGGTCCATTCCCATGAGGGAATTTGAGGGTATCAGATACCTACGAGATTGCTCCACCAGCTCCATTTCACTTGCTTCTCCTAGAATGAATCAATACAGAGAAAATTTGTGACCTCAAACAGGCATCTAAAAGAAGACAGGGACACGGCTTGCTTAAGGTTGCTGGCAAGTTGTTTTTCAAAAGCCTCTGTACAAGGAAAAGCATGGGAATGCTGGTTCTTTTTTTAAGCCAGGGAGAGTGCAGGAACATTTTGCAGATAGCTGAATTACCCACTCTCAATATGCCATGACCTCAGTAGAAAGGAAACTCATTCAGTGAAAATACTGTGTTTTTCTCCTGGCTTCTTTGAAAATCCAGTCCTGGCTCCAGAGATCTTATGGAATGTCTCCTGGGAACGTCTCTGTGGCCAACTTGTTGCCTTGTTAAGCATGGGGTGATAAAATTACAGAGATCCCAATCTGCCCATTTATCTCTGCCTGTTCTAACACGTTGAGAGCTGGAAAAGCCCCACACACTGCAGTGCAAACTCTTTGGACCACAATCCTGTCATCTCTGAAGGCTCTTTCTGTTAATTCTGTAGGCAATAATAGGTCTGGTCTGTTTTGCTGATAAATTATGCGATTCGCCTGAGACATAAATTTGGCTTACAGCAGAAGTGTTTGCCTGGCTGAGAGGCGTACTGTAACAACAAATGTACTTATTGGATTGTCTACGATCACTGAAGTCATTGTCTTCCGTCCGAGGCCAAATGTTACGGTGCACATGTCTCCCCTCATCTCTCAAGCAAATCACAAGACTGCTTACACAACTCTGAGAAAACTTCAGTGCAGATAGCATGCTATGAAGCTGACACTTCAGTAATGTTTCACATGTGTGATCTCAGTTTATTGGATGACCATCAGCTTTAGAGATAGCAATTCCAGGAGGTTTTCTCAAGTAACTCTCTCAGACACTCGCTACCTCTCAGTAAATGGGCCATGCAGCATAATCTTCTCTTCAAATGGCCTCCAAAACATTATTGCCACATCCTAGGGAGAGGTCCAGTTAGTCCCAAAGGTGGACTAATTCTGAGGCAAAATGGATTTTTAATCCCTCAACCCCCAAACTTGCTCAACTATTGTGAAAAGGTTATCTCTCGGTGTCCCTCAAACTTAGACTGTAAGGGCCATTGTCAGACAGCTGGAATTCTGTTTAAATCCCTGGATCCAATGTTCTCTATTGACTGGAAGCAGCTAGTGCACACATCAATAAAAAGAAATGGTTAGCATTGTTTTTAAAAGGAAAACAATAATTCTGAAATAACACAAGTGCTTGATTAGAATTAAGTAGGAGAAAAATAATGTTTAATGCACAATAGTTACAAAACGGACTAGAAAGCATGTTATGGATTAGCAACAAAACAAATCGTAAAAATACTGTATCAACAGAGATACTCCATCAGCAAGGCAGAGAAATGGTGAAATATCTAAATGTTGTTTCAGCTATCCGAGGCATCTTTGCTGAATGCACAGCTATGCACTGTATAGATTATACAAGATAATTAACCACAAGAAAGGTGGGAGTAGGAAGAAGGGGCCAGAAAAAATACAGTGTCATTGCCAAGTACTACTATCATGCCATGTCCACTTGACAGAGTAGGCAATAATTATCGTTATTTTACTTTCTCTACATTCCACAATTCTTCCTTCCCCATAATATTGGGCAGGCAATACCAAATAAAATTGAGACAACAAATTCATAACAGAAAGAGATATGTTTTCAAAACAGTTATAGCTGCCTTGTAATTTTGACTGCTGAGTAAAGTTTTGAGGGAAAGAGCATGACAAATTCCAGCAAAGACTGGTGGTTTAGATGATGAATAATAATACCATCAATTCCACCAGTGCAGGTAGTTAGTTACACAAGTTGCCAGCCTGCTTTCTTAAACCAGTAGCTGCTGAAAGACTGGAATAAACTTGTTTAAGATGGAGCACAGCCTTTTCATCTTTCCTGAAAGTTTTTCATTTTCCTTGAAATACCTGGTGCTGGTCCCTGTCAGAGACAGGCTAGACCTGATGGACAGTTGGTCTAATCAGATCTGACATGGCTTTTCATAAAACACGTGGCACCTACCTAAGTTCTCCTAAATAACTTTGGAAGAATGACTGAAATGACTTCCACTTGTGAAAGCAACCAGAGAGCTCTGAAGCAGGAAAACCCCCAAGGTGGGACAAGCTTTGAACATCTGGGCCACAGCAGACTGCAAGGAGCTGGTGAGTGAGTGCAGCTCTTAGTATTGCGGGCCCTGGGTTTTAAACTACTGAACTGGCCTTTTACTTGTCTTGTTGCTAGGCTTTGTCCCTCATTAAAGATGGTTTTCTCGATGGACAACTGATGTAATGATTTCTGTGTTTTTAAGAGCAGTAACAGAAAAAATCTTTTACAGGGGAGATCAGTTTATCTGAAGAAATGGCTGCAAGTAGGCAAGTGGAGAGCGGCCGTTCCCACAACTACAGGTTTGGGACTGCCGATGGTTCTCCAAGCGTTTGCTTACATCTGTAGAAAACAAGGCAGTCTTTTTTTCTTTGATCAGCCTTCTTACACTGAAGAAGCCAAACATACATGACTGAATGTGGCTTTTCCAAACCAGGTGTTAACATTACATAGCAGTAAGTTGCTGTGAAATGGGAGGTATGTGATCAGTCATGGAAAGGTAAGCTGGACCATGAGAAAAGCTCTGCGTTTGGAAGTAATCTACACACTGAAACAACCGAGGAACTCTGGATGAAGTATGAAGGTGGAGAAACAGGAAAGAAGCGTATCAGCCAGCATCACATTACAGAGTCTGCATGCTGTTATTCAGTTTGCTGTTTTTAACGACTGAGTGTTCCTGACCATTCTAATAAATCCTAACAGTGTGACAAGAGTTCTGGCTTCTTCTATTCATTACATTATCCTGAAATCCACAATGATAAAAGCTCTGAAAACATTGCCTCTTCATATAAAAAAGTGTCATGGAGACTGATTGTGAATTTACTGCTGTGATAGTTGAGAAAGAAAATTTAATGGTGAAAAAGGCTTCCAGTTACAAGGCTAGGAGTATAATGGGATGATTTCTCATGACAATTTTTTTCTTGTAATGCATCTCAATATTAAATCAATGGTTACCACAGATAAAGAGGTTCACCCTCTTTTAACTCAGAAATATGCCGAAACAATGTCATCCACTTCTTTACACACTCCATCCTCTTAAAACCATTTTAAAGGAGCTATTGTCACAGGGTCTAGTGGCTACTTTCTATAGCCAGATGTTTTGTTCTGTGGTGTTATTGCATTACCACAGAGATTGCTGCTATTTTGTCACTGCAAAGATCACTATTGCAGATTCTTCATAGCAGAGACAAGATTCCTTTAATAACCCCTGCGGTCAGTTTGAATGTCAAGTGTCTGTGACTTTGCATACTTGAATGCAGGAGCTGCTGGCTCTGAGACCTACAGGTGCAAGGAAAGACATTAAGCTCAGGACTATCAGTGGAGCTACAAGGAAGGTTTAAATTACCCTTCAGCAAAGACAGCCAGCTGAAGGAACTAAGGGACCACATGTTCTCCAGATGTTTTCTAAAGTAAGACCACAGAGTAGAGTCTGGTGGTGGTTCAGCAGGAGGGGGGACAAGAGATGGCTACCAATTAAAGATATATATTCTACCTACCTCTATGAAAGTGGTTGAATTACTAGATAGAAATTCAGTATCTCCTTCAGCAATTCTTCTTAAAAACCAGAATGTTGTTACTACACACCTATGCCAGTCTCTGCACATGGAGCGGAATAGAAAAGTTCAACAAGGATAAAAGAAGTCACATGGGGCCTTGGCCAGAGAAGAATAGATACTGGATTTAGCAACAGGCAAGGTCAGAGAGATGAGGTTAGTCTGGGACATGTGATTCATATCCTGCCATGCTGTGCCACCGTAAATCACTTACTGCCTCAGTTACTTATGTGTTAGAACAAAATAACAGTGCCTTTCCACTCAGCAGGGAGGAAGCAAGCTCTGCCTCTCTCCCTGAAAACTCTCTGTCTAGGCTTGCTCAGTAGTAGAGCACCACATGTCCTGGGGAGTCCCATGAAGGGCTCCAGCTTGCTGGGCAACTGGAGGATTTCCTTTTTAGGGTAACAATACAAGGGAAAGAAAAGAAAGGAAAAATTCTGGTGGTTAAATACAAACCATTAAGATTCTACTTGCCTACTCTGACTGCTCTTTTCTACAGGACTTGTGAGAATAACCATGCTGGGACCCAGCAGTAGGTAAATGTGCCAGGAGACAGCTAAAATCACGCATGCCATTAACACCTCTGAGCAGACCTCTGTGGACATGGTGATGGGTGATGGTGTATTTTCAGAGTGTGGGAACAAGTGACGTGTAAGAGGTAAACAAGGTATTTGTCTTGCAGAGCTACATCTAGAGAGCAGTGTGTTCAGCCCAGCTGCAGTGAGGTATGAGCTGGCTTGGGAAACCACATATAAACCATAGCCTGTCAAGTGTTACTTGCCAAAGGGAGTCTGCTGTTATCCACTTTAATGGAAATGACTGAATCCTCCTGATTTTTCACTGAGAGGTGCACACCTAACCACAGAATTTACAAACTAGATTAAGAGATTAAAAACCCTTCTCAAGAAGAAACCCTCATAAAACTGGAGGTTCCATCACCTACATCACTGCCCAGGACAGGACAGATTTCCATCCTTTAAAGGAAGGATCTCAAGCAGTGTAGACACTTCTCGCTTGGGGCAGTAATGCTGTTTAGCACTGTGGACTTAGGTAATATAATGGCTAGCAGTACACATGGAGCTGGGATGGCATGGCTGAATGCCAGAAAAAACGTGATGGTCCACCTGCGCACACTGCCCCTGCTCCAGTGGCAGCACTGGATGCTGGCCTTCAAAATGAAGAGGGCATCAGCAGCTCTGACCCCGGAGCCCAACAAGAGTCCAGGCTTTCGGCTTCCAGCTCTTTGCAGTGGAACCAGCAGCATGAAAGGGACCAGTAGCACAAAAGGGACCAGCAGCACTTCTGTGGTGGGACCAGTAGCATGAAAGGGATTTGCCTGAGCAGCACAAGGGGCCTATAGCAGCGCTAACCACCTGCCAGTGAGTTTCCTTTGCTGCCTCCATGCTGCCACGTGCCTGGGGGCCAATTTTTTTCCGACGTGTGCCCCTCTGCCGTGGCTGCCAGCAGCAAGCGGGGAGGCCACTGCAATACATTATTTATGGTGAATTTGGGCTTATTATTGCATGGCATTCCAGCACGCAGACTCCACAGCATCTTGTGGGGAGATTGCTGCATGACGAATAGACTGAGAAAGGCCAGGCAAACGGTATTATTATAACACTACATAAATATGTTTTTTTTCATTTAACATTAAAACACCTGATTTCCTTCAACATTGTAAACATGTCACTTTATTAGGTCTGGGGATGCTGATGAATTTAAAGTCATTTTCAGCAAACAAGTGGCAGCCTTTCTGCTTTTTAAATGGAGGTGAAGGAAAGAAACCTTTATCATGAAAACATATGGAGGAATAAAAGGGACAGGAGAAAGCTGTCGCCCGCTCTGAAGTTTCCTCTAGAGAGGGGAAGAGCCACCCAGGTGATATTGGTGGAAAACAGTTAGAAAATGGGGGAAATACAGGATATAATCTCCTTGAAACAGTTGGCACAGTCTCTATGTTTTGTAGCTAATAAATTTAGCTTTCAGGAGGAAATTCAAATAAGCTGCATTTACTAGTTTTTAAGAATGAAAATGAATGCATTAATTATGTACAGTGTTACCATCTGCTAAACAAGGCAATTTTGGCCAGGGCTTGGCAATTTCTTCCCAGACATGAGGTTTAAAAACAAGGCTTTTCAACCATAAAATTACTGCCCTGTAAAAGGACAGATAAATGTCTAAGCAAGCGCCTCATTACTGTCAGAGCAATGATTTGTTGTTTCATTTTACTCTTGTGTTTTCCTGGTTATTAAAGTGAAGGTTGAGTCAGCCTTTCCATTATAAATAAACTGCTTTTAAGGAACTGGAATTTAACCAGAGGAGAAAACTCACTCTGAGCTTTAGGTAAAATGAAAAAATAAAAACACTAGCAAGTGCTTGTCTACCCTTTGGGCTGAGCAGTTCTTGACTTCTTGAGGGCCCAAATTAGGTGTTGCTTTTTTTCCTCTGTGAATAGGTTCCTCCCAGCTAAGACCCCTGTTCCACTGAGAATCAACTTAGTCTAAGGAGGGTGTAAAAACCACTCAGAGATAATCAGTAAAGCACTGGGAGCTGCACTCCTTGCTCCCTGAGGGCTAACCCCAGGGGCAATGCTGCCTGGGCCATTGACCTCTTCCCACTAGGATGGTGGCAAGCGAGGTTGCAGTGGGCAAGGTGATTGGCCAGGTGAGTGGGGTGGGTGTCCACCTTGAGAAAGGTCCTGGGCAGGTTCAGCTCTTTCCCCTCTCAACTGGCCATGGGGGCCAGGTGGCTATGCAGCCTCCAGTTTGGCCACCAGGCAGTTTGATGTTGCACATGAATATGTTCTTCATCAAGACTATTCAGGGCTTGCGATAAACCCCTCATTTTAGCTCTCAGGGAGTAACGGGAGCAGTTAGGCTTTGCTAATTGCCTTATCTCCATCAGCCGCCATGTGTCAGTGGCCTGTGGTGATTGCTGAGAATAGGATCACATTTCATAAATCAGTGTCCATATGCTGTTTGAGCAGAGCAGCCCCCCACATTTGGCTGCATTCCCTCCCTCTACCTTTTTTTTTCCTTGCTTTGTTTTGCTTTAAGTATGAGTGATCGTGAGGCACAGATGTCATTATGGGTTTCTGGTAAAAACCCCTTTGCATGGGCTGCAGAAGTGTAACACATGCTCCAGTCATGACTTGTACCATAAAACCAAATCAAACTAAAACTTTTACATGGGAGAAAGATAGCATTTGAAGCTGATGCACTCTTGTAAAGATAGCATTATAGGCTGTTCATGGGCTATGTTGGTGAGATACAGGCAGAGCCATCCCATGGCACCAAACCTCCCCAGTACGGAGATGTGCAGCCTTGCTCTGGCAGGAGAGCTGCTCCTGGGCATGCTGGGGGTAGCAGCAGGGACAGCCTGTGAAGACCTTGCCCTCCCTGAACAGGGCTCCTGAATAAGGGCAGTGGGATCAGGTACTGCAGGGATACACCGAGCTACACGAGCAGCTCCTACAACCTGAGGCTAAAACAGGAAGACAAAACCATTTCATTTGTGCTGTCTCATTTCTTGCCAACAGGAATGAGTTGTGTATGGAGGGACTAAGCTGGCAGCTTGACCAGCACCTCCAGTCATGTCCAAGACCTTCCCTATACAAAGCACAGTCCCAGGGTGACAGGTCAGGACTGCCTGAAGGAGGTGATACAGAGAGAGCCACACAGGACCAAGAGCGATCCTGCCACCAGAAGCAACAGCTTTTATACTGAAGCAAGTTTCACAGAGCAATATGCACACATTTGTCATCACTGGGACAGCACTCTGCATGGGTGAAAGAGAATATTCATACGTTTTGAAAAACCACACTCAAGAAAATATCCATTTCAGTCCCTGTTCACTACTGCCCATTCCTACCAAATAAACTGTTTATTCCAGGAGAAAAATAATATATATACACAGACAAATAAATGAAAACCATCTTTTTAGCCCATTAGTGTGTTGCAATAGCAATGGATTAATCAGCTACAGCTGATTGTTACTAAGGTTTCACCATAACAGCTAACTATTTCCTGGAGAATTAATTTATTTAACTGTCCGCATGTGGCAGACATCATGAGGCTGTGAATTGCCATGCCCTCATGGGTTCCTAAAAGCAAACAGCTCAGTTGTCAAATGACTGGGATGGCTCTTATGCACTTGGGTGGCACTTTTCAAATGGCCTGCTAGGTTCTCTGCTAAACAATCAGATCCTGATGCCTTGGAGGCAGTGCTGGGCATGAGGAATCTCTTGGGCATGTGGGAATTTCAGTGGGACCTCAGGCGTGCCTGGTGTCTTGGGACAGGCAAGGTGCTCCTCTGCAAGCTGGCTACAAAGAGACTGGGAGCAGGACCAGGGCTGGGGTGCGGGATGGAGATGGGATGGGAATAGGGCAGGTGAGCAGGGGGCATGAATGATGGGCAGGAGGTGAAAAGGTATGGCCATGCCTGTCTCAGCCAGAGATCAGGAGTTAGACCTGCTGAGACCTAATCTGGCAGTTCTCCAGCAGCAGGTGTAAGATGTGCTGGGACATCTTCATAGGCTCTGGGTAATTTGGGCAGCAGAAGAAAATCCTGTGTCTCCCTCCGCTCTTCTGCTTGTGGTTAGGTCTGTGTGTCTCCTGCTGAGACTTGTCCTCTTCCAGTGGGCTTGTACCATGAATGAAAACCATGCAGAACTAGAGATTTGCACTGTGTCAGGGTTTTTTTGGGATAAACCTCCCCTCCCCATCACCCCTTTTTGGGTGCAGGTGCCCAGGTGCTGACACTGGGGAGGGTGCTGCAAGGAGGCCTCTGCGAGGCTCCAGCCAGCTCCAACCCACCCACCCCAGGGCATGGCTGAGCCCCGCAGCCACGATGGCAGCACCTCGGGGAAAGCCTGTGTAAGGAAGGGCAGAAAACACCACACAGGCAGAGGAGGAGGGAACAAAGAGTGAGAAGGAGCAGAGGGAACACCAAAGCCAGATGAGAAGGAGGTGGAGCTCCATGGTGGAGCAGATATCCACACTGCAGCCCGTGGAGGACCCTGTGCCAGAGCAGGTGGACATTCCCTTAAGGAACTGTGGCCTGTGGAGAGGAGCCCAGACTGGAGCATGAGGAGAAAGGAGCAGCAGAGAGGAACTGCTGTGTACTTACTGACTGCATCCTCCATGCTCCCCCATCCTGCCTGTGCTGCTCAGGGCATGTAGAGGAGTTGGCAGTGCAGGAGTGAAGCTGGGCATGGGAATGGGGGGAGGAAAGGTGCTGTTTTAGGATTTGCCTTTTTGTTTCCCACTACCCCAATGCGGTGATTAAATATTTATTTTAATCAACAATAAATTAATTTTCTCCAGGTGGAGTCTGGAGCCTTTGTGACAGTAATTGCTAAGCAATCTCCCTGCCTTCCTCTCTACCCATAATCTTTCTCATTACTGTTCTTCCCATTTCCCCCATCCCACTGAGGGGAGGAGTGAGCTAGTGGCTGGGTGGGAGTTTGGCTGCCAAGCAAGGCTAACCCACCACGCCCCCCAGGAAACCCTGCAAAGAAGTCCTGCTGCTAAGTTCCAGGAGTTTGCTCAGCTATCCAGGAGGCTCACAATACTAGGCACGATCTCCTTACACTAACCTAGCAAGCTGTACTCAGTGCGTCACCCCCAGTTCCACGAAGTGACACATCCATTCTGAGTGCTTCTTCCACAACCCCCTTATGCTTATCTTTGGGCACAAACCTTTGCTGTCAGCTTTCTGCTTCTGCTCCCACCCTGGAAGGACAACTCTGCTTGCCTTGAGTCTTGCTGCTCTGTAAACGCATATGACATCTCCTGCCTGCCTGCTCTTACAAGAGGGACAGTTGCTCCTATCATGCTGGCTGTAAACAGTGGCAGAGGGAAGCATTTGCAGCCCTGCCCACCAAGGGAAGTGGCACGTCTGGCTGGGCTGCTGCTTACAGCTGGTCCCATGTGTGGATTTCGCTCTCCTACATCCGCAGTATCCCACGTGGGTAGGGAAACAGTGGTACAGGGACTTGCTTGCCTCTGTGGCCCATGTAGCATAACACTGCTGGAGCCCTCGATCTTTTTCCTGAAAAAGTTGTAAGGAGCCACTATGCTTGAAAGGCTATTTGGGATCCTAGCAAATTCACAGAGAGCAAAGGGCTGCAGCTGCAATGAGGTAACAGAAAGGTGTAAAACGAGAAAGAAACGAGGAAGCAAAGAGATCAGCCTACAAAAACCCATGGACCAGAGTTGGTGGAACAGTTGGAGGGGGTAGCTGTATGGGGTGGGAGATCAGAACACAAAGAACACAGATGAGGCTGTGCTGTAAAACAGGAGAGATCCACACACACTGTCCAGGGAAAATGCCCTTTCTGGTTGCTGGTCTTTTGCCATGTCTTGTCTGCCCCCCCTCACCCTGCAGCCAACCAACCAACTAACCACAGTTTCTCAGTTGCTAAATCCTTTCCGGGAAGATTTCTTTTTCCAGAACCCTTCACAATGGGCACAGTGGTTTTAGTGCTGGGTAAGGAGGGAGATTATTTTTTTTCATTTCTTCTTCCCTTTCCTTATCTTTCATTCTAACTTTTTTTTTTCCTGATTTCAGAAACATTCCTCTTCACTACTGGGACTAAACAGGGACCTTTCTGAGTCAGAAAGCTAGAACCCAAGATCCTAACCCAGACAATCTGAAAGCAAAGAACAGGGGCTTGATATGCCAGCTGAGCGCCATAGCCACCAGACTCCTGCAATGGCTCAGACTTTTTTTCTGGCTGATCTGGCGGGCTCCTGATTCACTCTTTCTCTAAACAGGACTAGAAATATTCCATTCATCGATGTTGGTGTGTGCAGTCCCAAAACACATTTTGGTTTCAATGAGTCAATAATTTCCAAATAGCTCCAGTTGGGTTTTTTTATGTAGAAAAAGCATGTGCTTCCTGGTGAAGGGCACAGTAGCCTAGGAAACAGGAATCACTTTCCATTTGCTGCTCCTCTGTAGCACTTCATTTTCCCAGACAGTGAGAGCACAGCAGAAAAATCAAGTGTAATTAACCTCCATTCTCAGCCTGACTCCTTGATATGATATAGTTTATTTAAATCCTGTCCTTTATGCTTCTCTGCTCTCTTGCTTCATGTTTATTGAAGTGCATATGTGAATTTCCAATAACCCATGTTTAGATGGATGTTTGATGACTAATTCATCTGGAAAATTGAGAAATGGTGCTTTGTGCAACAAAGGATTTTCTTTGCTTGTCCACTTAAAAATCAATTTGTGAAACTTTCTGGTGTCTTCTCCCTTTTCTTCTCAACCAGAAAAAAAAAAAAAATTCCTTCTTCATTTTTTATTGGTGGTTTCAAGTCAGAGATTCAGTTCTTGGAAAATCAAGCCTTGAAATTGGTAGAGAAACTAACATACTATTGAGATGTTTTGACTTTCTCAGCATTCCCCCTACTGCCTGGGCTTTTAGTGACTGAAACAATCCCCCCAAATTTATAAACATTTGCAAAATGTTTCTGAATCCATTATTTGTTTGGAAAAAAGAAAATAGATCAAACATGTCAAACCTAAACATGCATGCCCTGGAGATAATACATCGGCAAATAATGGACGAGACATATAATTCCATTCTGAATTTCTGCTTGGTTTTCCTTGGGGATTCACTATAGGTAATGGATAATGAGGAAGGGGTGTTTTTCCACCCAAATGAGGAATTTATTTCTCCACCCATAAATGCTCTCAGTGTAATATTCTTACTTCAGTTCAGTGCTGTGAATTGTCATGTGCAGAACATATTGACAGCCATTTATAGCATTGAGTTTGTCAGCAATGAGAAATGAAGCTAATGGTGTGCTAAAACCCTGACAAAAGCTTTTAAGTAAAAGCCCCCAATATCTAATTTTTATCCTGATGTGAAAAGGGAAAAGTTCTGAAATCTTCCACAGTTTTGATGGGGAGGAAAACCATTTTCTGACTACTTTTTATCTCACTCTCCTGGAAAGGTACGGAATATTGGTTCCTCTTCTCTAGAATCACATGCAAACCCATCTGGGAGACACCATGTTAAAACTACCTTTTCCTATGGGTCAGTCTGCTCAGCAGATGGGCCTTCTTTGTATTTTGTCCCCCTATTTTTGACATTTCCCTTTTCATTCCTAAAATTGGAGTAGAAGGCAAATGTACATACACAACAGTTATCTGTTGAGATTCAACAAGGCCAAGTGCTGCATCCTGCACTTGGGTCACAAGCAATGCTACAGGCTTGGGGAAGAGTGGCTGGAAAGCTGCCTGGCAGAGAAGGACCTGGGGGTGCTGGTGGACAGCCAGCTGAACATGAGCCAGCAGTGTGCCCAGGTGGCCAAAAAGGCCAACAGCATCCTGGCTTGTATCAGGAATGGTGTGGCCAGCGGGAGTAGGGAAGTGATTGTGCCCCTGTACTTGGCACTGGTGAGGCCGCACCTCGAATACTGTGTTCAGATTTGGGCCCCTCACTACAAGAAAGACACTGAGGTGCTGGAGCGTGTCCAGAGAAGGCCAATGAAGCTGGTGAAGGGTTTGGAGAACAAGTCATATGAGGAGCGGCTGAGGGAACTGGGGTTGTTTAGTCTGGAGAAGAGGAGGCTGAGGGGAGACCTTATTGCTCTCTACAACTACCTGAAAGGAGGTTGTAGTGAGGTGGGTGTTGGTCTCTTCTCCCAAGTAACAAATGATAGGACAAGAGGAAATGGCCTCAAGCTGCGCCAGGGGAGGTTTAGATTGTATATTAGGAAAAATTTCTTCACCAAAAGGGTTGTCAAGCATTGGAACAGGCTGCCCAGGGAAGTGGTTGACATCCCTACAGGTATTTAAAAAGACTTGATGTGGTGCTTGGAGACATGGTTTAGTGGTGGACTTGGCAGTGTTAGGTTAGTGGTTGGATGATGATCTTAAAGGTCTTTTCCAACCTAAATGACTCTATGATCTTTGTAACAGACATGCTTTAATCTAAATCCTGTGAAGAAAAATCTACTATTTACAAGCTGTCTCTTGTGGTTGAAGCACTGTGGTTACCAAGGCTCGGCCACTTGCTATGTTGTTCCCAAGATCATAATGTCATGTCTGTGTGTGCTGATAGTCCTGTGGTCCCATTTTTGCCTGAAAGCCTGTGCAAGCAGACTGTGTGGGGACTGCTTCCTTCAAACCAAGGTCAGCACCTCACTAAGACATGAAGCACTGCTCCCAAAGACATTTTCAAAGTTTCATGAGGCTCAGCTTCGACTGGAATGGCTGCTTCCCTTCAGTAGCCCAGTCTGTCTCCTGAACAACCCATGTCCATAAGAAGAATATTAGTATAATATTAGTAAGTGAATTGGTAAAGGAATTTAAATGAACACACTACATGTCCAGTTTGTTCTGTATTTTGCCCCAAGGACACCACAACAAAGGTGTTAGTTGTCTCAGGCTGCATCTGGAGTGAGGCACCTGGTGTTCTTGGTGAGGAAGAGAAGGAGGTTCCCTCTAGCGGCTCCACCCTGCAAACGGTAGGCAGGTGAGCCAGTCTCTACCAGACCACATGGGCACAGTCTTGCTCCAGGCATGAACCACAAAGGCAATGTGGGCATACTTAAAAAGACCCCAAGCTCACGCTCAGTTCCCGTAAGAGCCATTGTGTACAGAGGGTTTCAACCACAAACCAAACATCTTACAACATGGTATAGTGCAGAAAATGACATTTCCAAGTGTATTTATTGAGAAATAGTAAAGATGTACATAATTTTACAAGCTTTTAATTTTAATTTACATCTTCTTAAATTACGTAGGCCCTAATAAACTATAATCTGCTAATACATGACAGAGACCCTTGGCTTCAATTATATCTCCAAATGCTTCTATTGCTGGGATTTTGGCTCATGTCACTTCAGCTCCTCTTCAGAGATACTAAATACCATATTCATTTAGAGCATATGCCTGGTGTCAACCCTGTAAAGCAGAGATGACTTTTGAACCAAAACCCTGGATCTGGATACAACCTCACAGCTAAAATCTAGTCTTCCTATTGTGGGCCAAGTCCATATTCTCCATAAACTCTGCAATTCCGATTGGCTGCAGGATTTCATCTGCCCCAAGATGAAGTGTTCTTGTATACAGGATTTTGATTTGGCCTCATCTCCCTTGTCAGTGCTTACACTGGAACATACTCCGCATCTGCTTTAGATGCAAACACTGCTGCTCACAGTGGTTTCTAATGAAAACAGATCTGGGAGCTGGCTGCCACCTATATCTTTGTGCACAGTCTCCACAGGCATCTAAAAAGAAGCAACCTTTTTAGTTTTTCCTGTCTTCTTTTACTGATATACTGAACTGCATGGAGTTATATCTATTTAAGATACTACCTTGTGACTGCGATCACACCGTATTTGTATTCTGCAAGCTGACTATTGCAATGCCTAATGATCATTCAAGTTCTGTACTGACTGAGAACTGCTAGAGTATCAGCAAAAGGCATTATATTCTACACTTCATTTGCCCAAAATACTTGCAAACATGACATTGTGCTCAATCTTAGTTGTTGAGGAGAGGCTGAAGGGAAGGCAGTTTCTGATTAATATGCTGTTGAATTAAAATGCACTCAATGTCAAAATGACCAGCCTTCAGTTTAATCTACTTAGGCCCATCTGGAACAGTCTGGTGTGACTATGTCTCTGCCTTGGTTATTTTCTCTGTATTGTGCATGCAGGAAAATGTATCAGAGTAATTTCACGCTACAAGGCAGGCATGTACCACACACTTTTATTTAAACATATATAACAATTTTTGCTTAGCAAGAGAGTATTTGTGCTCTGAAATTTTGTTTTAGAATTTTAGCATTGTGCAGGGTTTTGAGCTAAGTCCTTGAATTTTCTTTGGATTTACATTTTTGTGGATTGTTTATTTTTATAATTGAATTCAGCTATGGTAGCACACAGAATCCAATTTAAAATCAGAACTTTGTCATGCTCTGTAAAACTTCCCTCCTTTTGCCTCCGTCTCCTCTCTAGACGTCTAGTACATTAATTGAGCCATACCTGCCACAGAGAGCTAAGCACAACTCCAATGAAGGCACTGCAAACCTTTTATAAGAACCGATGGTTGTTGCTGGGCTATTGTTTGTTCTTAGATCTGATTAGGAAAAGAACACTGAAAAGCTGAACAAATAACTTGAGAAATAATATTGCTTCATGCATTTAAATAACACTATGACTTGTCAAAAAAAAAAAAAAAAAGAAAAGAAAAAATAAGCTAGTTCACCATACCAATTTTTTGTTTTATAACAGCTTTTACATTGATATTCTCATGCAATGTTATGATGCTGGAACTTGAGAAGGGCTTTGTTTTCACCTTTTTTCCTATTCCAGCAGAAACACTTTTTTCCCACTTGAAAAACAACAAAAAGCTGGTACCACAGCTTTTTATGAAAAATGTCCTTCCAGGCCAAATTTGACTAGACAGGTACTGTAAATACAAAGAAGGTATGCATCATTTTCACTTGTTGGACACACAAATTTATCACTGCAGTAACTGATGTATAATGATTTCATATGTGGCAAGATTCGTGTGATGGCTTCATACCACCCAGTGATAATGAATCATCACTAGTTTGTTGTGTGATGACTTTATATCCAATTCCAACACAGCAAAGAAGTCCCATTTTTATGAATTTATAGAGGAGTTTTGCCTTGGACTTTTAGTGGCTCCAGGCCTTCACCTACCAACTAACTTTCATACAACCTACAATGTTTAAATCAACAAAGTTACTACCTGGTAATTAGAGATATGGTGGCTTCACAGCACAGAGAGGGAAGATCGTCACCTCAGTGCTGACTACTGTGCTTCTGTAGGCATCCTGGAGTTTACATTTAACATAGTCTCTTGCACACACCTCTTCACGCAGTCAGAGCACAGGCAACCTCAGCTGTCTCTACATACAGTGGTAAAAATCAAAAAGCAGTTTCCACCTTCTGCCATGAGAGACGCACCTCTCGCTGTTGTTTCATAGTGCTCAAGCTGCACGTGGAGTGCTAGGAACCCTGTGTGCAACATGGACCTTGCTCATTTTCCAAAGCTGAAAGGTAGCATGTTCAAAACTTGCAAGGTAATTATCACTGTATGGACCGTAATTTTTAATAGAAATTATGAAAATTAAGGTAATCCATTTCTCAATATTTCTTCATAAAAATCCTCTGCTTATCCTCTCCTCAGATGCCTGACATGCTATTGAAATTTCTGATTCAAAAACATTTAGCGTTGCTCCTGTGTAATATTGCTGTGCAATCAAAAATGGGTGAGGAAAATCATGTTAACCCAAAACAGAAGACACATAAATGTAGAACAGAATGGGAAAGCTACCAAAATGCTGTTATATTTACCAAAGTGGACTGTGCTCCTGAAATGGCCAATGTCATCATGCCAGCAATTTCAGCAGCTTGTGCTCATCCTGAACATATTGAATGTAGCATCATTTGTGCATCTGACTGGTGAGAGATTCTTTAGTAATTTTTCATTCATAATGAACTTGTGTTTTATTCCCAATCCGGGCTTAACTTCACATTTCCACCTTCCAGTAATGCCACTTGCACACTTCATCTGCTGGGTGGGAATTTGTTCTTTTATACACAGCAGATGCACTCACTGTATGGCTTTCAGTGGACTAAGTAATTAATGAATATGGCTCTTAGTTCTCTTGTCGGAGAATCAAGAAATGATGCTGAAGGTGTTATACACTTTTTTTTTAGCTTTCAAGGTAGCGGTCCCCAGTATCAACCTCCCAATATACTCTTAACTTTCCTCAAACAATCAGTGGAATTATTCAGAATCCAAATAAAAACACAAACTTTCCTTTATTATTTTTTCTTACTGCAACAAATACTTAAATGCTTTGGTGCAGCCCTGCTCTTTGATTTCTTTGAATTTCAAATTTGGTCATGTCAAAAATTATCACAAAGGTTTTTTTATCTACATAGTTTTTAACCAAAATTACATTATAACACACAAACACAGTCTTGTCTTTAAGGCACAACACATCATTATGCACATTCTGTTTGCCAAACTTATAAAAGAGACAATATTATATAACCCTCTCCCTCCCCTGCCCCCCCAAAAGAAAGAAAAATTGCATCCACTTCCAAAATCAGCTGCTAATAAAGTCACAGTAAATTATTTTCATCAATAATTTACACAAATTACAGGTCTAGACAGGATTGTCATTATACAGTCTGAGTGCATTCCAATTCAGATTTTCTGGGTTAGGTAGGCTAAAGTCTGGTTCAAACCTCAGTGCTGAGAATATATCCCATTTTGAGGAATGTTGTTGAACACCACCTTGTCGGCTGGAAAACGCGTGTTGGTGCTTTGCCAGTTTGAGTCCTTTGTTCACTCCTGTCAGGGCTCACTTGGTGTGTACCAGCAACCTCCACAGTTTTAATTCATTTAAAAACGTTGCATATATAAGACCATAGAGCTTCCTTACGTAGCACTAATGTTTTTAACTCCATTCAGCAATCTGAATTCTTCAATTTGGAATTTTTAATTCCAAATATTTCTTCCCTTCTTAAGACAATTCATATGTGTAAAGCCAGAGGCATTGAATCACACATAAAAATTCAGTGTACTTGAAATATATATATAAAAAAAACCAGGATCGCCAACTTTAGAACACAGTTACAAATACTCTAGTTCCAGTGCTTGATGGAGAGCCAAGAGGTCCGAATGACTGGATATCCTCCAGAAAGGCATGTTGTGCTGTGTTTGTTAGAGGGGGGAAAAGGTCAGGAAAGATGAACACTGTGACACAGGGTGGTATATGACACACGAAACTAGTCCGATTACCACCACGTATTTTACCACTGTGTTTCTGGATTGATTTTTGCTAGTAAAGTACTGACAAAAATCAGACCAAAATAGATCTGAGCTTAATAGTTCAAATGAAGTTAAAATAATTACATAGTCTTTCTTAATAGTTTCTTTGGAAAGAGCTCGTCATTTATTAAGGGCTATTTTCTTATTGTAAGCATGCAAACCCATATGAAGGAGCATTAATAGGAAATCCCTTTCTGCTCCATTTATTAGACTTTGCAAAAAACTGAATGACCATTTAAAGGGCTATAAGACTTCCATTAAAAGAGGCTTCACGCACAACACTTTGAAACAGAGTTGAATTACATTTTTCTCGATCTAGGGGGAAAAAAAGAAATCTCTTTGGATAAGAAAATAACACATTTCTGGTTTAAAAAAAGATAATCTGTGTTGCAGAAAGCATCAGTGTCTGTGAGAGATGCACATATATGCACTATTCTCCTTCAGGAATTCATTAGAATAGAAAAAAACCCCATACTTTCATGTTGTGTTCAGATCTATTTGTAATGTGCTATATTCATCCATCTCTCTGAATTCTGTATCTATCCATGCAAGAGAGCCAACGTTAAGAAAAAAGCATGCCAAACTGGAAAGTACACAATCCAACCACCTTTGTTTAGCACAAACTATAAAAGACCCATCACCAGTACTGTACCTAGATTAAGGAACCATTTGGAATGAGCATTTTGGTTATTTTAATTTTTTTTCCATTCCAGCTACAACACTAAAATGGCACTTTATTTTACTACTCTTAGCCCAACAACATTTACATTATTTGTCCTGTGCAGACATCATGAGGCAAAAATTTTCAGTTTCTGCACACTGCCAAGGTTATACTGGGAAGTATGGTGCAAATTCCTAATTTGATCTGTTTCTGAACATTGAAAACTTATCTGGTGAAATTTAGACTTGAATTATTGTCATAAGAAAATTGAATATTTCTAAAGAAACAGTTCTTTTTTAGAAACACAGACTTGTTGCACAATCTCTTTGTTGTGTTCTTTTCCCTTTTGCAGATTTGTCTTTCTTGAAGCAAATTATATGTTCATATTTGCTCCAGTAAACTACAGATCTTCATCTATGTCAGCAAAAAATTTGCACAGTCCTTGAGATGTTTTTCCACACTCTCTGTAACACTTCTCTTGAAACCTCCCTGATTTCACCCTTTAAAAAAACCACCACCCAACCACCATGTCATAGCCCTTTCTATCTCTTTTGTTTATCTTTAATTTGCTTGAAGCTAGTTAGACTTTTTTGCTGCAATCATTTTTCATTTATTCTTAAAATAGTTTTGCATGTTTTTTCTTTCCAAGCTGAGGTGAAGCAAATGCTAGAATCCAAATGGTTCATTTTACTCTAAGTTTTGATCTCATCATGCTCTTGTTGCCTTGCATCTGTGGACTGAAATTATTTGTCATTCTGTCATTGTGCAACACTGACAGAAATGCAAACAGAAAGGCTTGCATTAGTAGCTATGTATCACACCAACATTTCAGGAGACAGGTTACCTTTTTTGCTGCCTGTTCTTCTTCTACACCATCCCCAATTACAACATATACTACTTTTCTGCCAAACCTTTGCATTATTCGTTCAAAGCAACTTTCTTTTCCTGGAAGATAAATGAGATAAGAGTTCAGAGTGAAGTTACCTGATTAGCTGCATGTTCCTCATCTTGGCCATCTCCAATCACAACATAAGTTATGTTAGTGCCAAATCTGGACACTATACGCTCAAAACAGCTCTCTTTGCCTGAAAAACAATGCACTACTTATTCAAGCTATCAAGTGAGTTATGGTGAAGCCCTACAAAGGATTATTGCAGTGGTAAGACATTGTTACTACTACTTTTTCAAAGTTCCCAGCCTTGGGATTTAGAGCCAAAACTGGTAAGAAGCAGTTAATTCCCTGAGTGACACTAAGCTGCTCCAGGTAAAACTAAATCTCTTTCTTAAGAGATACAGGAGAGCCACTAAGATAAAGGAATTAGTAGCAATGCAAAAATGAATAGGTCAGTAAATGAATAATTGAATTTAAATATTTCCCTATTACAGTAGTAATATATTTTCAAGGAAAGCAGAAATTTTAATTCTAATGTGTCTGCAACAATGAGTAATGTAGCAATGGAAAAAGTGTTCAAAGAACAATGGACAAGCAAAATAAAATTAGTTCCTGGGAGAACTTCCATGAAGCATTTGGCTTTTTTGGAGAAATGCAGAAGCAAGCAGGCTAAGTCAGTAACAACAATAAACAGGACTGAAAGAGACCAAGCAAAGTCATCTACTGATCTTCTCATTGTACTGAAAGTTCAGTTTTACCAACAAAAGCTTGTGCTATCAATCCTAAACATGTCCTAATATGATGATTTCACTGTTTCCACAAGCGATCTCCATATTTAATTAACCCTTTCCATTAGGAAGTTTCTTTTTGACATGCGACCTACATGTGCCCTATAGCAAAGGGATCATCACCTATTGTCATACATCAGTGTAGAGAGAGATTATTTCTTTCTGCTCTGCAATAGCTTTTTTTTACCTTGTTTGTTATTATGTCTATCCCCACCCCAGGTGTTTCAGTCTCTTCTCACAAGCTCATGATTTCTAGATCTCTGATTCTTATTGCTCTCCTGTTTGCTTTTTTTCAGCTGTCCCACAAAAAAGGGCTTATGATGAAGAAAAGCATCATGTGTGTTAACTGCTGAGTGAGGACCAGATTTCAGTGTGTGCAAGCAACAGTTGCAATTATAGTCCTGTGCTCAGCACAGTGCAGAGATCACTGAGATGAAAAGTAGAGAGAGATCTTGTACCCAAGAGAGTTTTCTGTGCTCCCGACAGGGGTGTAACAGCGGCCACACTGTTCCCAGAAGGAATTCCTGGTGCAGAATTACTTCGACAGAGCCTCCAGAGACTGTGCTTCACTTCACCACCCCCGTCTGTGCTTTCGGCACTATTTCTTAATGCTCCTTCCTTTGGTCCGAGTGCAATCTCAGAGACTGAATCCAACATGTACAGGCTGTATGACAGATGACATTCATTCCAGAGGCTGCTCAGTACCATGCGGTATTTGGGATACTTCATGCCTTGACTTAAGTTTTTAAAGTATTTGAGGCATTTCTGTCTAGAGGACAGCTACAGCTAATTAAAAGGTGACTGGCGTAATAGTTTTTCCTGACACTGTTAGAGTACACATTGTTTCTTCACTTGTGAAAATCATTTAGGAATTGTAATGCTTTTGTCAATGAAGTGTCACACTCCATGTTATATAAGGTGTCATAGTTATAGAAATGAAGCATTCCTAAATTAATAATTGGTAAATCATGAAACCTGCCAAAATTATCAGTCATTGTAGGCTGTGTCAGATTTCACAGGAATGATAACTTTTCTCGCTTTACAAGAAAATTTTGGATGTGATTTCCAAAAAACCATAAATTTCCAACTAATACCCAAGAGGTACAGAGTTATCAACAGAATAGGGATGTCCTTGTGGCATCCATCAACACAGCTTCTGTTGGTAACAGTTGTCATTACCATCACTGATGTACTATGCTTCCAGAAAAAGCTTGTGAAGTAGTGGCCTTGCTTACAAAGAGCTGAAGGTCAGAACAGAGACCATTCTAACAGAAGTTCCACTTAGATTTGAATTCACAGAACACTTCATTCTTTTCTACACAGTTTTTGTTTTCTGCACCATACTTAGGAGTTTCTGAGGCTTTTAATCAGTATGGGAACCTTTATTCCTTCATTGAAAATAAGCTGAATTTGGAATTTATTGACATAAACACATGTGAACATATGCAATGCCTGAATCTTATAACTAACACTCTAAGTGTCAGGGAAGTGGCTTGGAATCCATCCATTACTGGCAAAAAGTATTGGTGATGCAGTATAGTCAGAATGGATGAAAGAATAATTTTCTTACCTATTTTGGTTGCACTGTAAATATTTTCAATAGGAAAAGCTCCTCCTAAGCTGTATAGCAGAACTTTCGCAAGTGCTGGGATAAGCTGGGTTGTTGTTACCAACACATTTACACAGTTACTCCTAAAATGAGAGAAATAGTTTCAGTTTAAATAGTTTAAAACCATTACCCAAATGCTGATGAGGTGAACCAGCTGTGGAGAGCATATTCAGGATTCCTCAACATTTACTTTCACTCACACAGCAGAGCTGCTCAGCACCATCACTTCCAGAAAAATGTACATAAAACTTCTGGCAAAATCCTTTAAAAAATATGCAGGCCTGATTTGTAGGAAATATTCCACACTGGTTTATAAAAAAACAGGTTCTTGAAGATGGGTCCATCAAAACACAGACATTTGAGATTACCAACTACCTCCAAAAATAGGTATTCAAATGCTTTGAAAGCATCATTTTCATGCTGGCAATTAATTGGCAGTAGTTGCCAGCCAAATAAAAGAGTTAGGAGAATGTGAAAACATTGTTTGTTACTCCTGTCTTGAGGGGAAATAAACAGCCAATACACATTTCTGCACAATGACATCACTTTCTTCATATTTCAAGAGTAAGAATATTTCTGAGAAGAGGGAGAGATAAGAATAATCATGTTAATAAGCTAGCATTAAATGGTGAGGATGAAAACTTGAATGGAGAAGTTGTGTTAGCAGTTACACAACAGAAAACTTGGAGCCAGGCTACTTTAGGCACTGACAGGCTGGAACATGAGTGTGACCATGGTGTGAACATGGAGCTGAGAGCAAACAGTTGTGATTTTTCCTCCTGGTTCTTCCACAAATGCCAGGCAAGACCTCAGGCTACTATTTCTGCCTTTATGTATCTCAGTTTCCTCTCAGTAACATATAGGTAGTGTTTAGCTCTTTTTGAAGACTAGCAATTTGGAAAGAAATGCAGAGCTAAACACAATGGCTTACACAATTTTTTTATATTTTATTATTTTTTTACTATATTTCTCTTGAGGTGCTTAAGACACTGTTAAATAAACAACAATGAAGAGATAAACATATTGCAAAAGTTGCTATGTTTAAAGTTTTTCATATTTTTCCAAGTTTGTTCTTTCCGCTTGACACTAAATCTTTTCCCAGACATGTTCAGAAGACAAGATGGCTTTTAACATTGTTCTTTTTGATGGTTTAAAACCAGAATTTTTGAGGATTTCTGATGAGATACATATTGCATGGCAGTGTTCACGGTTTTATTATTTCAAAGGAACAATGTATTTTATGTCTCATTACTGGGAACCCAGACTTCTAACTCGGTTAAAACAGATTTTTGCTCTTCAGGAAACTTAGATATATGCTTAAGCATACTGATGTGTCTGGAAGGACAGAAGGAGAATGATTTTGTGTTCTGGGATCTATACAGTATTTAGGTAGTACTGTGAATAGACACAAACATTGAAGCACAGAACAGAGAGATGTGGAGTTCAGAGGATGCTGCCCAGAAGATAATAAATTAAAGGTTGGCTCACAATTCTACAATACCCTTTCAATGTACACAGGGACATTTATCCCATTTTAGAATATACTTCATACTATCTTTAGTAAATGCTGGAATCACTGAAAATGAAATAACTTTCCATGGAATTTTTCATACATCCTATTCAAAAGTCATATTAGACCTGTTCTGTTCTTTAAAGGCACTATTTTATTGTAACCTAGAATGTCAAAAAATAGCCCTTACAAGTCCAAAACTAGAAACTTTTTTACAGTAGACTCAAATACATACCTTGTGCTGATAATTGATAATGATTTAAGTGCATTTGTTAGCCAGGAGTCTGTCAGAGCTTCAATCTCTGCTCTTAATTGCAACCATGCATCTCTTTTAGCGGGACCCAGCAGTCCTTTTATGTAAAAAAGCAAGAAAAGAAAAAAAAAAAAAACAAACAAAAAATCAAATTAAATTCTGTATTAGCTGGAATGTATAGATTTTATAGTCATTGTTTCTATTTTAAATTCTGCTAGAACTTGAAAAAACATCAAAGAGAATATCTATTGTCTTCAAGGCTCAGTAAATTGCTCTCTGTTTTTATTTGCACTCTACTATATCAAGCAATGTCAGAGAGTATTGCAGATACTAATAGTCATCTGATTTTTTTCATCTGTTCAGCCTATTTTACTGCATTTCAAAATATACCTTTCAGAAATATACATTTAAACCAACTCCTTATACACTTCTGACTCTAATTATCAGAGGCAGTGACAAGGAGACCCACGCGATTGGGATCATAGGCAGAGACACTCACTAAAGAAGAGACTTTAGAGTAAACTTGCCTTTGCAGTATCTGCATATGTTTAAAACTGTCCTGTTTATGACTCTCTATATAGATGAACCTCAGGTTATACATATGGAAATACATTTATTTGCTGATGGCTTGATCTTCATGTCCTGTCGTAGTTAGTAATGATAGCTCCTTTTATAGCATATACAGCCCTGAAGTGGCTATACATCTTACGTTCTCATATCTCAGTTAGTTCTTAAAAGCATCTTAAAATCTCCTTTTGGGTATGAATGGTCAGAGTTTAAAAAATACCCAGCCTATTGAATGTTGAGACACGAGTTCTTTGGAACCAAGATATTTTAAATTTAGATTTGGTCCTGGAAGAGCAGGGAAGCAGGTTTCATGACCTTTACTATCCCTCTTCTCTTTCACACCCTATGTTCCCAAGAAGTGGTGATGACTGTCTTCAAAAATCTGAAACGAAGCAACCTAAAAATACCTGGTTTGATCTAGCCTTCTATTGCCTTCTAACAGCTATTTTGAAATATAGAGATACATATGTGATAACAAGATTATTAAAAAAGCTATGAAGTAGAGAATGAATGAAGGAACTTGCCCACTAAGGATGGAATGTATTTCAAAAGCAGGATTTGCGGGAGAGAATAAAAACCTTAATACAATGCACCGCATATCTGCACTCTACCTTTGCAATGATTGCTCCTTTTACTGTGTTTCCCTATGCTGTGCTCTTGGACTTAGGCTCTTCCTAATGTTAAAGGTTTTATGAAATGCAGCAGCTTTAGAATCTTAGACACATTAGGAGATACAAGAAAACTTGGTAAACGTTTGGACTGGGTTTCAAATATTGGACTACTGTTTCAAGTATTCTTAATATATAAAAACTCCATTCATGACTCCAATGAAGGGCAAGGCAGGGCAATTGAAAGACAATCATTTACTATCACTCTTTGCTCCTATTGCTTCACCCTGTGGCAAGTAAAGACTCTCAGCTTCTAAGAGAAAATTTCAGGTTTCCATAGTTTAGAAAATGATGAAGGTAATGACTAATTCACTGTCCATATTAGTATTACGGTTTCCCATTTTTGAGATACTACAGGAACTAGACACCAGGCTGTCTGGTTTTGCTGAAGGTGAGCTTTGAGTTTCAGGTTCCTTTGAAATAAATTTCAGATGAGTTAAAAAAGCCCATGCTATAGAATGGGAGAGTGTTCACTTGGACTCCTTCCTGGTTGGTTGTCCTTCATCTTATCCTCAACTGTGGCTGTAGCAATGCTTGAAGACTTCTAAGTATTCCCTGTTCTTGCAGACTCTTCTTGAGGGAGGCAGTTGAGATATTCCCCTCCTCAGAAGAGGACTGGCTGCCTCTGCAAGTCACACAGAACTCTCCAGGACAGATTCTTTTAGTTCTACTGCTTGATTTCCTACAAGCCTGCTGGCATGGACATGAGTGAGTCCATGAACAAAAACAGTAACAGGAAAGTTCTCAGCCCAAATGAGACTCAGATTTCCTTCAACACAATTAACTGTGTAAGCTACAGAGTCAACAAAAGGGGCTAGTGGTATGGCAGTGCTAGAGTTTTCCTGCATCCACTGGTGAAAACAGCCTAGCAGGTACCCAGCAGAGAATTTAGCAGACAGTGTATTGTTACCAACTAGATCATGAAAATGTAGGATGGAATAGGCCAGCCACAACCAAATTGTGCTGTGGAAACTATACAACCTCTTTCCTAGAATAACAGCATATTTGAGACAGAATAAGTGGCTCAGCCAATCAGTAAGGTAGGTATAGCCAAGCTGGGTCTGAAGGAGAAAAATGGGCTCTGTGGAAGCTAAGTGGAAGCCTGCTCGGTTTCTCCACCTCTGGTTCTCCTGCACAAGAGCACAATGTTGGCTCTGCCATTACAGTCAGTAGCTTTCAATAGCCCAAAGTCCAGTCACATCACTTTCTATTCACTCTGTGGCTTCCAAGGCACGTTCCCTCAGTGGGAGTTCATCTCCATGCAGTTTAACACATGATCAGCATTCTAAATTGGTTTTGACAATTAAACTCACCTCCTATGTTGTTCTTGTAAGTATTATACAACTCTTTTACTCTTCTGTAACGGAAAGCCAGCTTCCTCATCCAGTCAACCCCTCCTCTTACACCTGTTGGCAGACAAAGGTTTGCACTACTTGCAGCTGCATGGAAGCCATCAGTTGCAAAACTGTAGGTACTGCAAACACCCAAAATACAGTAAAAATAAATACAATGTATTCCTGTAAATGCTCAATTTATTTAATCTTTGAAGAAAAAAACAAGAAACAAATGCTTTATCTTACCTTAGGTCTTGTCCATTATCATCAGAAGAAACATCATCTATATGAACTTGATCACACTCCTGTTGAAAAAAAAAAAGATAAATTATCTTATAGAGTATGCTCTCCATATGTTTCGTACAGATGAAGAAGTGATCAGTGCAGGCCACTAAGTGCACCAGAAGATGGCAGCGTATGTACACTTATAGCTTATTACCACTGATTTCTTTAAAATAATACAACCTTCAACTCCTACACTGTATAAATTATTAGTTAAAATACGCCTTCAGAAAAGTGATATCTAATTTTAGTGTGATTTTAGATTAAAATTACTTTAATTGACAAAACCCAACAATAACAAATCTCGTTTATAGTCTCTCTAGCATACCAATATCCCAAAATCACCTAAACCTTATTTCCCCACTTCCTAAAAGCTAATCATGTTGAACCTCCACAGGCATGTAATTTCTATTAAGTCTCTAGGAGTTCGGATACTTATCAGATTCTTTTCTTGATTTATCCAAATGCCTTTGGCTGGAAAATCACAGATAATCAAGCAGTCCTGGAGAATTTCATTATTTCCTGGTTTTGGAAGGGATGGAAGTAACTCCAGGGAACCAAGATACACTGGAAAACTGAACTCCTCTCCAGGCTGGTTTTATAATTGGATAGCTATCAGATATCCTTTTCTGCACAGTGGTTATGGCAGAAAGATACAAAAATGTGGGGGAAGCACAAATAAATAAATAAGCCACCATGCAACAGTAAATATGAACAGGCATTGTATCACTGTTTTCTGTAGTTGCTAGAATTAACATCTTAACCCACAGACACACCTGAAATTCAGTGCCTGGAGATTTTACTTTCCTGTATGTAAGTAATTTTTTAATATTAATGAATATTAATAAAATAGCTGTTAACATAACTCTAATATAATTTATGAAAAAGTTCAAGGACATATTTAAACATTAGTCCCTAACTAATGTTTTCAGATAATTTAATCTCATCACTAAGACAAAATGAGGCTGAGCTTTCAAAATGCACAGCTCTGTGCCTCAAATAAAGAGTCATCTGAGTCATTGACTTCAAATAAAGTTGCTGACAAGAAACACTTAATTCAGACTCTCTGTGACATGCAGGAGTACACAGTTCTACATTTCCAATCTCAGTCTCGTACCAGTGCTAAGTTGTCCAGATAAAGGATAAATCTGAACAGAGGAGTGATTTCCAGACTGTATGCCACAAGTTCCTAGAGTATGAATTTGGGGAATTACCATTTCTTCTTTCTGTTTTGTTTGCTTTACACTGAATGAAAACTTGACAGACTTTTACCCACATGAAATAAGCTGTTAAAAAAATAAATTAGCATTTTTTGTATAAATAAATAAATAAATACAATTTCATTTTCAAATATATAATTTCATTGCACCATACAAGCAATGATAATTTAAAATTTTGTGTCAAGACTAAAAGAATGAGTGGCCAAACTCTGCTCATCTGGCTTAATCCATTAAGACAAGCATGAAAGAGCTGCATTCAAGGAACAAAAATGAAGCATTCTTCTCCCCACTGGAGAAATAAAATTTTTTGGTTCTGTCTGACGAGATTATCTTGAGCTGTGGAATATTTTAAAGAAGCTGCTTTTGGATATAAATAGCAGATGAAAAGAGAAAGAAAAGGGGAAGTGACAGCTGAAATAAAAGATTAATTTCTTTATCCTTTTTTATTATTTACACTCCAGAAAAAAAATGCAACTATACTCCACCCAGTGTAGGACAGAAACTCAAAAATCAGACAAAAAGCCCCAGTGGGACAAATTCTAACTCTATATTTTGCAATATCTGAGCAATATCTGGCTTCCTAATCATCTTCACAGGCTTCCCTGGCACTAGTCAAAACATAAGATAATTTTAAACATTTAAAAATCAGTCCTGTGGATTTGAAGGTGTACTAATTAAATGGAGGGCATACGGAAGTCCTGGTGGATAAGAAGGAGTGTCACTGCTGTTTGGGTTTTGTTAAGCTTTTCAGCTACATTGTTCCAGCCTTGAAAATTCCAGATAATTGTTCTGCTGATAATTTCATTATTAAGTTAAATAAGAGTGGGTGGCAAAGGTTCAGCTGTTTACTTTTATTTTTTTATCTCACAGTTTGTTTGTTGACTCCAGGAACAGGAGATGAGGGGAACATGCAGTTTTCTAATTAATTGCGCCTTGTCCCTGCAAGAAGGTTCTTAAGCTTCCAGCCACATAAGAAGATGAAACTCAACAACTCTCTCTAGCCTCCTCCCTTTCCTCCTTCCTCTTCCTCTCTCACAGATTTATGACTCACCTCCTCACCGTACTGGCAATACACGTTTGCTGACCAACAGCAAACTCATGTGCCCACCACTCCTTGCTTCATTTCACTTTGTTTTCTCGTTTACTTACCTACTTCAACTAAAATGTTTACATTTTACAAATTCACTTATATGGTGTGAAAAAACTTTCTGGAAAAAAAGAAAAAGCAGATGGTTTGAGCAGATTTGAGGTAGTTCTCTACTTTTCCCAAAAGAAACAGGAAACTGGTGGCACAACACTAGATCTGAGTTTGCTTTTAAAAAAGACCAAACAGTTGCAGGAAGGATGGAAAGCAAGCAGGCTGTCTGTCACTTTAAATGTTAAGGTAAAATACTTCTCACATTAGCTACAGCACTGGCTACACTCAAGTCACAGTGGCTCACTCTCATTGCAGGGTCAAAACTAAGAAGGATAAAATATATTTCCTATTACTGAGAGTACAGGAAAGGAATCTAGGTACAATAACTGGCTTTTGCTTGAAGCACTACTAATTTAAATTATATTTGAGTGCAGTCAATTCTCTGCAGCGATTTTTGAAGCCTGAAAATTTGAGAGTAGAGAATCAACAAATCATCCATAAAAATTATCCTCCTGGAATGGACAGTAATTTCATTATCCAGTAAAAACACTGACTCACCACACTGCACACAAAAATGTTATTATTGAGGGGATATTCAGCACTATGCTTTCTCAGGCTATACAGAACCCCCATTTTATGTATATGCTTCAGTCTCTGTTAAAACTAGTTTGACCTGCCTCCCAAGTTCTGAGACTTACCTAAATCCTATTTTTTATTTCTCATTTCCATTTCTAATAAGAAAAAATGATGACAAAATCTTATTTAAAATATGGCAGGATTATCATAAAAATGGAAATGTAGTTCAGTTTGTTTGAAATAAATACTCTTTTTTTCTTCATCATCCTGAGAGTGGAGGGGGATAATGGAGTTGGAAGATTCATGTCCAAATTCCTGCTTGCAATTTGTCGAAAGTGAGGGTTTTTTGCATGCATTTCTAAAAGCTGTCTTAAAATTAATACTGAGATAGGGAGAAAAACTTCATTTTATTCCTTACCAGGCTGAGAACAGAATGCATTAGTCTGGATATTATTACAGAACTGAGTCCCATCTCTAAGCATTGTTTAGGTACATGAACTTTCTAGAGCACCAGACTCCTATGTTCATGGCAAAACACCAACTGCCCTCCCAAGCGATACTTCTCAAGCTAACTAAAATTTATACACTGAGAATGAAATAGCTGGAGAACAGCCTAGCCTGAAATAAAAGTGCAGCTTGGCTGATTAGAACATGGGTTACTGGGTCAGTGGGGAATGTCTCAGCAGATCGGAATTTCTGCATCAGCAGTCATTGTAGTGAGACAGATTTGCATAGAGGAAGGAAAACTTTATTTTTTGTATGTGATAACTTTCAATACCTTGGTTATTATTACTAGACCCTGGTATGCGGTGTTTGCAACCAAGGAAGACAGGGAAAAAAGAGAGCTTAGGGGATGTAGTGACTTGAGTCAATATTACAGGAATATAGGTTCATTAGTACAGTACAGTCGTCATGTCAAGAATCATGAGGTTTATTGTGGAATGAAGATGAAAGCAAGACAGAAGGTAAGGGACCTGATGGCTCAGCATTAAAAAAGTGAGATGATGAAAGGATAAGTAATCTGTCTAGTGAATAAAGGCCTATCTCGCTTCCTCCAGTAAGAACTGAAGGTCTTGTGTCGTGATGGCCATGACCATCAACAGCTCAGCACTCACTCCCCTCTCCTGGGGGAGGATGGAGAGAGGAAGACAAAGAAAGAGAGATGGAGAGGGGGAGAGTTGAGAGAGAGACCCCAAGTCAGAATTGGGGAATTCTCAGAATTCATTACAAATTCATCATGCAGTTGCACTGTAATATTCAGTAATGGCCACGTGCTCTCCAAACATATTTAAACAGACAGATTTATTCATCTGCATATTAAAGGATGCCTCTACATACTTTGGCACAGGAAGCCATGCAATTATATCTTATTTGCTAAGAAGACAGAAAATTGTTGGTCTTCTTGCATGTGCCAGAATGTGTGCATACAGCTCATTTCAGAACAAGAAGTTTGGTATTTTGATAGTCTTATAAGAGAGTTGGTTTTGAAACAAAGATGAATTCTCGGCTAGAAAATACTTAATTGCTTATAGAAATTGTTTTTAATAAAATCAAATTGATTGAGTTATGAGATTCTCCAAGAGAGTCCCTGAGTGGTACTTTTTGATTTATCTAAAACTGAAAACTGTTTGGATACTGTTCAGGCTCTAGAATGAGCTGGACTATGAATTTTTGGACAGGATATTAAAATCACCCTGTGAAGAATATACAAAACGTGATGATCCACCTATGACAGCTGAACTTGAGATCTAGAAAGAAAATAAATCATAAGAGAAAGGAATGAAGCTTCAGCGGCCACCAGCAAGAATAAAGAGGTATGGAAAGAGGGCAAAGCTCCACTTTATTGAACTCTTCCACCTGAACTCAGCACAAGATTGAAGAACTCTGGGCATATGCTACCGAACAGCTTAAAGTTCATTGGGTGCCACATGAAATCTGAACACGCAGGGGCAAAGGTCTGCTAAAAAGAAATTTAAGCAATGCTTTGAAAAATTGTTTTGGAATTTATCCCTGGTACAGGGCACCAGAAGGAGAACATTCACCAAATGCGCTTGCATTGTCAAGTGATGACTCACTAGGACTGCAATAAAACACCAACTGGCGAGGGCTTTACTTTCTTACATTTCTGCTGCTGGAAGGAAGTGCAGCCCAGGTATAGGGTGAAGTAGATCCCAGTTTCTTGACTTAAAAAGAGCTAAGAATACACGAGGTCTGCAAGGGATGACAAAGACAACTGCAGCCTAGTACCTTCTGCTTTTCTTATTGCCTACAGTTAATGAAGGAACAAAAGAAGTGCACACTAGAAAAATCAGTCTCCCAGTGAATGGAAAAATCTCACTTATCCTCATTTTTTCTATTCACTCACCAGAGACCTTTCTCTGGCATTTTAAACAAAACATCAAAGTCTTCCAACTGCCATTAGTGGCAAAATATCTGTCCACAGAGGGAACTCTGGGATCCACTCCGAGTAAGTAAACAACTGATTTAGACCAGGGGAAGGTCTGAAAAGCCCATAGTTTAATTTGAGAACTGTTTTTCACCCCCCGCCTCTTGACACACATGGTTGTAAGACTGTCACTTTCCATGTTAACAGAACCAGACTCCCAGAGTGAAATGAAAAGTCTGTGAAGCCCAGACCAGACCACTGTCCCTGTGGTAGTCCATCTGTGCGCTTCTGACAGGTAAGTGGTCCACAGCAGTCACTCCCTAGGAAGAGGTCTCTCCTTTTTCTGTCCAGATGCCAGATTGCACACCCCGGGTACATCGTGACAAAACATGTGGGCTGGTTACCTCGGGAAGACATCACTGATGAGGACACCTATCATAGTCCCAGCTCTCTGATGCTTCAGTCTTAGAGGTAAATGAAGAATATTTTACTTTTGAGCAAGAAAGGGGGGGTCTTCAGGTGTGTGAAGAGAAGAACACGGTCTCTTATGGTCAGATGATGGCACCCATTGAAAACGAATGTAGAGAGAACTTCAAGAGAAAGAATGGGAGGCACTTCTGTCCCCCTCCTGGAAATGACTGCAGACAGCTCTAAATCCATGGAAACTGAAAAGACAGCCATAGGACAAAGAGAGAAAAGGATAGTCTGCAGATTCCCTCTCTCACCTAGTTTCATGGAAGGACTCTGGTGCCACGGGAAGTCACTGCCACCTGGCTAACCTCTCTCTGATTAGAATATGAAAAAGCCGAAGTCTAGATAGGCAGAAAATGTCACACACAGCAAACACTAATGCACAGCAAAACCACTATGTAACAAACCCAGGCATAACAGTGTTTATATTCCTTTGATTCTTACCTCTAAATCATTAAAAAATAAATGTGTGTCAGCAAGATTAAAAATCATTTCTTCCATTCGCAGTCCGAGGGTCACTGCCATTGGTGGATCCTTAAAAAACAGAAAGCAAGGTTAACTACTTAAACACCTTTAAGTTATATCAGAATTACTTTAAAAACTGCTATATACAAAATGTTTTGAAAAATTAACACTGCAAGAAATTCCTCTAAAATCCTTTCAGTATTAAGCTATTTTAATATAAATCTACAAGAAGAGACTGCTGAACCTGTGTGAGAACATTTGGGGAGCTGGCGATGTTGAAACATCAAGTTTTTTGAAAGTCAGGGCATTTGTAACTGGCTAAACTGACAGGGGAAAACCTGGTGGCCATATGTAAATCTGCATAAGGAACGCTGTAAATAGGGAAGGAACTTCTCATGAAAGATATATGTAAGAAAACCAATATTTATTATAATAAGAATACACAACATTTGTCATCCCTGAGATTTTTATGAAAATACATGTTATCTTCCCTGTCAATTTGTGGGCAGAAAAAAGCTGAGTCATGGAGCAGTAACTAATTTTTCTGATCCAATGCACTGAGTCAGCAGCAGAGGTAGGAACGAAATTACTCCATGTGACACCGAGTCTGCTGCACAATTCCTCTGATCTCTTGGCTTTTCTTCCCAACTTTTGGGCACACAGAAGTCCTCACCAAGGTCATGCTAAACTGACCTAGGAAAGGCAGCCATCTCTACCAAATGATTGCTTTGTAAGCAATTATCCTACACTGTCATAGGAAGGTATGATTTAAGAGGCCTTTTCAATTTCTAAGGTCTCTACTCAATAAAAATAGAAAAGGTAGTCTGAAACTATGCCCACTTCCCCAGATTGAGTTTCACTTTGGATAAATCATCAGTGCCTTGCCTATGCTTAAGCCTATATCACTTATTTCCCACACTTTCTGCTGCTCCAGTATGCATCCTTAAACCCTGTGCTTGGTCCTTCTCCATCTCAATATTTATCCTTCTTCTATGCAGGCATAGAATTTCCAGGCTCTCCTTTATGAACTTATTGCAGGTATTCATTCAAAAAAGTGCCTGTAAGTGTTCTTCTAAGTGTTCTTCAGTGTCCCACAATCTATGGCACAATACTTTAGGTGGTCCCCAGGAATGGGAAAGCATATGTAAATTTGTTTGTTTGCTACAGATGATCCCTTCATTTCTGATGAAATACAGGATTCCATTCCCTGGATGAGATTCATTCAAAATGCTGCATCTGTTCATAGGTCAGCTTCCACACTATCAAATCACTCTACCTCAGCAAGATACCACAAATCTACCAATCTGCAATAAGAGTTTGTCTGAGAGCATTTAGTGTATAGTAAATGTGACATAATTAATTTAACTTTGCTAGGCTTGCTAGGGAAGAGCTTAAGCCAATTTGCATTACCTGACATTTATTTTAGAATAAGAATGCACATGGACAGTTCCTGATGCTTAGCTGACACCTGCTATCTAGTTTTATCATTGCCTTAATCTTCTGCCTGAGCTTGTGGGGTTCAGTTAACTTTTTTATACTTAACGTACTGCAACGGACTTTTCAAATAGATGTGATCCCCTTCTCATTAAAATAAGAAAAAAATCTGTATTTCATCATTTAAACTCTGATTGACACTAGCAAGTTTTCAGAAATCCTTTCGTAAATACCTTGAGATTAAAAGTCTAAAAGTTTACCAGCATCTGGCAACAAAATCACACAAAACCTCACATGATCATTTGTTAGTATTAGGATCAAAGGCATCCCAATCAGGATCAGACGTCCTCTACTCCAGGGCTTCGCAACGACAAAATAAAAGATGGCTTTTGCCCTCAAGCACTTAAAAACTAATGGTAAAATCTGAAACACAGACATATTTTGACCCTTGCTCATGAAAAAGTCAGACTTGAAAGGGAGACTAGTGTACAAGAAATTGTAATGATCCAAAGTTAGACCCAATTCTCTGGCAGTGAAAGGAAATATTTTTATGTTGACCCTTGACCTGGTCTAGACTACCTTTCAGAAGTAAAAACCAAATGCAGTGCTTAGTAACATAACTTCATCCCCTATGGCTTCTGCAGTCATGTTCACTGGATCTGAAAGTCACGTGGCTGAAGGCAGCAGCAAGTGTGAAGGTCAGTTTTCCAAGGGGGTGATTAAGGAACACAGGTTAACAGATTTGCAAAAACTCATGTAAGATACTTAGAACACAAATCATCAAAATACTCTGGACTCATGAGATTCCTCATCAAGCCATAATGCTTTTATCAAAATTTCATCACATGTAAACATGTGTTTCTCTCTCCTTACTCTAGCGTTCTTTTCTGTGCACAGTAAATTATATTTTTTTCTTCCTAGATACAATATAATAAAGAGTGTTTACAATATGCTGCTTTACCTCAATCCTATGAACACTAAAGCATGTGCATAACTTTATGCACAGGTGGTAACTTATTATTATTTATGTGAGTTAAGTTATTCACTGGAGTGCTTCCAAGACTGGAATCTCAGACTTTTGATTCTCAGCCTCTTTTTTCCCCTTCCTGGGTAGAAGCAGACTTAAATGAGGAAATTTGCTATAACATATTCCGTTAGAATCCAATTTATTTTTACAGAAACTACCAACTATGTATCACAATTTCCTGCCTTGCCTAGTATAGTTGAAAGATGTAAATGTGACAAAGCTTTTATGATTTTCTTATTAGTAGTATTTATGTAACCAACTATGCCTGACTTTATTACTGTTAAAATGAGATTTCCTATGTTCCTGTTTTGACAAAGGCATGTGTAGGATATTGCTAGGTACTATATGTACAGTAAAATAAAGCAAAGAGAATTCATTTCAGCTTAGCATGAAATCAGTCTGGGATCTCCCTGTAACAACTTCTGCTAAAAAGAGTCACTGGAATTGAATTCTCAGGACATGAACAATTCTTCCTTTAATAAATTGGCCAAAATTTGCACTGCAACTGTTTAAGAAGAACAAAATATCACGTTCCAGCTCTTGCCATGCTAAGTTCATTCCTTCACGTACAAAAATAGACAGAGAAAGCAGATTTGTCAGGGTCTCCTGGTTTTGTAATGTTTGCATGATGTGGAGGAACATCCCAATCAGCGTTCTACTGTCTTTCAACTTGAAGCAGAAGTTGCAGACTGACTCAAGTGGCACAAAAAAATGAGTGTTGAAAGGAAAGCAAGAAATGTGCAGATGATACAGATTTGAGCACAGCAAGTTGAGAAACTGATTAAAAGGCAGACTGAACTTCTGCCAAAATGGTATTTTGTGCTATTCTGCACAAGCATACACAAAAGAGGAAACAATAATAATAAAAACAAAAATCTGGAATTTTTCCCCAGATAATTTGCAGAATAAAGAAGCACAACCCTTTGGCCTTCAGAGGCACGATTTTAGCCAGATATCACTAGCGTGCAGAAGAGTCAACACCAGCTATGATACTTCTGTATACCAAAATACAAATTACTTTAGTTATGTTAGCATGAAGGCACTAAACTGGAGCCAGATTGTCTGTCTGTGGACTTCTGTACTGGACTGGTCCATCCACTGGAATGCCTCCTGGGAGACTAGGTAAAAATATTCTGGGAGGACCAATATTTAAATGTTTTGACCAAGAGGAAAGTGACTGGAATAAAGCCCCAAAAGCTCAGTGTCCATTAGTGGAAGAAAACTATTTAATATTGTCTTGGAAGGTCAGGTTTCAGCACAAGATGTTCAAAATATTTTAATTTCATGGAAAAATAATATAAACACACCAAACTCTTTCTTATAAAATCTCAGAAAACAAACAGATAAATAGATTGTCAGGTAGATTCATTGCGACAGGAATTTGTATGCATGAAGCCTTAAAAAATAAGCAAGAAAACAAGCAAAATATATAAATAATATTGTAAGAATAGATTTTCAATGTGTGGCTGTCCTGAACAGACTTACAACAAAATCGACCTCTGGAAAAAGTGGAAATGCTTAGTTAAATACCAATATTTTTAGCTTAAAGACACTTCCATACATTATATAGGAATCTCAGATTTAAGTTCAGCCCTCACTCTCTCATAGGCAACACTTGCTCCCAGGAGAGCTTCATGTGGGTGGCAATAGAGGAAGAGATTACATTTCTTCTTAATAACCATATCTGGTGGCTGATGAAGGAAAACTCATGTACTCCATAGGGAATTTCTGTTCCACGCTCTCTAGAAGGCAGTAGGAAAACGAACTCAGAGGTCTCAGACAATGAAGGAGTGAATGGAGAGGACAACTGGAGGTCATGAGAGATACACTATTAACACAGGTGGACAAAAGCATGTTTATGAGTGAATTTGGGAATGTCATCATGGGTGCTAATGGTGACAAAGTTTTTCTGTTTAATGACTGTACAAGCAGAGAGTGAACAATAAAAAGCTGCTGAGCCCTTTCCAGAGAAGTGCACAAGGTTAATGTGGCCTCCCCAGCAACTTTCTGTCACTGGCAATGCTATCAAAAATGTCCAAATGTGATCATCGAGTGTGGATTTGTTTTGATTTTTGCACTTGGAAATCACATTCTCCCCCTTCTAAGGTCACAAGTGACTTTCACTCTTTTTTAACCAGTTGCACCTTGAGTCACAGCATTTATCTGGGCATCCTTGCCCTCTGGATTGACCTGGGAGAAATGAATGAAATCTAAATGCTTGGAGGTAGACAAAACTCCAGCTTAATCAGCCTTAAATCAGCAAGAATAACTAGAATGTAATGGAACAAAGAATACACACTGTTCACAGGGAGTAAGAATGTACCTCATAAACTTCAGCAGATGATGACATCTCCTAACACATGTCCTGTCACATCAACAAATCCTCACTTAAGAGCTCAGCATTGTAGAAAACTGTATCTGCCAACTGGTGCTCAGCTGCAAAAACTATCATCAGCCACACAAGTCACGACATAACAGCTCAAATACCAATGTTCATAATTTGCTACTGCAGTAAATAATTAAAAATAGAAATGTACTAGTTCTATGAAGTACGAAGCAGATGAGCAAACGAGCTGAACAATGAGAGGTACTCTTACCGCTGGGAAGCAGCATGGTTTCCCTGAAACCTGACAGAGGTGTAGTGTAGAGTTTACTCTCTTTTTTATGTTAGCTCTGACCAGTCCAATAAAGTAACCACTACACCAAAAGTCAGACAGAAACACCCACAGGTAGAAAACAGCAAGCCATAGATTATTCCTCTGACTAAGTTTTATATTTTAAATATCAAAGTGATGCACTGAACAACCTCTGGCCAAATCTCTCCCACTTCAGTGGAGTTTACAGCTATAATATACTGGTGCCTAGATAAGAAGCAGCAATGTGCCCTGTGTTTCAAATGAGATGCTTACAGCTGCATCCAATAAGCTAAATCTTTCACCTCATCACTAGTTTTGTTTTTAACATCTTTATTATAACAGCCCTATATAATTCTGAAATGAAATAAATATCACACCATGCAAAGTGCTGGACAAGTATGCATTGAGGAGAGTGTCCATTCTGAACTTCAGAAATCCTCAGGCATAAGTCAGAAATCTGATGTTCTCTTGACAAATATATGACCTGAAACTTGACTACTGGATCCAGGCCTTCCCACATAACCTCTGCCAATAAATGTGCCCATTTCCTATCTCTCCTCGAGGATGCTTGGTTTGCCTTTTGCTTTTCTCTTCTACTTCAACTGCTTGTTAAACTGTAGAAATCTTTTGAAAGAGACACTGTTTGTCTCCTGGTACCACCGTGGCTCTCAAGTGCTCCTGCACACATACATCGGTCCCTCCACCTGACCATAACAGCATGATGGCCACCTCCACATGCTGCACCTCCCCTTGCTGCATTTCCTGCACAACCTGAATTGCAGCAGAGGAGAGAGATTAAAAGACAAATTTCTTAATGTTTTGTTTTTGCTTGGTTACTGCAAGAGATAGGGTAAAGGGCTAGCGGAAAAGGGGGATGAAAGTTTACAAGTCAAGGAGTAGATGGAAAAGAACTGAAGGTAAATACCCTTGCCTGTCTGTATAATCACACTAGCTCTAAACCCAATATCTCACCTCTTGAAAGTATGAAGTGTGCACACTTGCTGTAAGAAGATGCCTTCCCTTAAAGCAATGTTCACACTGAAGACTCGTTAACCTCATTTAGAATATTTAAATATGAGGGAAGGGGAAAACTCTGCTTTTCCTGTGAATATTTTTTTTTGGTTTGTTTTGGGAGTAACCTAATTTTGTTATACAAAATGGGCTCACAAAATACATATAGAAGAACAGAGCATGCACAGCTGAGCACCTGTGTAACATTACACATCTTTATTTTTTAAAATCAGAGAGCAAATCACCACAATAAATAGTTTAGTATCACCATTATTTTACACCACCTTGAAATTTTTTGCACTGTGAAGTAACAATGTTATGCCACCTTTCCAGGATAAACAGCTCTCTCAACACTTTTGAAATACTTATGCACTCACAAGAGTTCTGCTGATAACCTCACAATTCATGGACTATTTACTCTCATAGCAACCCAATTCTCCTAACAATCCAGACTTTAGTCCTGATTAAGACCTTGTTTACAGATGGAAATCATATGCAGAAAAGATAAGGGCCACATCTGCTAAACAGGTCATGCACCAGAGACTGACTGAGGTCCAGCTGTGCTATCCTTCCCTTCTCCCATGTGTAACCTCTTAGGCACTTAGGCTCAGACACATCCCATCTTAAGTTCAGGCAACACTTCAATGACATGCAAAAGATAAAGCCTACTCATAATAAACTCTCCCTGTATTCCCTTTCCTACTGCTCTAGCCTCCTTGCAGTCAACAATATATATATTTGAGTTTCATTGGCAATTACTCCTTACCTTCCCAACGAGTTCTCTATAAATATGGCAAAGGTAGTCACTGCAGGAAGGAAAAAGTCTACTACTTTTATTTTAATCTCTGGAAAGGAACACATTTCCCTACTTGTATGGATGCTACCTATCAGTACAAAAGAAAAAGGATTTTACTTAAGAATTCCTCTCCTTTTGCTTCATGGTTGTTCATGACATTTGTTTACTGATGCTGATCTCAGCAGTATAGCTACATTAATTTCACTTCCCCTTGAGATACTCTTAGTTTATACAAGACAACTTTATCTGCTGCCAGTACTACTGGCTTTTAATATGCCACTACTGTTTCTAAGGTCTCTGTATGGAAAGTCAATTATAGCAGCAGATGTGCTCTTAAAGAGCAGTGGCACAGGGATTTTTTCAAGTATCCCTACTCGTAACAGTGAGAAACCAAGACGAATTACATTTCTGTTGCTGTCTCTAAGACAGTATTCAAAGTTATTCACAGATGTCTGTGACCTACAAAATGTGTTCTGATTTTTAAAACTTTGTATTAAAGTTGACTTAGACTTTGCTCATATATTATGTGAGCTGGTGCATGAGATGTAAACATCCTAAAGGCACAATCAAAAAAGGATGAAAGGAATGACTACATCACTGGGGCTATTCAGCAAGTTCTGTGGCAGTCTATGGGCTACACACAAAAGTGATATAAATCATGTTCAGCTAGGTTTCTCTCTTGATTTGATAACTATTTTAGAAATGGTTCTGACAGTCACTGTTGTTACAGTGTTTGAAAAACAGCAGGAGTTTTTGACAGAGTACTGAAGTGTCCACTGATTTGGCACTGTGGAGCTGCAAAATAAACAAGGCTGTTTTTTAAAAGACATGAATAACTACCCTTATCTTAGCATTCAAAAAATTCAGATTTTTGTCTGTGAGTTTTCCTATTACCTTTCTCTTTTAATAACCACAAACAGCTATCTCAAAACATGGAGGACTGGCCCATCTGTGGTTATAATTCATAGATCTAACTTTGGACATTTCTAACCCACTGGCTGGGGAGGCGTGTGTGGAAAGCATTTCTCTAATGTACTGTTTCTCACATCCTTTTCCTGAGGATCTGATTCTGGCCAGAATAAAGAGGCAGGAAACTTATACTAAACAAGCCCTTTGTCTGACATAGTATGTACATGGTTATGTTCTTAAAAAGAAATACCTTTGTAATTACATTACATACATCTTTATATGTATATAATATATATTATTATTATATAATATTCTATTATATATTATATATGTATATACTTATATATATAATTATGTATAAACATACATGTAATATTAATTACACTTGAATGGCACAACACCTAGAAAACCTACATCCACATATGTACATACCAATATCCTCCCTGTCCATTTTCTTCCCTTCCATACATTTGCCCTCATTTTTTGTTTTATCCAGGCCTTTACCCCTCCTAGCAGTCTGCTCCTGCTGCTATGCACTGGTCTTCCCACCAGTGCCTTCTACTCTTACCCAAGCACCACTCCCTGGGCTCCCACCACCAGCCCAGCAGGGCTTGCTGCTGACAAAGCAGGTGAGCTCCCTGCAGGATGCAATTGCCTCCCTCGCACTTCCTCCTGCTCTCCTGCTCGCTGCTCTGTGACCTGAACTGCTTTTGGATCTCATTGGAGGGGAGAGGATAAGTACAACTGTCTGCTTGGGAAAGGGATTCACTCCCCAGCATTACTCACACCAGAGCCAGCCAAAGATTCAACAGAAAAGATGGGGAGTCAATGAATAACATCTGCAGCTGGCTTTGAAGCAGGTCTGTCTCCTACTTGCTCATTCTGATTCATCAATTTCCCCGTAAATTCACCCATCGCTCCAGCTTATTTCTTTTCTTCCTTTACGCATCCACATAGTCAGTTGTTTCCATTTGCCCATTACCTCTATTATCTCTCTGCAACGTCTCTTCCAACGTACCTCAGGAACTCATCCTTGTTCCTCTACAAATTCTCCCCTCATTTGCATCAACTGCTTCAGGCCTGCCTCATACATTGTGCTCATACATTGTGTCTCACTTGTCTCCTTGACTTTTTTACAGTAACCCTCTGAAAATGGGGTTTACTGTACACTTTCCCTCTACCTTCACCCAAGCCATGATGAACGTGGAAGGTGAAAAACATGTTCATGTGCAGGACAGATCGCTCCTATACAGTGAATCGAAGCAGAATTCATGCCTCACATACCTTGCCATACTTCTGTGCATAGGATCCTGTGAGCAGCGAATGAAAAACTATGATTGTTTCATCCAAATCCCAAACAAATACACGCTGAAAAAAGAAGTGGGGACAGTATTATCAAAAAAATAACATCAAAGTTCCACCACCATCCCACCTGGGGGGCTAAAAGTCAACTAAAAGTCAACTGAAGTTGGACTAATCACTAAACCAAGCAGGTTTTCTCTGAGATCAGCAAGAACAGTGTATCATGCATGGTAAAAAGTCAGGAGAGTAACTTTTGAACTCTTCAGCCATTTCTTACCTGTCCCCTAAAAAGCTTTTCAAAACAGCTGCGTAACACAGATTTCAGAAACATGATGGGGATTGAACATAATTGTTAACTTAAGGATAAACAGTACTCTCAGATACTTCTCTGCAAGCCTTACTGATTCAAGATTCTTCTTTATTTCTCCTGCATAGCCAAAATTAAGTCTTGGGTAAAAATGCTATATGCCACATATAATGTCATACAGAATTTAAGTAATATTGTAGGATAAAATGGATTATTCTAACTCAAAAAAAAAAAAAAGGAAAGAAACTTATATTGATAAAGGATTCATTTTCACTGGTAAACCATAAAAGAAATAGGAAAACTGAAATGAAAAAAGTTAGAGTCTTTTCACTGGAAAAGTTAAAACCTTTGGAAACCAAAAAATGTGTTAACAGTTTCTGTATAAAAGCAATGGCATTTACATTTGGTGCCTAGTGCTGCAGCCCACGCTGCCACCCCAGCAGCGGCTGTGTGGCCAGCCAAGGCCCAGCAACAGTCTTGTCTTCTGCTGTACCCAGAGCTGGTCAGTAAAGGTACAGCAGTGGGGCTGGCCAGGGCTGCTCTCTCCCAGTGCCCGTCTGGTGGCAGCAGGGGACACACCGCATCAGCGGGCAGCACCTTCCCCTGATGCCAGAGCTGGAGTGTTTCACACACACAGGCAATCAGCTTCCTCCACCACCTCTTCCTCCTCCTCCTCCTCCTCCTTCTGTCACTGCAAGGCAGTGCACTGCTAACACAGGAGTAATAAGACTATAATTACTCCATTGCAAAGAGGCTACTTGTATTTTAAATCATCACCCCGTATATTAGGCAGATATATCTCTTCACTAAGGCACTGATCTTGCACATACTTAAGTACAGCCATAACTTTACTGATGTAAGCTGCCTTATTGAAATCCACTGACATTACAAGCACAAGGACAAAAACCTGTGCACAAGTATTTGAAAGGCTATGGCCAGACGATTCTGCCTATTTACACTGCATTCATACATACATGTCATTAAGCTGAGCAATATATTTGAGATTTCCTATTCAAAAAACTAAAAGAAAATGCAGCAATTCTGAATACAATTTTGTGGTTCTGTTGCATGAGAAACTGAAAGACACACAATCTCAGCTCTAAGAAGTGCAGGGCTAAATCACATTTACTTTTCTGCCTAACTTTTTCATACAGAACAGTAATGTCTCATTGTCCATGTATGTTAAAACAGCAACTAATATCTGTCATATTCAGTTAGTGCAACTGAGTCCATGATGTTTTCTAAAATGCTTTAAGCTATTTCCACAGCTGTAGTTTTCAGAATTTACTTTTCATCAGAAGAAACCTTCACATTACCATTCATCAATTACCACAGGCATACCTCCAAGTCACTGTCCGGAGGGGGTGATGGATTATTCTTCCGCCCTCTACCCCGAGACTTTGACCCAGAACTCCTACATGTTCTCTCATCAAGATCTTTGATTGGCGTGGAGGGGCTCTGCACTGTGTCAAACTCCCCTGGAAAGTCAACCATTCATGGCAAAATTAGTGCTGGATTTTTAAATAATAAACTTTTTTTTCTCAAAGCTAGACATGTCTGTATGCAAACCCTACCACAAGATGCACCTAAAAAAGTGGTATACAAGGAGTGATAACGTGGTTTGCCTTATGTAGATAGAATCTGCAAATGCCACATACATTTTGACTTTATCAAGGAAACATTATAAACCTTAGCAGAATAAGAGAAAGATTTAAATGACACTTATGCACGTGCAGATACAAATACATGCCCATGTAAAATATTGATATATCCAAGGAAGATGTATTTTAGAAGTCACAGTAATGGATTCTCAAATCATGAATTGCCTTTTAGTTAAAGTAGTTAATTTCCCATGTTTGGAGTTCAGCTAGACTTATTTCCAAGTCCTGCGTTACTTTTACCAGAACACCCTTTGGCACTCGTCCACGCACCACAACAGCCAGTCAGCTTCCTGCTTCATCTCCTCCTCCCATGTCACCTGCTCTTTAGTAGGGTTCACTTTTTTTTTTTCACCTTTCCTCTGCCCATAAATTGGCAGAGGAAAGTCATAATATTAAATGCAATATTCCAGTTACTACCAGAATGAGGGTGAAGTTGTACTTCTTGTATTCTGATCATTTTTCTCTAATTATCAGTTGTTGTCTGCTGTCAGAGAGAAGATGTGCTGGAAGGACCTTTGATCTGGCATGGCTTAGTTGCTCTTAACACTCAGGCCTATCCCTGACCTACCCATTTAATCTACTTTGCCTCTGCTGGTAACAAAGGACTTTAGAGGTGATCACAAACTGGCAGCTGTGTAAGACAGACAGACTGAAGAAGACATCTCCAGGAAGGATGGCGTTGAACCTCCCTATACAAAGTACTTTTATGCCACAGCTCAGTAGATGAAAAATATCCTTTTCTTCATAACACAGTACCTTTAGTGCCCCTTTAAAACTGCTAGCAATAAATGCAGTTTGGTTAGGTTCCCGAGTGCTAAATGACATAAATCCTCCTTCATCATCTATTCTATTAACCATTTGATTTTTCTCCATTAAAGAAGGAAAGGGTACAGCTTTGATCTCACATCTACTACAGAGTTTGATTCAAGGGAATCCTTGTGCTGCATAGAATTATGCGTTTCTGGGCCACTTCTATAATATTTGTTAAAAGTGCTCATGATGGCACATCTGCAGAATAAATTAACACTTGGTACAAACATTTCCCAAGAATCATCTATGATGCATCTGATTTTCAGCTGGAATCTGAACATTTTTCATTTTTACTAAAGAGCATCACTAAGTGGCCAGCAGATCAAGGAGAGTGATTTTTCTGCTCCATTCTGAATTTGCAAGACGACGTCTGGAAAAATGTCTAGTTTTAGGTCCCCAAGTAGAAGGGAAATATTGACAAACTGGAGTTAGTCCAGGTGAGGGCCACCAAGACAGTTAAGGGGCTGAGCACGTAAGAGGAAAGGCTGAGTAACTCTTCACAGAGGTATGCAGAGAAAGAACAAGACGCAACAGACAGAAATCACAGCAAGGGATATTCCTGTTAGATGCAAGGAACAAATCCTTCATTGTGAGAGTGGTCAGGCCCTGGGACAGGTGCCCAGAGAGGCTGTGCATTCTCCATCCTTGGAGATGCTCAGAACTCCATTGGACACAGCCCTGAGCAACATGAACTAAGTTGGCTCGTCCATGAGTGGGTTGGACCAAAAGACCCACAGAGGTCCCTTCCAATGTGAATGACTGAATGTTTCTGTGATCTTCCCTGAGTCATTCACCTCATTGTCCCTCCACAACAAAGAAAAAAACAATTCTGGTCTAGCAGGCTCCAAGAAGAAAAAATAGAATGCAGTCTCAATTAAGAGTCTGTGCATAATGTAACACAATACTTAAATTCCTAATCTCATCCATCATTTATTTATACCTTACATTGAACCACATACGGAAGATTATTAAAATAAATACACTGGGAGATATATTTATATATCTTGACTGGAAAAATACTGTTGTATTTCTTGGAAGAATAAGATTTAAGCCCATAATGTCACATTCCTGAATGGGAGCTCTAGACACTGTGAGGAAAGAATTCAAGATTCAAGGGAAGGGGAGAATAAGAAGACAGTTAGCATATTGGTTAGGACATTTACCTGGAGAAGGACATATGTACGTTCCACTGCCTTCTCTGGGGCACACTTGTTTATTTGACTGTATGATTGATATATATGAAGTATAAAGACATATTTTCATGGCCCAGAATCTGTATCCCCAAGTGGAAGGTAATGAATCCTCCATGAAACAGGAAGAAATCAAATCTGTCTCTCTTGCTTCCTGGGAAAATCTCAAATTATTCAGCTATTGCCTGCAAGAAGATACTACTACTTTCTTCTTGAACTAAGTGATGACTACTTCAATGTCGCAAAACCAATGTGCTTCTCTGCTTATGCAGAACAGATCCAAACTTTCAGGCAGCAGCTCAGAAGAGATTTTCAAAACTGCAATTTGAGCATTTACTCCAGATACCATTTTAAATAGGTCTGTCCATATTTGGAAAAGGATCATATGCATTCTATAGTAGTTTCTTTTTCAGCTAAAACACTTACTTGGCAAGAAATTACAGGAAAATGAAGCAACAATAATAATAATTAATGAATAATGTTCCCATGGTGTTTTCACTTGTCTCTACAGAACAGAGAGGGAGTTCTTGTTGACCAATCATTTCTATTCCCAGCACTGTGTTGATGTCAGTAAGGACACTGCAGGCAGTACAGTGATCAATAAGGTCACATTATCTTAGCTCTTTGCCCATAAGAACAGCAAAATATACTTTAGTAAATGTACAAATGCACAGAAAGACGCTTCATAACCAGAATCCTCATGCAGCAAAGACCTACACTGGCTTCAAAGGAAGTTCTGAGTGTGCAAGAGTGCTGTACGAACATATAATTTCCTAGATTTTTCTGAAAGAGTGTAAAACATGTCCCAAAACAAAACCCCAGACATGAAAAGGCAAAAATTAAATAAGTGAAGATGAATGTTTACATTCTTACCACAAAAGTCTTCATATTTATAACATTTCAACATTTTAGAACAAAATCAAGATTCATTTCTACAGTAATGTATTAAAACATCTGTTCTCAATGACTGTGTTTACTCTAATCTACCAAAAATAAAATATAAAAAAAAAAGTCCTGTTCTAAATCTTCTCTGAAAGTATCCAACAACTGAAGTAAATAACTCCAATTTTCATTCAGCATTAGCCATTACCAGTTGCCCCAGGCTTCCGCTTGGGTCAACGCTGTACATGATTGCATAATTATCCATTAATCAGTACTGTAACTAATCACTGTACCTTGGAAGTTCTACGTATTTAAAGCCAACTTTATTTCATTACGCTAATCTCTAAATCAGAATGAGCAGCTGTCTCTTACTTGAACGCAAGGTATGCATCTATTTTAGAACTGCAGAAGTCAGTAGTGCATGTTTTTTTGAACAACTGTAGGCTTAATTGCTTGATTTGCTTTTTACCAACAGCAGGCTAAAGGAGCAACTGCATTTTCTTATCCTCTGTTTGCTTTAGAAATGAGGTCAATGCTGATAAAAGGAAAACTTATTAAAAATTCAGCCATGTAACATAAAAGTATGTGAGAAATTCTAGTACCAAAGAGTACTGAAAACATTACCCTCATAAAGAGTTCCTACTGCAGCTCATATTAGACAGAAATTTTTATTGCAATGTTTGAAATTTTTTAGCTTTTCCAATATTCAACACATGCCTAATAAATATACTTCATAGCCTCCTCCCACTGGAACTATGAGCAGCATCAGAGATCCAATAAAGCAAGAGGAAAATGTTAAAACCAGAACATGGAACGATGACTTTTATCACAGATGATCATACACATACTCATACACTGGTTCATGTCTAGCATGAAGCCTTCCATGCTGTGGAGACCTTGCAGCAGCTCCAGTTAGAGGACAAGGAGTTACAGCACCACCATTACAAATGGAGGTAGTCTTTCATATCCAGAACACTGTTTCCCACCTCTAGTTCTATGTGAACATCCCATTCTCCCTGTTAAAACAGAGTTGTACCGCTTAAGCAGGAGAAAAGAGGTGTGGGCACAGTCTGCATATAGACCTAATGCCGTCTCCTGGAGAAGCTGCAAACGGTGACTTCACTGTGGGTACCAAATTAAGAGACCAAACTCTGCTCCATCCCAGTAACCGAATTGGAGCAAATATCCTACGAGTGATTCACCTCACCTAACTCTGGACATGTGAAAGTGAGGTGCCTAAACATGAAGCTTTTACCCAGGCCTGTTTCCTCTGCTAGAATTTTATCTGCCCTAGATTAAATGTACTCATGTACTCATCAAATGTACTCATCTCCTGAGCCCTCATCTCAGGATTTATCTGAAATATCCCAGTTTGAGATGAAGTGCCCTTGAAGATACCTATTTGTCGCACAGATACTCTGTGGTAAGGAGTGCATTTTGAAAAATTTTAATATAGGGCAGGGACAATACAAGCTCAGAAGGGAAGTCCATGGGAAGGTTAAGGAGCTGAGCCTTACACAGATGTGGGATGGATGAAGTCCTGAGCCCTGTCATACTTTCCTTCTGGATTGACTTTTGTTACATATTCTTACCAGACAGAGCAGACAGAAGATGGCTTCAACATTACAAGCCTTTTTTTCCCTGGCTTGTAATGTGTTATTGCTTGTTATGAGTAGCAGAAAGAGTAAAGTCTATTTCAATTTTCATCTCATTTTCTTTACTCAGTCAATAAATAAAATTGTAACTGGTATTTACTCTTGATCTGATGGGTTTTTTTTAGGAAAGCAAGAAATCCTGTATGTGTGGAGAGTACTAGAGGCTTTGATTAGTTATTTGAATTAATAGCTAGCAGAGGCGGCAGAAGGGTGAAGTGCCTTGCTGTGTTTAATCTCACGTTTTAATTGGAGTAAGTCTTAAGGATTGAGCAATAAAGGCCTGTTAGGCAGCAAGTGAACATGGTGAGTGCTGAAGCTCTGCAGTATGATCTACTGTATCTGAAGTGATCTCCGAGACACTGCACCTCACTGATGGAAATTTATTTTTACAGTGACAGAGAAGGGCGCAGGCATGTCATGTATTCGCAAAGTGGGTGTTTCACTCTCAGCAGAGGGTCGCATGATCAGTGCAACACTTCACAGAAATAAGGAGTGTGTGGGCAGATTTGTAAGTTCAGATGCACAACCCACCTAACAGGAAAACAAGTTCATATGCTTAAACAATTCATGAACAAGAAAAACCCTCACTGTTTCATAGATGTGAAGCCTTCAATATTTTTTCAACCTGTTCAAGCTATGTAAGATTCCTTTTCTTTGCCAATGCTATTCAATACTAAGAGATTTTGTAATACATGATAAATTTATACACCATTTCTAGGAAAAACAGATGCACAAGAGAGACACAATATGGGAAACACTGTCTGATTTCCTCAAATAAGAATATGGAGGAATAACAAAGGAGCAAGGAGAAGTACACAGGACATGCACAGTTATCGTAACATCACTTGTAAGTACTCTTCACACTCTGTTAAAAATACTTTACATATGATTTGTGTCTGTTATGGATGTCCTGCAACTTGATTTCAAGTCACTTGATTTCAAGTTACCTCTTAGCTTCTTCTTCCTAAATTTGCATTTTGAGATTACTGATTAACACTTCACACTTTCATCCCTGGAAGAGATTGCTCTAAGAGCGCTGAGCCAGGCAGCTGGCAACTGATAACCCCTCCCATGGATGCTACGCAAAGCCTTAGTAGGCTACTTAGGTTATGAATGTATGACATAATACTGAGCTAGATCTTTAAGAACTTCCTATGTAATAGAAACAATACAGGAAAGTGAGCATGAAAAAGCAGGCTCTGTTCACCCGTTAGGGATACCACACTCAAATAACTGTAGCTGTGAATTCCTAAACTAGCCCACCAAGCTCTTCATAGCTCTGCTGTATACCCTGCATAATTTCAAATACATAATTTTAACTTTTATTTACATTAGTCCCATTTATATTAAATGGGGGAAAATAAATTAGTGAGATATTCAGGAACTTAGAAATCTAGCATGAAAAAAAAGAAGAAACCCATATTAACATTTGTGTTTGCAGAACACATAGAATGGAGCAGGTGACTGTGAACTGGGTTATAACGATAATGAGAAAAAATGAAGAGCTGCAATTACCCAGCAGTGCTGCCCTAGGAATACGACTGTGTAACAAAATATTGTGTTGTAGTGGATGTGCACAAGGGGGCAGAGTTGGGCAGGCAAATTGAGTTGCCTGATGTCTCCTGAGAACTTTCTTCTTGCAACTTCAACTACTTCAATGCTATTTTTTTAACGAGACTTGTACTGATAACCGATTGCTCTATTCTTAGTTACCTAAATTTGTGAATTAGCAAGCATGTCTTGTATACATTTGCATAAAGCCCATGTACTCTTGCTAGCATGATTTGGGCATAATTAAATGAACAACAGTATCTTGTTTTAAATTCTTTACAGCAATACTTCAGAACATGTAGGTGCATACAGGAATGTTCCACTGTCAGTAATAGGAGAGCTCACTGAATTTTTATTTCAAAATTTACTAAAGGTTCGTTACCGTATGGTTGTTTTCAGTACTAACAGATCCCTACCAGACTGTTGTAACTTTTCTCAGGCCTACTCCTTCCACAGACAACCATCTCAGCCTGCAGACAGCTTTATTTAACTAACAAACAAACTAGACAGGTTTCCTAACTAAACAAACAAAAAAAAGCTTATTTTGGCTGGTTTGCATGATAAAGTTTTCTGAAAGGCATAAGCTTAAAATGTCAATATTCAAACAAGGTGGATATGGAAATCTTGTCTTTATACAAGTACAGAATAAAATACAAAAATTGTTTTCACCTGAATGTAGATCTGTACCTGGTTGACTAGTCAGGCCAGGGAGAGAGTCCTGTAACTGGTAGGTTGATGATGATGAAGTGCCATCGGCCGTGTTGTTTGAAGTCATATATGCACCGTATGTCGATGCTGAGTAATACTGTGCATATTGATTTTGGCCAAAAGCTGTGTATGATGGATAATCCTAAAACAGCAAATGCAGCAGATTACTTAATTAAGTAGAGTAACAAGTGATTTTTCCATTAAGTATTTCTAAGTGTGCAATCATATGACTTTTGCAAGGTTTTTGGGGTTTAGTTTCGCTTTTTTTTTATTTCAGGATATTTAATATTTTTTAATTTAAGGATATTTACTAAAAGACTACAGGGAGGTTGCTGAAGTATTTAAGTGCCAAAAGATGCAACTAGGCTTCCACTGGGATTTTAATCGCTTTCCACAGAAAATAGCATTGAACCACAGTGAGTCTAATTGAACATAACAGATCTAAATTAAAAAAACATGCAATCATTTGAGCTATATAAATCCTTTTGCAATTGACAAACAAAAATGTTAATAATCATACCTGTTGTGAACTACTGAAGTTTGTAGAATTTGAAACAGAATTGTTTGCATAAATAGTGGATGATGGTGTAAAACTAGAACCTAAAATTAAAAAATACAATTAACTGTGATTACTTGCTTTTGAATCAAAATAAAATTCTAAATACTATATTCCATGTTAAGATATAGACAAATCAGAAGAACAAACAACTTTTATTTTCTGTTTAAACAATAAAACATTGTAATGAAACTTTAAAAGAAATTAAATGCTGCTTCCACGCATACAGGCATACATTCCTCTTCACCCCATGCAAGGAAGGTACTGGCAATAAGTCATTACTGCCGATTGAGAAAGCATTTTTCAATTTATTGCAGTCTCACCCCTCATCAAATATTGTTTTTCTCTTTTGCATACATTTCTAAGTTCTAACACTTTAGTGCATGTTCACTTATGAAACAAAAAACTTTTTAAAGAGTATTTTAATGATCCAGGTGTTTTTAATTGATCTGTAATGAGGCATGTCCTTGTTTTCAACATATCAGATGATTCATATCACAATGGGTAATATTTAAAAGATTAACTGTTGCATAAGAAGCTTAAAAATTACCCAAATATAAACAGGTTATCAATGATCAAAGGGTAATAAGTGAATTAATAATTGAAAAACAAATGAAAGAATAAATATGAATTAAGGAGAAATTCTAACAAATTATGTTAATCCAAAGAGAAACAAGTAGCAAATGATGTCATACTCAGACACATGGAAACAAGGAAAAGTGACTTGTGCATGCTAATAAATACAACAAATGCTTCCAGTCCTGCCATGGGATTTCACCCCAGAAAAAAATGAAGGTGCAAATAGGGACTGCATTTCATAGAATCATAGAATCATAGAATCTTTTAGGTTGGAAAAGACCTCTAAGATCATCAAGTCCAACCGTCAACCCAAAACTACCATGTCTCCTAAACCATGTCCCGAAGTGCCACGTCTACATGTTTTTTGAACACCTCCAGGGATGGTGACTCCACCATCTCTCTGGGCAGCCTGTTCCAGTGCCTGACCACTCTTTCAGTAAAGAAATTTTTCCCAATATCCAATCTAAACCTCCCCTGGCGCAACTTGATGCCATTTCCTCATGTCCTATCGCTAGTAACTTGGGAGAAGAGACCAACACCCACCTCACTACAACCTCCTTTCAGGTAGTTGTAGAGAGCGATAAGGTCTCCCCTCAGCCTCCTTGACTCCAGACTAAACAACCCCAGTTCCCTCAGCCGCTTCTCATAAGACCTGATCTCCAAACCCCTCATCAGCTTTGTTGCCCTTCTCTGGACACGCTCCAGCATCTCAATGTCCTTCTTGTAGTGAGGGGCCCAAAACTGAACACAGTATTCGAGGTGCAGCCTCACCAGTGCCAAGTACAGGGGGACGATCACTTCCCTGCTCCTGCAGGCCACACTATTCCTGATACAAGCCAGGATGCTGTTGGCCTTCTTGGCCACCTGGGCAGACTGCTGGCTCATGTTCAGCTGGCCATCCACCAGCACCCCCTGGTCCTTCTCTGCCAGGCAGCTTTCCAGCCACTCTTCCCCAAGCCTGTAGCGTTGCATGGGGTTGTTGTGACCCAAGTGCAAGACCTGGCTCTTTGGCCTTGTTGAACCTCATACAATTGACCTCGGCCCATCAATCCAGCCTGTCCCGATCCCTCTGCAGAGCCTTCCTACCCTCGAGCCGATCGACACTCCCGCCCAACTTGGTGTCATTTGCATGACCAGATCTAAATTAACAGAGAACCAAAATGAATAGAGATATGCGTATAAGTACTGGAAAAAAATACTTAGCTTTAAATTTAGAGGTAAAAGTAGCTGTCAACGACAAGCGTACCTGCCAGAGTTCACAAAAAGGAATGGAAAATATATCATAAATATGAGGGAAAAGGGGGCACCGGCAGCAGCGAGATGGGACGAGCCCTGACGGTGGTGGCTACTCACCTGGCATCTGATAAGAGTAGGGTGTTTGGCCTGGCTGTGGGGTGGAAAACCCTGGACTGTAACTGAGGCACCCGCTTTGCAGTGGTGATTGGGTCTGTGAGAGCCCACTTTCCGTCTTGATGCCTGGCAACATTACACCCAAATCTGTATAAGAAATCAATTTTCAACTGATTCTTTAAAATATTTTCTTACAGTTGGGAAAATAAAAAAGAAAGCAAAAAATGTTCACGTCGGCATTGCTCTTACTTCTACGTAAGCTGAAGTAATAAGAGGTCAAATACCGTAAGTGGGTAAGCTGTACGGCTGTCCTGTCTGTGAGTAGGCTGTATAGACCGCTGGTTGCTGCATTCCTGAATACTGGGTTTGTCCGGCATAGGCAGACATTGTTTGAGCTGCTGGTGTAGAAAGAATGTGTGGATAGGGCCTAAATATTAGGAAAAATAGCATTACTGTGGCAACAAATACTTTGTATGTTGATTCAAGCAATAAAGTAAAGAAAAAGGTTTAAAGATGTCCAAAGGCAGTTCATTTTTCTGGCCAACTGTTCCTCTTTGGGATTTATTCCATCACCCACTGAAATAAGCTGAAAACCACTCTGGCTCACATTCCCCAGGGCACGGTGAATATTTTGTGCTGTCCCATCACTACCATTTAATTCTCAAGCTGCTGTGTCCAGCTCTAGGTGGACTGTGCCACCGCTATACAGCTTTATATGGATTTGACCCCTTTGAGCCAAGATCAGCCTGCTTAAATCAGAAAAGCCCTCATGCTTTTTTAATCCAGTGGGGGGAAACTTGGACTAGAAGAATAAAGGAAATACAGAGGTGAACATTAAAGCTACTACATTATGTCCTCTGTGTACAGTTCTGCTTCAACAGACATCTAGCCTCTGGCTTTAACAGGAGATGGATCGTGCCCGTTGAGAGCAGCGTGAAAAATATTGACGGCAATACTTTGGTAACCAGATGGACTTTAAACATTTGGAAAATATGGGCTAGGAAAATAGAATGGAAATAAAAATGGTCTTGTATTTATAAATACTGGGGTTTTATAGAGAGATTGAATAAAATCAAGTTTAAATTTTTTGCCCTCCAGAGCTGCAAAAACATAGAGAGAAACATTTGTCTTGGATTGTTTTGTAAGTCAAATAAGACTTTATGGACCAAGAGTTGAATAAACACACCCTGCAGAATTACACTAACTGAAACCTGACCATTAAAAGTCATGACTAAATTTCAGATTCTAATTTTTTTTTATTTTTTTCTTTCTAATTAGTTCAGTACAGTTGGCAGCAGTTACTATCAGAAAAGGATTATTCATTAATTTAGATGCCAATAAATTATTACAGTTGATTAAAAATTCTATTAAACCTTGTAATGTATTTGGCCAAAAGTATCAGATATAGTTTGCCAAAACCTGTTTTAAGTGGAATAAGGTGGACTGTTCTTAGTTCAGGCACCTACTTTCTGTATCAATAAATATTGGCTATCATGATATGAATGCAAAAGAAACTTGAAAAAGCCTAATCAGCTACAGTTTCAATGTTTTCTCTGTATCAAAGTCACATAGGTAGTTGTATCAAATACACGGAAACAAATAGATGACATACTGGAATCAAGCACCCTTGTGCACAAGGATCGTAGGACAAGCAAACTAACAGCTTGCCAACTGCAGCAGTTTCATGTAACATCTTCGGTGCTTTTTCCTAAAGTTCCCGCTCCTGCATTCAAGTGATTGCCCAAGAGTCTGTTTTCCTCAAAAAAAGGTGAAAGAAATTTTCTATTCCTAACAACGCCCATTGGCTTAAAAAGCTAATCCAATTTATTTGATTTTTAACTCTTATGATATCAGAGAAGGAGGAGGAAAGGGTGGTTCATGACTGTGGAATGTTCGGAAGCTTTTGGCAATTCTGGTGCTGGGAGGGTCCGTGACAGGGTTACCCCTCAGTACACATCTTGCACATGCAATTGTGATATCTAAATATAAACTGTCTTCTTCAAAATATGTCTGTATACATTGCCAGCACTGTTAAGATACTGATGTCTGAATGTAATAGTCCGATTTTTTCCTTCTGTTGTGTACAGATATTCAAGGATATTTCTTATGCAGCAATACTGTACTGCACAGAGCAGGATCTTACTCTGCAGCCATGTGAGGAAAAATAAGTTGGAAGGAGAGCTATAATGGATTCAGTACTGAGGCTTAAGTATTTTTCTTTCTCTCTGTTTCTTCTGCTGATGAACACTTGTTTGCAACAAACCACAGAACTGCCTACAGCCAAGGTTAATTCCCTATAAAAGACTAGAAGAGGTGCAGACACTAACTTGGAGGGATATATCTGTGGAGAGTACTGGTGCGCTGATCTTGGGCTGTAGCCACTACTTGTTATTACTGCAAAACAGAAAACAAGAGTACAGCAGTTAGAAACATCATGAGACCAATACAGCCAAACAGACTGAATACTAATGCAGCAGCATTAGCAGAGGAGCTTATTGAAATGGACAGCTTATCAACAAAGTAGATGTCACCTGAACTGCAACATCTTAATACAAAAATTAAAAAACTCCCAAATCATTCCTCATTGTACAGAACTCTCTAATTCGTATGGGTATGTCATGCTTTTTCAGCTTGACTGACATGTTTCTGAATATACTGGAGAGGCAATTTCATACATAATCTGATCCACACACCATAGATCTTGCAAATTTGCAAGTTCTATTAAAATTGGTAGTTAAAAAGAATCTTGTGATTTAACATATGGTATTGCACGGGATTGAAATAACATAAACATACTTTTAAAGTCTCACATTAACAAGTTTAATTTTAATACTGCCTGGGAAAAATATGTTTTATATGGGTGCGGTTAATTTTATTCAGTTTAGGTGATGGAAGATACCAGATTTACTACTAGAAAACGAATACCATTCCTTATAAACAGGCCAACCAGAACATAGCCACTAACAACAATATTTTTATTTCAAAAGTAAGCATAAACAGTCCTGTCCAGTAGCCATCAAAATTGTGTATGTCTATACTATTCACAGCTGCATTCTTCCAGGAAAGCTAACAGAACAATAGTCATATCCCATTAAAATTTCATTCAGAAGCGGTGCTCACACTGGATTAATTCCAAGTGTTTGGAAGTTTCTCTTTCCTTTAGCCATCTGTCTTGACTAAGACAGATGTATTCCAAATATATGTACTCCAAAGTGTTGAACCAATCCCTTCAGAGCAAATCCATACTGGGCAAACATACAGAGTGTCTTTATTAGGCCATCTGCTGTTCATTCACTTTTCAAAAGATTAAAGTAGTACACAACGAAGTACTGGAATTTCTTTAGTCTAATCAATCATAGTTGTACTTCAAAGTGTACCCTCTTCCTGAGTTGTTCATAATGTAGTAGAAATGAACTTTCAGAATTATTTAAGTGACAAATAGGTTTAGGTTCCTAACTGTTTTATGAAACATGATGTATTTCTACATCCAGGCCTAATTAACGTCTCTGAGATCTATTGCTTTGAACATATGCAGAACTTCATATTTTTAAAGCTAGTTTAAATGCATTTAGAACATGTAGGACTTAAAAGGAAAATACAGTAGAAGAAAAACAATTAGCTTCTTTTTCAAATGCGCAGTTGAGTATGGCTTGAAAATAAAGAAGAATTGGATAATAATTTTTGGAACATGTGCCTCCAGATTTCATAAAAGAGTTGCTGATTGAAAAGATACTGAGAATTTGTTTGCTTGTGATGGAATTCTGCTGAATTTAATTTTGTGTGGATATTCTTTTTTTTGAGAATGCCTTTCCATGGTTAAAGCTCAATCTGCAGAGTTATTCCCTAGGTGTTCATACAGCTATTCCCAGAGTTAGACAAACCTATAGCTGTATACATCAACATAATCAGCCCATAGAACTCTAAAGGATGCTCTCAGTTACTTAAGGCTTGAAGAGTAATTAGTCTTCTCTGTTGTATCCCTATGACCTTTCTAAAGACAAGCAATAGCTAACAGAGTGACCTTGGTGATTCTCAGGGCAAGGAACTTTTGTGATCCATTATCGGCTTATCGGATCTTTTTTGCCTGTACTGCTCCACTTTTTGTCTGATCATTTGCTGGATGACAGCTCACTTGATTAATCCGTTTAGTTAAAGCACATTTACCATTCCACCACACCTGATGTAAACTACAAAAAATGAATGACTGTTCATTTAAATCGCTTGAGCTATCAAAACCTAATGTTTTTCAGCAAAAACTGTCCTGACTGCTTTTTTATTCTTTCTGCATATACCTTACTTTATCAATTCAGACATGAAAATAAAATACTTTTGGAATGTGTCTGGTTTAAAATTTCTTTTTTTTTTTTAATCAGTTTCCCTGATGATACTATTGGTTGCAGGGAAGAGCGAGAAAAAGAGGTAAGTGCCCCCAGAGTAAATTGTGTACCTTTCGAACTAAAAGTCTGTTCCTTTCACTCTTTCTCCAGCAGCTTGTCCCACTAATTTGTGCACTACATTTTAGACTGTGAGATGGTTAACAAACACAGGGTGTAAGACCTACCATAAGAGAACATTATGACTGAGTAGAGCCTGTGGACTATGCCTGTATCTCATGGATCAGATTGCTAATTCTAAGGATTATCAAATTTAAACAACTTTCACTGCTGAATAGCCTCCTAACCATACTTCTGAGGACTGTTGGCAATGGAGGAGATGGTGGAGGCAGGTTGTTATGGATTTTATAACTATGCTACTTTATATAGCCATTTATATGAATGAGGCTAAACACTGTTTTATGTTGCTTATATTAAAAGCAAAATCAAAACTGTTTCTTCTCTGAAGAACTCAAATATTTCTAAGACTTCACTACTTGAATTTACCAGAGGAATGCTCTTCAGGGCAGGTATAAGACCCTTGATTTCTCAAGTCTCACTACAGCGCTGAGGGTGTATTCCAGTCCCCACTAACTGACCCACAGAGGGGACAAGAAGCTGACAGCCACCTCTTACCAGTTACCCTATTACCTCAACTGGCCAAGGTGGCTGTGGAGAATTTAAAAGACCATAAACTGTTCTGGTAGCATGTGCTGGGTTCAGTATATTAACACTGGCTGGAATTTTGCATTTTTTCATTATGCATCTGGAAAATCCTGTGCAAAGAGGTTAGGTTAAAGGGATCTCATTTAAATAACAAATCACAATGCCTACACACAAGGATGTAGGTTATACAGCAGTGGTGTTTCCTAACTTCGCCCTTACAGCCTTCAGAAATTGTTTTCTATATCCTTTTTGTGTGCAATAAATATTAAGTAAAAAGGATGATGAGAACTTCAAATGTCTTGTTCTCCACTCCATTAAAATGATAAACAGTTCTCAAATTACTCCAGTATTGTAAGCAATATAAACACAAGAATGCATGCACTTACAGTACAGCAGCAGCAGCAAATTCACGGAGTATGAAAATGCTCAGTTCAAGGCTGTTCAGCTCTCCACATCCTGTGAATACCCACCCCAATGGGAGTCTGCTGCAGGACCACAAAGCTTCAAATCGAGTATACCGATATTAATTACCAATTGTCATTCTTTGAAGAAAAAGGAGGAGGAAGAGGGCTGCGCAACGTGACTCTCCACCTGGCTAGCCCTCGCTAAGAGGCACAGTTTCTCCCAGGGGCAGCTCTGCAGGATGGAGGACGCAGAGCTCTGAGTGCGAGCTGCAAGACATGAGCTGCAGCCCTCAGCAGTAGCTTGCCCAATGTCTTGGGCAAGGTCACTGTGGCAACTGTCACTCTAAATTCAAGAGATCTATGTGCTTTATTTTTCAACTTTTCAATCAAAAATTGGGGTTCATCACAGTTACCTGTGAAGCCTAATCCGTCTCTCCTGTCCTATTCCTCACACAGTCTGTCTGACCATCACTTTCTGTGTTACAGCTAGTTGTTAGGGACAGAGTTGGCTACTTTACACCCCACTGGGCTCATTCAGCCTTCTGCTGAGCTCCAGGACACATCACAGGTTTTAATTGCCCTTGGAGCATGGAAATAAATTTTACTGGGTAGAATATTTGAAGGAGAGGATTTCTGCATGGCAGACTCTCAAATGGGTCTCAGCACAAAGATTTCTCTTTTCACCCATGTCTCATTTCATAAAATATTTAATAACATACCTAAATCCTTCCCTACTCAACAAAGGATGCTTGTATAAGACAAAGTAGGTGAGATCCCTGCTAGTGGCCTATATGACTAGGCATCCTCACAAAAATGAGCTCACAGGTGCTCTCTAAGCTGCAGAGAAGTACTAGCATTATTACCTTGTCACAGTTGGGAATAACACATGTATGTAACTGATTATTAGGAAAAACCAAACTGTTCAGTGTTGGGTTTTGTTATGCATTCTTTTCAATTGCAGCTGGTTTGTCTGAAATGACATCTTTCTACTAGTGAGTATTTATTGGTTTTGCAACCCATTAAACTTCCCAAATAACCAGTTAGGTTAAAAAGGCAGAGAAATACTTTTTGGATGAGTTTTTATCGTTCTTTAGCACTTCTTCCACAAAACTGAGCCAACCAGATTGTCCAGTTTGCAAGTACCAGTAAAAGGCAAGTGTGAAAGTAATGGATTTACTCTTTATGAAAGGCTTAGTGTGTTATCAAGGCAGCTCTGTGTCTTGCTCTGATGATGATGAAGACTGCACATCACCCAGACAGGCAGACTATTGATTTCCCACTGTGAATGACCATACTCATTTAATACTTGAGTTTGTAGCTTAAACTGAGGATCAGGTTCGTATTTCTTTTGAGTATGCAGGTGGCTAACAGACAAAAATTATTGTGTAAGGCTCAAATTCCTGCCTTTTTTTGGAGGCACCAATTGTGTCCTAATGTCCGAAGTGTAGAAATCTCAACACTTCAAAAGAAGTCAGTGGAAGCTAACAGGTGAGTGGCACCTGGGGAAATCGAGCTGTTACTTAGCTATCTAAACCTGAACTGGAGGCTGCACAATTCATGGTACATTCAATGCATCCCTTCATGAATATGTTGCCTTAGCCATGTTTTACACATGGATACAAGTCATATGTCTTACATATATGCAGAACCTGATAAAACTTTACCAACAATTACAAAATCACATATATGGTTGGATATTTTATAGTCTGTAATCATTACTAATACAATTTTAGGATACAGTAACAACAGAGTGAAATAGGAAAGCTAATTTTTAGCCAAGACTATTAATTGTTTAACTTGTAAGACTTTAAGTTGATGGGGTTCCTTTCAGTAAAATCATAATGAGGACAATGTTTTCATTTTTTCTAATCAGAAATAGTATGTGTTTGCTTTACATCTCACAAAAGACCTTTTCTTCAGGCACTAAATTTGTTATTAATACTTTTCTGAATAACCAGCTTCAGAGTATATCTGCATTTCCTGATGCCTAAAAAACAATTCCAGAAATGTAAACTCAATTTTTATAACATTGTGATTTCCAAAATATTTTAAACAGGGCTTGGCTACCTAAGTCTACCAAAGTAACAGTAGTATCAGTGTGGAGTGACAATTCCTGGCTTCAGTGACATTTCAGTCAGGCCATCACTGAACTGGTATTTTCAGATGCAAAGTTTATTCTGCCCCCTCTCTTTGTTAATATTATTATTAGCAGGATTCAGCTTAATGATTAGAAGGCAGATTATCTGTACTTTTCCATAGTTCATCACCTTTTAATAATTTATAGGTATATACTTAAAAATTGCTGTTTGTTTGAATTTTTTAGGAAGAAGCAACTGAAACTTATGATTATTTAAAGTAAAATATAGACTTTATTTTCATGGAAAGAAAGTAGCTTACGGCAAGCTGGTCAGTGTTTAAACTAACACACTGCTCATGAGAATAAAAAGATTAGCACTGAAATATAACCCTTAAAGATTTTAAATTTTACAAATTAAAATGGCTGTTACAAATACAATCCATTTTTTCCTCCTAAGATTGTACAAGACCAACACTGAGAAAAATCTACAGTACAATAATAAGATTATTACTATAAGATTTTTGCATACAGTAATTGTCTTAGGCATCATTAACGCTTCTTTAAGATCATAGTTCATGAAAGTTGTAGATTTTCATTTACTAAAATGAAAAAGCTCTCATTATATTATTATTATTATTACTATTAAAATGTTACTTCATTGTAGTTTTTTAAAGATTGCTTCCATGCAGTGTTCATTAGTGAAAGTTATTAAATGCTCTATTAATGTGCATCTAACAATACGTGATCTTATTATGGCTTTACCTGACCCAGTAAAAGTGTCAAGCGATCCATCTCCAGTTGTTGTTGTTGTTTCACTGCTGTTCATGGGTTCTGTTTTGACTGCAAGAAGAGACACTACATAGAAGAATAAGTAGACATGAGATTTTACTTCTAAATTTATACTGGAGTCTTCATGCCAGTCTCACTAGCGGTAGTCCAGCTAGAATAAGCATGCGGTGCAACAGCTTCAACCTTCACTCTGCCACCGTATTGAGACAATCTACACTTGCTCCACCTGGAATGGCCATGCATCTACATAGCTTTTTATCTGTGCATTTGTCTATCTATTGGTTTTATTTATTGGAATATCTTCTGGGGAGATTTCAACCTAAATCTAATTGATTCTAACAATCCCCTAAGAGCAGCAGAGAGGAAGGAAACATTAGCTGTCAAGGGATGTAGCACATAACAAAAATAGTTTTGCCTGACAAGTGAAACAATAATAATAATATGGTTTCATGCTCATATACAAGCAAATTACTTTCACAGTGCCAGCACTCTGCCTCTCCCCCTTCCCTTTTACAGAGTCTGTGGGGGCTTTTTGAGCTAGGTCACCAGCAAGCAATTTTCCATAAATGAAGAGAGAAGTTTAAAAGAGAATAAAACCAAAAGAACTAAAGTAGGACACAAACAACAGCCACGACAAGTCAGCTTCTAACTCAGAGGTTACCGAACATTTGGGTCCACTCTGAACTCAAATTATTTCTTACGGATCATCATGCACTTTTACCATCCAAGGTATAACTGAAAGCACCACAGAGGCAATCTAGATTTTATAGTTTAATATGTTACCTGAACAGACCATCTGCATGGACTTTTGTAATGGAGTTTGGGAATCACCCTTCTAATTGATGTGGTAAGAAACAGTGGTACAGAATACACTGCAGCTTTTATTAGATGTTTGACTGGCAAATGTGGAAACCATCAACATATTATCACAATAGCTTTGTGAAGGTCAGTTAGGGGTGTGTGTGAGCATTTACCACCTATATATCAGCAACTTGCTTATAGATACCACAGGACCGTTTACTGCCCAGGGGCACAGAGCAAAACGGCATTGAGGACCTGCATGGGCCACTACCGTGGTCGTACGCCAGGTATGGAAATTCCAAGGACACTGTCTGGGATTTGTGGAGAAGCATTTGCTGTGACAGCTGGGGTGGCAGAGCCCCCCAGCAGGTCTAACATATGCCAAGCGAAGGCATCTTTTGCCAGCTAGTTACCTGATGCCTCTCAGGGACATCAGCTAAGCTGACCAAAACTCTCATCTGTCAACATCACTGCATCCATGTTTGACTTCACTGGCAATAGTAAGGGGAGGCGGGAGTTTCGTGTTCTGAGCTGGCAATGTTTTAACAAACTATAGCTCAGATTCAAGTCACCTAAATTAAGCATATAAATTAGGTGCATACTAATGTCCCTTTATGCCCAGTTGAGAAAGAGAGATACTTCCGGAAGGCGATTCAGTCCAAATACAGCCTGAGCTGCCCTCGAGTTCACCATCCCTCTTACACTTTGTAGACAAAAAGATAGTGGATGAGCTAAATAAAGGATTTGGGTTTCTCATGGGAAAACACCACCTACAGAACTATACTGCTATTCCTCCTTGTGTCTGTATTTGTCTCTGTGACAGGGAGAGTGCCCTGCAGTGTCGCTGGTGCCCCAGTGCTAAGGAAACCAAGCAGCATTTTCTTACACAAATTATACAGTTGTATCTTTCCATTTACTGTGCAAGATTAAAAAATATTTGAATGTGTGTCTTTTTAAATGTAAACTTCATTATCATTTCTCTTTAATAGAACTGCCACGCCCATATATTCTTCCTGCAATCAGCAGGATATTAATTCAATATGAAATCAACAGGGAAGAATTTTAGCCACAATTTTTCAAGCTGCTGTGCACTCCTTGTCATTTTCCAGACTAGTATCTTCTGATCTAAAAAAAATAGCCGTGACAAAAATTACACAAAATGAACAAAGTCACTCATAAGAGTAATCAACCATTCCCACTTCTCTATTTAAATGAAAAAGATGTGATTTTAATTTCATCAGATCAATAAAATGTAAATCAAGAAAAAGCTTAAGGGTCATTTGTCACAAAACAATTGCCTGCCCTGGACCTCAGGCCTCTTAGTCATGTGGAACATGTAGTGTTGCCTGAAGCATGAAAACTAACTAAATTAATTTGTTTTCTGATTACTATATAGAGAAGTCTGCATGTACTTCAGTAGGAGAATGAAAAATCATACTAAGTTGGAAAGATTTGTATTTTCCCCTTTGAATATCTTTGGTCATATTTTACTTTATAAGATGCATGTCTCTCTTCTCTGCAGAGTATGGACATCTACCTACATGAAAAAACCTACTTTTTAGTACCTTTACCAGTTTCTATTCAAGAGGCATTCCACTATTGCCCATACCGAGCTACCAAACTATGTTCAGTATTGCATCCAGAAAGACACTCCAGTATGTGCCTGTTTTATTTTACAAAAACTTCAGTAATGAATTGAAATGTTCACTTTAGAGTTGTGTCTAGTTGTGGTTAATGCCAGTTGCAAGGCACTTCCATCAGCACCAATAGTCACCATCTTTTTCTCTTCCTGTCAAGCGGAAAAGGATCTAAAACAAAAGACACTCTCTCATGTACTTAACTTGAGGAAAAACATCATATTGGCATTGTGTTTTGTTGAAAAATACAGGTAGAAGGCATTTTTATATGTCTTCAATTTAAACAGTTCTACTTTGTTACATTCAGATTTTATCACAATAAGGAATTCATCAAGGTCTTTCCCTCAATATAGCTACACATTTGGACTATTACCTTTCTTTCTTTACATTGCATGTCTTTAAGCCAAGAGAGGAAAAAGCACAAAGCTAACTAAAAAAAAAAAAGAAAGAATTCTAACATCAGATTAAAAACCCAGGAACATTTAAAGCTGAAATCAAAATAAAAAATGACACCAATTAAAAACACAGAATCATCCCTGTGTTTTCCACATGTGAGATAAAGCATGGTACTGACACTACTATGGTAACTGCTCTAGACATAATGCAAAGACTAAGAGTTTGAACCAGCATTTTGGGTGAATACTTTAAAGACTGCACATCTAATTTTCTGGTTTTTAAAATGTGGATTAGTTTTATTTTTTTTTTTCACATATTGAAAGAGTAAAAATATAATGAAAAGCAATCTCAAGCTGTAAATACATTTCAATGTTGCTAACAGTGAAGACTGCACATGCTAACAAAGTAGAGCTACCACGCTGCTCAGGGGCTGGGGCATATGATGGACAAGATTCAAGAAGCTGGGCTTGTTTGCTTGTTCTGTCCTAGGAAGAGAAGGCTGAGGGGAGAGCTAATTAGTGCCTGCAGCTATCTAATGGGAAGGTCCAAAGATGACAAACAAAGGCACACCCTTCTCAAAAGGTGCCCTGTGAAATTGACAGGAGGCAACAGACACAAGCTGCAGCAAGGGAAAAAATCCAATTAGATGTAAGAGGAAAATTCTTCACCGTGAGAGTAGTCAGGCCCTGGGACAGGTGCCCAGAGAGGCTGCGGCACCTCTACCTTGGAGATATTCAACACTCAACTAGACACTGCCTTGAGCAACATGATCTAACAGCAAAGTTGGCCCTGCTCTGAGCAAGGGTTGGCCCAGCTGACCTCCAGGGATCCCTTCCAAACTTAATTATTCTAAGACAAACTCAGAATACAGCTCCCAACAGGCAACAGCTTCTACAGTGTAAGTTCTTCACTTGATGAAAGGACTTAGCAGACCAACATGACTACTGCTCTGGCAACCTCTTTTTTTTCCTAAAGAACCTCTCTATGTTAAGGACTGAAAATGAATACAGAGTTTTAGGGGCAAGAGATGCCACTACTATGCACAAAGCACGACAAGCAAATACAATAGCTATTAAAGCAAACAAGTCTGAGTAAAAGCTCACGTAAAACAATAAACCACACAGCTTGTCATAGGAACGATTTTCCTCTTTCTTTTAGCAAGCCTTAAGGGTTTTCCTGAGAATATACTCAACTAGAAGCACAGATCTAAAAGTTCTACTGCCTATGGAAAATCAGATTTAATGCAAGTAATGCAAGGACTTTCACTTTACATTTCCCCACTACTGATAATTAGTACTTAAATTATTACCTTCCACATTTATCTCAACACGCAGAACAGTTAACTGTGGTGACAGACTAAGTTAGCTTAGTCCTTCCTTAAACTTAAATTCTTGTAACTGAGCAGGAGCAATCACATGGAATCAGTTATTCTATGCAAACGATCTTTTGTGCTCAAGTCTGAATTTTTTTGGGGGTAAATTCTCTCTGGATATGTGGCTTACAATTGGCAAGTAAATTCTGAGGGGTTTTTTAAAATTAAACTTTTTGAGGTCTTTCTAACTTTAGTCCAAACCTGCACAGCTTAAGCACCTGTGTAATGGCTTATAGGGTCATGGTGATGCATGTTTACACCTCAGATTAATCCCGTATGTACTGCAACAGTGTCACATATATAATTATTATTAATCATTATAACTCCTAACAATTAATAATACATGAGAGGAAACTCATAAATGAAAACAAGAGCTTGGAAAATTTGGCCAAATGTTTGTAATATGGCAAGTTACATGCAGTAGCACACTAGATATAAGCTTTAATTAATAATGAAAGTAGTAGTAGGACTAGTAACGATGTCAACCTTGATTTGTGCTCAGGTAATCATGCAATGTTGTACCTAAAAATAAAAGAAAAACAAATGGGCATTCTGTGGAAAATCATTGGTCTGACTTCCAGCAATGCTGACTACTGGCAGTTCCTAGCAATGTTCATCACCACGGGGCTCTCCCAGTCTCTCAGAGTATGTAGACAGTTAAGCTAATTTTAAGTGGGTTAAATTCTCCTTGCTCATCAAATGACTTTCAAAGTATGGTGAGATAACTATTTATTGCAACTCCCTACCAGTTTTCTGGCTGTGAGAAAGGCCTCTGAGAAGGGGTGGAAAAAAAAGGGGGGGACACCCCATGAAAATGTTCAAACCGCATAACAAAAGAACAGAGCAAACCAAGAGAGATGTTACACAGCAGTCACAGAGACACACCACCACACACATGCACTGTACCAGGGTCTCTCATACTTGTTGCAGAAGAGGGAGTACTGCAACTCAGCAACCAGTCTGCAGTATTTAACACAGTCATGTTGTCTCCTGAGAACAGGAATGGTATAACAGTTCATTGTCCCAATGTCTGTTCAGGGTACGTGAATAGTCTTCAAGGCAAGTAAGTGTTTTTGCACTTCGAGCCAAATCTTTTAACTGTACTGCATTGTTTTTATGAGTATTATTTTAACTGGCTTATTTATGCAAGTATAATATAGAGGCATCTAGTTATTAGTGTTCTTTAATGGTATGCTTGAAGTTTTCCCTTCTCTTTATGCCGGAGAATGGATTCTATTTAAAAATATAAATAGGTTGAACCTTAATGGTTGAGAGCCCTTCTCTGCAGAGCTCTGTCACCCTTACATGCACATGCACTTTTTATTGATGTTGACATATTTTTTTTACATAGGGATAGGTGAATAAAATGCTTTACTTTGGGGGCAGAAGGAACAAACTAAAAAAAATTTTCGTAGTGCCAACTGTTAAAATAGACAGCAACATATAAACTCCAAAAAAGAGGGCTGAAAATCTAGCTTGACTTGTATCCATGGTGTCACTCTCATGGACACTAATGAGAACAGGTCTCCACCTCAGAATGTGGTACCCTGCCTGCCACTGCTCCAATTCAGCTATGGCAGAATCTATTATCTGAAAGCACTGGAACATCTGTGTTGTAGCTGCATGGCAGTGCTGTCCCTGCAGTAATACATACAGCAGTAATAACCAGTTACTTCTGAGGAAAATCTAAAAATCTCTTTATGTCAAACTTTCATTACCTGCCAAGAAATGAAATTAGCATGTTCCTCATGTAAAAAAATTACCTAAGCCTGATATTGATGCACTTCTTTTGACAAAGATTTTAAATTAACCTAAATGTGTGTACTTCAGGATATAAGAGTAAATTATTACTCAGCAATGAAATATGATGCAGAAAATGCAATCTATTTCAAGTTACCAACAGGTATAACCAAACCTTTAGCACTTTGTTTAAATCAACCATTCCAAGATTTTCCTTGTTTCACCTTTGCACAGTTGTGCCTCTTACTTCAATTGTGCAAACTGAAGAAGTGCTGTTGGAATTAGTAGATTTACACTGGTATGACTGCCATTTTTTCATAATTCTTGCTGGGTTTATAAATGGGTTTTATGCTTATCCTTGAAATTATGTTAAAAATGCATATGACTAAAAACTAGCCAAAATTTTCTATGTGCCAGCAGTGTCTTACACTTACCTCCAGTTCCATTTGTTGTAACTGATGTGCTACTGAGATTAGGTTTATCCAGTTTGGAACTACCCGGCGCATCACTGCTTCCAACAAGATTATGAGGACTGGCTAGATCTTGCATTTCCATAGACCTGTTAAAGAAGAAGGTGACCGTATTTAAATGCATTGTGATACTATCTATAATAATACGCTTTTTGTGTAACAACTTTTTTTACATAGGCAGTTTGTAATACAGCCAGATTAACAAATCAATACAGGTTCCTTTAAGGTCTTTGATTTTTACCAAACCTAAGAAAGTAGCTAATAATTTGATGTGAACAGCAACAAGGCCAGTATTTTTCACTTTTCCTTTAGGTATTCTGAAGCAAATGACACAGGCTTATGAAACTGCCCAAAGAACTTGTAAAAGATGTGCATGAGGCAGTGCATATATATGGATGGACAGATGAAGGGATAAATGGATAAATGCGCGTCTATAGGTATTTCTTAGAATAAAACAGAGAAATTAAGTGAAAAGTCAGTCATCACACAAAAAGTCAGAATAGGAACTTCTACCTCCCATTTTCTGTATTCCAACCACCAGCAGTCACTGCATCCACACTAAATCACAGGAAGCGACCATGCAGGTGAATTAACAGAACTTTCACATACATCTGGAAGATTCTTCACTCTTACAAATGCATATATTCTTACTAGCTCACTTGACACTTTTTTTTCTTCTGAGTCATTTCTAGGAAACTTGTAAATTTTCAAGTAGATTTAGACTGCACTGGATTTCAGCATCACAGTTATACTGGGGGACTGTGGGTGGCTTTCATTCAGTGACGACAGATCTGCCTTTCACAAAGCAGACAAAGCAGACAAGGAGCAGTTCTTGTTAGACCGGTAATTGCAATCTAATTTGCAGTGTGTGCTCACCTTTTCCTTGCTTCATTTATAAATTAATTACATGCATTTTTTTGCTATGTATAAGCAAAGTTGCCAGCCCATCTGTGACTGGAGAACCATTTATCATATGTATACTACAAAGGCCAACAGAAAGATTGTCTTACAGAGCTGTAAAACCCCAATTGCATTGTGGAAGACTGAAATGGCTAGGAAAGAGATGGACAGGAAGAATCACCACTCCTATATATTGATATACTGGGCAGGAAGAGCAGTTGAAAACTGTTAAGGCAACACCCAGCATCTTAAGTATTTATTGCAAGTTTCACTTAGAAATTGTCTATCTTCTGTGTTCCACACATCCTCCTCTGGGGGAAAAAAACCCCAAACAAAATCCCACCACCTTTCCATTAAATATGGGTCTTTTGTCTGAATCTATTTTTTTTTTCTCCAAGATAATGAAAAGAAAAACAACCACAGAATGAAATTGTCTCCCATTTTGTGCCTAATTCCATTCACATCCTGGATGCTTTAGCTTGCCTCTCATTGCATTCACTTAACCCAAGACACAGACTGTAGAGCTCTCCTGTCTTGAATATCTTCCAGGAAATGTAGGAAATACTGCATCTCAGCTGGGAAAATGCACCAAGGCCTCACCCAGAGGCACACGAAGCCCAGGCAAAGAATCTCATTTACTCCAGTAAATGCTCAAATCAAGCCTGCGCTGCACCAATACTCCACTGGCAGGGCAGCCTCCCCAGCAGCAGTCTGGATGAGCAGCAGAAAACTGATATTGCAGGAGGCCATGCATCAGCAGGTAAGAATTTTATAGCCATATTCTAGGAAATGCAAAGGCATAAACTGAGATTTGAACTGCCTTGACCCGGATTTCTTCATCTAATTGTATATACGTTTCTACACATCTGTCAGCAGTGTGTTATATTTATTGTCTACTGGAAATGTGATCAGTGTTAGATGAAATAAAATGAACTCAAGTGGTTTACTAGTCCGTCAGTTTTTGTTTAGTAGTTTCTGTACAAGGATAGCAGCTAAAGGTTAAAAAAAGTCTGTGAGTTTCCATCTTGTATGTATTTAAGGGAGCAGGAGAATGCTACACAAAATAAACAATGTGTGTTCATTGCATATACAGTGTAATACTCCCCACGTGTTCACTTAGCAGTTTAAGTGTCATGATTTCCTGTTCAAGTATGATCAGCCCAGAGATACCTAACAGGCTTAGAACTAGCTTAGAAAGTTCACATGTGCTTTTTTTCTTGTTTAGTATGAAAATTAAAATAATTTTGTCAGCAACAGTTGTACTTCATGATCTTAGAGGTCTTTTCCAACCTTAATGATTCTATGATTCTTTTCAGACAGACATATATCATGGCCACAGATGCAAATGTTTCAGCAATATTTCATAAGCAAAATCATTGCTTTACCTAGCTCGTGTGTTTAAGAAGTATCCGTCTTCAGCACTTTTCACAAGCAAATGAATCAGATTTTCTTAATCAGAAAATTAAGTCCACTGATTTTCATTTGCTTGGCAAAGAATATAAACAATCGGACTTTGTAAAAGGAATAGTTTTTGTTCCATACCAGTATGAAACCTTTTGTGCAGAAAAGTATTTTATTCACCTTATATTTGTTTTCTATAGCAAACGGCATCCCAGTCCACATACATGGTAAGTTAATTAACTAATAGTATTTTAAAAGTAGTACATTTACAAATAGACATTTTCTCTGCATGAGTAAAAAACATCTTGTACTTATTGGTACTCTGTAAAGGATAAAAAGGATATCCAAACCAATAAAAAGTTTCACAAAACCATGTCTATACATTATACTTATCCTGGGTGCTCTATCCTGTGTGAACAAGTAAGGGGATTATTTTAATATATCCCTATGTAATTTATTTATTCAAGTGCACACGTTACCTTCTGTGTAACAGATGTCATTCAATTCACCTTTCTGGATGCATTTAGTTTACCTTTAGCCTAAAAAATTCTCGGGGAGATGTAACAGACCTACTAAAATCTTACAGTTTCAGTGAATGGAGGATTCAGGAAAAATGCTTAAAAAATGGATGAAATAATTCCAACATCTTGAATTCATTTTGTCAAACTAAATGTTTATCAGAGTCCTGCTTTCACTGACTTAATCAAAAGCAGGTTCAGGTTCAGTACGTGTTTTCCTGCACTAAAAGAAGTAAAAAAGAGTGATCTCTGAAGGACCAATTAATACTTCTAAGTTTATGCAGTTATTTATTAAAGACTGTTTTCTAGTAAATGCAGAATGTTTCAATTTAGACAGAATAAATTCTATTGTTAAAGCAGCTTAAAAAACGACATCGTACAACTTTATTTTCCAGTTTTTGTTTCTCTGCCAGGCACGTAACTGTTTGAGCTTTACTCTTCTCCCTCTTGCATTGTCACAGACTACTTTTCAGAGTAATTAAGTAAAATGCTAAATTGTATCAAAAGACAAATTTTGAGTGGAAACAGATAACTTGGTAAGAAGATGTTTTAATTTTCTCTTGACTGTTTGTTTGAAGAATGTTAGCGTGATTCCAAGCTCCTGAGCAAAAACCTGAAAGCTGGCAAGATGGATTTGCCTTTTATTCTGCTTTGGCTATGCTCTAAGTCTTTGAAAATTCGTATTTGCACATGCTTAGTGGATCATTTTAGAGGCTTACTGGAAAAGCCTCTAAAACATCCCATTTGCACAGAACAGCCTCCCAGATCCCCTTAGGCTTCAACTCCAACCTGGACATGGACAACCTCAACAAACTGAAGTGGGTTTGTATCAAAAAGATGGCTGTGTGTGAATCCTGGGCCTTCCACATTTTGTTCCCTGGCCTGAAGTGACAACTTTTCAAGGGTTAACCTATGTTCAGAAACAGGTTAAGGAACAGCGTCCAAAGAGAGAAATTTCCCCCCCAGTCTTTACAATGGCAGCTGAACAGAACTTCTGATGCATCCCAGACCACTGGAGTGCACAGCCCAGCATCATAACCCAACCTTGCATAGGAAGGTTTAAGCATGGCTATTCATGGTTGCCCAATTTGACAACTGCATCACTGTATTGCTGTATAGCTTTCGTTCACATTAATTTTAAAGGTAAAAAGTTCAAGCCTTGCTTCTAGGGTTGTGTTTTTAAAATTCATGTATTTTTTTTCTCTCATTACAATCACATATCCATTTGTGCACTGCTTTTCTTCGGCAGAATTAAAATCTATTTCCAGAAACTCTGAGTTGTTATAACTCTGTTATCCATTTGCATTTTCAATTAAAGTACTATAAATGTGGACTAAGAGCTGAGTCCTTCCACAACTCAAAACTCCACTGATTATTACTGAATTCTACAAGTAGATCATATTTAGATAATTTTCTTCTTTAAAGAGTTGTTTTAAAATGTAAACTTTTTGCTACATCATCTACTTTTACTGTATTTCAAACTTTTTTACTAACAAGTTTGAATATATGAAATAATTTATCAAAGATTTATAGAAGAATAAATATTCTAATGTGAAAACAAAGTACTTTAAACCCTAGTCTAGACAGAACATTTTACAAATACTAATTCCTCATTGTGCAGCATTTGCAGCAAATCTAGAACAAAAGAGAACTGAAAGAAGGATTAGTTGAAGGTTATTTAAAATTGAATAATTTAATCTAGTTTATAAATTAATCAGAACAAAGTTCTTTACAAGCATTTAAAAGAATTTTTATTTTTAAAATTCTTTAAAAAGAAATTCTCTACATAATTTTCTTTCGGAGAATCTTTACTAAACTTCACTGTGGCAAAAATCCACTTTATCTGTTTGGTTTTTTTTTTTTCCTTTAGTTTTCCCCTGCTTTTCTTACATCCCTCCTGTTGTAACCCCAGTTCTTACATATCCCAGACTTTCTCAGAGAAACCCGGAGCTTTGTCCAGTTACGATGTCAGCTACCTTGGAGCTTCTGAAATTAAACAAACAGAGAACTTCCCTTTATTTAAAATTAACTTTTAGAGCAATATGAAAGTTGGGTAACAGATCTGTTCACACTCAGCTAAATCTGTTTCCTACTGCTGTCAGCTCAGGTCTCTGACCGACTACCCGGTTTTGAAAAAAAGTGAGGTTGTTTTTTTTTCCATTTCCCACAAAATTTTTTTCAGCCAAATCTGGACATGACTGTTGAGCCCACTTCTTTTCCATACGCAGTCTGAACTAGCTCATACAAGCCTTGCACTCCGACAAAAAAATTAGAATGGATGCACATGCACAAATGTCATTAGTCCAAAAAAATCTACATAAAATCTGCAACAAAGTTTAAAACAATCAATAACAATAGATACATCATATTTATACAGTTTTTTCCTAGGTTTTTGGTTTTTTTTTTTTTAGAAAACTGTATTTTACACATTACATTCACAGTTAGGCCAGGGACTTTTCATGTTTACTTGCACCTACACAAACTAAATATGCAATTAAAAGGAAGTTGCACCAACCCTTTAACAGTCCTCAAAGACCACAGTGGGCAGTAAGAAAGAAGGTGGAGAGAGAGGGATTCTGGATGATGGACAGGTTTCAAGAGAATACACACATGCATACAAATATATGTACACTAACACACACCTACATGCAAACTTTTAGTAATTCTTTGGTGCTAAATATCCACACACACAATAAAAAACTTTCCAACATCTTTCCACCAAAGACTTCCACAAATACTGTAACACAACACACAGCCTAAGAGCACTCCTCAAATGAGTAACATTCCCAACCATTACTCTAACCCTAAAACACAGGTTAATAATGTTTTCTTCTCCAGGTGCTTTTACACTGTGTATGGCAGCCTTTGTAATTTTTTTCCCCACTGTAAAAGGTAATGAAGAAACAGCAAAACCAATGAGATAAATTTGCTCCATTGAGATGACTGCCTCTCGTTTTCCCAGGCTCATCAACCCATACTGTGTATCTTCTCAAGCTTAATAGATGGCCAAAATAGCAAATCTTTTGCTATTCTAGGCACAATCTCGCAAAAGCATGCCCCTCCATCATGCGTATTCTGGGACCCTGCCAGAGAGTTAAAAACAAATAATACTGCTGGACACTAGCAAGATCTCCTTTCTACTCTCCTCGAGGCCTCATTTCTTAACTTGTAAAGTGATCTGATACAGTGCTAAGAAGCAGTAAAAAATGTCATGGTATAGGGATAAAACCAGCAAATGCTCTTCAGAGTTTTATATTATTACTTTTTTTTAACAATCTAGAAAACAAGTACTAAACTTTTTGCCACGATTTATGAGAAGGTCGATTCTAGCTACATAATTTCTATTTCTCATGGTTTTGTAAGTAAGGTGTCAACTTTCACATTAAAAAAGTAAGAGAAAGAAGCAAAACTAATGCCACATTGATATTAAAAAAATACTTCTCCTTTGTCAATCTACAACCAATGTCAGATGGAGGGTATAACAGGGAGGAAACCTTAGTGAAACAAAGAGTTGCAAAATTAGAGTTTTCTGCTGTGTTTATAAATACCAGACAGTTGATAAACAATAAAAATATAATGAAGTTCACCTTTGTAGAACTGTACAGTAAGGACTGTGGTAGAGTCCTAATCAATATGGATGATTAATTACAAGCCTGAATATCATCATTCAGGTTCCCAGTGTGTGAGTTCAATCTCACAGGTAAATAACCTCTACACAGGGATTGCAATAACCGCACTGTGGAGAGGATCCTTCCAGTACAAAGCAACAATAATTTGAGAAAAACTCAAAACTGCATGATTTTGCTTAATAGCTTTTTAGATCTCAACCATACTGCTTATCTTGCAGGGGATGGGACTCCTTAGGCGATCCTTTGGGACATAAAGTGGCACTGGTTGTGATTGTATCTCAATTTTGCTTTCATGCCTATTGTCTTTCTCTTGGCTATTCAAGACCTAATTCCAGGAGAAAAAAACCACATGCAGACAGTATTACTTTACAGGAGCTGTCTATCAGGCAGCCAGTGTCAGTGCTCGGGATGCACTTGGTGCAGAAGGCTTGGCTGAGAACATGGGCAAGCAGGTTCAGTGACAAAGGCCAGCATTGCAGTGTGCCTCCTTATGCCGTTCACAGCTAGAGAAAAAAGATGTTTCTTTTAAGAGCACTGCAGCTTCTTCCCCAACCCTCATTCCCACTTCCTCCGTTAAACTTTTGCTATCACCCTCTCTTTTTGACCCTATGCCACCCTGAGATTCTTTGTGCTTCCTGACAACAAGGTGTCAAGACATTTTTGATCTTCATTAAATTGATGCCTCCCTCTTTTCTCACCGCATGAACAAACACCAAAGGCCATAGCTTTTGTTAATCTTGCATACAGCTATCGCTATAGTTATAAGCAGATATTGCTTTACTGAAAGGGATATATGGATTTCTTCTTCTTGGGTCTTGTGAAAAAATATGACTAAAACCTGTGAAAAATAATTGCTTACAAATTCAAGTTTATTTTTGTTGGAAAAGAAAAACTGACATTTTCTTTTCCTGCCTGAGGAATAAAATGAAGGTGAAGAGGTTAGGTTTGCTCTGGTGATGACTAAACACAGCAATAAATTTAGAAGGCTTGGATTGTCATGCTGTATAATTGCTGAAAGCTATTATTTGCTTAAAAGTCAGTAACTGTATGGTTTCCCTGGTTTCTGATTGACTGAGACATTTTATTTCAGTTTAATGTCATTTAATGTGGTTTCCAGAAAACCACAGAAAACTGTCTATTCTAGTGCAGTTCAGTTGGCCACAAATTCACATTGTTATTTTCTCACTGCTTTCTGACTTTTATTGGGAATGAATGTCATTTCCCTGACAGAATTAAAAGACAATGTAAAATTAATTTGAATTTCCACACTTGTAGATAAAACACAGAATAATTTCTAGGAACCATTTCTGGATTCTCCTGTTGGACATGTAGTCTATTTGTTCAAAGCCAACAAGTATTAAAATGAATAGATAAAAATCAAGACAAGGCAGGGGCAGGGGCGGGGGGGGAAACTTATTATTTACCTCAGCATAAAATTCCAGCTCACCCTTTCTATGCTCAGATTTTTTCAGTTACAAAACACTGGTCTACACTAGCAAAACAGGCAGGCTGTCACTGAAAAGGTAGGTAACGGGAAGCCTTTTTTTCCGTATGGCTCCCCTTCCACCTTACCCCGCAACCTGCAGTTTGGGTTTCGTTTGCTTTGATGATGGCGAATGATGGTTTTATATGGGAAACTATTATATTCTGATGTAATAAACTGATGCACACACAAAAAGCAAAGCTACACAAAGTGAGAACTTCTGGCTAGCTGGATCCCAGCCTTTGAGATCTCTTTTCTGGGCTATCCAAATGCGATAGCCACAGGTTTGATGGGATATGATTTTAGCTCAGAGTCTATGCTCCAGGCACTGGAGGAAGTATCTGGAAAGAGGTAGTGTGGTGTCTGAACAGATATTTCCTGTCTTCTCAAAGAAAAAGGCAGCTGGTTGGGGAAAATCACCCCAGGAGCCAGAGAACATCTAAACTAATAAGTGGCAAGGACCAGGGACTGACGGAATAGCAGAGAGAACTGTAGGGAACTCAGTTCTCTTAGCCCACATACAGGCTGGTCCATCCTGAACCTGGACTGTACCGGAGTGTGCCTGAGCACCAGCTGGCACGCACCAAACCCATACCTCACACAGCCCTGACAGCAGCAATGATCTCATGCCACAGCTCGGGCTCAGGCAAGGGCATGTTTCACACAATGCTACAAGCTTGGCCATGCAGCCCGCAGTCCGCAGGCTGCATTATGCAGTTCCTAGTCCTGGTGTGAACAGAAAATACGTAAAGGTACACAGGAGGTTAAACTCATGTTTAACCTGCTACTTAAAAAAGGGTGACTAAAGTAGGTTTTGAAGTCATTATGTGAGTATTTAAATAAATCAAAAGTGATAATGACACTGCAGTTCCACGGGGAGCTGTCAAGTATCCAACTTACATGAAATACAGACTACCAGTTTACAGATATGTAAGATCTAAATGCAAGGCTTTGGATCACAGGGCCACATTTTCAAAGAGTAGTTCACCCAACAGCTCCCATTTCCACTTCTGATCACTTCCAGATGTGATCGGCACTTGCAAATTCTGTGGTTCTTACAACATGATGAGCTGTGTCATAAACAAATAACAATCACTTCTGTGGAGATGGCTGAAACGCAAACAGCAAGCCTGTGGCCTTCCCTCCTATGCCACAACTTCCGCAGAACTGTTCAGAGTCCCATCTGAAAAATCTGCTGGGAGTTTCAGAGTCCTTTCTGCTTCTCTGACCAGTGACTTGGTCGGAGGTAAGGAATAGGTAACAAACCCAATGACTGGAGAATCTCACTAAGTCTTTCTTTCGTGTTTTTAAGTCTAATTTAAGCAACAATGAATATTCCTCATATAGAGGGAGGAATGTGGAGATGATCAGCTCTGCCAATTACTAGCCTGTTGCTAATGTCTGCTTTGTAAGACACAGCCTTCAAAGCCACATGGCTTACTGCACAGAATTTCAAAATACCTCAGGGAAACCACAAGGCAGTGTTCCTCATGGCATGACAGTCTGTTTTTATGTGGAACAATGAGAGGAGTTTTGAAAGGGCTGTTTGAAGCTCTGATTTCCTAGGGACAATGAGTATGGGGGTGCTCCGGCACCTTCACTTCTTAATGAGATAAATGCCGTCTTCCAAACCACGTTAACTGCAGACTGAGATGGAAAGAAGCATCAAAGCACAGGTCCTCCACATCGCTGGTACTCACCCACACATGAGAAAGAAGGATTTCTAAGGATAACTTCATCACTATGTTATCTTCCAACTACCTTTTTTGGAGAGAAAGTGGTATAATTCTTCATACCCTTTCCTAGGGTGCTGGAGATCTGCTTTTGCGATGGGGTAGTTCTTCCATTTAGATCTGATGCACCTCTCAAGTACCCTTCATTCTGGTCTTGTGTGTGCAGTAGCTGGAGGTACACTTTCAGCAAGGGGCAATGTATTTCATTCCCTTGACCTGCCACATAAACACCACCTGCCGCATAAACACCACTACCAGTGGAGATGGGAGAGCTGGGATACCTGGGTCCATATATTGGTGTCTGATCCATATCTACATTTATTAATTCCAACATAGTAATAACATTATTAGTTGCAATATAATGTTGCAACCTTATTCATGTAAGATAATATTTAAGCAAATTGAAAATTGGGAAATCAGGGATGAAAGGCTGCGAATTTTGCTGTTGGCTTCAGTGGAGCCTGGACTGCATGATGTAAGTATGAATTCACATTTTCATAACAAGAGAGCGGAGGGTGGGTTGTGTCTGACTTACCCTGAACCGAAATGTCTGTTAAATTTCAAACTAGTTATTGAATTGTGGTTCTTCTTCGTCAGGGATTGCCCAAGGGAAAAGAAACTCTTTCAGGTGTGCTGTATTAGCGTGATCATACCTCATTTCAATGTAATTTCTTTAGCCACCAGTACAGGGGCCTGCGAGAGCTTAATCCATCTCCAGAAAGAATGAGTTATGATGACAGACTGGGCAGAATACAGGAGTTGCCAAAAACTTGTAGTTTTCATGCTCCATTCAAACTTCACATTTTAATGCAAACATTCTGAATCTTCTCTGTTTTTTTTTTTTTTTTTTGTAAATATAAAATACAGAGAGTTATTGGCAAGCAGTCTTAACATGGGAAACATTAACGCATCTCACTTTTAACAGTGAAGTTTCCCTTAAAAGTTAAACCTAATCTTTACCTTGGCTCCCAAGACAAATATTCTGTAGTTTACCTCATGTGGAGCACATTATGTTTGGCTCCAAAACAGTTTGTGTCAAAAGCAATTATTTCTGTTCTCTAATCGCAGTCACAACAATGAGCTAGGTTTAGAATATAAAATAAATACATGCAACTTTCTGACTGCCTGATGCTTTAACTGCTTCAGCATCTGATCATTGCTGTTAAGTATTAAAGTGTAGCTGGGCATAACCATTCTGCATGGTGAGGTACATTAGATGTGTTGCACACATCCCTTTTCATTTTGTCTGGGAGACCTTATTACCTGTACACCTGAAAGAACAGGGAGATTATCGCATTTACTTTTAATAACTAAGTACATTGAAAACAACTATTATTCTGAGCAAGAGAAAGAATGATGCCCTGATAAATGTACTCATGCTGGCTGACCTTTACAATTGATATCAAATTATTACATTTTATTTTGCTTTGCTGTGTGATTTCCCCAAGTCATTTTATAATTTGAGACTTAAAGCATACACACAGTTTTTATGTACCTTTTTAATTTGGGGTGAAGTAGGTGATTTTTCTGAGAGTCAATAAATACGTGTTGCTGAGGACTCTAGGGCACAATCCCCCCTGAATTATCCCCTTGAGCCACGAGAAAGGGCAGGTACCAGCTGCAAATCTGCAACACCTCCAATTCCAGCTCAGGCTGCATGCCGACATCCCAGCCATGGCGAGGGGATACCTGCCTGCCCGGGCAGAGACATGGGAGCAGGGCACAGGCAGAGCCACAGCTCCAGCCCCTCGCTGCGCCCCCCCCCCCCCACCCCCCCCACATGGCAGCACTAGAAACCAGCCTCTCTGGTGGTAACTGTCCTTTATAGCTCCCTCTGCTAAAAGCCCAGCTTACGCCAAACGGTTTGACCTCGCTATGACTTCTGACAGACTGCCTCGCCTTTAAAAATCATTAAATACCCACTTCTGTCAAAGTCCTGAGGAAAAAGTAAGGCAGGAGGAAACAAACCCTAAAGTGTTGGTTTTTAAGTTCACCCACATCTATATTGCAGACTTAAGACTGTAACTTTACTGCATTTAGCACAGGTTCCCCAGTGCTCAAGAACTTGGTTTGCAAGATAGGACCCTAAGATAGGAGATGTTAATAATAACGTGATTGCTTTTTATAATTCAATTATTTTTGTTTCTCAGCAAATTTTAAAATATTACTTTTGTGAAATATGGTGTAATAATGAAATGCTAAGGGGGATGAATATCCTTCTCTAGTACTGTTTTGAGAAAGTCATGAAAAGCCCTGCGTCTTTGACAGCACAGGGTTTTTTTTCTGTTTAATTTAATATACATAATTAGAAGGAAAATAAGACATAAACCTGAAATAACATAGGAATAAAACATGATCTTATGTCTAGTCACCTGCCAATTACTTCTACACTGAAAAGCAAATAAAATTCCAAAAACCCTTAAAAATTAAAGTGATGGAGATTCAGTTGTAAATTGAAACAGAACTAAAATGAAATTCACGAAACAGGATGCTCTCCCTCTCTGCCCTCTTCTGCACTCACGCCACACAATAAAGAATTCTGCTAAAAAGTCGATCTGTGGAATTGCTTTATTTATTTGGGCACTGTGTATGCCTTTCTCCATAGATCTGCCAAACATACCTTCCCACAGACTTGCTGCTTCAGTCCTGGGCCTCTCTTAAATGGCAGACAAGAATCCCCTATGAATTAGATTGAGACCATCATACTCATTTTCACATTTAAACAAAACCAGATTTGAACTTTGGTTTTCAAAGGTGGACAGCTAGTGGAAAGCAAGTATATTTCATGCTTCAAGGGGAGGTAAAGTTACCTCTGCTCTACAAATGACATAAAGTAATTCCCAAAGAAATTTGACAATAATACGGACTCAGATCACAGTAAATTATATCACTTGGCAGCTGAACTGGAGAACTAAGTCCAGATTTGCCAACAAAACTCAAGACACACATTTGGATATATGGAAAGCTTTGCGATTTCTAACAGAAAGGAACCTGCACAGGCATCTTATGAGACCCATAAAGAACCTTATCAGCTGGAAAGGAGTGTGTAAATTCTGAGGATCAGATGAAAGTTTTTTGCCTTTTTTTTTTTTTTTTTTAAATAAAAGCATTCAAAAGGAGAAGATAGAACAGACAGACCATCTGCAATGTAACCACATAAAAGACCCCCGGGTAAATCCAAACCCATTAGCAGAAGTGCTTGACAAATCTGCCAGAGCCAGATGCTGCTTATGGAGGAGTCTCTTTCCATACTTGTCATCTGGATCCTTTGACTTCTGTTCCCAGAGGAGGACAACGATGACTGGTGCTCAGACTAAGCTGTGTGTAGAGAGAGCTGAAGCACAGAATCGCTCTCTGATAAGGCTACCTTAACATAAAGAGACGAGACCAAGTCTAAAATATTAAAACAGTTTTAAAACACGTGTGTAACGTGTGAAAGTTGCAGATATTAGAAAACAGAAAGAAAACTTACAATTAGTTTATTTGCATACGGTTTCTTTCCATATGGATTTTTTTGGTTCATTCTCTTCTTGTTTCCCACATTTTTTTTTTCTAACAACTGATCAGGATCTAGTAGGATGGCAAAGAGGTGATTTTTGGCATATTAAATACTAGCATAGCGTACTAGTTAAATGCTTACTGACTGGTTAATGCTTAAATAGACTGACTGATGGTATATAAAATGTGTCTGAACAGCTTGTGAAATATCTAGACAAGAATTTACATTTAAAAATATTTGACGAAAAAAGTGATTCATTTAAAAAGCAACCTGTACCAATCTCAGAACAGGGGATTTGGATCTAAATGGCCAATTTTTTTAATGTCTGCATTCTTCTAGGACTCTATTCTACCGGATTTGAAGTGCAAAGTAGGTGGAACCAAATACTTTTACTATTCAGACTCACCAATGGTAAAATATATTTGGAGTATCCAAGAGTTCAAAGAAGCCAAAACAGAGTCTGAATTAGTTCTCCTGTGTACTGCTGTAATGTGATATGACAGAGCAAAAAATAGAATAAGGAAGAAAGACAGAATCAGAGCTCCTTCTCATAGTGATTGCATGTGCTGCAGTTGAAGAACCAACACTGTCATTTTATGGCTCAAAATCCAGTTCAGTTTTAGGAGAAGGCTCTAAGAAACTATTGGATTAAGTAAAAATACTTGCAGGTATAATCTTAGGTTATCTTCTTTCACTCAAAAATAGTATTTACCCTATCCCAAGACATTCCTGTAGGTTCAAAAATGTTAAATTCTGATTAATACATTATTTAATACAGAAATACATGCACTCCTTTTCCCTCTCTTTGAAATTCAAGAAGACTAGCTATACCAAAAAGTACCATGACTTAGGAGATCAAGAGATTTGGTATAGAATAGTCAAAATGTGGGGGTGGGTAGGGAGGAACAACAGAGAGGGAGAGGGAAGTATAATGAATGCTCTCTCTGAGAGTCAATTCTCATCTTTTAAAGGCCAATCACTTGGACCTTGCCGACCCACTTTGCAGAGCAGCAGTGTACTCACTTTACACAGAAATTAGTTTCAGCTAGGCCAGTGACTGCCAGACTGACATCCTGGAACTGCTGGTAATCCAGGGGCACTTTGCAGCGAGCTAACGAATGCTGGCTGGTCTATAATGCAGCAGGAAGAACACACATAAAAGTGAACTTAAATACCATCTATCTCTGCAACTGGTTATACCTCAGGCTGTACGTTGGGCTACCAGTGCCCACACCATGATCTGACAGAAACAAGCTGTGTCACAAGTACTGGGGAGGATGCTGGCCCGCTCACCCACACTTGTTTCTTATCCATCCAAAATACATGAGTAACAACCAGGTGCATGTTAAGCTCCTGGGATGGCTTCAGTCCTGCTCTCTCCATACACCTGCAGCTTCAGCTAGAGAAAGCGGATGGGGGAGAGTGACAATAGCCTCACAAATAGACTCAAAATTGCATTTAACTGCTGCTATCAGCATATATGTTACATTGTGCCACCTGTTTATCCAGTAGTAAAGGCAGTAGAACATATATTGTTATCATTTCTGCCTGGTGTAAAAATAGCTGCCATAGTTGCCCAAGTTATGCCGTGCAACAGCACCCATGTATAAAAGGGATGATAAAGTGGATGGGAGATACCGACGGAAGAACTGCACCACACACTGCTATACCTGTGCTGGTAAGAAGTTGTTCTGAAATGATGACTACTGGATTACAACGATTATTTCAATGTGTTTTCAAGAATCTTTGATTATAATATTCATGTTAAATTGTCTGTGTACATTTTTGTTTATAGGTTGCCATTCCTGGTTTAAAGTTATTACTATGAGTAAGTTGGTTTTAGTGTGCTTCTTATATACGAAATGTTGGAAATTTTTGTTGCCTTCTTTTCAGTTCTTCAGCAATCCCTTTTCTGTTTTTACTTTTGGGGGGTTTCTTGGTTCTTAACTGCCATTAATACTTAGTTATTCACATGGCTCTAGAGCCTCATTTTTGCCAGCTTTTCCCAGACCTTATAAAGAGCACTAACATGCGTTTTGGTTGAAGGGGATTCACCATTCCATTGCCTATGATGGGAGAATACAGGTAACAGTAGTTCAGCATGTGTGAGGGTGGTTTCAAGGCTGGGGTCACCTAAATAACTTGCACTCTTGAGCAGGCTCAAAAATCACAAGGCACTTTGGAAGTCACAATTATGTCAAAACTATTAATTATACAAATATATGGGGTGGTTCCAGTCCTCCTCACAATTAACCACAAACATTCACATAAAAAACCCTCCTTTCTCTGAAGAAGCGCATATGGAAGAAAGAACGATGAGAAGAGTTTAAAACAGATGCGGACTCAGCAATATCCTGGGAGTCACCCCCATTGTTCATACAATAGCAGTGTATAAGCTAGGAATTACTCAAGAGGATGGCAAATTTTCTCACAGATCAGTCCGCGATAGCAAAAGGGACTAGATTTATGTGTGCTGGTTACAGGATACTTTGGTTCAAAACCCCACTCCAAGAAATACGTAATACTTGTACCAAGTGGAATGGCTTTCATAACAAGCTAATGTTTAGGACATTTACTCAAGATATGTAAGACATAAGGTCATATCCAATGAATATGTATAAAATACCAACTACTTTTTAACGCATATATTTGTGTATTTCTTGAGTGAAAACTGGGAAAAAATAAGCAGTCATGAAATATTTTAAAAGTAGGTGGTTCAAGCTATTATTCAATAGGATTTTAACCATTTTCAAAATACACCTAAACAAACAGGAATGACAGCACATTTCTACGGGGACAGCAAATAAAATAAATCCTTTAAATTTAAATTAGTACATTGCAGCATGCACTTGCACAGGATTTTGTATTATCTCCTCTATCTCATAAATAGGACATATTCCTACCAACAGTTAACAATAAACTCAGGCCTGTTAGAATAGCATGGTTCTCTCTTTCTCGGAGACCTTCATCTCATTTCCAGATGTATTAGATTTTTTCTGTTTTTCAAATAGGTTTTAAATCATTAGCAGTGGTTGATTCTTGCATTCCAGTAGCACAAATCCATACTAGAAAGCTCTTACCTTTCATAGTATGTGACATTAGACAAAAAGACTACATACTTGCACTTAAGGGTAACTCCAAAATCTCCAAAGTACTTCTATTAACACTTCTGTTAAAATCTTGTTTATTTTTTTTTTCAATAAGGTGATATAAATTTCCAGAAACTGTTCAAAACTTGGGCTTTGTTGCTTTAATTTATTCCAAAGTCTGACCCACCATTGATTCAGGTTAATGGAATTCTTAACACTGACATGATCTGGCATGGGATCACCCAGAGAAAGTATTACTAATATAATAGAAAATATTTTATGCCCGATTTTAACAAAAAAAACCCCAGGAATTTGTAACAGACCTAAAAATATAAAAAATACATTAATTTTATTGTTAAAGCCACAGGGATCTGTTAATATAAACCACTCAAATACTTCCCTGTGATGTCATCAGTTACCATGTGTTTGCACTCTAAATAGATTATTGTAATTTCTGTAAACATATCAAATATATTTTTAGAAGTCTTTGGGGCTTGATCCAGAGCCAACAAAAACCAATGGGCAGACAGTGACCAGCTTCAATAGGCCTCGGGTAACAAGAAGACTGAATTTCTAAAGTTAACGAATAAGAACAGCAATGTACAACAGGCAGAGAGATACCACACAGACTGCTCTAAAAATAGGAAAGACTTATGCTGCCTGAAAACTACAAGCCTGAAAAGACAATGTACACAGCAAGGCAACATGCTTCTTGTAGCAACTCCTGTGCAATTGTCGTGGATGCTGTATGCCATTCAGTTACATGTATCTGCATAGTCATCTCACTAACTATATTATTTTGATTAACTCAAACTGCCGAAGTGGCATGCAGACTAAATACATGCACCAAACCTTTAATAAGTAACAGATTTGTATAAAACATTATCTTGACTGCAAGCTAAGCCTGTGTGTCCCAGAATGTAGCCTTTATGAGAGATCTTATTCCACAACGTAGTTATTTTAAAATTGGAAAATTGTGATATGTTTTTTGCCAGCCACTGTCTTGACTGAGAAGTCTGGACTTGATCCTGCCAAACATTTCTCTTAGGTGAACTGTTTATAACTCTAGTGGCCTCACTGACATGAATGCTATATTCTGACAGACATATACTATCCCTCCTGTTGACTGGGTTTTTTCTTCCAGTTCCCAAAATTATTTGTGGCAATCTTTGAATTTCAACTTTATTTATTCTGTCTTTTCATAGCAAATTTGTGTTGTTGTATCTGTTCCTTTTTATAGTTTGCCCCAAACACAAGAAATACTAGCAGCTAGTCATAAAGTGTTTTTTCCTGGCTAAAGAATAATTTTCTTAATGCAGGTATTCCCTTCTGGAACTGAACAGTTTTGCAGAAAAGCAGAATCTGTAAAATCAAAGTAAGTGTTTTCATTATCTTTGCTCATATTGTGTATCTAGCTGGTCTTCTTGTAATAAACCAGCAGTAAAACAGATGATTGCTGGTGGAGTCTGCATGGTTGCTCAGGAGAAGAGGGGTACAGTAAGCTGTCTTCACAGTCAACAGAAAGAAGATCAGATAAATGGCATCTCGGAAGTGCCTACCTTACACATCTACTTCAGGATGAGATCAATCTCACCTTCAGAGTCTAAATCAGAGTCCTCTCAATATCTCATTTCCTCAAATGAAGCCCATTTGTCACATCATGATCTACAGATTATTCAGTGTGAGATACGGTGGAGCTACACTACTCCTGACTCAGAAAAGCATTTAAATTACCCTCTAGCCAAGATAAGCTACACATGGTTCACAGAGAACAAATCCTTACCTTCTAAAAAAACTTTTAAGACATGGATGAGAAGAAAATGAGGGAGCGCAATGTGGCTAAACAACACATATGAAAGCTTGGTAGTCTGAGATTGCCCATTTTTACTGCACAACCAATATTTGTTTTTTCTATTATAATTGCTGAAACTTTAATGACAATTTCCATCGCTATTGCTGGCTTTTCTTGCTTGGCAGCTCAATTGTAAAGCTCCTCTTTACCATGTAACAATAAAAATTTGTTATTAATCTCTTGAACTGCAAATGAATGAGAAGGTACTGGTGGTCTCACTCTCCTAGGAATGGGTATGCAGAGGGTCAACTGTGTTCAAATAGGCAAGGGAAAGGCATGACAGCTTCATCACAGAATGTGCAAATGCCTATAAAGCTTGGATTTGGGGTTGAGGAGTCACAATGTTAGATCTGATAAATATGGACAATTACATGGTACTAAAATAACGCCAATACCTGACTGAAGGAATCAACCATTGTCATCATCCTGAGATAAGACTGTGAAGGTCTTGTTGAGGGAATTGGTCAGTGAAAGAGAAATCTCAGGCATATTTTACACAGTCCAAACTGGTGAGAACTAAACTCTTTTGATGATCTGGTTGTCCAGAATAAGGTGCAGAAGACACATGTTATTTTCCTTTTCATTTTCATTAAATATATGGATGCCCATGGAAACACTGTTCAGTAATGCACTCATGTAGTATTAGGTCAGGTACAGTATTAGCAGTAGGTCAGGTACAGTAAGTATAGTGAACATCGTATTCACAACAGTGCCCTTAAACTGCAGAGGAAACAAACCTTGGTCCAGTGAACTGAATGTGAAAACTGTGCTAGCTCTCACTGGCATTCGATACCACCTATTTACTTGCGAATGTGTTAATGACAGTAATTGTCTCTGGATGTGTACATGCACTCCATATATCCTGACCAATGAAAAACCGTAAGTAGGTATCAAAATGAGACCAGTGAGAAAATGTGAAGGCCTATTTCTCATTCAGAGGTTTTAAGAGAGACTTTTATGATGAAGAAACAGAAACAGGAATTCTTATCTTTTAAATCTTACTATGTGGTACACTGCTAAGTGTGGGTGTGGAAGAACAGAACAGCAATCATCTGATGAACAGCTGCAATCTATGTGAAGAGCCTCACTGAAACCCATATTAAATTGAAATATTGGAGACCTTTTTTAAACACATAAAAAAATCCCTCTGTGCTTTTTTGGACAGCCTGTTTATCTGGCAACTGTGTCTGTGCATATGATTCAATATTTACCAGTGATCATCATCAGTGAATTTCTAGTTCAGTAATATATATGAACAAACTTTTTCTAGCTGGTACTAACACAATAGCTATAATGCCTCTGATTACACTCTTCTTATAGCATCTAATAAAGTTTTAAAAGGGAGGATTTGCTTAAGAGTGGCTTCTTTTCCCTTCCTTTTCCTTTTAGAAATAAAAAAAAGCATATAAAGGAAAAGACAAGACAGGAAGAATGAATATAGCTTCATATATTGGATCCACAGGTTTGTAGCAAAAATTATGCAACAAGAATGGATGGCTTCTTACTCCATAGGGCTTAGCTTTAACTTACCAATAGAAAGATCCATTGCCCTTCTGTGAATACACAGGTAATACCTTTTTGACACCACTATGTATTTTCACAAGTTAATTTGTCGGCTAACTTTCATTGTAAGCTTACAAAACTACTTGTTAAAATCTTCAAGGTCTCCCTTTTTTCCCCATAGATATATCATTCTTCACAATATAAAAAGATCATGGTTTGAAGAGGGAAAGTATATGAAATATATGGCCATTTTCCTTTACTCTTCCAAGAAAAAAAGAAACTGTGTCTCAGCTGTCAGAAAAATCCCCTCATTCTTCTGCAGCCTCCTATCCTCTCCTGAGAGTAAAAAAGCATGATTTTTTTTCTTATAATCAGTGGACTTTGAGGAAGCGGCAGAAAACCCTGCTAAATTTCCATTTGCAGAGAATTATTCTCCCTCCCCTCATTTCTCTCCTCCTTATTTCATTTTATAGCCCAGAAAACCCAGTATTTGTTGTCAGATCTCAATTCCTGATGTGACTTTGGTCTTACAGTGGAATCTCAGGCAGGCCTGGTGGGAAGGGAAGGAGGATTTGGAGGTAGCAAAGATGTGTTCATCAAGCAGTCCGTTGTCTTAAAGAAAGATGCTGCCCTGCGATGTGTGGCCAAGCTGAACATGTTGTAGCTGAGTGCGAGCAGGAGTCTGGGACTCAGTATTTATCATTTTACCAGACTTCAGAATCACACACATTCTAGTGTTTAACTCATTTCTGCAGCAAGGTCTTGGTGTATGAGGCTATAGGTGTAGCTTAGAAGTTTGGGGGCAACAAAATGCTCCCTTATTAGAATTAAAATGGCTTATTTGATTATCTCTGTAAAAAAGCAGCTCATTAATAACTGCAAAAAACTTAACTTTCATGCAGTGCACTAGATTTCAGTGATTCTTGTATGACATTAAATTTAATATAGGAGCCATTCAGCATACTCAGAATCAGTACCATTTTAGAGTATACCCACAATATAAGACAATTAACAGCAATGTATGTTTATAGGCTCTGAACACAGGAACTTCTCTTCCTAAACTTGCTAGTGAATTTCATACAGGGCCAGCGTGTCAGAGTTGTCATGCATGTGTGTTACTCCTGTCTCATCCAGACCTGTAGTACAATGGTTGGCAAGTCCCAACCATTTATCGCCTCTGTCTCGCACACCAGCGGCTCCAGAAAGCTCTAAGCTTTTTGCATGACTGGATGGCTATCCAGACTTCCAGGGTGAATTTGATTTTTATTACAAAATCGTGAAGAAAGAATGCTTTAATATTGATACAGCCACAATACCACCATGATTAGGTATAATACCACCATTTAGGTATACTATCTAAACATCTGGGGATAAAAGAAAGTATTCACAACCAGTTCATAGGGATTTGGCAAAATAACTCCCAAGAAACTTTGACAGAATTTGTAAGACAAAGTCATTTGTGAATCAAAATTTGTGACAGAGATACTGAAGAGTCATTCATGCTTCCTTTTGTGTTTACAACTCACCTATCCACAACAACTTCAGTTCTTAACTAGAGTTCCCTCTCTACCTGTGCAGTTTACCTGTCTGTCAAGATCACAACCATTTTCTGTAAATACATTCTGGCAATGGTTGATTTTTGCTGCATGTATAGCTGGATACTTCTTGGAAAGCGTTTTTTGATATGCTGCATAGGTTAGTAAATTCCCTTAAAAAAATTTACTAGTCACATCTGCAGTCTGAATGTTTCTTTCTAGAAGACAAACTAAGGCCAAGCAAGACAAAGAATCTGCTGATACACACATGTCACTCCAAGAATTCTCCTGACAAAGTTCCCACACCCAATTTAATTACTTCCCTACTGTAAAAACACTTTCCATCTGCATTTATTATAATAGTTTCAAATCCAAAACCAACAGACTATAAAGCTAGCTAAATAAATGAATGATATTGGCCTTAGGTCCCAAGCCAGGAGCTATTCTGTAAGGCTGTGTGTCTCCAGCATTCATTTTTATGCTGATGTTTCATTTTATGTGCAATGTTTTCACTTAAGCCTTGTTTAGAGAAGAATTACCTTGCTCCAGGCTTTAAAGTTTTATGTGCCATGCGGTGCCCTCTAGCGCCGCTCCAGCCAAAGGTCTGTCAGAGACTCCCCTGCAAGACCAAAGTCGCATCGCAAATCGAGATCTGACCAAAAAAACCCGCTTCAGGCTGTATGCACAGCATTGCACACACTCAGCCAGGAACATTAATCCCAAATCTTTCTGATATATCCTCAAACTGAGGCCACGGAGCTCAAAATGAAAAGCATTTTTGTTTGAAAATGCACCTTAAAAAATGAAACTACCAGTTTTAGCCTCCAGATTGACTATTTGCAACATGGGTTCCTTTTGCACTTGGGAGAAGAAAAGTATCCTGTTCCTCAGACTTGGTATGAAGAATTTATCTACAGCTCATAAGTAATTTCCTGATGTGCAGAGGTAATGACAGCACATCGTATTCTGGGTCCTCAGGTTTGTTGCAATATCATAGTCTGATGAAACTACATCAGATTATGGACTTGATAATTTTTAAAGACCTGAGATGTAACAGTCTCATTTGGACAAGCAAGACACTTAAAACTATGCACATGCAAAAGTGTTTTGCTAAGTCGGGATTCTCCATGCTGTCAAAGTCCTTGGAAAGAGCTTGACCTCTGTAATAAATTTTAATCCAAAGCAGCAGCACAGCAGATACATTTTTCATTCAGAAGTTATTAAACGAGGACTGCAGGGCAAAACATGCCTCCACTGAAGTCCAAGGCAAAACTGCTACTGACTTCACTGGAAGCGTATTTGGACATTGCATTTTGTACTCCCTTACATACATTCAGTTCTTACTAAACTAAGTGAAAGGATTAATAACTGACATGAAAAGCTAATCAAAGAAATTTGGATGGTCCACAGCACAGCTCAAGACACAGGTATTATATTGGCCTTGGAAATCGCAGGTGACCCCCAGAGGATCCTGCTGCAACAGTAGCACAAAGACATAGTTAAGGATGGGATCTGGGGGCAAACCTTGAACCACTTTGCTTTTCTGAGTTGTAATCACAATATTAGTGTGACATCAGGCTTGTTTTGTGGCTCTCCCCTCCTAATTGAAGTTTCTGAGTTTTTATGAAACTGAAATAGGTCTTCTAAACAGAAGCAAGAGAAAGACAAAAAACCTTCAAGCCACAAAACTTGAAGAAAATATTCCATTGTTGCTCAACAGCTTACTAATCAAGAGGAAGATGCACACTTGATGGCACATCTAAACAATTACTACTTCACCTGCTCAAAATTACACATACATATATGTGCAAAACATGGAAATTAAATCCATTTTCCATGTACATGAAATTAGCAAAGACTAATTGAAAAAGTTTCTTTATGAAGAATGTATGGCCTCTTCTCAACTTAGGAATACAGTTGCATGTTTTGTATGAGTGAAACAAAGAAGTTTTGATAAAGGTTAATTTTCCCAAATAAACTATATTATCAGTAAACTTCAAGACTCTGGTATGCAGAAAAAGGATAAAAAAAGAACATGACATTTGTTTACACAGATTTCCCTACACTATTTAATCGGAATTTTTTTTTTAAATTGAGGATGACAACTCTGCGTTATGGCACCATCTAAACTCGACGACCTAGATGCTAGCCTGCATGTTTGACTGGGAAAAGGGAAAAAACACTTCCAGAGTGAAAACCATTAAAACTGATCCAACCATTCATTCTTTGCAAAACAGGTCTTTTGCGCTCTGATACTATGTAGCTGCAGCACAGCTCCGCCTTGCATCCCGCCACCGCGCTGCGGTCAGTCGGTGTTTGCCCTCTGGTACCGTACCTGGGATTCTGCGGCTCTGAAGCATCTGACTCTGTACACGGTTTCTTTACCTGCAAAAGCAAATGAGTGCCAGTTACTCTCACGTGAAACACAACTTCCTCGCTCACACACTTGGAGCGCTTAAAGTGGATCCAGCTCTGCTCACCATGATCGCTATAAAATACTTCCCGCATTTTACAGCAGCAGTATGCAGTACTAAACAGTGTGTTTCATTATTATCCCATGAACAGCTGCCAACTGCACTTCCCCAGGCTCCATTAGTATGTAAAATGTTCGGCTAAAATAGCTTGGGAGTAGTCTAACTAGGAACAAAGAAACCAAAGAGCCAGGTTCCCCACTTCGAAATGAGAAAGCCATACTGTTCTCAGCTCAGTAAAGAAATATTTTCCCAATTGATACTGCTTCTGTTTCCTGCTAAAGCACACAATAATAAACACCAGATTCTGGGGCAAAGCACAGCGTTAGCTAAATAATTCATACATTAATTTTCATTTTGTGAATCTGCTAACTGTATGTTAACTGTATTTTCCTAATGCATCAAAGAACACATACACCACTTCCACACAGATTTGCAATATGCAACTACATAAAAGGTATTTCAACTTCCATACTAATCTCTGCAATACATTGCTATTAGCTAATTAAAGGTGAAAAAATCCATCACTTTCAAATAAAAGTAGAAAACTCTTCTCTTGCAGACTAGGTATGTCCTTGGGATCTTCAGGATTTCCTGCAAAAATTTAATTGTACTTTCTGGTAATCTAAATTTCTTGTACTTTCAGCAGAGAAAAAACATTTTGCTCACTTGTGTGCTAATGCAGAATCCAGGCCTGTGTGGGAGGTTTCAAAACTCCATTTTTAAAGCCACCTAGAAACATCACAGTCACTCAGACTCACTTGATGTGACTGACACAATACAAAGAGCATTCCCGTTACAACCAGCAAGTGTTCAACGACAGTTTTCAGGAATACCTTGCATCAATAGATTCTTCTATACTTTTTTGCTACTTTAAAAGCATTTGAGAGAAAAAAATTGTGACTATGACTCACTTCTGTTGAAGTCATTGGCAAATACTCACCAACTCCAACAGAAAAAGGATTAGGCTAATGCTAAGTATTTTCCCTAAATACCTTGACTGAGTGCCATGCAGCATCGCTCATAGATGTCTGAATACAAGCATGGTTCTATAGATGGTCACTTTTATTCTTCATTTGTGTTCTAGATACTGAAAAAACAACACAGTTGCATATATGGTTATTCATAGAAATCAGTTTTCAGTAGCAATAATGAAAATTCCCCCATGACGATTACTGAAAACTGTCTTTATTATTGTAACAGCTGTTATCTGAAACACTAAAAAAGTAGCAAACACAAAGGATCTTCTAAATATTATGTTCTACTTGATTTTTATTACAAAACTTTTTTCAACCTCTCCAGTTATTCAGTTTCATCACCACTAATTTTCCTCCTCTTGGATTGTTTCTTCACTGTTCCTGTTGCGCTACTCTATGGACTTGGTAGTCGCAGTGTTATCACGGAGACAGGCGATGGTGCACTGGCTCAGCATGAGAGACAGTGAAGGCTCACGTAAACCCAAAACTCACAGGCACTATCTCATAAACATTCAGATGCAAACATCATTGCTATAGTTTTATGTTCACTACATTGTTATAAAAGTAACATTAGATCTGAAATGCAGTAAAATATTTGTGATATTAGCACATGATCGAGTACCAAGAAAAATGCCTGCAGTGTGCGTTAATATACAAAGAGGAGAAATATTCATTCAAATTAGTGTCCTGAGTGTCAACATCACAGGTAACTGCTCAAAAAATAAATTCAAAATCATTCAAAGACACTGGAATTGAAACAGCCCTTCCTTGAAAGAAAGTGTGTACTTTCAGAAGCAGATTGCCTCAACCGAGTTGCAGAGGGAGTTGGCCAGAAAAGGAATCTTTTCATTTTACATATACAGAATAACTTAAAATAAGTAAAAATATAATGTATTTAGAACTATAAAATACAATTATTAAATACATAAATGTGAAATATAAGAACATCATGTAACTGAAATTAATTAAAAATATAAATGCATCTGATTTATTTAAATGCCAGTAAAGCTCCTTTTTCTTTGTCCCTTTAGGATATACTCACTTCCAGGCTGTTTCTGCTATCTCCTTGCTGTTAAATTTACCAGCATTTATACATTCCTTTCCAACTCCTTTGCTGTTCGTGTGGTTGCCACCAGTAGCGCACTCTGTCACATTTGCACTAGGACTTGAATCTCACTCCCCAGGTCAGGAAAGTTCAACTAGTGACTTTAACTAGTTGCTGGAGAGTCTGACAGTCACCCAGCACAACCCAACACCCAGATTTTGCAAAGTGATGGCAGGTCCTTTGGTGGGCAATTACCACAGAAGCCCAAAGAGAATTCAAACATATACTACCGCTATCCGAGCACTTTTAACATACACAGTATATACGAGCCCTGGTTTTCCTGGGCAGAGATGAGAAGCACTTCTTCTCTCAGTGAATCAATAGCTGGGTACTCACAGATGGGTTGTCCTACCCCTGCTCACATTACTACTGCATCTTGCTTTGACCAACATTACCAAGTAATTGAAATGACTGAAAGATTATGTTCTGTGTGGTGAATATATATATATATAAAAAAAAAAAAAAACACAAAAAATTTTGGTATACCTTAAAAGGGAATAGCAGAAAAGCCACAGACCGATTGTATCAAAAAGACTCACCTCCTGTGAGATGAAACAAACTTGGGGAAAAAAAGAAAAGCGGGTATTTTGTATTCAAGAATATTGCAATGAAAACAAAACATTTTTAAAAATAAGAATATTTCAGGTTTTCAGCTTGGTATATAGATGATGCAGTTAGTCTATGATCATTCTGTGAGGAAATGTGCAGCATAAGCTCATAGGATAGACTTGTCTTTTCCTCTGAGACTAAATGTAAACTTCATTGTGTATCTTTAGGGTCTCTCTTTGAGAGAAAAGATTTAATAAATAAAAATGTTATTTCTTAAAGGAGGAACTAGCATGTGATTTTCTTTCAAGTGGCCATATGGAATGAACACCATTTCTCTTTAGGGCTACTCAAGTAGCAAAACACGTTTTGTTATTCATAAAATTATCCCACCCTTGAAGGCGAACAGAAAATCATTGTGAAAACTTTTGATCAAAGACTAAATATTGTTTCCTTTGTCTTCAGCTGCACTGTTTTTCCTCTTAACCTGCCTCGCTGACTGTTTCAAAATAATTAACTTTCACTAACACCACATTTATTTACATTCTTATGTGTCAAATGCTATAAAAAGAACCTTTTTCTTTACTCCTTCTCTGTTTTCCTTTTTTTTTTTTTCTGTTTAGACAGGTTTTCTCACTATTTTAGTTCTATGCATGTTGACAATCATTCACAAGAGTGCTAAGATATGAGTTTCAGTTGTTTTTGAATTTTGCCAAGCTGTGCTGAAATCTCCTACCCTGGTTGCCTACTACAAAATGTTTGAAATGTTTCAGCTAAAAATCCTTAAATCCAAATTTTTGAGAAAACATGCTGTTATGTTCATATTTTAAAAGTCATGCCACTATGCTGCTGAGTAGCTTTAGTGCCTGCAAGTTTGGAAGCAGAATCCCAAACTTGGAAGTGGGGCGAGTCCAAGGTGTACCGGTACCCAGGAATCATCATCTATGTGAAATGGTGCCCGATTTTTTTTCAGTTTATAAGCTTCTAAAAGCCCTGTTTTCACACTATTAGCAGACTCCTGTTGTAGTCTGGCTCCTGAAGACCCTATCTGCACTGAATACTCTCCATCTCAAAGATGCTGGTGCTGAGTAAGACTTAGGATTACTTCTCCTGAGTGCCAGGAGCCCCCGTGACACCAGGAAAGGGACTGACATTAGCGAAACTGTCACTCTTTGCTCTGTCAGTCGCATCTCCTGCCGTGCAGTTACCCAGGCAATACCCTGAAACAGAAAAAACCTGTAGTCTCAAATACAGGGAGGAACAGAGGAAAAACAGGAACAGGGAGAGGGAATGGAAACTGGGGGAAAAAAGAGGAACGGGATCTACAGGGGGCAAAATTAGAGGAGGGCAGAAACCAGGTGAAAAAAATGCAGCAGATGCAGGGGTGGGATGTGGACAATGGAAGAGTACTGGGGCTGGCTGGGACAGGACAGGACAGCACAGTTTGCTCTCCTTTCCTCTAATTAGATTTGGGACTAACACCATAAACACACTATTAATCAGGTATCTGTGAAACTCTTTAGTGACCAGTCTGCCCAGAGTAACAGGCTAGTTCTCCTACACCAGCTGCACTGCAGACCTAATTAATGATCCAAGCTGGGAAACTATACTTTGAACTTACAAGATGGTGTACAAATGTTATGCTTATCCAGAAAAATGAAGGTCTAATTTGACTCAAATTGGGGAAAATACAGTCAATATTTTATGAAATTTCTGCCTTCATCTCTGCCCTAGTTCAGCAGGTTTCAAATATGAACACTGTTTTAAGTGTCTGATACTATGAGGGCACTGTGAAAAAGAGATGTATTTATTAAACGTTCAAGTTCTTAATTTAGAGTATATGAGAAATGATTTTATATTAAGTATGGGCTTTGGATGCTTCATGTTTAACAAATATAGAATGAGGAATCTAAAAAGAAAAATCTATCTACACATTCACTGAAAAAAGGAGACATCCCCTGGAAAGCCTAGTATGTCATGTAATAAAAGCTGCACCATAATGCATACGAGACTGGATTTCCATAGGCCATATTAATTCTGGCATTTCCTTGCTTCTGATGTTTTCCTTTGCAACATTAACATGCTTTTAACATGATTTTATAGGACCTCATTGCACTAGATGTTAAACCATGAACTGGTCCTGCTCTATGAGGTGTTCTTGCGTACACACTCATGGTATTAAACTCATAATGCAACACAGGTGAGAAATCCCTTCTAACACTTACAATAAGCATAGCTGAAAAATCTTGCAACATCAGCAGTAAATTATTCTGGCAATGAATCTGCTGAGCTCCCTCACCAAATATGGCCTCAGGCATCCCTCCCAAATTGGTAGGCGTGCAATTGGGCTGAGTGGCACCTGCAATGCTTTGGGTCTGAAGGAAGCAGCTCTGCGTGCTGGAGCTATGGAAGCTCTAACATCAAGGAGACAGAATGAAGAGGGAAAGACCCAAAGACATCTCAAAGCACAGGTATGTTCTTGCTCAGCCTGTGCTAATGTCAGTTATGATTGGTCTGGAGTGTGGGCAGAGCAAGTGTACCTCTACTGCCTGGACGCTTCCCTACAGCAAATTACCCCAGTGCAAGCTCACCAGCTTCTACTCATTGTCCAGGGAAAGAGACCACGTCTGTGGAATGGCCCCAGGAGAGGATGGGGCATTCAGGGGAACAGTTTGATAGAAACACATGCAAAGAATATGGCTCAGGATGTCTGTTACACTGCTGTGAGAATTAATAATAAAGAAAGGTAGCTTCCACTTCAAATATTTTTAAGATGCTGACTTTGACACTGTTTACATATAGTTTTATAACCATCTTGACAATAAAATCCTTAGCACAGAGACTGTCTGTACAATACCTAGCATAACAAAGATTTCCTTTGCTACCATGACACCATTCATTGCTACCATAAAACAAATAATGACATTATCTTGACCTATAAAAACAGGGCAAGGGCTAGCTTAAAGATACAGTGCTGGGATTTTGTAACAAATTGTAGCCACTCCGAAAACGTGTATGCTTTCAAACTGATTTTAAAAAAATATACAAGTATTATTGAGAATGAAGCAGTTTTTTGATGGCTGAATTCAAATAATACTATAGCTATGTATGTCTTGTGAAGACAAAATCTCAGTGAAGCTCCTGCAAAAACAAACCGAAATGTTGAAGACGCCTAGAGAAAGATTTGAAAAGAATTCTGAATAATCCCAAATTCTCAACTGAATCTTTCACAGTAAATCACTCTTATGCTACACTTCCATATGTCTCATATAGGTTTCAGTTCCTTAAGCCTAATAATAATAAGCTTACATAATATACATATATGTAAACATTTTGTATGAAAATGTAATATGAAATGAAATGAAAATTTATATAAAAAATGTAATACTATATAGTTATTCACCATCAAGTTTTAAGTAGGTTTCTGACTTAGTTAAAAACCCAAACACTAATGATCCTGTTGAGTGAAAGACCTTGAAGCAATAGAAAATTTATTTTTTTCCCTGATTTTTCACAATGCAGGCAATGTATGTAGCTATATTTTAACTGAATCACATCCTGAAGTAGATTTATTATATCTCAGCAGATCTGAAAGTAGTTCTAATTGCAATGAGGAAAACCATGCTATAAGAATCAACTTAATTTCAAGGAGAAATCAACAGGAATTCACTAGAGTGAATTTAAGTCACTATTAAGGTAATTTTCTTTTTTAAATTAAAGGCTATATGAGCTAGTCCTTAGTGAAAACAAGTTTTCAGCTCATCTCTTAAACTAGGTTTAGCTATTCAGTAGTCTCTTCCATTTTCTTAGTAATTAAATTGTTATGCCATCAACTAAAATTGACAACTCTAATCAAAACAGATTAAGTTTTGAATATGATGAACTATTTTTTTAAAAAAGCGAAAGTATAGTGCAAATTACTTAAAAAGTTTGAGTATGGAAGCAGACTGCTGAAGTTCACCTTCCCATTTTATGTAGCACAGTAGATGAGACTTCATATTTAAAGACTTCAGATACGTTTCCATGTCTTTAAGAGGTGGGAAGAATAAGAACCCTGTGGATATTGCACGCGAGCTTCAAACGTGTAGCACAGCACAGGGCTGAGAGGAAGAGATGGGAACAGGGGAAGCCACTGCTGTTCCACCATCACTTCTTTCTGTTTTCCATGCAAACCTTTCCTCAGACAGACAGGTTCATGATGAAATGTATCATTGCTACCCTCCTGTCTCCCCCACCTCTCCCTAGACTAATACAGTAGTAACTCTGGTTTGCAACACTATGTGGTGTACATCTAACTTGCAATGAAAAATAAACCAGAGAGAATACATCTAGCATCAAATACCTGCAGTTTAGACATCTAAATCTACCTAGGCTTGTCACTGCAGACTTCCTTTACATCTAACAGAAAGATACAGATGTATTTCACCTGACCTAGAGTAGTTATCTATATCAGACAGAGAGGAATTATGCCAAGATAAATTGTGAATAACAGCTGCTCTTCTCCACTGACTCCTGAAGAGGATAGGTAGTGGGGAAAACATTGAGGAAATGGAACAGTGCTGCCAGAGAGTGAGGGAGTGCCCACTGTCCCCACACAGCTCATGTGTTTCATTACATCTTCCATGAAATTGTCTGGACTCTTTGTCTGCAACACTGACTACAACAATGAAGAGAGGTGGCTCCTGCTAAAGTTTCATGCTTCAGAGCATCAGCTTCTTTGAACCAGTCATTGACTCTAATCATTTTAAGAAGGAGCTATCACTTACAAAGCATATACTAATTCGCTAAATGCTTCCACTTTTTGAGATGACACTCTTCATCACTGCCACAATGTTTTAGGTTTTCCATATAAACCTCTGCAGAGAATAGTGTGGATGACACTTCGACAGGAACCAGTCTACAGATGGGCCAAGAGGCTGCAAAGCAGCACTGCATTTCCCCTAGATTTTATTTCACCAGGCTGGGATGGTGAGTAGCAAGATACTAGAGCCCTTGCTGGTGTGCACAGTACATAGAAAATAAAGTAAATAAGGATTTAATCAATCCAGGTAAATGTCTTTTTCTACTTAAAAGGAAACCATAATGATTGTTTCTTTCAGGAACACTGCACAGCCCTGACACAAGCCTTTGTGCAACTTAAATCAGAAAGATTTATCTGATATAAAACTGTGTTTCTATTGAAAAGTTTTACAGAAGGAGGTCTCATTAAGGTGTATTTATAGCATAAATCGATAAAAACCTGAGACAACCTTAACTCCTCAATTTTCTCATTCACAGGCTGTCTTTGGGGTCAAAACTTTCCTTCCCTGGTACTTTCTTACTAGTGGAAGGATTTCCTACGTGTTTGTTTTTGCAACCTGATTAATGGGTTCACTTAGTTCAGAGCTCTAAGCTTCCTTCAAGTCTTTTATACCTGCAAACATTTTTAAAACACACTTTAAATTGCCTTTGGCACAAGTGCACTTTAAAAATATCAGCGGGTGTGATGGTCAAGTCAGAATTTAAGCGAATGCAACCTATAAAGTACTATCTTCTACATTTTGAAATGCATTTATACATGCACTGTGGGAACAAATGGCATTCTTTTTTTCTTTTTGTTTGTTTGTGTTAGATGAAAGAAGGAAATATGCCTTCCCTTAACTGGTGGGGCAGGCAGGGCAAATGCCACACCACAATAGCACTTTTTGTTTCAGCCTGGGTTACCTAATAGCTCAGAGCTCACAGAACACTTTCCCCTGCCCTGCTGGGAGGATGGGCCATCAGCCTGGCTCCCTTCCCAGAAAGAAAAAAAGAAAGAAAAGGAGCTAGCTCCCCGTTCAGCGGTTGCGAAGGCAGGGAAGCTCCACCAGTCTGGAGCTGGGAGCAGCTCATTTATTGTCCAAGTCAGATTCAGGAAGAAATGCTAAAGCACTAGGGCTGGAAATATCTCGTTCTCTTTTTTTCTCTCTCACACGGTCTTTTTCTCTCTTTCACTCCCCCCCCCCCCCCCCCAACACTAAAGACAAAACTCTGGCCTTTTTTTTGCCTTTCAAATCAGCAGTATGTGTCTTTGCAGCTGAATCTGCAAGTATACCCTTGGTGCCTCCCTGGCATCTCCAAACTGGAAATCATCTAGAAGATACTGTTCTTAATCTAGACATGGAAAAATGCTTCCTGTTTTTACTCCAGTTATGGTCCCATGATCTCCCCCAGGTTTGTTGCGATCACACCATTTTTATTAGTTTTAAGTGTTTGCTTTCTAAATCTCAGCAGTCCCAGATACCATTGATCTCTTTTCAGGAGAAAAACATACTGAAATGCAGGAAAAGAGCCATGCTGTGCAATGCTTTCTAGATTTAATCTTGTGATTCCCCAGCTCCACAGAAACATCATAAGCAAACTAGGTGTATCAAAACTACTTTGGAGTTATCATTTAATATTCAGAGCAATAGCAAGTCATCTCCTGTTATATGCATATGATTCAGTGCCCCCTCAGAAAACCTGAACTTATTTTCTTTCCTCCTGCTTTTCAAAACTAACCAGAGCCAACAAATGCAAAGAAAAAAAGTAAACTTTGAAGCTGAAATGTAAAGCAATGACAAGTCAGGAAGTTCAAAAGTTAATGTTCCTATGGCTGTGTTAACTTGGCCATGTTGCAAATACATCATGCAAATACTTCAAGCTATTTTGTTAAAGGCATATAGTACTGTGCCATAAAGCATAATAAAACATGCTGTTTTCTTTTCATGTGGAAATCATCTTGTATGAGCAACAGTACATTGTATTTCTTCTGCTAATGCTGATTTCTCTAGCACAAGTCAAGTATCTCTGCCGCAAGGCGCCTCTCTGTTCTGAAGATCCTGGTGCCTCATTGGGAACCAGCTTTCCCCTAGCTCACCCAAGAGCTTACATACTGACCTCCCTAGTAACAAAGGCCAGCTTCTCTCCCGAGTCTTTTGCCTCACCAGAAAATAATCTGTCTTTCCCCCTTAAGATCAAAGAACACTTGTCACAGCTTTTCCATCCCTCACTTAAAGGAAATTTAAACAAATGGCCTTGTCGATTATCTCCCCCTTTCTGCTCTTCAGTATCCTGGTTTCTACCTAGGAGCATACTGATACCCAAGTGCAGTAAACAACATGATCACACATCTGTCAAACACTCATCCTCACCACAGATGATGAAACACATATATATAAAATATTCTGTTTCAGCAGAGAAGTCCTTTTTCTCTCCCTCTACTCCTTTGTTTGTCTTCCATATTTTTAATACAAGTATTGCTATGTGCTAAGGTTAAAGGAGATCAGCCCCCCAAAACGTGCCTTACTCTTGGTCAACAATCTCCGGTTTCTCAGCTCCACAGAGAGTTCACTCCCAGGTGCTGGGTTAGCCTTGAGGAAGAAACATCTACAACACCACCAGCTTTACCATCCTCTCTGCCTGGGAGGAGTGTACTCATCAGCTGCATTCTTCATCCCAGAGCTAAAGGGACTTTAAAAACAAGGACTGTGGTTTTGAACTATATTCAAAAAGTTCAGGAAATGTCATTTAGTGGAAAAAAAAGACAGAGCTAATGTGTTCACAATACCCTGACTTGATGTGAGTTTTGCACTAATTAGTTTTCAAGCACCAAAGTCTTCACAGAAGTCCGGCCCATTTAATAATGAAGGAATACCTGACTCATATCATGGTCTGATAGAATGGGATGGAATAATTTGGGTATATTGGAAGCATTGTATGTCGATTCAGCTACACGACAACTTGGTTTATTGACAATCCAAATAAAGTTCCTAGGTTGAGACTTGAACTATTCAAGACAACACGGCAAACAGAAGCTCTTCCAAGTGTAGCCACTCGTTCACCAGTACCACTTTTACTCTTGCTCAGATACACTTTTGGCCAACTTTTCTTCACTGTTGGTCTTATCCCAAGCATATGTAGCTGTAGCTATATGAGCCAGATGTAATGGTAGGAGATCACCGTATTACCTGCAGTGTCTGACAGCACAATCCATGCTGTGGGACCCATCCAGCACATGCAGGTCATACAGAATCAGAAGAAATGCTGATCCTTGTACATGTCCTTCAGAAAAGGAGAAAAACTAGTGCTGTACTGCAGCTTTTCTTTACAATTTTTAGCGTGTATCTATTAAGAAGGACTCAACTTACGTCCATGTCTTCTAGATTTGTCTTAATCTCTCAGGAGAGACAATTGTATTCAGTGAACAGGGTCATATGTGACACAGAGTACCAAAAAGACAAGAAAATGTAACTGACTGTTACTCACAGATCAAAAAAGATCATCTGACTTCTATATTAAAGCGATTCAGTTCCACATCTTGACATGAATTCAGACGGTACATGCTCTAAAATGTAAGCTTCAATGAAATGCTCTTGTAACTGGCCATGGGGTACTTCTGCTGTGATGCGGCTCAGGAAAGGGGAGGCTTGACTGTAGCTGCAGGCAAGGATCACTCCAGACTGTTGGCTTCTTCAGCTCCAGCTGAACTCCAGCATGTTTAAAATTCCTGCTCTAAATGTTGTCAGGACAGTTTTGCCCTTTCTGACTAAAATAATCAACAGTTGTTGATTATAAGCAGTTGTTCACTGCTCTCCTTCACAACCATGTAAGGCAGGAGTATCTCCAGGTTGAGTACATGTACTGAGATCTGGGACTGCAAACAGGCTTTTCGTGACTAACTGCAATAACTGCGGAAAATGGCCCAGTCCCACGGAGGCTTGCACGGACTTCCACTGGTGCCTTCACCTCGCTTCAACAGCAGTGAGGGTAACAGCAATGGCTAACTGAGGCTATGTTGTACTCAGTCCTTTAGCAAAAGGCATTCCCTGAGCCTAAAAGTTGCCAAGCTTTGGACAAGCCTACAAAGATTTAAGCTTAAGTCTAAACAAGAACATGGTGGTTAGAGCCATTATCTTCAATGAAATTATTCAGAATAAAGAAGGTAAGTATGTGAATATGCTTTTGTAGGACAGGGGGCTCAATTAATGCCAGAAAGCAACAGGTGGACAGAGCAAGAGGACAGGTTGTAGGGAGGATGAACAAGGTAATATGAGCAGGTAATACGAACACAATTTTAGCTCAGCACCTGCCTACCCATTATCAGCTGGTAGAGTCCTGTAGGAATTGTGGAAGATGGGAATTAAATGGAGACAATATTAAAACAGTATTAAAATAAAATAAAACTAAAAAAAAAAACCAAACCAAAAAACAAACAGCAACAAAAACCCCTGTTCTGCTATTTCATGGTAGTTTTTCTCCTGGTAGTAGATCAAAGATGTTCACCCATAAATATCTGACTTTTCAACAGACAGTATCTATCAATGACAAATACTTTGGTCTATGAAAACAGACCAAGCTGATGTCATCAGCTAATTGTACAACACTAGTATTTTTTGTATAATGCACTGAGGCTATTCCAATTAAAACCACTTACTTAAAATGTATACAAATGACTACGTTACAATTTAAAAACAAAAGTATGTTCAAAACTGGGAAAAAAGTGGAAGGAGAAGGAGAAAGTAATAAGCAATTGCACATCACATTCCACCTTGAAAATTACCAAGTAAATCGCCTGCACATTTACAGTGAACAGCTGTCCTTTTTCTTCAGTTTCATACATTTCTGTTCTTCCTCATTACTGAAGCTAATTTGTTTAGCATTGTAGCAATAATTTCTAGCAGCTGTTGTAACATTAATAAACTACATCAGATAACCAGAAACTTTGGCAACCTACTTCTCTTCTAGAGTAAGGATGCAAAAATTCTTACTAGCTCAAACTACTTGCTGGTCAAAATAAAATAATCAGTTCTTTATGGCCCATAAGGTTTTTAACTCGTGAAAAAATAATTTGTTAGTGGAAAGATAAAATGACACACAATGTTGCAGTATAAAATCTCACAAACAAGTGGATATAGTCTAAAAACCTATTCACATGCATTTGTATTATCATGCAACCAAATCTAGTTCGTTTCTGGTTAGTTTAGTTTTCAGTGCATCTAGAACACTTCAATAAAAGAGAAGAAAATGCTGCTAAGAAATGAGTCTTTTTTTTAAAGGGTAGAAAAAAAGAATAATTTATCAGAGGCAAACCACAGATAAAATATTTTCTAATAAATGCATGTGAAAATAGAATACATGTAACATACACATAGTTACTATATGCTAGTAAGCAGCACAGAAGCAAAATCCTGTTTAGTGAGACCACTTTTTATATATTTGATTTACATTTAATTATTCAAATATTAAACAACAGGTAAACTCCAGGAACATTTACAACACAACATTCATTAAAAATCCTATTAATATCATAGTGTTAAAATGTCATTCAGTGAAATTAATCATAAAAGGAGAAATGATTAATTTTATCTACACACAGGGATACAACGTATCCTTGCTTGTATACTAATAACAACGGCCACAATTAGAAAGCACATTAAAAATATTTACCATTCTTTTATTCATTTGCTTTATGCTAGTTCTTAACACTAGCCAGAATAGCTGTATTTACAATATAAAATATGTAAATAAATCTCAAACCATCATCTAATACGATATTTTTCATTATTAGTCAATGGAGACAACATCAGAGGCAGTATAGCTCTTAAAATGCCACAAGAAAGAACCACTTGATAGATCGTATTTCAGCTCACATATAAGTCAGTTTTGCCTCTTTTTTCAGGTTTGAAAATTTGACTGGTTTATCCCAGTATACTACCTCACCATATCCAAATATTTTTCAGATTTTTATTAATACTGCTATATTAAAATATATAATTTAAAAATATTTAAAAGTATATTTTAGTTTTAAAAATGTTCTATAAACAAAATAGTTGAACTAGCTTTCCAGAAGCAATTAATTAACTGGTTGGAGGTTTTTTTTCAAATTCATACCATTTTGTTTATATTCGCAGTCCTCCAGTAAATTCTTTAACCAACAGGCAATTACTTGGAATAAGGAGTTCTTCCAATATATTTCGGATGGTTTTATACACACATCTCAAGCATTAAATAAAAAACCTCTTTAGTTTAGGAAAATATACCAACCAAGATTCTCTAAACTCTGAAAGCATTCAAAACAAAAATAAAAAGAAACAGCTTCACAGTGAAGGATGAATTTCATCTACCAAGGTCAATGGTCAGAAATAACAATAAAGTATATTGCAACGCATCTGCAGTACTTTCTACCATAACAGTCTGCGTGTTCACCCCTGCTTCAGACAAACAAGCAAGTGTCCTTTGTCTCCAGCTTTAACGTGCCAAGTCTCCCGCATCTTTCGACCCCCCTCCCTTCTCTCCTGTCTCCCCAACCTGATCCTGGAATGTTTTGGCCACGAGGTTAAGAAAGATTCCCCCATTTATCACAACCTGCCAAGCACAACAGGGTCACAGTCCCAGCCCCAGTCCTACCGCTTAACTAATCCAGCCTCGACGCAGGCATGAAACTTCAAAGATTTTTTGCCACAGGCAAAAATTAGTCCTTATTTGCTTTAAAATCCAAGTATCAATCAAGTTAAACTGTGCTTCAGTGGAGCTAACATTCTGAATGTTCAGAGCAACATTTACGTTTGGTTCTTAGCTGTGACTCTAATTGAATGCAGAGCTCACCTGGAGTAGCACTACAAATACTTTAAATACAGCTAAAGTCTAATCATGAGATAATTCATTTTATCAAAAAAAAAAACAACTTGACAAACTGTTCGAACATGCATGCAGACACACAAGGATATGTTTTTGTGCATATGTGCAAATAAATATATGTAATACATACAGAATCTCTGTTTATGTGAAATCACTTCAGATTATTTTACCTTCCAAAGGTTTTATTATCAGTTAGACCAGATGATCAGCCACAGTTATATAATTGTAAAGCTCAGTTAATGACCTTTAAATATTCCTGAAATGAATTTTGAAGAACAATTACAGATTTACTATGAGAACACACAGAGAACCGTGCTTCAATATTTAGGAGGCGAATCTTCAATTAACTCTAGCTAAAATAATATGTAAATTCTACTATGCTGGGATACTGCCTATCATTTTCTGTTCAATCCAACACAAACAATAATATAATTATGCTTTTTAAATCAATCCAGGTTCTTCCATATATATTTTTAACTGCATCATTTTGGAGCTAAAATGGGATTAATTTTTAAATTAACCTTTAAAAAAATCTTCACATTTTCTTCAGTTCTTTACTTCTAATTGAATACTGTTTAATCACATATTAATTCAGAGCAATGATTAAATATTGCATAGAGTAGAAAAATAAACCACATAGATATTTCCTGTTAAGCTATTACAAAAATGTATATTTTTTTATCTTTTCTAGCAGTATAATTGAAAATTGAGTTCATAAAATAAAATATGAAAAGTAAATAAGTAGAATATTAACCAGAGTATTAAATTCTACAAACTGCTCACATACCTTTTATACATAAATGCTCTCCTTTTATTTAAAAACACTGAAATATTATGTTAAAATTTTAATCCCTTGTAAGTAACATTTACTAAATAAATTCTACAATTCAAAGTTTAAAACTGAATAAAGTGCTACTTGTTTCCTATGTTGTCCCAAAGTAAATGTAACTTCAATAAAATTTAAGTAGAACTTCTTTCGAAGAAAACAAAAGAAAACAAAAGATTAAAACAATAAGTAAGCATGTGAATGAGACAGTATACAGTGTGGTTTTTCACTTGCTTCCTCTATTTTACAGTATTATCAGACATTTTATCAAACCACAATCTGTTGAAGTTCAGAAAATAACCTCGACTTCAAATTTCTGTAACAGATGAATTAGCTTCCCTGGATGCACACTCTAACATGCGTATACGTGCTTGTATGATCACACAAACATACAGATATTTCCCCAGAGCCAAATTCAAGTTCTTTTGCTTGATATCATCCACATTCATACCAGACTGATGCCACTTGATTCGCTGTACCATTTAACAAGCTCTACTAAGCACTTTAATAAATCTAAAATTATACTGGAAAATGCTTTGGCAAGAAGTGTATTTTTAATTCAGGAATTTAAAATATTACTCACTTTATATATCATTTTTGAATTTACATTTGGTTTACTTTAGAAGATAACGAAATTATAATGGCACAAAAGGTAGGGAGACAGTTAAAAGCTGTTTAGCTGAAATGCATTTCAGAAAACAGTGAACAAGTCCAAGAAAAGAAACATGTAACTGGATCCTGCTGCTTGCTGCTCCCCAGACCCCAGGCACAAAATTGAAGAACTTATTGGCTGTAATAATTTATCATACCTTTCCTCCAAACAGGTTCCCTACACATTACAGTTCCCTATAGCAGTAAATGGCTGTTTACAGCTGGACCAAACTGGGTTGCTCTTTCTTCCCTGAGACTTTGCTTGCTGCACTAGGATAATAAAACAGCACTCCCAGAGTAAACCCCTCCCGCGTTTCCCTGAATGAAACAGACATTTAAGAAGCAGTAATCATTATGCCAGCTCCCATCGTGGCCCTCTGAATGCAGCACGATGGCGGCACTGCTGCACTCGCCTGCTGCACGGACCCCAAGGTAGAGAAAAGGATCGAAATACAACAGCAGCACACGCGCACGGACTCCCTGAGTAAGTAAGGTTTTAATCAGAATTTATTCTCAAAAAATGATCTGTGCAATTGCAAAATGCATTGAACAGTCTAAAGCAAATTCACAATGAAGTAAGACTCAAATACAAACTGTTAGTGCCAACTGGCAGATAACATTACAGAGAAAGTTAAAGCGAACTTTGACGGGGTAGGACTGATGCTTTAGCGTAATTACACTTCAGAGTTATTTGTTCCAAACTAATGTCTAACCAACTTAGAAATGGACTAAATGGACTTGAATGAAGTATTAGCAAATCAAATTAACTTTATTTGTATCCACAGTTTTTGTAGTTTAGGGCTAATTAATTTGAACTCAATTTACGTCTAGACACCTGTCTCAGCATACTGGCCTTTAAGTGTCTCTTACAATAATTTATTGAATAACACACCAACGAACTGCTCACAGATTTGACAAAATATGACATTCATAGCGTATTACAGAATGACGCATTTTATTTCTTACAGCACTTAACAAGTAACCTCCTGCCTCAAGAAAAAGCTGCTCCTTAAAGAACATGAGGGATTCAGACCTACCTAAACTCCTGCACTCTAGAGCCACTATAAATAAATATGCTGTTCCAAAAACAAGTTTGAAACTGCTACTACAGAAATGAAAACAAAATCTCCTTTTCAGAATAGAATCTGACTGTGCAATTAATACCCACTTATGTTTCCCATTTTATCACTAAACGACATTTGCATCAATACCGCAAATTAAAATCCATCATAAACTTACCTCAGTTGTCTCTGAAGAACAGAAATGAATTCCCCAAATGTGCAAAGTCAGTTTCCAGGACAAAAAAAAAAAGAGTATCGGTTATGTTTAGCACTAACTTCCACCGTACAGCAGCTAAGGTGTGCAGACAGATTTTCAGGACCAAAAAACTTTTGCACCGGTCAGCTAGGATTTTTTAAACTTGGAAATACTGAAGACACTTTGTTCTTCCTCAAACTGTCACACCGAGCCTAGCACAGTCCAGTTACTTAAGTTAACTAACAGGAGATTGGGATAGTAAACAAGCTTGGCTCTGTCCAATGGCTTTCCACACCCTTCTGTTTATAGTAAGATGACTTGCATTCAGAGGTCACCCCATCAACAGCTCCTGTCTTTCAGTGGGTATCTAATGTGCTGCATTTATCCCAAGGCTCTTTTAATGAAACCACCTTCCTGGTCCCTGCTCGCCTGCTGTCGCTATGACACATCTGCTCCTTATTGTGCAAAGTCCTATTAAGTGTTAAAATATACAGAAAAGATGCACCTGGGCATATATTCTGCAAGTAATATGGATTTTCATGGGTGTGAACCTTGTCTGTGAATATTGACAAAATAAAGCCTTTTTAAAGATCAAAGAAAGAACTTTGCTAGCAACATTAACCTTGTGAATAAAAGAAATTCAGGAGGAAGGAAGATGGATGCCATTGTTTGATCTGGACTTTAAAACTTTTACAAATAATCCTCCAAAGGACAATGCATGTGCCTGTGCCAGATAGTATTTACTTGAATATGTTAACATGCTGGAAACAAGAGATGTGGAGTGTCCTCGAGCTCTGCTGCAAAATGACACAGAGCCAAGGAAAACAAGGGTCAAGTGCCAGGACCCCAATGCAAACACCAAGTCAATTCTGGGCTGAAAGAATACATAGAATTGATGGCTCTTACAGAACACAGTAAATACACAGCAGCGTACAGACTCCTAACTCACATTTTTTATGCATACAATGTGCTACTGGTTACAAGGGGTTTGCGATCCAACTGGCAATTGTTATTTTCTTCATACGGCATTGCAAACCAAAAGGACAAAGCCCAACCTTACTTTACTGGAAATTACTCATCACAAAAGACATATCTAAATTAACCATATCTTAAAACGGGAACAAGAACGTGGTATTTAGCATTTTCCTTTCCAAGTCCAAAGTCTCATAAAAATAAGAATTGAGAACCATTTCTAAATTTCTGCTGATACTTTTTTTCCTCACTGTTTAGCCATCGGGCAGCACTAGAAACTTCAGGCTTGTTTCACGTGGAGATGTGAAACTGAAGATGGCACTCTCTCCCCATGCAAACGCAAACTTGACTGCTGCTCAGAAATGCTCTTTGAGTGAAAGTTACACCTGCAGCACATTTTCGGCACCAGTTTTTGTCACCACTACAGCATCGAAATGACAGATAGCAGCTTGGCTCTGTTAAAGCTAATAAAACATGATTGATGAACTGGGCTAGAAAGCCATGTCATTTCAGATTAGGATATTTGTGCCATCATTTGACAGGTCCCACACTTTATTATTAGAATGGACTGTCAGGACTGTAAGGGCCACTAATATACACACCCATCCAAGTTCCCTGATGCCTTTTTTTGTACTTAAACCTATTTATGAAGTTTAAGTACAAAAGTTTTTTCATATAAAATCTCACTTAATTTTTACAAAATACTTGTGCTTAGGAATACAATATCCTTCCTTAAACAGGTGCCTGTCAGCTGCTATTATCTCATGCACTGAAATCCAAGTAATCCTCATTTTACTGCATTATGTGGCATAAAAAAGGCCCACCTCTTTGACAATGAAAACCCACTGGAGCATATATAAATTACTAGGGAGAGCATAATCAGCTTTCAGATGTTGTTTTTGACATTAGCATTGGGCATGACCTCATTCTTTACTGCTGAAACAACTAATACGTCAGATGTGGAAAGTTGTTAATGCAGGATTGCTTGCAAGCAATTGTTTTTTTCACCACCAAAAAAAGGGAAACAAAGGAAAAAGCCATCATGGAAAATGCTGCCAAGGGAAGACTGAAAGCCACGGGACATACATGAACAGTGAGCTTTAAGGCTCAAATCCTTAGACACTGCTCAATGAACTGCAGTGAGTCTTCGCAGTAGCAGATGAGGAACAAAATTTGTCTCTTCTTCTACCAGGCATCAGGCAGAGGAAAACGAGCCTGGTTTTAGATTCCACAAGCAGTTAAGGAGCAGGCTGTATGGAGGAGGTCTTCACTCAGCAGCTCCAAACCAGAGCAGACTCATTTGCCACCCCATGCCACCACTTCACCTCTGTCCTCCTGTCTTCTGTCACAGACTAACATGTCTCTGCTCACAAGAATGCAAGGACCAAAGAAATGACCATCAGCCTTCCTCCTCCTCCCAGTAAAACAAGATGGTTTTATCATTTCTTAGGCCTGGATACCTGGAGGCAAAGTACACTCCCATACATTTTTAAAGGTGTTTATTGCATAGTGGCAATAAAAAAAATTCTAGAGCATAATTATGTGCACACAGACGTAGTGTTAAAAGATGACCAGAGAAAATTATTACATCTACAGCACAAGCTCCTTTCTCAGGCTGACAGGGGAAACCACTGTCCCGGTATCCCTGTGACTGATGAACTGCTCTGTCTGCAAACCGAGATTACCAAGGAGGAGATGTTTTCTATGGACACATAAATCAGACGTTTCTTCAAGCCTTCATGCTCTTTATTTACACCACCATCACAAATGTGACAGAAAGGGAAACAGCAGACATTAGCGAATAAAAATTGTACTCATTCAAGAAAATATGAAAACATGAAATGTTAAATATTGTGAATTTCTCACATAGTTCTGCAACCAAAAGAGTTTGGTTTAGGGCCACAGTACTGAAAATTACTTCAGATACTATTTTTCCTGTTCTACGTTTTGCTTTATATGTTGTTGTTCGCTGTTTGCCTGCAATACAGAGAATATCAAACACAAAAGAAAAGCTTACCAGCACGCCTTTACATTTTAAGTATTGTCACAAACTAACAAACTATGCAGGACCACATAAGCTACAGTTACTGTTATATCCACAGCTTTGCAGGCTAATAAAAACAGTAGTGGAGGTGCAAAAGATTTCTCTACCCTTTTTTAATTTTTCCTCTAGGTGGAGAAATTGGAGAGAAGGAAAATGCTCTCTTTATATAAGCAGTAATCTCTTTTTAAGACACTAATGGGAACACGTTTCCCTTGAATGCATTTTTGCAGTTGCTATTTTTTTATTGTTCCTTCAGATTTCATCATACGACATGAAGTACTTCTCAGGGTACATTAGAGGGAAGAACACACAGTAGCAACAGAGTTTGTTGCTGTCGAGCGACCTTGTCTAATACATTCTGAGTGCCACCACAACCACTCCACATTTTGAGTTAGTAGGGTTTTTTAAGCAATACAGTTATAAAACTGACAAAAAACCCATGAGTGTAAGAAGTAGTGACACTTTTTGAGAATGGGTTGCCAGTGAGATTTTGGGTTGGTCAAGAGTTTCATGACAGGAGATCAAATTCAATGCCAAATAAATATTTTAGTGGACTCTGATCTTGCATTGAAACAGGGTTTGAAGGTGCTTTGATCAAGGGGACTGCGTCAGCCCCTGCCTCTGCCCCCCTCGGGGCCTCTCGGCGTTTCCCTGGCTGGCTGACTGGCTCTAGCAGGTCACGGCAGGCCCTGGGGGTATCAACCTTTATCCATATAATGGATAATGGTATAATGGTGCCTCCAACCAACTTAGCTTTGTCAAAAAACTAACTCGCTCAATGGTTTTTACCTTTTTTTTTTAGTTTGTCTTTTTAGTTACAAAACTGTCAGAAAGAATAAATTCCCAGATCCAAACTGCTGTGCTTTTTCAGGAAATTTAAATGAAATTTACATTCACAACCCCCTCTAAGATGGCTTTGTTGTCTTGTTTTTTTTGGTTTGTTTGTTTTCTCTGAGCTGTATCTGTGGCAATCCCATAGACCTTATGGAAACACAAACTACATCCTTTGAATTTCGCTTCATGAGTGCCTCCCACCTGCTCCATGGCTTGTCTGTAAAATCAAGGGAGTGAGACAAATAAAATCATTACTTTTATAATACTTCTATCCATATGCGATGCTGTATTTATTAGACTCTCCAGCCACCACTAATGCTGTGTTATGTTTTGCCTGGGCACTCACCAGCGTGCAGCTCCTTAGAGCAAAGTCTGCGGTTTCATCACAGTCCCCATCACTTTCCCTCTCCTTATTCCCCTCAGCCTTGCAGAGAGCTGCTTCTCAGATACAGAGAACAACAAGAAAACAGTGCATGCCAGCTGGATATCAGGATGTGCACCTTTTTTCATTATTGAAACTGCTACCAAAACCTAAAAACTCTTCAGCTAAATCGCAAAAAAAAAATTGAAAAACAGATGGAAGCTAGCTAAATTCTGAGTTCCAAGAAAAAACCAGACATCTAAGTATACTGGATTTTCAAACAGTGATAATGGAAAAGGTTTATAAACTTAAATAAAAACTCTACATTGTAAACATAAATTAATAACACCAACAAACTGTGCATATTTACAAATCATATTCCTGAAAAAGCTTTAAAACATCACCTTTTTCTTTGAAGTTTTGAGGTCTTCTTAATTTGCCTTACATTTTCTCAGCATTTGCATTTTCCAATTTATTTCTGCAGTCTTACATGTAACTCTGTAAAATGCAAGTATACATCTTCATGCCTTTAACTTGAAATATGAAGCCTTTAACTGGAAACATTAATGCCATAAACACAATAAAATTTTCATAACTGGCAACACAGTATTTTCTGCCTCAACATCTCCATCTCGATTTCTTCCACTGGTTTCAGTGAATTTTTTTCCAAAAAGTACTCATTTACATCTCACTTCCACCTGCCATTTTAAGTGTCCCTGATATTAATTCTGATTTAAAACAAAGAAATAAATAAAATCCTGAACTTTTCAAAATGCATGTCAAGTTTTCAAGCTTTCACAAACTTTGTGAAAAGCGTTTTCATATAATTTCTCCTAAAGGGAAGTTGTCATGTAATGCCTTATCTTTCAAAGGCATTCAAGGTAAAAATAATTTATAAAAGTATTAATTCAAGTCCCCACTAATTATTATGTGTTTTTATTACCACATTTTCTAGGGCTCCAATCAAGATGAGTAATGTGTCAGGGATCAGTGCTGGGCACAAATATGATCTCAACGCTGAAAGCTTAAAATCTAGTTTTTCTTATGGTTCTAGAGACTCAAATCCAGTATAATCCTCCAGGTTTACTCTATACCCAAATAAAAAATTTACTTAAATAAGTACAGGAGAGAATTACAGTTATGTGAAACTTGGGAAGGAACTTAAATTTTTCAAACAGACCTTGAAAGCTGCAAGGCTATTTCCCAAGAGTCGAACTGTTGGGAGTTTTTGACTTTAACTTCTGATCACCAGACCATATTTTCAATCATTTTAACCATTATGTGTTCAAAGACACTAATTAAGAGCATTTGAGTATCTGACTGCTCTTAGCCAAGCCTTCTATTCTAGGTAACATCCAGTCTGAGTAAACAAAATGCTGTCCATTTATATCTCTCGTTTTTTCATACGGGTACAATACTCTTCACTGCTTGTACTGAGCACTTGTTTCGGCTTTTGTTCTGCTCCTGCCACAGGACAAGATTTCCTCCCTCTTCCCCCCTCCCTCAGTACACACATGGCTACTTCATTGTACATTCTCAGAAATGATGGTTTCAGGAAAGGCATGATAGGTTTTTCATATAAAACAAGGGCTCTGTCCTTGCTTTAACTTACTGTTTGTTTTGAAAGCTGACTGGCACCTCCATAATTACCACGGACCTCCTCACCAGAAAGCTGGAGCAGTATCAGGCCGGAGACAACCAAAGCAGGGATTCCTAAACTGTGGTATGCAAACCACTTCAAGGCAGTACTTTTGTGCCGGGGCAGGCAAAAGCGGGAGCAGCAGCAACAGATCTTGACCTTTCTGGGCACAGTGCTAGGACTCACACTGTTTATTTGTGCCTGGAGCACAACCTAGCATGGTAGGGGAAGTGCTTTCTGCATGAAGGAAAAGATGGTTCTGACTTGAGAGACATGGGAATTAAGGAATGGCTGACTCACCCTGAAAAAGATCATCCATATATGACTCTTCTCTAGCAAATAATCTCTTTTAGGCTATCACTTTTAACGGACTAACAAAACCAGTAGTTTAGCTGAGGTCACCTCCCTTACTAAGACTGATACTTAAGTGTGTAAGAAAAATTCCATTGTCCTTTTTTTTAAATATAAACTTTCAATACTACATGATAAATTTTATACATGCATTAAAAATAAACTGATACGAATAAGAAATTACAAAAGAAGAAAGAAATTACAAAATCTGTAATTTTTTAACTGCCTGTACAGTAATTTCGTTAAACAAAACTAAATTAAAAGCTCCGGTTGTGAGTGAATGAAGCTTATCTTTCATAAATTTAGGGAAGTCAGACACTTTATACAGAAATGGTTTTCACTGTATAAAAACCTTGAAAAGGAGCCTTAAGTAAAAATTAATGGCATACATGAGTTACATAGGATATTACAGTGAAAATTCTTGGGCTCTTTCATGTCTGGTTATGGACATTTCAGGGAGAAGCGTAGCTTACCTGAGCCAGTTAACCTGGTCTTTACTGGAAACAGCTATTCTCAGACAACTGTGAGACACTCTCTTAAAAATGTCCTTTAAAAATTTGGATAAAAGATAAATTAATAGATTACCTTTTCTAGTAGAAATGTTTTATAGCTCTTTCTGTACAATTACATTTATGCTTAAAGACACCAATATGTTAATAAAGAACCCATACTCTGAAAATACTGCTGAGCCATACTAACCATCTCTCAATCTCTTCATCTAAAGAGACTAACAGCTAGTTAACAAAAAACCTCAGTAATCACACCAAAATGAACATATTTTAGCCAGCTTTCCCCCGAAGTTACAGATAACACTGTAACTATTAAGCAAGGTAGCATTCCACGTTTTTTAAGCTTGCATCTGTTGCTAAAATCATTCCTTAGAAACATGATTTATTATTAAATTTCTTATATGCTTTCTTGATTTGGGTGAGATCTCTGTCCTTTTTCCATAATACTTACAAGAAGTTGGTATCAAGCATGGTGCTGATAAATTTGTTCTTTTGAACGTGTATGTTCTTCTGCTCATCAAAGGAGGACTTGCACAGAAGTTTCCATTTTTTCCATTGTTTGTGTTGGCAGCCTTACCAGTGGGAATTACAAAGAATTTCACAGCCCAGCAAAGGGAGGAAGTGACATCTCTATATCCCCAAATTATCCAGCTTTCAGCAGCTCGCTCCTTTTTCTGCTGTGCTACACTATAGGCTTTTATTCCTTTTTCCTCCAGTGACAGCTTACTGCTTAACTAAATACAATCCTCCCTCTTTGTAATTTTATTAAATCCACCCTTTGCTTTAAGCTATTGCATCCTGAAGCCCAAGTTAGGTTTTTAGTCCTCTGCAACACAGAAAAATGTAGGGCATATTCTGTTCTCTAGAGATGTTCATCAATTTTGTGTGGAATGCACCACAATAATCAAGAGCAGAATGTGGGGTTTGGCTTCCATGGATAGTTTTGCCAAAACAACATTGTATTAAACTGATCACGTACTAAACTCTACAAGCTTTTTAAATTTGTAAAACACCTTAAAACTCTACGTTGCTTCATATGCAGGAATCCTTCAGTATTTTTCAAACATGCAGATTTACAATTCGAAATACAATAGTATTAACGTCCACTTATGACAACACTCTCCTTTACTGCAGTGTCAACCTAAACTATCCATGACATAGTAGCAAATTTCAGCCCTTCCTGTATTTTTTTACCTAGTATTTCTATGTGTAAAGAAAGTTTTAATTCACTGAATCCTTTTTTCTTCTCATCACACTTGCAACTCTGCTACAGTCAGTGGGGTTGCACTGTTTAAATGAGAGCAAAATTTGGATCAGGATAGAGATTTCAACACCACCCTACTCAAAAATATAGTGTTTCAGAGGTTTTACTGCAACTTCAAAGGTGGATCATCTTACAAGTGACTAGTGCTGGAGAGCAAACATCCTCCATCATCATAACCAATTTCTCAGCATCAGCATATGCTTTTGGAAGAATTACTTGGTTTAAATCATCATTGCCATTTCTGGACACAAGTACAGAAATGCAGATAAGTTACTTTTACATGCTATTTAGATTTGCATATATAAATGAAAAATAAAATATCACAATCATATGATTTCGTATCATGATTCAGAAGCTTTAATAAATCAGATTTCTGTCATTGTCATGAATGTATGTCATGTATAACATTAGTTATACAGTGATTCAAAATTGATAACAAAAAAAGCAATAATTTTAAAAGCTTAGTGAGGTTTTTTCTTGGGTACCTATAAATTTATTTTCCTAAAACAGACCTCTAAATATTTACATTATGGCCTAAATAGGGAACTTTGTATTCTGCTTCTCCAACTGGGCTTTTGATCATTTCCACTAATTAAACAGCACCTTTTCAAGACTGAGAATAAAATGTAGAAGCTTCAATGCTTTTTCTGTGGAGAAAGAAATGAACTGAAATACACACAAAATGAAAGAATTTGAAGAAAACCTGGTAACTTTTGCAGGTGAACAAAATTTCTGTCTGAACTGGTAACCAAGCACCAAATCCTAATGGAATACAGACAAAAAACATTAATGGTATTTCCTTGTATTACGCCAAAGTGATTTTTCTCAGCTTTGAAGGTAATGTAGTGATTCTGGTCATTGGCCCTACAAAATACGTACAGATAAACCTTTTTCTTCTCTTTCAGACAGACACAACTGTATTTTGGTAATTTTTAGAATACAATAAAGTGTTTTGGAAATACACATTTAAGCAAGGTATTTCTTTCAAAATATTGGTTTCTATGCCAGTAAGAGTATTCAACATAACCTATTAAAAAGCATATACATGTGCTTATTTCTTCACATGTGAATTGTTTCACTGGTTTTAATAATATTATTCACAGTGTGCAGTTAGGCATATGTGTAAATCACCACGTGAATGGAACCTGAACTGAAATACTGTTGTAAAGTTTCTGCCAGGTATTTCAGGTCTTTTCTCTTTTCCAGATTTGTAACACTTACTGTTTTCAGTGAAGAAGACATCACACTGTAATATGTGCAATTAGAAATGAAACTTACTCCTCACACATATTTCTAGAGATCTACAAACACCTCGAGATATTACTAAAAATTTATATAGTGCATGAAAATATTGCTTCAGAGAGTTTAAACAATTTAAGCACACATATAGTCATGCGAATTGAATCCACTATAAATACCTTCAGTTACAGCAAGACTTCAAAGGAATGCTGGAAAATACTAAGGAATATTTTAAATACCTTGAGTTGCACAGTAGAAGGAGGAAATATGCAAGTTGGTAACTAATATCTAGCTAAAATAAATCACAACTACTTCACTATAAGAAAAAGTGTACCATATATTCAGAGTGCATGGCATTACTGAACGGCAAAGCCATCTATGCAAGGTTTCTGCTGATTTGGCCCCAAAACAATCACACCTGGACAGAGGCAGGGCCCAACCAACTCGTACCCTGTTACTATATGTAACTGCAGTTCTGCCTTCTGTCCCTGCTGTGAGTGCCCGAGTGCTGTATTAAAAGAACTGAGAGATAAAAGGAAGTTTAAAACAAGCCCCAAAGTGGATTTTAAAAAAATAAATAAATGCCTGGCTGTGCCTGCACAGAAGGGCAGGGCAGAAAGAAAGGGAATCACAAGTGAAGTCCTTCTTGCAAGAGCGCCTCTTTGAGAGGGGAGCAGGGGCAACTGGCAGTAGAAGAGAAAATAGTTTTGGGGGGTTTTCCCCAGTAAGTGCTGCACTCCACAGCTGGCTGAGAGCTCAGTTTAGAAGACATCAACCATGGTATCCCTGCCTTCAGTCTCTGTTACAAATTAGATTACCAGAATAGATTTTTGGGTTATATGGGATACACTGATATTTTTATGAAAGGGGACATTACTGATGGTTTGAAAAGTAGATGTAAGAGTCCCCACACTGTCCAGTGAAGTTATGGAACAGCCTGCCAGGAGAGGGAGTTCAGTCTTACCTCTGTATTCTATGGATTTGCTGGTGTGTGAAATACACATATTTATATCTGACCAAAGCAAAACTACTTAATATTTGTGGATGGTCTTATTTTCCATGAAATAATTTCAGTCATCCAAAACCTAAGCTGTTAGCCTTCATGCTCTCTAACGGCAATGAATTCCAAATCTTTATTATGTGCTGGTAGAAAAATATTCCTTTTATTAGTTCGAAATATATTTCAACTTCTCTTAAGACTCGCTAAATTGCAGCACTTGACTTACAGTCCCTATCCTAGTCATTATTGCATATGCATTACTGCACTCATCTGTCAACTATATCTGTCACAGTCCATAAAGGAAGGCAGGGTTTTTGAATGTCTTTATTGATTTCCATTTCCCATATCTGAATTCTGCAATTTTTCCAAATCCATAGCAGGTTGAGCAAACAGAACTGAACACAGAGCGCAGATTCCCCTCCCTCCCTCCTAGTTTTCCTGTGGCAGCACAGAAAGACTGGGATAGACTCAAAACCGACCACTGGGTAACCTTAATGTAGATTTTGTGTGAGGTCATTTATGTTGTCCTGTAGAGTACCAAAGTTCCTACTTATCTAAGCAGCATCAGGGAAGGAGGGTGGCAGGACAGAGGGGTCTAATCACATTTTAAGGAACTACAATACAACTCTACTCCACCATTCTTTCTGAATAGTTAATAATAAAGACTAAAGGTCCACTTCAGAGACCAGTTCAGTCCTAAGACTCTTCCAGCATGCAACCCAGCAAACCAAGACCCGATTCACTGTTGCAGAGGCCACGTCTCTTTATCAGCTGACTTATAGCTTGGGTTCCTCAATGGGGAGTTGCAATTAGGTGGGATGAACATGAATTTTGGTTCACTGAATACCTATGTAAATTTAGATGCCTGAAGCAGTGGTGCAAACTCTGCTTTTTTTCATATTTAAATGGACAAAGAATTTTGTAGTGTAATCAAAGATTTTGCTTTAGTAAAAAAGAAACACAACACTGGGAACCTTGAGGCTGATACTTTAATTTTTAGTTAAACAAAATCTAAACTTCTGGTTTCTATAATAAGATTTACCATATAGACAAAAAGGGAGTGACAACCACAGATTACTAGGTTAGTTTTGCAAACTCAGAGGGACAATTGTCTCAGAGTTGGTTATTGGGAATGGAACACAAATAGGACCTGGAGGTGCACCAAGTTTAAGAATAAACTAAGCAGGTCACAGAGGAATTCTGGGGGGACAAGTAGCTTGCAACAGCTACTATCTCAACAAAATGTAGAAAATCAAATATAAAAAAGAGCTGACACTGTTTCAGAAGAACATGTGTGAACTGAACAATTAAACTTGAGCTTTTGGAAACATTAACTAATGTCTTCCATTTGACAGTATGTGAAAGGATCACATAGCTTCCTACTGCATGAAACAAACTCTGTATCTTGCTTTTCCTGAATCTTTATCACATGAACTTCATCAGCTTACCATCACAGACGAAGATGAAACCAGATGGCCTTAAAGCTGAAGACAGAAGATGGAGTTTTTCATTATGTCTCTATTTTTATGATAAAATACTACACAGATTCTTAGATTTCTGGGGTTCAAGAAAGCAGCTGAGGAATTGTTCTGCAAAACTGTGTTAAACAGAAGCCATTTTTGAAGGTCAGAGAGGAGATTCAGATAGCTAATTCAACTCAAAGGGAATTAAAAATGAGAATAAATATAAACAGGAGCTGTGATAATAGTAAAAAGGCAGAAAATAGAAATTATTAGAATTTACCCAGGAATTTGGGCACTAAATCATGCAGGTTTTCAAAAGCTCATTTTCAAAGACAGAGATTTCATAGTCACTGATTAGGTTAAATAGGAAGATATACAATTAATTTTATCCACATAAGAGAATTGGCAATGAAGACTGTGACTAAAAAAACAAAGATCAAATATTTTGATAGAATACAATTAAAAGTCCCTAATTATTATGACATACAACCTGTCACCCAGAAACATCTTTCAGATTTTGTCTTGATGTTTAAGTTGTACAAGGTCTGAAAGCTACCAAGTTATGAAGAGATGATTCATGAGCTGATTTGCGTGATTCAGTGCCCCTCCAACCTTAAGAAGATGGTCTGAAAGTCTACCAGGGTAAAACTGAAAATTCTGCTGAGGAGGAAAGGAAGCCTGATATCACTCATGCAAACTATTCCAAAGGTGGGGTGAATATGGCTATCTTTCTACAGATTGTCTTGCTACAAAGACGGCCAGTTTCTTTAAAGTGCTATTATAGAAATTTGTGCTAGAAAGATTAGTGCAAATAATTAAAGATACCAAAACATTCCAAAAGACTTGCGTCCATCATACGGAAAACTGCCAGAGAAGCCACATTTTAAAGGATATGTATTTTCTACTATTTGAATAATTTGCATTCACTGTATGTTTAAAACATATGTAATTTTTAAGCATTTTTAAATGGTATCTGCAATTATACCATTCTATACTAACACCAAAACTTCCTAGAATTATTGAGTGAATAGGATTTTTTTTTTAATAGTGTAACTGAGTCACTATTAAATGTATAACAAGAACTTCTATTTTAATCTCAGACATATATAGGAAGAAAAACTTATAACTCAAGGTTAAAAAGTAAACTACAGAATCATAATATACCAAATAGGTCATTGTTTTATAATATATAATGGATAAAATGTTGGCAATTATATGTTTTTCAGATAAGTATTTTGTTTTCACCTGCACAGAAATGAGTTTTCCTAGCCACTTTAAGTTTCAGTTTTCTTATCAAGGGAAATCAAGTTTTTCTACCTCTAATTTAAAGGAATTCAATTAGGAAATGCAAAAGCAGGAAATTTTCTCTTTTCCAATCCATATAAGAAATAAAACAATAGAAGCTGAGCTTTACTAGTTAAACTAATTTTTGAAGGTTTCTGGTACACAGAACTTCAAAGGTGTCTAGGAAAGAAGAAACCTAATTCTCAATTCAAAATTATTTTTTCAGAGGTCAGCAATTAATTTCATTCGTAACATATGAAAATCCTTCTGTATAACTTTCAACACCTTTATGTATCCAGACAGCTTTGAAAATCTCTCCCAATGTGATTTGTTCACTTAGTAACTGTGATTAATAATTCACTTGTATAACAAATCCTTTAGACTTGCATGAAAATATTTTTGTTATGTATTTCAAATATTTAAGGCTGGTTTATTTCAATAAAAGAGATTAAATGTTGTTTTTCTGCATTTGGGTCGAATTCTGATTTGCATCCAAAATGCAGGTTGAACCAAATTTAAATTTCTACTAAGTAACAAATGTGGTATCCTCATTTTAACAAAATATAAACTGAGATTCAGAAGTTGAGTAAGTCCATAAAATTACTTTAAAAATCACTTGTTTCCCCAAATGCTTGTTTTTCAGGTGTCATGCAAGACAAGTCTACATTTCATGGTTATACTGTCAATGACAAGGTTTCTAAAGAAAAAATAACTTTAAAATACTCATAAAAAGCAAGATAAAGACCTTTTTTTCTCATGAGTGGTTCAAATCATGGTTATAATTGGTGTTTTAAATCACTTTGACTTAAACCAGACAACCATGACTTGAATTAATTCTAAGAAATCTTAAACAAGAGCAAGATGGCTACAATTCTGAAGGTCTGATTTTTCACCGCTGAAGTCAGCAGACCTACCACAGATCTCATAAAGCCAGACTCAGAATGCTCTGAACAGTCTAGCGCACATTTCTCCTTGTTAGCTTGATTTTTAGTCTCTTGACTCTTAGGATGGCAGAACAGGTCTTAAAACCAAAATGAGTGAATCTAGAATCATAAAATAGGCAAATTTATATCCACACTCATTCACAAATTGTAGATTATATCTTTATATGTATTATCTCTGAATTCAAATTATTAAATCTATTTGAGCTTTTAAAGGTGTTGCTGATACACTGAATGGTCAGGAGAGAGGCTAAACAGGTAATGCAACTAAAAGGAGCACACACTAATAAGAGAGCTATCCATTCCTTAGTAACTTACACCTTCTTTTTGCTCTTTGGTATGTAAATTAAAGTGACCAAAACCAATTTACATTCACATGTATACATCAGAAAGTCGGTGGAAGTCTAGGTTGGCTGAACTTATAAATTCCTATTTCTTGGCAAGTTAGATATCTCACCTAAAATCTCCTTATCCATTTATACATTAGGAAATGTGGACAAACCAATTATGGAACAGACACAGACCCAATGAGATCAAAAGCAGATCAGTATGCAAGGGTGATAAGCCTAATGAAAACATGATTTCAAATGGCATATTTTAAACTCAGTGGGAGCCAACTGGGATGTTGGAACATGGCAAAAAGTATACGGGGACAAGTCCAAATGCACAGGGTCTACATCCACATAGAAGCTGTGGGGAGCAGATGATTCTCAGCAGTTAAGGAAAGGCTAAGTTAATGGCCTGGGGGTTGTTTTGACTTTGAGCCAAGGCAATTAGCGGACTGCACAATATTATGGCTGTCCTGGCCAAGAAGACTACCAGAATGTTCTATAGAGCTGCGCTCTTCCAAGTAGATCATGTCCAACTGGCCAAGGTTTAATTTTGCAACTTAACAATGATATTAAACATTTGGCCAGATCTCAGTATGTGCTTGAAGAAAGAATGGGATGGAGTGCTAAACATGTAAAGACTAGCCAGTATTACCCTCAAATCTGTCATCTATTGAATGCATCTGGGAGAAGCTGGACAGAAAACTAAAACCTTTAAAATAAATCCACAGATTACTGAAATCTTGCAATAATTCTCCCTGAAAGCTAGAAATGAATTGGATCAGCAGACAACTTTGCAAACACATACACACCCGGGTATGGGTGTACACCCACCCTCAAAAACAGACTTCCTAACATCTGCCAGGCCACCAAGCCAGAAGTGAGTTTTGTCTTTTCTGACTGGATAGTATTATTTTTATGTGCAGCTGTTGAACAAAATATTCTCCATAGCCCTTGGATAATAAATCCTTTGAACACATCTAAGTGTGTGTGTGTGTGTGTGCGTGCGCATGTGTGAAATAGTGACTCTTCTTTGAATGTTTCCAGCCTGCATTATTAATACTCAACTTGTTCCAAAGCCTACAGCAGTTACTTGGAAGACTCCTCTACGCGTCAGTGTGCTTTGGATCAGCTCCTGAATAACAAAGCCAACTTGAAGTTTGATTGCAATGCAGAGATGTATGTAGGAACCCACCAAATGCAGAATAATAAACCTGGCTGCTAACACACAGTGGAATATCCTGCATTTTAACAGAACACAGTGACACAAGGGCTGACTGGCCAGCCCCGGAAAGATTACAGCACTGAGCTCATTGGCTCAAAACCAAGTGAAATGTGCCCCTCTAGTAAGGCACAAGGTATTCTGTTTGGAGGCACATGCAGATCCCAAATGCATACACCCTGTGCTAGCAGAGTGGGTCACACTGCATTCCTAGATTGTGTGATCTCCCTGCAGTCTGCTTGGGAGATCACACTATTGCACTATGCTCAACAAGCTTCCCAGACATCCAAGTTAACATAAACTTTTCTACAGTCAACAATTCATCTTGATTTTCTAACCAGACCTCAGGCAGCAAGAAGTTACTATGCTGATGCAGAAATCAGGATATTCATTTCTGTGAAAGACAAAAGGGGAAGCACCAACACCTTTTGTTTTGGTATTACAGCTACTTATGACTGTACTGTAGCAAATGGGTGCTCGGCCATTTGCAAGTCTTTGCTTAAGAACATAAAAGATGTGTTCAAGATAACAAAAAATGCATTGAGCCCAACATCCCACCTTTAGCAGATACTGAAAATGTGTAAGAACAGGGAAATCACACAGTGATACTTGACCAAACTGCTCTACAACCCTGCAGCAATTGTTGGACTACATCAGCTGAGAGACACTAAGCAGTAGACTTCATCAGCTAATAGTGAGATCTTTAAATGTTGACTTTTTTAACTGTTATTTAAAAAAAAAAAAAGTGTCTTTTCTTTCCTTGATGTCATCCAATCTCTTTTGGCAGTTTCATTCCTTGTTTCCTATCTTCTGACTTTATCCTTGTGAGAACCTACCCTCTCCTCCCAAGCCTGCTGAATATCCTCAAAAGTGTTCCATGCAGAATGCTACTGTATGCCTTTTGGAAATGTATGAAGAGCTAATCAGCCAGATCTCCATCTCTTCAGAGAATTCTAAAACAAGTGAGGCATGCTAACTATTTACTGTCTTGCTTACCACTGCATAAAAGAGGAACTGGGCGGGGGGAGGGGGCACTAAGATTCTTACTGAATGAAAAGTTCATTTTGAATTCTACATACCAAGAAGATACTATAGTCACATATACTGAGAAACTGGTAAGATACATTAAATTTCAACTTTCTGATTTTAGTAAAAAAAAAAAAAAGAAAATGTATCAAGAAAAGGACCTTGAGTCCAACCCATGATGGCTGAAGAAGAAGGAATTCCCTCAACTTAGACAGAGGGTTCTGTTCATGTGCTTACTCATTCCCTCATCTAACGAGGCCCAAACACGGGCTGCGCTATCAAGCCAACAGGCTAATGGTAGCCTACAAAAATTGCATTCATTCAGGAACTCCCGTACGTAGCAGGTTGTTACTGATACTCCTCAACATCAACAGCTCTTGTTCTAACTTTGGTCTTATTATTCTTTCTGAAGTAAAATGATTTTTCAACAAAGGACAATGAAGGGAAACCAAATATTCATGGAATGCTGTAACTAGAACAAATGACAGTTCCCTCAAAACAAATACAGATGGCGGATAACCTGCAGACCCCAGGAGGCCAAAGGAATAATCACTCTGTGAGCAACGAACAGTCAGCTCCGGCCCTGTGGAACCAGTCTGCCTTTGAGAACACAGTGGTGTCCTGCTTGTTAACGGAGGTAAAGGCAAAAGGGTTCACTCTTCATGTAAGACAATCATGACAAGGCTCACAGAGCGTTTGTGGCTGTTACCCATAGGGATCATTTCTCCTATGCCAGCCATGCTTCCCAGATAAACTTCTGTTATGGCCAAGCAATAAAAGTCCTTATAAACAGCATTCATAATACAAGCACTAATGTAATTCACATGAAGATGGACATTACAGCAGAACATGAGAGAAGCTGCACGAGTGTGAGCACATGTATGCATATAAACATAGGTGTGATAGCACAGACTAGCACAAAGCCTTGCATATTTTGGGCACAGCCTCGATAAATTATACCTATATTACTTACCTCTAAAATACACTTCTGATAATTAACTACTATAGATAAAAACAAAACCAGAATTTATTTCTGAAATAATGAAGGTGACTGGTTATATAATGACTGAATCAAATGAAATATTAAAACATCAACAGTTACTCAGTAACAGAAACAGGACTAATATTCTGCCTTAAAGTTTAAAACAGAAACCAAACTCAACAACACAGAGATTGTGATAGCACAAAAAACACAACACAGCTTCATGAAAAGCACTGCTCTTCTAAAGTAGGTCCTTTCTTAGAAACTGAGCAGACACAGCTTCCATTTATTATTTATGGTGCCTTGTGCCCATGTCAGCTCCTGATTAATAATTAAAATTAATCTCATTAAGGCAGATTTCATTACAGGATAATTTAATTAAATGATGAATTGGCTCCCAGATGTCACCATTAGTGCCATCTTTTAAAAGATGCTGATGATGACACAGATTTACAAAGTTTTAGTCCTAACCTGAAAAGCTGTATTATTTAATATTTATAGCAATTTTTCACAAGCAAGGCACACAACCTGAAATATAATTCAGAGAAGGTGAGACAGGCACCTCCAAGTATAAACAGAGGTATATGTGTGTAGAAACATGGCAGGAGGAAGGATGAGAAGGTCAGCTTCAAATTTATTAAAAAGAACTCTAACCAGTACTTGTGAGGATCCTACATATCAGCAGTTTAAGCAAGTTCTTCCTTGTGGCACAAAGCAGCTGAGATAGCTGCAAAAAAATTATTTCAGATAGGTTTACAGAAAATTATTTTGAATTTCCAAATTCAATGTCTCAAGATTTAAAAGAACCAAAGGAGACAGATGAATGAAAAGAAGAAATGTCACTGGTAGCAGGAGAAGATGAACCTGGCTGTACCATACTTCCCAATGCCCTTTTCATAATGCTATGCAAGTTTTCTCTTGCTAGTTAACAAAAAAAAACCCAGTGGAAATCAGCTGCTAGTGAATCAGCGCTATCAGAACAGGCCAGAAAGAAAGATCTAATGAGGGTGTTTCATAAGCCATAGAGCAAACAAAACAAAGAGCAGAGAAGAAGCCAAGTAGTGACATAAAATACTGTAACAAAAAGGTTCAAAATAGTGGAAAGGCATTTTTTCTCTAATATTTCACCAGTGTACCATATCTCACAGTGACAGGTTACATTCCACAAAACCTCACAGACCTTTTTAAAAGACTTCAGTGTAAGGAAAAATGAAAAAAGTATGAAGCTGAATTCTAGGAGTGCACCATGCCAATATGTGCATTTGTGTGCTAATGGTGCTATTTTTAGGCATCTACATTTGCCTAAGGCATAGCCAGCAGCCTGTTCCCCATCTGCTGCATATTACTGCTTTCCAAAAACACAGTTTAGTGTACAAAAAGCACCACATACGTTGAAGTTCATGATCACCAAACGATCCTTGAATGCATCAGACGGAGGGAAGAAGGAATAGCCGAAGTCCCTGCTTCAAGCTGTATTCTGCTCACACCAGAGACTGCTCCAAATAAAGATGCAAGTTCTCTGTCAGTATGGAAAAGCTTTAGTACTGATACTTTTGATTAAAATAATACAAAAACTCCCACAATACTTTGAATGTTGAAGCTGCACCTTCCTTAGGTGTCCCTGACCCATTCCAACCATCCAAACTCTGCCACAGGACTGTGGTTAACAAAGCCCTCAGTGGAAGGAACATCATTGCTCCTGTTTCCGCTCGGTAACAAGCCAGGTAGCACTCACTTATGGGTGATAAATCTGGTGGCCATTTTGATCACCTGATAATCTTACTGAGCAGCTAGCAGTGTTATCAAAACTGTAACCAACCAGGTACCAAGGGCTAAATCTAGAAGGTATTTAGAATCTATTTAGGTATTTAGAACTAAGTACAATCTTGAACCTTAATTTACTTTTTGGGCTCCACATACAATACATGGAGATAGAAAGGCAGTGCCAAAAAAGTCAGTGTGCTGTAATCATCTACCTGGTGGAAAATGCTGAGCAGATGAAATGGGCTTCATTGTTAGCCTGCTATTTACCAGTTAGATCAGTGATCCACCACTCTGTGGCTTGGCTTCTCAACTATGAGCCACCTGGCCCAGTCAGGTGCCTAGGCAAGACTGGCCTTTTTTTTATGACTGGGAGGGTGTTCTCCAAAAAAAGAGTAAAGGGATGGCCTGCAATAGATATATACATATTTAAGTTCTCAATCTATCTGATATGCAGCAAGAAATTTAACATAAAGGGTGCTCAATTGCCATGTCTCAGAGGAACAAAAAAAACCACAGATGGACACACATACAGAAATACCCCCCAAATGTCTTAACTCTGTACGTCCCATGAAATCATCCAAGACTTTACTGTTAGAAACTCAGTGCTGAGGACAATATGCAAAAGTGAGACAGGTAACTAGAGTGAGACTGGAGTAGCACATGTCAGCATCTAAAACTGCACTCCTCAAAACCCCTGCTAATTAGCTGCAATTCTTGATGTTGTATCCCTGCTTCTGCACAAAGCCAGAAATGTCTTATATTGAAAGACTGACAACTCATATCTTGTTTTACTTCCAGGGAGCATCAAGGAATGGTGCATCTTTGGTATTCTTGCAAATATCACAGATTCTGCTTTGTTCCTTATACAAACTGTAGAAAATATGTAACTGCTCCTCTTTTTTATAAAAAAAAAAGTAAATTACAACATTACTCTGCAATTTAGGAAACTGCTTTTATATATATAGATATAAAATGTTCTGATTCATAGAATATCTGTATGACTTTTTAAAACATTCATATATAAATTAAAGACTACAGAAAGAAACACCTTTGTTCTATAAATCTGTTCTAACCCTCTCTTACCATCTGCAAAATTATTACGTCAGTCCTTCAACACCATATGACTAGGCTTCCAGCAAAAAAATACTACCTGAAATGTGACAGAAAGAAAGTCACTGTTTATTCTTGTCAGTCCCATGATTCCATTTAACATTGCAACATCTTCTTTTCCTAGAGCTACATTTTAATTATTCTGAAGCATTGGTTTCACTTACATTATTTAAGTTATTTAACAGCTCATCATAAAAAATATATTTTGCAATGAGTTTAGAACAGCTATAATTTAGGTATGTGTGTATATATATACTTTAACAGATGATTCAATGGTATTTCCATGCATATAAGCAGCAGTGCTGGTTATACACACCTACAGGAAGAAACTTATCTCCCTTCCCTAATGTCTTATCTGCCTCTGGTCTCTCCTCTCCACCAGGCAGGGGAGAGGACAGGAGGGAACGAGGAATAGCCATTGCTTTCAGTAGGCACTTTGCTCTGCTTCCTAACGTGTGCAGATTATCTGAAAAATTCTAGTCAAAGAGCTATCTGGTTTATATCCTTTTAAAAGGGATGTGGGCTATGTGGGTAAAAACGTACAATGTCAGGCTGTAATTCAAAATTTGAATATAAAATACAAGCGACATTCTTTCACTGCTTTTCTGTCTTGATGTGTGATTTCTGGGGAAACTACAGCCCCCAAATAACAGACTGAAAAGTAACATGTTATTTTAATGCTATTAGGCAAAATTTCCAAAAAGCAAGCCTCCCCACTTGAAAACCTTCCTCAAGATAGCTATGGTCTTTGGAACCCATCACCCTTTGAGCAGTATAATAGGTACCTCCTTATCCAAATTAGAATTTCTTTGCTGAAAAAACTACCCACAAAAAAATGGACAAAAAGTCAGGTATGTTCCTATTTTCTGGAATTCCAAGGCTCTAATTCCTCTGAAAAATAAGAGGGAAAAATATCCCACTTAACTGTTCTTCCGGTTTCAATATTTTTATTGACAATTTTACTAGTACTTTTATAGAAAAAACATATCATATCATTTTCTGGGATTTCCCCCGCTATTTACCTGGTGGTTAAAGCTGCTGCCAGTTTCCCACTCTATCTACCTTTCCGCACATCTCACTAGGCTGGGCTCAGCATCATGCTTCCAGTCTGTTAACTAGCATAGACACCACTGTGTATTCCTACTTTACACCACTGCATGGTGCAGGAATACCCATTTCTTCCACGAGGTAACTTTCCTGACAAAATATAATTTTGAGGGGGAAAAAAAGGCAAAACAAAACTGACATTCTAGGTTGACAGCAAACCCAGACAGAAAAAAAAATCTGTTACAGATGTGCTGGTTTTGGCTGGGGTAGAGTTAATTTTCTTCATAGTAGCTAGTATGGGGCTATGTTTTGGTTTTGTGCTGAAAACAGTGTTGATAATACAGGGATGTTTTAGTTACTGCTGAGCAGTGCTTAAACACAGTCAAGGCCTTTTCTGCTTCTCATCCCACCCCACCAGCGAGTAGGCTGGGGGTGCACAAGAAGCTGGAAGGGGACACAGCCGGGACGGCTGACCCCAGCTGACCAAAGGGATATTCCATACCATATGACGTCATGCTCAGCATATAAACCTGGGGAAAGAAGAAAGAAGTGGGGGACATTCAGAGTGATGGTGTTTGTCTTCCCAAGTAACCATTACGCGTGATAGAGCCCTGCTTTCCTGGAGATGGCTGAACACCTGCCTGCTGATAGGAAGCAGTAAATGAATTCCTTGTTTTGCTTTGCTTGCATGCGTAGCTTTTGCTTTAACTGTCTTTATCTCAACCCATGAGTTTTCTCACTTTTACCCTTCTGATTCTCTCCCCCATCCCACTGGGGGCGAGTGAGTGAATGCCTTTGCAGTGCTTAGTTGCTGGCTGGGGTTAAATCACAACAGCAGATTAAATGCTATTCTTTCTTCTCTTTCTTAAAAAAGCCTTTAGCAAAGTTCTTTTGTACTTGCCAGACTATACACCCTCTGGCTTTCCTCAGGCATAGTAGGAAAGGCGCTGGAACAGGCTGTTTGGTCAGGCACTGGAACAGTTTGGTCAGGCACTGGAACAGGTTGCCCAGAGAGGTGGTGGAGTCACCATCCCTGGATGAGTTCGAAAAACGCATAGACGTGGCACTTCGGGACATGGTTTAGGAGACATGGTAGTGTTGGGTTGTCGGTTGGACTTGATGATCCTAGAGGTCTTTTCCAACCTTAATGATTCTATGATTCTATGATTCTATGATAAAGAAATTAAAATGTGATGTATAGTTGGGTGCTCAGTCTTCCTATTTTCTTGAAGAATTATGGAGTGTTCCCTCTGGTGATTTAACACCATCACCTTACACTAAGCTGAGAAGACATTCTGAGGCACTATCATGGAGTTTTAAACACAACGATGCTTACAGTCCAACTTAACTGCCACACAGGTAGGGGAAAATGCATTAATCCCATTGATTTGAGCCTACATATATCAATGGTGGATTTTGCCTACCACCTCTAGAACTGTGTACTGGTGGTTTAAGAGAGCAGCAATTAGTAATTTAATCAATTCTACTATTATTCTGGATCAAAACAGATGTACATCATCAGTGTAACTGTGTATCAGAAATTATGCTCCAGTCACTAAACTAAGGTGGAGAAGGGCTAAATTTGCTTTCTTCCACAGATACCTCCTTCACTCTTGATTCCATCTATACTGTGTTTTTCTGATGGAAAAGCCTTTTCTCCACCGAGAAATGAGTGCAACTGAACATATGCAGAAAGTATGCAAATACACAGGGAGAAGACCTCGAGAGCCCATAGCCACTGTGCCTTCAAATTGATAATTGCAATTACTGCTGTCTCTTGCACAAAAACCATTTTATACTAATAATAGAAAAGTCAAAAGGAAGAGAGATGCCACACCTGAGTGGTTTCTTGGACCAGTCAGAAGAGGACAACAGTAGCTGATGTAGGCTATGATGTAGTTGATGTTGCTTTACCTGAATAACTTCGCTTTGTTACTCACTCCCTGCCCTCATTCCCTTTGAGGCAAGAGACCAATGCTCACCAGCGACATCAAACAATGCTCTTAGAGAAATGAGATACACAATTGTTTTCCACCAGTTTACTGCCAGACCAATGAACTCAAAAGGACAGAGGTAGAAGGGGAAGAGCAAAAAGACTGAAGCAGGAAGGGGAAGCATTTGCTTCTGTAATTTTGCCCTGGGCTCTCAAACCTCTGTCTATTTAAAAAAGAATAGCTTATTTCACCTATGTTAGGAGCTTTCCGTCTACTAAGGACATTGATTAGAATTGCTTTTGATTGGCTTCCTGGAACTAATTTTGTTTTATACTATATATAGTTATGGGAACACGACTGAAAAATAGACTGGCTTCTTACCAATCTAGCTTTGAATGACTTTCCTGAAGTTTATCAATTCAGCAAATAAATTAAATGCTTTTAGCACAAATTATAGAATTGTACAAACTACCTCAATTCATTAGCAGGCCAAGAAGTTAATAGATATTTAGTGGCTTTGACGTTTCATCTTAAAGGCAGAACGTAGCCCAGCATCTATTGGATACAAAGTGAAACAATAATAAATTTACATTTTGATGCAAATGTTTTCCCCTCAAAGTACACTTTTTCTTGCATCCATTGAATAATAAAACCAGCATTTTCATCAACAGTCTGTTACTTATTCAGCAATGTTCTATGAAGGATCTAAAAACTTAATTATTAATGAAGAGTTGGAAGTACTTTGGAAGTACGTTATCAGTGTCAGGTGACAGTGATAATCCAAAGATTTAAAAAATAAGGGTGAATATTTTTATTTCAGAATCTTTTATTAAAATATATGCTGCCAAAAATACGTGCCACTTTGTAAGGATGAACTTACAGAACAGTAAGCCTGAAAATGTAGTTCAAGAACCACTACAGTCCTTTGGGAAATTTCTTTCAAAAAAAAAATGTTTTCAGTCAGGTTCTTTCCAACAAACCCTTGCCAGTTTTACAGGAGCTAGGTGAAGAGGTAAGGCTTTTCCCATTTTTTGCTCAGCTGGGAACTTAGGCTTCTCCATTACCACAGTCTGATTCTAAAGCTACTTTAATTCTTAATGCCTTAATCACTTGTGCTTATTAAATTATTCAAAATGTGCTCTGAACAACAAAGAAAAGAAGGATCTTCCTTTGCAGCTACTGAGGCAAAGGAAAGTTCTGGTTTCACAGAACCTGAAGGGTTGAATGGGCAGCTGAGGAAAGATGCCCTTGAAAGTTTTGTTTTATGCCTTTTGCCTTATTTTTCTACTTACAGAAGAGGGAAATAAAAAGTGGGTGAAATAGTAGCAGCAGAGTTGCCATCTCATTATAAGTTTCTTCCCAACAGGAAATCATTATTTTTCCTGGTTCTGTTCATTCATGGTGTCTCATGATCATGTTCATATTCAGTACTTCTTGCACCGCGAGATGATGGTTACAAATACATCACAGCATCACATTCCCTAAAGGTTGTATAGGGAATCTGCATCTTTACAGTTACCTCCTCAAGAAAAGCTGTAAAACAGGCAGCAGGTGGAAATACCATGAAAAGGGAGGAAACCAAAACCCCTTCTTTGGTACGAGGTACGTGAGCTACAAATGGTGGTGTCTAGCAAGGGATAAATGTAAATATTAAAAGAAAGGGTCAATGACCACATAGAGGTGGTACATGGGCATGGCAGGCGGACCAGTGATTGTGTCAACCCTTGGAACAACCTGTTTTCTACAGGACTGGAAAGCAGTGTCTGAACCTATACGTTAACAGCTGCTAACCATCTTACCTGCCAAAAATATTCTTTAACAAGACTAAGCACAAAGATGGCAATGTTCAACCAGCAAGTACTATCAGGCTTCACAAGGAATGTCCCACGTTATCACACAGAACACAGTGGTCTGGGTGTGGGGTTTTGGTCACTCTCCTTTTTATATTCTTGCTTTCTGCTCCCAGGCTAAGTTTCTCTCCTAAGAGAATCACTTCAACAAGGTTTATGAAGTAAAAAGCATTCTTCAAGAAAAAAGAAAAAAGGAAAAACAAGCCTACAATGTTAAGATGTCTGTCCGAGCAATGCAATAGTTAAAAAGGCTATTAATTATGCAACCAAAAGACAGTATGGAAGAAATGGTGTAACTATGAAATGAGCATAACAGAAGACCACAGAACTATTGTTCAACAGTAGTTGAGTGCTCAGTACTCATATACTCCTATACACAGTACACAACAGCTTAAAAAAAAAACCCAAAAAATTAAGTGACTTCATCAAAATAAAAAGCTAACTTTTTTTCCACTCATCCAAAGATCCTTTTTGATATATGTATTTTGTAATATTTTATTACATTGCCACGTATAAAGAATATTTTGTGCTTCATGAATATAGAGACAAATCTTTTTGGTTCTTGTGCGTTTTTTCTATTAAATACTCAACAGAGACCTCAAAGGAAACGCTGGAACCTACCAGAATTCTCAGAAGTGACAAATAACATGCAAACTGCAGAGTTTTTGTTATTTGAATAATATCCCAAAACTAGACACCAAACAAATCTTGAAACACATTGAATTTTATGTATATACAACTACTTAGGTGCAGTAAATATAATAAAATTTGTGATTTTGTGACTTGTGACCTCTTTTTTCCTTAGTAGAGAGGCAACAACACTAAATCAGCAATACATTATTACTACACATTATAGAAATTATCAAGGGTGAAATCAAATTTATTGCAGCTGTAACACTTCCAAAAAAGAACAGGAATCTGGGTCTACGCCAAAGAACACACTTTGGGCAGTCGATCACATGATCTTCGAAATAACTAAATTAATTTTGTTGTAAAAATAAAAACTAAACCCCACTGAATATCAAAACCAAAGGGTACAAAGGTGATTTCCAGATTGAGAAGAAGGCTTTCTTTAATTTCTTTAACAGCTGCCATGGCATCTAGCTTTCTAACATGAAATGCAAATATACTTTCTATCAATTACAACATGTATTTATTCAAAACAAAGGGATTTAAGTGATGAATACCATAAATATAAAGCCTGATTCAGCTCACAGATGAATGCACCTTATCAAAACCTGAAATCATCTAGAGCAGTCGGAGGCTTCCAGAAAGCAGGAATAGCAGAAAAAAACTAGTTTGTCTTCTAATATCCACCCCAGAAAGTCCCAGGTGGGAGATTACAGCCCACATGCCAGTTACTCTTATGGGCCCCAATTCAGAAAAGCATACCTATTCAGGAAAGCACTTAATTAAGCACATGCTTATATGTTTTTCTGAATCAGGTCCTTGGTACCATAGGAAATGGGTATAACAGACATAAAATGCATACGTAAAAGTAACTGAGAACTACGCTCCATAACATAAGCTTTCATTTATGGACTTTTGTATTTTTAAGATATGATGCACTGCTTAAAACATAGCACAGCTAAGCATACTCCACTGTAAAATGCAGCATGGCCAAAAGGAAACCTGAGTATAACCATATCCCAGGACCCATTCAGTATCGCACATGCCTAGTCCACTGCAAAAATTGCTGCAAAAGGTGCAAAGTACTCTTTGTTTGCATTATTTTATTTTCCAACAGATGGGCAACTTCGGGCATATTGATATAATGGAGACAAATGGCAGGTGGCCAAAGAGCTGTTTGTCATGGTGTTTTGGAGCTACTGATACATACCTAGTTAGAGTTAGCAAAAACAGGGAGAGGGAAGGAAAGAATTCTGTACGTGTTAATCATGCACAGGAAAGATGACTTCAAGAAGGTCATTCCTTCTTTTTCACTAGCAGCACTGCAGAGCAAAAATTTTGTATCATCCCTTCCATTCAATGGTGCTCTCTATGAGAAATCCAAAGCTGAAAAAGAAGGTGGCCACCAGCAAGCAACGCTGCCCAGCGGCTGCTTTGAGCAATGCAGGAAGCTGACGGAGGGCACACATGGTCCAGATGGATTAAGAGCCACTGGCAAGGTCTGAAAAAATACCGAGTTTTTATATGCTGTCATATCTGTGTGTGATTATCAGCCAGCAGGAAAACCCTGCGGTCTGCACTGGAGAAAACCAAGTCTAAGAATGGTAATTATGCGTATGTATGGGAATACCAGACCCCTTATCTAGTTTCAAGTAACTGTTTTGCTAAAAAACATTACTTTTTTCACCTAGTTCACGCTGATTTTCTATCACTTAAAAATAATACTAAGCTGACTAAAAGTATGTTATAGCAGAACCATTCAGAACATTACACTGAGAACCACAAAGTTTAAAAATACTCTGCTGCCCATAAGAGCTTTGATCAAAGAGATATAGGCTAGATTTGGAATCTCCCTCACTGCAAGATAACTATAATTTTAGTATGGGAAAATGAAATTAAAAGCTGCAGTTTCATTCCCTGGCACTTTCTATTAACACTGGAAATCAGCAGAAACTTTAGTAAGTACGGCCATTCTAAACTTTGGATTTAACAAACCAGAAGCTACAAAAACTCTCACAACATTACTAACATATTTTGCAATCAGCCAATCTGTCAAAATGCAGAGGTTTTTGTATAATTCAATTATTGAGTTATTAAAGGTAGTTCTGTGAAATAATCTTGAAAGCTAAAATATCCAGGCTAATGAGATATTATTTTCTACTTACACTTAGCAAAACATAACCTCATGCAATTAAACCAAAGGAATAGTTTTTGAATAGGCAGCATTCATCAACTGAGAACCTGCTGGTCAACCCAACCCTATGTAATGGAAAGGAGCATACTAACAGAGCTGCAGAGGTATTTCAGGGGGGGAAGCAAGGTTCTTTTCAAGTCACAGCAACATGGCAAATAAGTAGGACAGAACAGCGGAGGGCTGCAAATTCTGTATACCAATTCATGCATTGTTACAATAGACTGACTTAGAGTTTCCAAAGGCTTTACTTTTTCATCATGCAACAATCATTGAAGGATCTGTAAGGCATCGCGTATCAAATCACAAACCCAGGCAATCACGCGGTGGTTTCTTTACTGTGTGCTTTTAGTATGCCAAATAAGGATGCGGGAGTTCCTCTTCTTTGAGTATGAAGATGAAATACTCTACCATGGGCTGTTTCTTTCCACAGCCTTCAAAACCCATCACCTCCTATAGGCACACTAATTGCAAACACTCTACAGAAGTAGCTGGATTGGATTTTATTTTTTCTTCATGATTCTCTGTAACTCATTCTTTGTATCAGTTTCTCTTAATAGCTGATATACATACATAGCATGAATTTACAGGTATGTGCTAGGCACACACACACCCCAATACAAGTCAAACAACCACGATCAAATCTCCAAAAATTTGCCAGATTTTCTCTCATCCTTAGATTGAATTTGCTCAAGTGACAAACATTTCCAGTATGAACTACAAAACACTGGCACATAAGGTGCATACACCCATTAATCCCACTGCATAATACAGTGGAGGGTCTGTGGGGTTTCTTTTGATTACCACGTATTTTGTTTCTTTGTTTACTGCTGTTTTGGGAGACAAGAATTTTCTGCTGAATTAGCAGATGTTTACTGGCTTATCAAAATTCAACATTTAAAATATTAACATATTTCAGTATTTAAACAGTGACTTTTTTGCTGGAGATGTAACAGGTGTTTAAACTGTTTCATTAAAAAAATATCTTTAACTCATTTCCACTAAATTTTATACATTATTTACACTGACAGCAAGCATGAAAAGTGTATTTCTTCATATGATACAGGGAGTTTTTAATCCTCAAACAGTTCTTCCCTTGCATACAATCAAAAAATGTTAAGTTACATGTAGATGGAGCAGACCACTCCGAGAAAGGGCAGGATCCGCTGTAAACCTGTGGTGGCTCTAATTTTTATCTATGATTTCTTGCCTTTAAAGAGAGTTTACAAATTACTAAAGTCCCAGGGAAGCAATAACTCTTAAGCCAAAAAGAAAACTGGTCTTAGGCACTTAGTCTGCTGTTCAATATATACAGCAATAACCTTTTAATAAAGATTACTACAACTATTCAAAAGAGTTTAGTGTCATATGAATGGGGGAGGACTTTAATTGATGGTAGAAAATTGCATACAATATTCCTTACTAAAACCACACAATCGTTTCAAGTTGTATACATTGCATAATAAGTAGGATAGTTTTAAATTCCAGAAGTTTAATGATTTAAAACTTACAGTACCATTTTAGGCACTGTAAAATAGTCCAAAATATATGGCCAGTTATTATACCTAATGACGGTCACTGTTGTCAGAACTAGAAGACCTATGCTGGTATAATACCAGTTACGCTTCCCACTTAATACGCATTTTCTGCTAACTATAAATGTTTGTTTTGCTCATATTCAATACAAGTAAAGATTTAGTCATTTATCCATAATTATAAAAAGAGGGGATTGTGCATTTGAATAAAATGTAAGTCTTTAGAGTATCTAAATGTTGTCAAAATTCAAGGCCTTGATTCTATATGAGGGCAGAAAATGGATGTCGTGTTCTACTGGAATTATACTATAAATCTCTTGGTAGTAAGACAGATGTTGGATGTTTTTCAAAATGTACCGACTGGAGACAGGATCCAGGATATGCAGGCGTACAATGAGACTACTAATGAACCTTAGACTGCTATTCATCATAAACTAGATTCTGGAAAAATTTTTGCCTTCTCCCAAAAGGTTTACTCAAATATATTTCAAGCAAAGTGAGCTTGTAGTGAAGGGGGGTGGGGGTGGGGTGGGGGGAAATACCCTTTAAACACAACATCTCCACTAGCCTAAATGCGCTGCTAAAGAAATTCAATTTTTTATTCTATGTAGATGACTTTATTCTAGTCTCTTAAGGTAGATGGGGATAGAAAGATGGTTGGCTGGAGTAGACGCAGTATTTCCCATGCTTTATTATTATATCATCTACAACAGCTTTAGAACAGAATAAAATCATTTAGGTTGGAAAAGACCCTTAAGATCATCGAGTCCAACCATTAACCTAACACTGCCAGTTCACCACTAAACCATGTCCCTAAGCACCACATCCAAATGTCTTTTATATACGTCCACGGATGGTGACTCCACCACTTGCCTGGGCAGCCTATTCCAATGCTTGACAATCCTTTCAGTGAAGAAATTTTTCCTAATATCCAGTTTAAACCTCCCCTGGTGCAACCTTGGGACACTTGCTCTCATCCTATCACTTGTTACTTGGGAAAAGAGATGGACACTCACCTTGCTACAACCTCCTTTCAGGTAGTTGTAGACAGTGATAAGGTCTCCTCTGAGCCTCCATTTCTCCAGACCTCCTCACAGGACTTGTTCTCTAGACCCTTTGTTGCTATTCTTTGGACGCGCTCCAGCACCTCAATGTCTTTCTTGTAGCGAGGGACCCAAACAGAACCCTTTAATGCTAGTTGTGCCATGGTGATTTACATTTCTCTGCACCGAAAAGGCATGTCTCCTTTGTTACACATCACTTCTGTGAGCACTGGGTAGAGCAAGCACAGCAGTTATCTCCTATGTTCTAGTACGTTCTGCCATTAAAATTATGTGTAATTAATAGCTTCCTTCAAGCAACTAAGAGAAGTATAACAAGCACAAAAAAGATGAAGGATGGCTGCAAGCCCACATAGCATCTACTCAGTTATGTATCCTTTCAGTGGAAGACAGTGCCAAATACTACACAGTGTGCAATACCTTTATTACACTTTATTACACTTTTAGTATTCCCTCTTTATTAATGCAGAATAGTCTTGTCAGCTCCAGAAATGACAGAATGATTTATTCCATCATTTTCTTTCCATTTGGAAGGCAGCTACAGTTTTTATTTCTAAGATGAATCTTTTCTCCATTTCCCCCTTTTAATCTGACATCATTAAGTTTACAACTTACAGGGCATTATAACCTCACAGTATGTACGATATGATGTCAAACGGGAAGCCCTGGGAAGGAAGCCAAGTTCAGTGGAGCTTATGAATGTCAACTCACAAGCATAGCTGAGTTTGGCCTTGGGTAATTCACTCATTGGATCTCTCTAATTTAAATGGAGGCATTTTCTTCTGGGAAAGCAGAAAAGTTGTACATGCAAACTTACCAGGCGACATTACTAGCATTTATAGATAAAACAGCTCAGTCTTTTCCCCGAGCAGGACTGAGCTTACTGTAGAACAAGAAATCAAAGACAATGGCAGAAACATGTTTTTGGTCTTCACATAATAGTAATCTCTTTATGTAGCCAAATGTAAAGGTCTCACCTCTGTAGCAGTAGTCAGAGACAAGATTCCTCCATAGATCTTCATCACCATCATAAAAATCTTATTCTTAGGGACAGATTTACACACAAACCTGTGTTGTCTGCTTTGTACTGTGGCATCTGCTAAAGACCATTTTCCAACACCAAATTTCAAGGGAAACTGTTTATACTCCCCTGAGAGATTCTTATAAACTACAAGGAAGGATAGAAAAAAAATTAAAGTAAAGCAGCTGGAAATATTCCCTCAACAATCTAACATGTCTGTACCCCTAATGAGCTTCAAGACTTTTATAATCGTCTGATTGTCTGAGATAAATTTTTGTTAATATTAAGCTCAAAAGCCACCACTAAGCACCAGCAGAATAGCAGGGACTGATTCTACCATTCTCTCCTAGCAAACAGTAGTAAAGGATGGGTGAATACTGGGAACAGACCAGGTTAGCTCCAAATATCAGAGGATGTTTCATGAGCCTTCCCTAGAGAAGAAAGGACAAGGAAGACAAATTTCATTTTTCAAGTAGTACTCAGTCATGGCACTTTGATGTTTTGTTACAGTAACAGCACCAAAAAGTATAAAACATGAAAAGTAAACACAGTTGCTTAGCGAAACAAACAGGGAAAGAGCCGTGTCTGAACATTTCGAACACCCCAGTGGGCAGCCATGCTGCATTTCACATTTCTACATTACCATATATACTTGGTCAAAGTATCCTCACAGTTGTCATTTACACATTTGGTTACTCTTTTCCCCCATCGATGCTATTTTCCATCTTTTGCTCTCTTTCACCATTAAAAATTTGCAACAAAATCATGCATAACATATACATTCTTATTTATACTTTCCATTGAAAATTTCCTCAGTGAACATGTAAATCTTTCAAAAAGAACTGAGCTATGTATTACAGATGGTTTGAGTATTATATGTTTAAAAGAATTGAGAAGAGGGTTTACCTTTCATCTATGTAACTTAACTATGTTCTATGTCTGAATGTAATTCATGAAGAAAAAACATTGTGTCTCATCAGCACAGTGTATAGAATATTTGTCATATACAAATGGGGGTATGGACAACACTTTACACACCCCCTGTATGTTGAGAAAAACACTGCGCATAAAACTGTCAATGCTAGTGTCATTCTGCTCTTCAGACATTGTTTCTGATCTATCCACTGCAATCCCTCTCTTTAAAGGAATTAACATGTGCCATTGCTACTAGAGCCTTGCAACTGAAGAGGTGAGAAAAAGTTACAGCTATTCAAAGTTGTCATACTATTTCAGTAAAATAAACAACCTTGTTGATGTTTTCCATTTTAGCTAAAAGTTACAGAACAGCCTTGCCTAGAAAGAATTTTAAAATTACAGTGCTTAAGCTGTGATGGTTCCAGTTAAATCCTTCCATTCCAAGGGGCCAGGTAACTAGCGCGGCATAGACATAGAAAGGAAACCATGCAAACCATGCACAGCCAAAACTCACAAACTGAGTCTCTTCGTTTGAACAATAGCTTAAAATACGACTCATGAAGAAAAATAAACTTTACTGTATTTTTTTCCTCTCACTACCCAGGGAATGGCTGAACTGGAAGAAGACAAAGTCTGCTAGAAGGATACTGACTACTACTAATGGCAATAAAGTTTCAAATTCCAAAAAGGAAAATGTCCATTTCCATAGAATAATGAAGGGGAGATTGTCAGTGGGGTTTATCAGCTATGTCAGGTTTTTTTCCTGAGTTTTATGGTGTACTTATTATGGATAATGTCTTTAAAAATACACTCTTGATTAGACTGGATTGTGAATGTTGATATTTTCTCTCACCTTTTTCTGAAACTATGCTAGCAGCAAATATAATTTTTGAGAACTGTGAAGCACTCGGCTGAAAATTTTGGATGTTTTGAAATACTTCATTGTTCCTGGTGAGACAGTGCATCCTGTATTCACTAAAGGCCTCAACAGTGTCCCTTGAGACTGCTGGAAATTGGAGAAGGACAGCTAGTAGGTCAGCTCCTGCTTTTAGGACATGCCAGATGGGCTTCTGTAACTGGTGATTTTAAAGAAGCCATGCTCCAGCCCTTTTACAACCACCTGGCATCCTTCCTCTTCAATGCACGTCACGTTAAGTGAACCCAGACAGCAAAGAATAAAGTGCTGCCCCTGGGATAACTACAGTCATTCATTAGCTCCACACTCTTGCAGGTAAACTGCATGACTTTTGCAGCATGATCTGCAGGTCCACAGTCATGTCATATCTGCAGCACTGACTGAGTATTATTGCAAGATCAGTTATAAATGGAAGTACATCTAGACATAAAATTTTACAGAGGTTTTTTTGGTGCACAGCAGGCTCTTCATAAACACGAGAAATTCATTCATTCATGAAGGAATATGTAGTACAAGCTTGCCGACCATTATAGTCTGCTTTTTATCATTATGTATTGTAGCATGTAGACCGCACCAAGATTTCCTTGTCTGACAAAGTATACAATTTCCCATACACCACAGAAGATGAAAGTAGCAATTAGTATGATCTAAACATACCTCTTTTTCTCCTGTCTTTTTTAAGTGCTCACATAAACTCTTTGCACAGTAGGTCTGCTTGACACCCTACTGATAGGCTTTTCACAACCGGTGAATTTTACAGCTGCATGATGCAGAAATAATTATGTTGGGATCAGGCTCTATATATGTATTCAATTTTTGTAGACATAAAAAAGAAACATCAACAGGTTAACTATAGCTGCATGGCTACAGAATGTGTAAAATGCCAATATTCTAAATAATTCTAAGTCTTCTCTTATCAATACACAGTCATTTAGATAAGAATATAAAGCAGGTCTGTAGACTTTCCAAACCTATCAACTGCAGACAAATAAGTCACTTCTTCAAACCTGATTATATTTGGCAGGATGTCCTGTCAGGCAATTATTCAGAGTCTTACTTATCACAGTTCAACACCAGGACTTTCAACAGAACTCTTTATAAGGTTAATGTCCAAAACAGAAGACATCCAACAGCACCAGAAAAGCAGTTGAAGTATAACATTGTTACTGTAATACATCTGCTACCATAGGCATATTCTAAAATACAGTTTAAATTATATGAACGTAGAGATTTTCAGTAAATAGTTCAGAATAAGGTTCTCAAAATGTTAACTAATTCTGCCCTGTTTAAATTAAAATTAGATATTATTTCAAACTGGAAAGTTCAGGCCAATGTTGACTCTTCAGGGAAATCTTATCAGCATGTGTTTGCTTTTGTCAAAATTAAGTACTATTGAACTCTCGTACTAACAAGAAAGAACTGAAGAGTTTATGAACGATCAACCAATGATGCATCACATAACTGCCCTTGGTCCTACAAAGACTATTTCCTCTACTGCTAGCTTAATTTTGCAGATATCTCCAGATTTAGCAACTTGCAAGAAATATGTAAAAATTTCCTTCAATTAATTAAACTCTGGATTCCTTGACTTAAAAGCAAGTTATGCACAAAACTCAGTATGGTATCAACTCCTCGGAATTCTATGATTTTTACTTGTGATACCCTAAAGAGTATGGTTTAAATTGTAATTTATTACATTTATTAATAAACACAAAAATGCATTCCATTGGAGATAATAAACTGATGATTGAGGCCCCTTGCACCTTCAAAGCTATGGGAAAAGGTGATGAAATTAGCTTAATTTTTATGAATCTTCTAGATATGAGTGCCACATTACAGAGGCTACAGGTTAATCCTTACTTTTATAATGAAGTACTGAAAAAACATGAAAACTCATTATCAAAGCTATTTAACTTGGGCAATGAACTTGAGAACATGACAGACAAGCAGTTAGATAACAGGAAAAAGAACAGGATGTCTGGATGTCCATAGCCCATCAAAGCTCTAGCACCATTACAAGAACCATACAACTACATGGACGAGAATGTACAGAGAAACGAAGAAACAAATACAGCTCTTAAGATTATTTAGCATAAACTGAACATGTGAATGTGCTAATGACTGGCACTTGAGCTTTGAGTAATTAATCACTTGAAAAGTAGATAATAGGTACATAATGGAAGATGATAACCAGTAGCTCAATGTATGACTCAGTGTACACAAACTGATTAAATATATACAAAGGGAAGCTGTGGTTGGATTCAAGGTCCTGATCAGTTAGACCCCTGCATATAGGATCTGACTGACAGTACACAGCATTCACTTTTGCTATCTGCTGTACTTCCCTGAGAACAGAGGCTCCTGTGTCCAATGCAGTGAAGGCTGACTGAATCTGATTCCTGAAATAAGTGAGATTAAAAGCATCCTGGAACAGCCCATAGTGACCAGCAGGTAAGCAAGTGAAGTTCAGATGCCCATAATGGGTCAGGGTCCCTCAAGGCCAATACCTGCCAGGCTGTTTAAATAAATGCAATTAATAGTGGTTGATGTAAACCACAGGATAACAAGACAACTAACTCTGTTAAGTACAGAACACATTGCTCCATCTGACGGTAAAACCCACTGAAAGGATACAAATATTCCACAGATTTCATTGCAGAATTATTTTAATTTCATTGTTTCAAAAATTGTCATACTATCAAGTTTACTACATATCTGAAATAAAACAAGTTAAAAAGGAGGAGAGGAAATAACAGCCCATTCCACTCAAGCAAACTCCTGAACTGGTGAGAAACAATATGCTGCACTCTAGGCACAGGCTACTGGAAGAATTTTAACAGTAGAGTAAGAATCTTTGAATGGGTGGAAAAAAGAGCAACTAGAGGTTTTTCTAACTGCTCGAGAGCCACTATAAAGATCACCACTTAGTGAACAAATTTTTTCTCACACTTAATCCTACCTGGACTGATAAATGCACAAATTCTATTTACTCAGAGTCAGCAAAAAGAATTCCTGAAAACAGTTTAGCACACACTACTCACTGCTGGTTTCTGAACTACAAGCATAGTTTGACTTTTTTAAAGAAGGAATTTAGAATCTACACTGCCGTGTCCAGCAACATGAGATTCCCAAGCTGTGGGTGTTTACTATGTTAATCTCAAATATGCTCAGGTGGCACCCCAATGCATTTCACTACAGAGCCATGAGCAGTCCCACAGGGAAGGTGACTGTGTGATGAACTGAAACTTGAAAACCTGTGCTAAATTTTTTACAGCATTACAAACTGAAATAAGAAAACCATTCTTTTTTGTTTCAGAAATAAGTGAGGTTTGCTTTAGCTCCTTCCCTTGTATACTTCGACTGAATCACATACACAAAAATTTCATGTGGCCCAGAACTAAAGACTAAAAATTTAAAGCCAAACACAGTTTCACAGAATCAGGAATGACTAAAGATTTGCACTATTAAAGATTTTTTTTCATGACAGAAAACCCATTACTCACTGCTTTCACTACAAAAAAAGAAAAAAAAAAAAAAGGCAAAAAAAAAAAGGCAAAAATCAGGGTCCATTAACATTCATTCCTCCATATTTACCCTAAGATTCAGTTTTAACATTTCAGCTCTGTATTATCTTATCAAATTATATCATATATGCCTCAAAAATTCTACATCCAGTATTTTCCAGACTGGAGCCTGTAGGGACTGAGGATGGGAGGCAGAGCGAGAGAAGGAACCAAAGAAGCATTAAGGATCAGAATGCACCTTTCTTCCAGGTCCTCTGAATCAGAGTCACTCTCCCAAGTACCTTCCCTGTACCTTTCCTGCTAGTCAGATGTAGAGCAAAGAGCACACTGAAAATACAGATGAGAGTGCCAACCTGCATACACCTGAGCTTAGCAATGAGTCTGAGCAGGATGCCTGAAGGATCCCAAGTATAAAAACACCATGTTTAGTCCCCACTTTGAAATCCGTTTTGCAGTGGATTCTCTTCCTTTTGATGCTATCAAATTCTAACTTCAGCAGGTGTTTTCACAATGAAAAAAGTAAACCCTCCACATACTCTCCATTAGCATTAAAACAGCATGTCAATTGGCACTGGAAAGTAGTATCTTATAAACTTCTTTCAGAAATTGGTCACGAAAGCCACATAGCATACTGAGCACACTAAAAGTATTACATTGGTAATACATATATAATACCATAATATATTGGACCTTGTTACACTACTATTTTTATTCCTGTTAAACAATTAAAAAAAAAACCATGATTGTAATGTTGCTATTTACAGTAAAGATTTGTTTTTTCCAGTGCATTCCAGTGACAATTCATGTTATAAAGAATATCTGACCACAAGATTGTTCAGATCTCTGTATACAGCTTTTTCTTTCACTACAGGAAAGCACATTAAACTTTTTAGATTAGAATTTATATCCATCTCAAACACAGAAAGAAACGTCTTCCCTGCCTATTGCCCAGATACAGCTCTATCATGTACTGGTGTCAGTGAAAGAACACACTTGCGTCAACCATCAAGTCCTACTGCATTGGAGACTCAGCCTTATCCAAAGGCACCTGTGCAAACCACTAGACTTCCTCCTCTGCCTTTTTTTTTTTTCCTGTTTTTTTTTGCTTTAGGCAATGCACCTTGAAAATGGGAAAACCTCCTGACTTCCCTCAAACACAAAAGTTTTGCTATAGGTGGTCTAGGTTTTCTAGGGTAAGTAAATTTTCTGTAAAAAAACTTCAGTTTCAGGTGCAGGTTCTTACACACTACAGGACTATAGATCTTTTCAGAGTATTTCTCAGCCCTGTTGTTAGTTGACAAATGAACACTCAGCTTATTTGTGGCTCTGCTCAGCAACATTTTGGTCTGGTTTTGCCTTACATATCATGAAACCAGTGTCAGGATGCAGTTACCATATATACACAAAGAAAGAGAGAGATACAATAAACTACATCTGTTGCCACGTTTAAGAAAAGGCTTGTTCAGTCAGCTCTGGTCTTGGCTGAAATAAACTTAAGTTTCTCACCTAGAAGTTGCCTTTATAAGAGTAACACTCCAGCACAAAACTCTTGTCTCTCAGTTGCAATGCCGCTTCATATTTGGGTCAGTGGACCTCTTGTACTAAAGCATGTTCACTGCTTAAGTCCAAGTGCTGGCACACTGCAAAGCATGCTACAGCAACAGTATTCTCATCTGTCATCAGGTGTTGCTTTCAGGAGGATGGAGGATGAACCAATCTTAAAAGAAATTATTTTACCAATTAATAAATAATAAAATAAGCAACACAAGTTTTGCATTGTTTCTTCAGTGGGATCCTCTGGGGCAAGTTCTGCCTTCAGGTATATTATGGCAAAACTATTTCCATTCACTGTAGCCATAACATTTCAACACTTTTAACTTTTCCTCCTTTAAGTTGCTAGAGATTTAACCTAATATAAAAGAGGACAAGGATGTGACTGTGGTTTAATGGGTCTGCATGTGCTCATGTGTTTAAGACATACTTTATAAAATACGAAATTAGATTCTTCATCTAGTGTCATTTTATTATTTAAAAATGTAACACTTCTCCCTGTCATTCTTCTTTTTTTTAATACGAGTTGACTTCCAAGTCAACCACTCAGATACTGAGGTAGAGCTCAGAGAAAAGTTACTACAGGGAGAAGAAAGAAACCATGACCGTTACATGATGCTGAACAAATATTAACCATAGCCACAAATCATTCAGAAGTATTTGCTAATAAAATATTTCTGAAATTATTGCTTTTATTTTGTACTGTATATCCAAGTCTTTTCCAGGAAAGTATTTAAGCACATGCCTAACTTAAAGCACATGAGAAATCCCATTGATTTCAGTGGGCTTAATCACATCCCTTAAGTCCCACACATTCTTCAGCACACTGCTGCATCTGGACTTTTTACAATAATCAAATGAGAACAAACCAAATATATGTTCAGTGTAATCCATACTTTTCACATGAAAATGTAGACATAGTCATTTAATAGACATGAAAGCACTAGACTTTTAGCCTTACAAAATTAAAAGGCTAGAGAAGATTGATTCACTGCCATTCTCTGTGCATTACAAAGCTCTAACCCCTTTTTACTGAAGAAGACAGTATCTCTGGATATGTTAACATCACCTGGACACTGTCAAAATCAGAAGCCTAAGCTGATGTACAATCACTGTCCTAAGGAAATTATTATATTTTCATTTTGCATTCACGGATAGGACTGACATGGACATCCTTGAAAATTTCATGAGTAATTCTAAGTTACAATACAATATTAAAATCAGTTAAAAGTAGAGCATTTATAAATTTGGCATTTTAAATGCTTGAACAAGTATCATATCTTACAAGCAAAATCCATCTGCAGAGCTTGCAATGTGTCTGTCAGATTCTGATGATTTAATATAAAGAAGCACCATTTTAGGGAGAGGCAATACCTTTTACTAGACTGGCTCATGTGTTCCAAATCTTATGTATACATGCATATACACAAACCTTTTCTTAGGTGAATAAGTCCTTGTTGGAGCTCGAAAGAAGGTCTAAGTTGGCCCAGTTTTCAGGCCTTGAAAAGAAGTTTTTGTACCTGCAAGTTTTTTCCATTTTTTTTCTAGTGGTATTATCTGTTATAATATAATAGAAGTCGCCTCTGATATCTGTATAGTATCTGAGCTATAACATCACTATTAATACAGAATTCCATGCTCCAGGAACCCTAGAGCCCTTTGTGCAGAAGACAGTATCTACCTTGAGGGAAGTTCACATAGCTTATGAAGTAGCAATTTTCCCATGTAGTTTCACCCCTAAAATTCCAGTCTGGGGCCTCTCTGGAGCCAGGAATACCAGTCATAACAAGCTGTATAGTAGTTAAGTGTCAGTCCTTGTCAGCGCTCCAAGGACAGTATGTGACAACAGAACATATTTCTTTTATTGGTTTCCCTTGTTATTAAACACAGCCCATACAATGCCCTTCCATGTAAACCTCTGATACTGACTAAGTAACATCTTCCAGGAGACAGGTGGAGAGCCAAACCAGAGGAGGCGTGACAGTGCCGATGACAGGAACGCTTCTGTTTGTTTGCCAACCCCTTTTCTCATCCCATCTTGCAAGGTTACAAGCCATGAATGTTATTCTGTCTCACTCTGCTGGGTATTTCTTTAACAGATTGTCTATTTAGCTTTTAAGGAAAAGTGCTTTCAAATCATAATTTTAATTAACGCAGAAGGAAATGCACATTTCTATTATGTGTGTGTCAACAGTGAACATTTGTATCTTTGACCAACACCAAACTGTATTTCTCCAATGATATGCAATTCGTATGAAACATGAATCAGCTCAGTTTATTCCGTGTGTCAAAATGCATTATCTGCTTCTGAGTTTTGTCTCATTTGGTCTGTCCCATTTGGTAAATGGGAAAAATAAAACACATACACAACCACTAATGTAGTCTGGAAAAAGCACCTTCAAATTTATCACTGGTGGATTATGGTATAGAAATGACAGCATGCTGACGTGGTAGAGGGCAAAGTAATTAGAAAAACAGTATTTATGTGTTCACAGAGGTTGTTATGCCATATGTAAAGGTCTTGCAGCAGGGAAAGAACAACATTTGCTACCTCAAATTTGTTGGAATGGGAAAGATTCAGCCCTGTCAATTTTCTATACTTTCCTATTAGATTACAGACAAGGAATTACAGTATCACAGTTTATTCTTGATCCACTGTAATTCAAAGTGGGTGATAATTTTGGATCATCTACAGCAAGCCATCTCTCTGTGCCAATTTCTCTGTCTATAGAAAGGGGGTAATAAACCAGCTAAGCAACACTCAAAAATGCTCTGAAATATACCTTGGGAAAGACATGCTGATTTCCTTTTATTCAACTTACTTCAAGTTATGCCATTTTTCTTCAATGATTGTTTTTAGTTAAAAGCAAATAATCACTCATTAAGGCAACTATTTTTTGCTGGCTAAACCTGTAATTTCTTCAGAAGGTACTCGCTTACTGATATTCAGTATAGTTCATTGCTTTCATAACAGTGAAATATTTGTGCATACTGCCAGCATTTCATGACCAGAAGCTAGCCTAGATAACTTCCAGAAGTCTTTCAACCAACATCACTAATTTGACAAGATGAATTGCCTGTAATATTCCAAGTCCTATCCACATGTCCCAATGTCCCAATCCACAAATATTGATATCACAGAGATAAGAACCACAACATGCTATGCTGTGATACGGAACAGTCTTCTAAAGTATGACTGACATTTAAAACTCAGTAAAGAGTTTAAACTATTTTTCATTTCATTGAAATAAGCTTCAGCCGAAGTTCCCAGTGGGGCAAGCAGGCTGCCCACCCCGGAGCGGGGAAGACTAAATGCTGCAGGCGCAGGGCTCACGCGACACAGAAGTAGCTACAGCTGAAAACTGATCTGCAAGGGGATCACATCTGACGCCTTCACATGTTAAAACAAAACAAAACCGGTGAAATAACATGGTCCGAAAAGGTTGCGAGGGATTGTCCAGCCACAAGTAGGGTATAAATGCAAGTAACAGATATGATAGTCTGTATAATCTGATGAAAAACAAGTAACTTACCCAGAGCACAATGGGGGTGATTGTCCAAACGTCACAAAAATGAAACCTGTTCATTCAGGTTTAACCTCACATCTGCTAGTGTCCTGTCCTACAGCACTGCAATCTATTGTTTAATTCTAAGTTAAAATGAAGTAATCTAAATATGCACACTGTTATATAAAAAGGCCAGGGGATGAAATTACATCAGTTTCTAATAAGGCCCTTTGAAATCCTAAACTAGCAAGTTAGAGGCCAAATTATTTTTCCTCTACTAATAGAGATTGAACAGCAAATAATGACTAGAAGAAGATAAAATAAAGACTGTAAAACTCCTGTAGTTCTCAAAATCTTACGTTTGTTTGCTATACAAAGGCACAATAGAGGACTATTTAGGTGCTAAACATTTATCATTTTATTAACCATCTCCAGACAAGTCTTAAAAAACTTTTGTCTCCTGATTGCCAGATTCTTCAGAAATTCAAGATCTATAAAGTTTCCTTCTCTCCCATTTCAAAACTACATAGAAGATTTTTTTAACATGCATCTTTTGAAAAGCATTTCTAGTTAGAAATTAGTAAAAATCAGATATTTATTTTGAACAATGACAGTAATATGAAATCTAATGTGTTTCATTATATCTTCTACTTTTTTTTTTAATTTACTGTGTATAAAATCTATGGCAATCACAGTTATTAAAACTACATTTTTACCTAGCTACATCTGTCCATGTAAAACCAATTTATGTGGCTTTAACTATTCTTTTACTTGATAAGTAGCAGCCTGCACATGGTGACAGACATCATACCAGAATATAAAAAGGACTGTTTGGTTATTTTCTTCTGTCTGTGAAATACCTGTGCTACTATTTTATCCTATTTCTTTGAGAATACTCATAAACAAATTTCCTTCCCACTGCACAATGTACAAGCATATTCTGCATCTGAACTGGGGAAGAAAAAGAGAGTTGTGAGCTCTTTAGGGCACAGCTCCCCCCTCAGAGGGTACAGTTCCACTGATGAGCCCCAGCCTGCTCCGTGCTGGCTGCAGAAACTCCCTGGATCTCAACCACACCTGATGGATCCCAGCTCTCCTCTGTGCCAGGTAGCAACTTGAATCATTTTCCTGCTGATCCTCAAAATACAGCTATTTACCTATGCCGTTGTGTGTAAAGACAGGAAAACCGAAGTATAATAAACTCCACTCTGATTCTGGCTCTTTTGATCACTGTACAATCTAGATTAAGACTAGATTCCCCCAGCTCTGCCACATGGGACTGGGAGCGAGAAGGCAAAGGAAAACAAGCACAAGAGATTTCTCAGCACAGAGGCACTACAGTACAAAAAGCAGGCAAGGAGACTGACTTCTGGTCAGTCGGTGCATGAGGATTTAAAATGTAGCAGGGGCAAGGAATTTACTACAAATAAAAATACGGAAAATAAATAAATTAGTGACATAATGCAATAAATGGTGTATATGTTACATCTAATCAAGCTGGCATCTCAAAAAACACAGCAGCTGCTCAATTCAGTCAAATGCAATTCTTCAGAGGCTCAGAGAACAGGGGTGCACTTAGGTTTCTGAAGCAGCATGTGGTCCTGCAGCCACTGCTCTGAGGCAAAAGTGGAAGAGTTTATTTCTTATATGGCAACAGGGATGCTGTGGAACTGCTCATAACTATGATCATAACAGTTTCACCTGTCTGTGATATAGTTCAAGGACAGGAATCAAAGAACAAATCATTTCTTATTAGTGTATTTTAAAAGAATAGAAGACAGAGTAAACAACAAAAACTCGAGTTAGAACGGTAGTAGGTATCTCAGAATTATGGAGCAGACTGTCACAATAAAAGCTACACTACAGTCCACCATACTTCAGGATGACCTACTTGCAGAAATTAGCATAATTTCTTTTCTTTAAAATAAAATTTGAAAATTAACTTTGTTAATTAACCAAAGTAAATGTGCCTCGTCTCCTTTTCCAAAGATGAAAGGCTCTTAACAGACTGCCCAGGGAAATGAATTCAATAAAGGAATCTCTCTATTCAGAAAACTCAACTGTCCATCAAACATACTATCCAACAGCAAGTACCTTCTAACCCATCTCGGTTGCAGAGACAGGCAGTCTTTCAAGTAATCAAGGACTAGAATATTCGGGGCAAGGTGCCAGCACAAGCTTAAGCACAGGTCTTGCATTCATGCTTATTCACACAATCTAATATGCTTGCAGCAGAGGCTAGATCCTTAGGCTCCTTGAATTTCCATGATCTAAATCTTATGCACCCAGCTCCCAGAGAGGAATTCTGAAGCCAGAATGAAGTAAGCAGGTTCCTTGAACATGTCAAGAACCAGAAATCCTGCGTGATGAGCAGAAACTGCCGGGAGCTAACCAGTACAAAACACATTAACTACTACAAAACACTAGGGCAGTACAAGCAGAAGGGGTGTAGGATATATATCTGATACTTTTCTGGAGCTTAAACAACCAAAGCATCTGCTAGAGAACACCCCCTCTACCTGGGATCTCTAGCCTGCCCTGCAGCTTTTAAAGAAATAAGCCAGAAACATATTTTCTTTTTTAAAACTTGGCTGTGAGAGGAGTTTAATCATGGTATAATAGTGAAAAGGCTTTTGAAGTGGGGAAATTAAGGTCTGCTCTAGGCAGATGGGCTTCACACAACAATTCCTTTTCCCAGAACAGTGCCCAACACCTGGGCAAGATCTTAGTCTGGGTGCACACCTGGATGAAGGGAGTGATGAAAGGGGACTCTTCCCACCCATTATGTTGAAGTTCTGCCACTGTTCAGCAAAGAGTAAGAAGAATAAACTCTTGTCTTGAATCACAATTTTCTGTGACACTAACAATAGTGTAAGGACAACAAATGCTATCTCCATATGCAACATGGCACAGATTTCACCTCAGTTTGTAATCTGCAAGACTGTTCTCATATATTAGCATAAAGCTATGCAGTAACTATGAAAAATACTGCAGAAATTAGACTACAATAAGGTAGTAAAATGGCTACTAAAGTATGGATTTATCAGGCATCCAGTGGTGCAAAAACGTTTTAACTCCTATGAAAACACATTTTTGCACTAAGCTAAACTGGCTCATCTACTTCCTATTAATAACCATACTATGTACACTGCACAGAATAATTGTTTCACAGACTATGAGAGAAGAACTTCTGCTTAATCTTTTATGACCTTTATAAAACTTTATTAAATTATGAAGCCATGTAGCTTTTACATGCTCTAAAGTTTTGGTTGGGAACAGTTTAAATACATAAATATGTGCAGCTGTCCCAAGTAGTGCCACTATGGTGACTTAAGACACTGTTAAGACTTTCCAGTTCTGTACCATTTTAAATCAGCAATAAAACTCTAGTCCAAGATAAAGTCTCAGATAGGAGCTATCCAGTCAGGAGCAAAGTACTCCTTATTAAAGTAAATTACTGACATTTTAAAAATACATGCAAGCTCTTCTCAGTTCCTTGCAATTGATTACCTATAAAAGTCTCTGCTATAAAAAAAAGATATTAAAACTAGTTTATTACATGGATAACCTCTTTCAGCATGTCATAAATAGAAATATGAAATCCCATTATTGATCTTTAGTACACCGAGCCCAAGCTGAGACTCAAGGGGGTCATGCTACTCACAAAATCTGCCAGTACTGTGGCCACTAGAAATTAAGATGTTAAAAACAAAGCCAATACTTTGGATGGCAAGCCCAGTTAACTTTAAATTTGATCGTAGCATGCTGCCTCCTCAGAACTGCAGCCTAGTGGTAAGGAAGTCTGGAGGCCACATCCTTAAAGGGAAGGAAAAATTAGAAAGGAAAAAGGAGAAGAAATGTCAACCCTGCTTTTCCCAGCTACTTCATCAATGACAAGGGGAATCTCCCTCTGACACAGGACAGGAAGATATACTGCCAATTCTCACAGTCCCCTTGAAATCCAAGAGAGTCCTGAAACAATTCATGTACGTCATCTACCACAGTCTGACCATCTGAAATTTCTTGTTCGCGTTTTTGGTAACTCTTCCTTTGGCAAAACTGACAGACCACTATGGATATACATTTTGATACAATTATTTGAACAAGGCATACCACTGTGCAAGTTTTTAACATTTTATTCTTCCAGTGCGCCTTAATTACATCCATCAGCCCTCCAACAATTCTAGTTCTGCAAAATCCTATATAACTATGATCTTTTACCTTCAACAGGTAAAAAAGATTAAAACCACTCATTTCATGCATGAGTTAAGAAAAGGTTTGAATCTAAAAGCTCAGAAGCTTCCCCCAGATCTTACCATAATTCTCAAGTCCAAAGTAAAATCCCTTCAAACACGACTTGAACAAAGTTCAATTTATTCCGTTCAGTTTAGCAACATTTGTACTTACTGACTGTTCACTTAGATCCTGAGAGTCTTCCATGGAGGTTATTCACCTTTCTTTTCGCCCACAAGCAGAAATTATCTTCCGTTCAATTTACAGCTCAGTAGACTTAATTAAAAAGAAGAGAAAAAATTAACATGTTAGTCAGTGGTCTTCACTTCTCAGGCAAATCTGTAATAAACAAACACCCTAACTGAGGATGTGGTTTCCCTAAAATCTGCAGCAAAGTTCCCATTGACTTCTGTGAAGCCTAATTTCATATAAAATGTTTCAACAGCTCCAGTATTATTTCGGGGAGCTATCTAAGATACACCAACAGAAACAGGAACACACTTAAGAAATATTTCCTCAACTCCTGCAAGAAAAAATAGTTACGAAAACAAACCAATGAAAAAGCTAAAATGTTTAATACAGGCAGCTGTTTAAGTAGGCAACAAAAGGTAACCCTTGGGAGAACATATTAGAAAGACAATTACGGAACGACCAAAACTGCTTAATACACATTTAATGATAACCTCTTAGTCATTAACTGTCTGGCAGAAAAAGGTTATTATGCAATTATCAGCATGAAGTCCCCTCTTTAAGGTCCATTAAATTCCTTTAGGATTAAATAAAATACACAAAGTGGTTTATAACAAGCAGCTCCCGACAAAGTGCTAAATGACAGACATTACCCTAATTATCTGCTATGTCTATGCCTTCTCTCATAGGGTGAATCACTCTCATCAAATATTGAGATCTTCAATAGGAAAATTCTATTTTCTAAGAGTTCTGCATACAAATGATTACAGTAACCTGAACTATAGAGCCACACAATTATATTACAATCTCCATTCTCAGAAAAGATCCACTTTGGAGATACGCAAATTTGCATAATTTAGAACAAAACAAGTGCCAGGGATATTTCATATATACAATAATCATAATATTATTAATCAAAGCTAGTGTTACTTTTAAAAGAAAGCAAAATATATAACAGTATGTAAACACATAAATTAAGGAACCCAAACAACCTGGATTTGTTTATCAACATTACCTGGATTTCTTTATCACCAAGGCACCCCAAGAAACCATTAACTGGGAGCATGCTCAATAACATAAACTTATTACAGGTCTTTGTTTTAAATTTTGACCAGCAAGCACTTATACCTTATGCTACCTCCAACCTGCATAAACGTAACCATTACTTAACTGAGGTTAAACAATGTATAGCTCTACTGGCATTCGCAGAGCATTTGAAAGGAACTGGAGCTACAAGCCATTGCACCCACATATCCCCATCCACCGCCTTACGTTGCCCTGTGAATACCCCCTCTCCTAGTCTGAAGTGCCACTTACTTGCCATACCTCCACTTACTCCCCAAAACATAACTCCCGAAATTTTCTTGTGTTTTGCATTAGGTATTGCCTAGAACATACACACATGCACGTTTACAGCCCCAGTCTACTTTTTTTTCCAGTCTCACCTTTATTTCCCCTTTCTCCTGCCACCAGATTACACCCTCCTGCTTTCCCTCCCTCTTCTCTAAGTTTCAAAAAGTTTCATTCGCGTTTCATTAATTTTTGCCATGATGTTACATAAGGAAAAGACCAGTTGCAAGCAAATTGTGCTGCATGTATTTCACCTTATCAGAAACTGAAAATAATTCCTGTTTTTCAAAATGGCTTCAGTCTCCTCTTGATTTCAGAGGGATCCAAGACATCGACATCTTCACCCATGATGCCTTCACCAAAACAGTAACCACCTCCCATGGTTTTTCAGTCAACATGGAGCCCACACCCTTGTGTTTGTAAAAACCTTCTGCAGTCTTTGTCCAATGGAGACAAAAGGGGAATAGAAAGGCTTCTTTAAAACACCCACTACAGGCAAATTTCCGAGAGGAGCCTATCAAGAACAATGGGTATTTTGAGAGAAAACAGCTCTACACGGCATTTCCTGCAGCAGCCCCTGCCAAAGGAGCCAATTCCAAACACAAAGGCAAATTTTCACAACCGATCCTAAAATATTCCATTAATAACATAAACATAAAATCTGCTTTAATTTAATTAAGAGTTTGAAGTGTGTGCATGTTATTGCATTATTAAGATTGCCTGTGGAAAGAAACGGTCAAGCACTCAGTAGTAAAATACAAGATTCGGAACAAATTGTTTGACTAGCTTCTAAGTTTACTGACTGAAAGTCAGTACCTGGCTTGCAGTCAAACATTAAATGCTCTAATTCTGTCTGTCAGTCACTGAAGGTGACAGATCCCTCACTTTCTGTGTGAAACTCAACTACAACTCAACAACGGAGCCATACCATAACAGACAGAGCCATATTCATGTTTCTTTCCGTATTGATCATGATCTTAACCAAAGCACACTGAAATCAACAGATGGATGTCACATTTTTCCTCAAAAAATAAAGTGTATCAATATTTTAAATACACCCTGACCATGTAAGTCCAACAGGGGTTTTACTATTAAGAACTGCCTGTGACTCACCCACAATGTGTGTTGTGTCCCAAAATTCAGGTGGAGGTATCCACTGGAACACATCACTAAATACGCCACTTGTATTAGTCACCTTCTAAAAAAAAGACTGACCTTCACGAATTTTTGAACTTACTTTACTGAATTGCACAACAAAGACGAGCTTGTTTAATCTTTGCAGAAATACACAATGTGTTAAATATATCCTTTGCACGAATATGCTATATTATAATAGTTTATAGTGCTCATTGTTCATCTTCACACTGCCTCAAAATTCCTATACTCTCCCTGGAAATTGAGCTTTTTGAAATGAAAATCAGATTAATATTTTATCAGTATTCTACCTATCAACAGCTAAATCCTGCTACATTTTGAGGCCAGTTAAAGTGGCTGATTATAACCAACTGCTAACACAATGATTTTTATAATGGCAGTTATGCCAATTGCACTTAGACCAAATCCTTTAGGGTTTAGTTTTATAAATTTGTAAAAGAGGAGAAAAACCATTAGAGAAGTCAGTGATTCAAATAAGACCAACATTACTCCCTAATAAAGATATAAAATTAAAGGATAATAGTAACCTCGTGCTGTTTTATGAGGCAATAATCCAGTTACCAATTCAACCTTGTAGTTTATCCCATCAAGAGAACCAGATTAAAAACAGAGGGAGGGAGGGCACTCATCCCTCTTATATTGCAAGTGTTTCTAACTGGGTTTAAATATTTTTAAAACTGTTGTTAAAAGTCTTAAACTCACAGACAAGCCAAAATGAAGAAAAATGTCTGTTTCTGCTCTTGATCCAGTTCTTGCAGATGTGGCTTTAAAACTGATGAAGTGTTTTATGCTCCCAGATAAAAATTTTACCTTTCTAAGAAATGTCTTAATTAGGAGGATTCCTGACTTTCCTCATCAACAAATGCATTTAAATCTAATTTTTTATTTATTTATTTTTATCTGGGGGAATAAAACACTTCATCAAATTTAAACTGCAACTTCCAGGACCTGACCATGAGGAGAAACATGTGTTTCCTCCCAGAGATACACCCATAGGTTAAAAACAGTACAAAACTACTTGAGGATCTGCTGCATACTGCTTTGTAAATGACTGAAAATGTAAGACAGCAAGGATGTGATATCTACCCTTGCAGTGATTTCTTCAGAAAATTAGGATGGCAACAAATACAGAACTGAGACAGTTTCATTTTCTATGGAATGTCTAATAAGATCCTGTGCTGCAACTTCCACAAGCTCAAAATAGAATGTGAAGCTTGGGGACCCACAGGTAAAAAAACAGCCTTAAAGCAGTTGATGTTTCCCAAGAGTATTTCAGAGGCTGCTTCAGGCCCTCCAGTCAGCCAGATGGAGAGATGGAGCTCCAAGAAGAATCCATCATCTGGAAGAGGAGTTTGGCCATCAGACAAAAATTTTCCTCCCTTTCACTTCAACCCAAAAACTTAGGAAGAAAGTCCTCTCTTGGTCCACTACAAGTTGGTCCTCCTAAATGAAATTATTGGGGGGGTGGTCCTCACTTTCTACCACAGCATTTTTTTTCACATGATAATCCCCTTGGGCACATTCTCAGATTCTTTTTATTCTTTTTTAAGTAAAGAACACCTACTTCTATTGAGGTTATATCACGGCGATGCTCTGGCATGATGCTCTGGCAGTATAGTACAGGAGCTGCGTGATCCCAGTTAAATTTGCTATATTGTTTTTACATTTTGAAATGTGTTGATAAGAAGCCTAGAGAACAAACAGAAAGGATGCTGCTGTGGTTAACACATTTAACTCATAGTCACAAAGAACTCATTTCTATCACAGGCACAGGCTGAGAGTCAAAAAGTGAGAAGTGGTCACAAATAGAACAATTTCTCATTTTCTAGTGCTCTACTTCAGAAACCTGTGATAGTAGAAGTACTTAGTGCTTATAACTGCAACTGAATGTATGCAGGATGTGCAGCAGTAAGGAGCCAATGAATGAGCACAGCCTCCAGGGTCTGAACTCCCCCAGCCTCAGGCAAACCTCTGTCTGGGTTTGTGCCATTCCTACTGGCCATCTGAGGAGAGTGAAGCACGTTTGAGGTGTGAAAGGTTATGCAAGGCAGATAATGAGAATCCATGCAAGGAACTAGTGCGTATGCACTGCAATCTCACTAAATTAGATTATTTCATGGTAGTTGTTTCCCATGAAACTCATTTGAAGGAACAGGAGAGAGGGTACAGGCAATAACAAAGAGGTACTGCCCAGCATTCAATCATTTCTTACTTAGGAGAACATTCTTCTAGTTCTCTGCATGCTTATCACCTGTAGTCTCATGTGAAGAAGATAAAATATAACCTAAATTAAAAGAAAAGGAAACCAAATGCTGATTTATTAGAATTTCAATTTAGCCTATATCTGCAATCAAAACCTGTATTTTGGATAGTAAAAACATACTGCTTTCTCAGTCCCTACTAGTATCACATTTAGAAAAGAAGAAAGATCCATGCCTCAGATGAGGAATGAGATTGACGTTCTTCATAACCTAGCTTTCTTCAAAACTCAAGTGAAACTATTAGCAGACAAGTCAATAAGAAAAAACATATAAAGTTAACACTTTTAAAATAAAATTATAACCATAAGGCTTTCTAGAAACTGAACATCACTGTCTGTCCTTGTTTTAGTAGAAAAAGACATGTCAGCCTTCTTATCTTATGTTGTAAGGCAAAATGAAAATTCAGCTCTTAACATAATCTCAGAAGAGCTATTGCTTGATATATTTCTCATGGTTAATTAATTTTAGCTTCATAGGCTTTTATGTTTTCTCTTATACAAGTGCTGTGTTTTCTTGAAAGGCATGTCAACCCTCATAAAAACAATTCTTCTTTAGTGGAAAAACACAGTAAGAAACATTATCATATATATCTAACTTCAAGGGAGAGCAAATGACTAACAAATTTTAAATACCATAAACATAATAAAGTTAAAAGGACAAGCAAAGCCGTCCTGACAGTACAACCTAGCCAGGGACATGTACTGCTTTCCTGAGGAAAACTGGCTGGTGGAGAGAAATTTACAGAAAATACAGAATTTTTTTTTTTTTTTTTTTTTTTTTTTTTTAGTGCTCAAATTTTTCTTTTTGCATTCCTTTTAATCAGAAGGATTCTTGCAGGAAGTAGAAGTGGCTTGGGAATCTTGCATGTGTATTTAGGCTTAGCTGAGGTAACTGCTCTCCACCTCCTGATATCAAGGTGAGTGACATGAGACTCCTGAAAAACTCATATTGCATTGTAGAAACAAATCTTGCTCCACAGTCTAGAGAATTAAGGGAAACATGGAATGTCCATCTTTCTCCTCCTCCTCTTCTAACACTTTTTTTTCTTCAGGCCCTCATCTCCAGAGGGTTAGATATGGCTCTCTCCGGATCAGTTCAGTTTCAGTCCACTTTTAGCATGTTGAGGATGAGAATTTTACCCTTAGAGAACTTTCAGAGCTTTCTGGAACCCTTTGTTATCACACCCGGGACCCACTTCTCCATCTATTAGTGACCTCCAAAATGCTGAGCTCCTTCCTTACCCAGAGCCCTTGGTCTGCAGCTGAGAGGACAGCACGCCCTGCCATCCTCAGTGTCCAGTTTATTTTAGCTCTGAGCATGTCCAGCGGCCCCTGGTGGAGGGAAAACATCTTTGCTGGGTTTTGTGTTCTACTGAGCATCTACCTACATCTATTTGCATTTGCATTTGATGGAGTGCTTAAATAGAGACGATACATTATTCCTCATTTTGAATTATCAGAATTACGACAGGAGTTCATGCAACGACTCACACAACTTCCGTAGGCTTCTGAGCACAGATTAATTTCCTACCTACTGCAACCACGCACACTGTCCTGCTACTCTTTTAAAGGGAAGGAATATAGGAGGAATTTCCAGGATATGCTGAAAAGCAAACAGACCAGCCACTTCCTCCATAAACAAGAGCCCTTGCTCTCACAGCAAAATACATGGGTGACAGTGTACCAGTTAGATGGAGGGGGCTGCGCAGGGCACCCTTCAGGACCTGTTCAGCACTCTCATCCTGGCACGGTATCCAGCATGGATGTGCCTAAGAACTTGTATATATCTGAACTGGATATACAGTACATATTCCAATATATATACTGGCTATACTATATACTCTAATGTATATAGAAACCATGCTTCTGAAACAAATAAGTTTCAAGGTGCAATGTCAGACGTTATTAGCACAAAAACCAAACTACAAATTAAAAATAAAATCCTGGTATTCCATCATCAGGACACTGATAACCCCAAAGCTCAGATTCACAGAAGATTTAGGGTCTGCCTGTTATTCCTGCTGGAGATGAAAGAGTGTTTGCTCCTGGTAAAACAACTCACCCATTTCATTTCCACATCTTGAGACAACAGAATTATGCATACTGGTTGATCATATACATTAAGAACAGGGAAGGGGTCTGTAATAGCCGTCAGGCGTTTATAGTTCTGTGCTCATCTGGTTTCCTTTTACCTTCTCCCTCCCCTTAAAAATTACACATCTATAACTGGGACATAATTTGTCAATTCCATCTTCCTTTCTAAGCATGTGAATTCATGCTAGATATTAAACAGAGCAATCAAAACAGACACGATTTGTGCAACCAAAATGTAATACACTGAAAACCTCTCAAAACTCAAGTCAAATAATTGGCTTTCATGCCAGTCACTATATATTTGTTACAAACAGTCTTGCAAATTCCGCATGGTCTTTAGTGAACACTTGTAAAATTGCCAGTTTAGTGCAGTTTGCCTCCTTGAACTGAGTTTCCTGAAGAATGGCATTGCTTGTGTTGTATTTGTGGACATTTTATTCAAGAAAAATTAAGACAATATTCCCACTCTGCATCAGCACTTCTAACTTAGAAACAAGTCACACCACCGCAAAACCATTCGATACCAGTCAAATGCAGGCATCAAGACAAAAAAGCAGAGCAACGCATACCATGAGGTCTCCACGTCAGTTAGGTACATAAAACAGGTAAGAAACAGAAAGTGCCTCTGGCAAGAAATCTGCCTGCTGTCCCATTATCATCATGCAAAAAAACAAGTGGGAAAACAGGAAAACAGAAAGACTTCTTGGCAAATGGTAAACAACTGCAAGCACTGTATCTCATTTATTTTTTTTTTAGGTAAAATAATACTTCAGTTCAGCATTTATCTCTCTCGCAAAACTGAGTACCAATTTTACAGGTACCCAACTATGTCTAAAACTGACTCCCCTGCTCTTCCTACCACTCCCATCCCATACCTGTGCAACAAATAAGAGGGACTAGCTTTAAGAATTTCAGAGTACAGGATTATAGACTCAGCCATTCCTCCCTTATCCTAACATTGCACAATATGCCATGAAATTGCTGAGATTAAAACCAGAGCTGTGAATTCACTGATGCTTGGGGGCTTCCCAACTGCGAGAGACCTCTTCCCTCACACTTATCTAAGGCATGCAGCTACACAGACCTCTTCTGACTCATTCCAGATTAATGAATTACAGATTATTCCAGACAGAAATCAATAAAACAAATGCTGAGACTGTTTCTGGCCTGGTTTTGTAAACAAATCTAATCTAGAATCCCACTGTGTTCCCCTAAAAATAAAGGGAAATTGATTAGCAAAATAATTAAATATAATGTTTTCAGACTCATGATTGATCAAACCCACACAATCCTTACCAAAAAGAAAGATTTTTCCCAGAGGAAAAAAAAGGTAATGCAAAGATGCCACACATAGAATCATACTCTTTTATAATTTTAATAAAAATTTTAATTTTATTTTCTTACTAGCTGGCCATGTCAATGTTTTGAACCGCTAGGGTTTTTAGGGGGAAGAATTTTGGTTTTTACTACACAGCATATTTTGGTTAATTTCTGAGATATTTTCCCTCTCTTTTTTGTAGAAAATAGCTGAAAATAAACGAAATAAAACATTTCATTTCTTTATAAATAAGCCACTGAAAACAGAAAGAAAAAGGCTATACTTGGTTAGCCAGAATATTTAAAGTGACACTGTCAACTTGAAAATATTAATTACTTCCTCTCCCCAAAAGACACGTCAAATTTACCTTTCACAGATAAAAAAAAAAATTCACCTTGTGACACAAAAATAGCATAAGGTAACAATAAAGGTTATTTCTAAAACAAAAACCCTACTTACCATTTTAGAATTTAGGAGAACCTAAAAATAAGCACATCCTCCAGATAAAAGAAAACAGCAGTTTTCTAAGGCTGGACAAATTAACCCAAAGAATCCAACCACATGTTAAAACAAAAGCTGTGACAGCACAGTATCTATACATCTTACTTCTTTTAAAAAGTCATGCCCCAGTTTCAAGAGTGTATTCAGCAGTATGAGCATGCAATGATAATTACCGAAGAAGTTCAAATACTTGCTAAGATTCCTAGAAACATCCTGATGAAGTAGGAAGCTCACCGCTTGCCCTTCCTTTTTGACTGTCACCTTCATTGCCCACCCCTGGCCAGCAGCTGCCATTCCTGTTACTGCAAGTGTTTCACATACAGTTCTCGAATGGACCATTTTGAAATGCCAGAAAGAAATATAAAAGCACAGCCACCGAAAATAAGCCTGGGTACTTCGGTTCTGGTTTGGTAGGAGAAATGCAACCTTTTTCTTAATGAAAGTTGACAGTAACCCCTAAATATTGCATTTGAGAAAGTGTTCCATTCTCAAGGAACTACTGAACAATGGGAAACAAAAAATACGAATGCAAGACTGTCCCAGAACAAGGAACTCCAGCTGGTGCCAGCACGCAGCTCAGGTGGTTTCTGACAGAACGTAAGGACAATTCTTACTCATCAAACCTAACACTGCTGCACCACGGCCGTCCAGCTAAACTGAAACCATCAGAACACAATGAATGAAAAGCAGCAAAATTCCTACATGCCACCTTTGTCCAACACAAAGAAAACACTAAACCCAATATTAGAAGTGCTGTGTAGTCTACATTTTTTATGCTAATGATCCTCACAAGAACTGTCTGCACTCATTTCGGTTCCAGACCATCAGCAGTCCCCATACGCAACTGGAATGCTGTGAAGTCCATGGAACAGCCCCCCATCCCACAGGCAAGTCTCTCTAAGAGCCAGCACTAAGTGTGCAACGGAAAGTAATTGTTAGAAACAGGTATTCTCAGATTTTAATTAAACAACTGTTTTGGCAATGGATCCTTTACCAGATTTCCTTTCCCCCACTTAGATATTTATTAGCTGTGATCAAACTATGCTACATTCTCCTTCGGTAAACTAAAATCTGCTCATTCCCTAGAAGACATGTTTTCCAATTGTTCAGTTACTCCTCTGGTCTTATATCTGAAACTTCTCCTATTTTTCCAGCTTCCTTTCTGAAGCTAAGAGAGGGCACCACTTTCCAGTAGTAGCTGCACCCATACTAGCCACACAGGTAATGTAACCTCTCTTACTCTGCCTAGTACTTTGTTTAAATAACAATTTAAAAATCCTTTTTTGGCTATGATACCATCCTGATCATTTGCTATGGCCTCCAGTTGTTTTTTTAAATAAACCACTGGCTTGTACTGAAGCACATACTGTTTGCTTGCTCTCAGTTTACTGAACGAGTCAGACTACCCTTAGCAATCTGCTCTCTTCATTATTTACTCTTCCCTCAGTCTTTGTAGTAGCAGTACTGTAGGCATTACAGTCTAATGACAGAAGTACAAGAAAGCTTGTAAGGAGAGATCTCTTTTATTGAGTCAGCAATTAATCTAATCAAAGGTATTCTTGTAGAACTTACTAATCTTTGTGTCACAGGTAAAATAATAAGTAGTTTTTGATTTGATGACTAACCCCTGAAAGACTCTGCGTAATAGTGTCCTCTTTAAAGATTCGTTAGCAATTAAGTATTTTTGAAATCTATGCTTTAGTTTGCTGTTCAATCCATTTGTGCCAAGCTGATTTTGTGTCCTTCAAGTTTATTAATCAGAAAGTTATGCCAATTCAAAACCCTTACAGAACTTTATTACAGCACTACTCATCTCTAGAAATCAAAATTGTACTCACATCAAAAATAATATCACCAGATTGCCGTGCTCGAGTGTTCATAAACCCATGATGTAGTATAGCATGCATATTTCAGTGTTATATGGGAACAACATACAAAAGGCATTTGAAATGTGATAGCATGTAAGTTAATACTTTGTGAGAGTGGAAACTAATAAAAAATAGTTACCATAAATTAAGCACTTGTCTACAGTGACAGCTAAGTAATGGCCACTTCTGAGAAATTATTCCACTTCTTTCCCCAGGAATAGTGGTAAAAGAATGCAGCCCGTCATGAGCGCTGCAGCCCTCGGCGATGATGTTCTCCTTCTAGTGCAGTTACCTTCCACCTGTCCCCTTTGAGCTCAGCTTTGGGGCAGCGGTCCACAGACCTGGAAAAGTTCTATTGTCTGGTATCACATCTGAACTCCTGCCTTCCTTTGAGAACATCATAGTTGTCCCCTTCAAAGATACCAAAACTTTCCCTATTGTTTTAACCTGCACATATATCTGCAAATTATTTGCAGCGACTTTAGTTTTAGTTTAAAAAACCCACATGAACAAAACCTTTTGGTTAAATATCAAGGGACCATTTTTTTAGATAATGTTTGTGTTCTGAAAAATTCCACCTATCCCACAGACTTGACCCTGCACTTCAGTTAATAGAGGTGGCAGATTAGGTAACGGAGACTGTGGTTCCGCAGCTATTTCTGCAGCGCCAGTGCCAGGCTCGGCAGCGTGGGTGCTGCCACTCATTCTGACCTTTGCCTCGTTGCCAGCACAGCTGTTTGTGAACTACAGCAAGGAACAGATCCAGCTTAAACAAGTGGCCAGCAGAGGAGGGGTAAAGGGCTGCTTAAGAAGCACTGCCACCAAACGTGAAAACATAGCTTCGCGCTCTTCCGTCCTCTGCCACAGAAAATGGATGGACATAGGAGCTTCAGATATGGTTGGTCACACACAGCAACGAGTCACACGCAGATTACTGCTATTACTGCTTATATGAACCAATACCCCTAGCAAATGATGTAAAAACAGAGCAAAACGATGGACCTCTTCCTACAGACCTTACAATCAAACTGCTGCAGGCTTAGTCCTGATCTGACAGCATCTCTTGAGCTGCAGTTCCAATCCTGGACTTACTTCAATGTAGATCTAAGCAAGACCCCAAAAAGATAGGTACTTTCACAACTATCAAGGAGGAACTCATTTCATTTGTCTTAAGCCAAAAATATGATTACTCAGCTAGCCCTTGGAGAAATTAGACTATCGTTTAATCAGAAAATTGGAAAACAAGCTGAATCATAGCTACCAGAAATGACTAGGAAACACATCAGCTGGCCATTTTAGCTGAAAGACCTCTTATTGCGGGTGACTCCCAGCCACACTGCTGCACAGTGAGCTCAGCACTCGGATGGTGCTTTGAACACAAAAATTGCTTCTCTGAAGGGGCAATCCACTGAACCAAATTAATATGAACCCACCAGCTCCTTCTATCACACCAGATTCGAATAAGCATAAAAATAGGTGGCTGAGTGGAAAAATACTTTAATCTTTCCACTTGGAAAAACTACCACAGTTCCAAATCTTGCCTTGGGGTAACCTGGAAATTTTATTTTGGAGATCCTTTCCCAAAATATAATTATTCCGTTTGTAAAACCTCTATACCATTCAGCCCTATTAGTTTCCAGCTCCCTAGTTCTCTGTGTTAAGAAGACTGTTCTCTGTGTAAGAAGAACCTTAGGTTGAGTCTGAGTTGCATTACTAGAACTTGGCAGAGGAAATGTGCATAATCTGCCTGAGCTGTGCCTGGTTTTGTGAAAGCATGTCTACACTGGGACACTCAGGAGAGCTGGAAGAAAGACCTCACATATAGAATGATGTCAGGATGCATAAACCAGAGTGTACATAGGCTGGTTTAGCTGCTCTCACTTGGGAGTAAGGTGAACATCATTTTCTGTGATTCTCTGGGAATACACTATAGTAAATAAAAAGGAACATCCAGGTGGGATTTAACATGGTAAACTACTTCACACCTTTCACTGAATAGGCTTGGCATCCACAAAATGTCCCCCACTAAACGCAACCTGACTATTCACTTCTCTGAGCAACAAAGTTGCCTGAAAGGAATTAAAAGAATACAGTCAATTAACAAGATTTCTAACTGCAACACTTTCAGGAATACAGTTACTGTAAAAGGCACTTCCGTGGTCATTTATAAAATGCAGTAAAAAATAAAAAGAGATATACGAACATCAGAGTATGAAAATGTCTTAAAATGGAATAAAACATAAATATGTGATTTGGACATTTATATTTAACCCTCCTTTGTTTTTTCTAAGTATTGCAGGATCACTCCTCTGTGCATGTGATCTCACACATATGAAGTATACTACAATACTCCCCCAAAAAAACCAGACTGCACTAAGAATAGAGGACTAGATACTCATCTGGCATAATGTGAGACCACTCCAGTAATTTGAACATTCCTACTCCAATTTGCAACAGCTAAGGATCTGGCACAAAACATCAAGTTAAGTTTCCAATTACCTCATGCACCAGCATTGATTTCAATAGTTATATACACAGAGTCATAGAGGGGAATTATTTGAAGAGTTGCAAATTCAGCTCTGTATTTTTTTTTACTTTTGTGGTCTAAATCAGACCCTTCATGGTATTTTAACGTAGGTTTTTGTGGTTTAATTATATACGTGTCAAGAGCAGACTAGCTACTTGCTGCATCTACCCAATTAAAAAAAAAGGCAGCAGTAATTGTTTACACTGCTGACAATGTCAACTTATACTGGGTCATGTCACAACAGTAACAAATTTTAACGTTGCCAAAAAATCTAGTGCATATTAGCTTAAATACATAAGTAAAAACCTATCACCTATATGAAAATGTCTTCTGTATGTGAATATTTTGCAGATTGCCTTGGGAGGTCTTTTTGCAATTTGCTGCTCCAAATTAGTCAGATTGTATAGTCCAGCCACAATAGGAGGCAACCCTGGTGTAAAGACAGTATTCAGTCAGCCCAGACAGACTGAGTTCTTCAGAGACAGCACTTAAATTACATCCAACTAAACAGCCCTACACAGTCCTGCAACATTACTTGCTACACTGTACTTCTATGGACAGCTGCTTAATGAAAAATCACCATAAATTTATTTAATTTTTTAATCCTAGGAAAAAGACACAGACCTCCAAAGGAATTTAGGCACAGAAAACCTCCAAAATCCTTCTTTTCAAATCCATGATAATTGCAGTCTAAATCACAGTTTAGTGTCTAGTGTCTGAGCCCAATAGCTTAAGACCAAATATACACTAGTCTCACTGGTATATGGACCTCCGAAAGTTCTGACGATAATCAGTCCTCATTATAATCTTCCCTTATCATGAAGAAATTTTAAACAAATTGAAAATAAAATGCTTAACCTTTCGTATCCCTCAGACAGCCATTAGCATTTGACATTTTGCTCAAAAGTCTGACAACTAGGCTATATAGAATCCTGTGAGTGAGACTGACCAGTGATGCATTTTGATACAGGATAATCAATCATCAAAGTAATTTTACTGTTTAACGTTAAAGCAAAAGGCAGGCCTGCTATTCGACACATTTCTCAGGCTTAGAGACAAAAAGAAGACACTGCTTTAAAATAGTTTTCACCAAGGTCCTGTATTATAAGCATCCCAAAAGGAATCCTTCTGGCAGCATTAGAACCTACAATGTGTACTAGAAATGTAACTTTTATTGCCTTTTCAAATAAATTTTATTCTTTACTTGACAGATAAGCACTCTTCATATCTGAGCTTTTGCACTGCAAAGTGCATCCAAGTTCCTTTAAGCACTTCTGATTTAATGACAGATTTAATAACATTGCAACACAGAAGTGTGGACTTGGCCAAAAAATTATTTCATAAAAATCTGATTTCTGTACAGCAACATCTAAAATGTCACCTAATACATACAAGTAAAGCAGGAAGTTCCTAACGTATGTTGTAAAGCCTGGGGCTTCAATAGGTAAAACATCCACTGACTTTAAAAGACCATAAAGATAATTTATTTTTAATAACCATTTTTATTTAATCTTAAAAAAAGTAGCAGTTTATGTCTTCAGTAGAACCATGCCCTGAAATCTCAGGGGTGATTAAAGGGCCATGCCAAAGCTGAAAGGTTTCAAATATCAAACTATACTGTTATGTCAGAGCCAGCAAGATCAATTAGCGCTTTTCAATGACAGAAAAGGTTAAGTTGGACACATATTTACACAATATTTAAATCCCAAAAAAAGAAAAATAGCACATATTAAGCTAATACTGCATATTGAAACTTTACTTATAAACCTCTCAATCGATGACCAAACATGAAGACTCTTCTTCCACTTGCACAACATAAATACTGCTTTTCTAACACAAAATGGCAAGAAGATTACAGATATGTTAGATAGTAGAAATAACATTGGATTCTCAAGTACAAAGTAAAAACCAAAGACATCTGAGTGTTTCTGCTACCAGACTTGGTTTAGTGCTGAACTTGCAAAAAGCTTAAAAAATACTCGATCAACTTGACAGATGTCTGTTAGTCTAATGCCTCTGTGTTTGCATTCTTCTTGGAAACCCTGACAATGCTAAAAATGAATGATAATGAGCAAATAAACCTATTCCCATGTTCAACTAAAAGACATAGAAAACTACCATAACACAAAAAAACCCTCGGATTAAAAATACTAATTTGTAAATTAACTCATCTTAAATTTGGAAAAAAAGCAAGTGTACACCTTCTGCAATTAAAAGCCATCGAGAAACATGCGCACCAGGAAGCAAGGGAACTTACATGTCAGTTCTTAGTATCAGAAGAATACTCACTGGAAGTACAGGTATGTTAGAAGTTAATTCGATACCTGTTCATATAAGCATTGCCGCAGTAAACATAGCTTGAACAAACTACCAGGTTATGATGTCGAATAAAGTCAGTATAAAATCACAATAAGAGTGCAGGACGTCAAGAAAACCTAAGGGAAAAGCACACTGTGTTGAAATCTGTGATGGAGATTGTAACTGCATTATTTTGAGTAAATGCAAAACAAGATTACTTTTGTTCAATGATATGTTTCAAACCGTCTTTTTTTTTAAAGCCCATTTCTCTATTTATTTCTTCAAGGAGTGATTTGAAATATTTACTACCAGACAGTACCTAATTTTAGGTTTTAAGTGCTTTAACAGCTCTATGAAATATGATCAGCAGCTGCAATATAGAAGTATGCTGAATAAACTCTCCTTATAAAAAGGGAGACCTGTTTTACCCTGAGTTCATAAAATCCCTACATTCAAGAAAGAAAAAGATAACATAGAAAATATTAGTAGTTGCGTCCTAGAGCATATGGCAGAAATTCCAGGAATTTCTTTCTTCTTTCTGAATTAACTTTCATATTTAACAGTGGAAAAAGTAGTTTAAATCTTAACATGGGAAGATTGCATTGAACGTCATGCAATACTACCGGGTCATCAAGGAAACAGACAGGTAGGTACCTTTCCCATACCAAATACCAGTGTTTAACATTGATTAATTCTAGGACTGAAAGGTAAAAGTTGCATAAAGTTTAAAGAGTAGCTCTGAAAGCTTGCATCAGAGGCTAAAAATATGCAACAGGATGCTATCTATAGCCGTATTTCTCATTGCTTTGTTTGAAACATTTTAACTGGGAACTGCAGTTAACTGGGAACCGCAATCAACTGGGAACCCACTGGTTTTCTACTCATTAAATGCCTAGTTTAGAATTTATCTATCCCATTGGTGTTGCCCATACAGCAGAATAAATTTCTACTGCAAAGTGTTGTGAAGCCATTAATAAATACAAACCCAGCAAGAGTAACCTTCAACTAAATTTATTGGCAGTACAACCATATAGACGTAACAATTTATAACTGCATACGAGTTACCCGAACGAAGATACATAAAAGATTAGTCAACACATTCGTCTTTCATTTTTATTAAATTTGACTGAAGAACATAAATATTAGAATTTTCAAAAGAAAGCAAGAAGAGCTGTTTCGGACGTAGTCCAGCTAATGTTAGATGTCAAGCATACAGGAAGAATCACCGGGAAGGGACAGAAATGTCAATCTGTATTTCCACTTTACTCACAGTATGATACATACTGTAGGTATGCAAACGTTTGTTATTCGGCAGCATTTTCAGAAAATACTAGGAGAAAAAGTCAAACCCACAGTAATTTTACAAAACTTCTCTTCTGAGTGTTAAGGAAATGAAACGATGATATAACCTGAACTTCAATGCGAAGTACGCTCTTTAAATAACAAATAAACACTGAGGGCAGACCAAAAAAAAATATTTACCATAGAGAAAAGATGCTTGCTTTGTACACTTCACTCCAAATCTAAACTGTTGGGTAGTTTATCTTAGGTACACTTTCTCCTCTCAGCAAGTGAAGCACGTAAAACAAACCTCAGAAAACTGAAAATACTGGTTTCTTACTGTTCTAGTATGACTTCATGCTTAAACGCGAATCGGCCAAGGCGCTCCCTTGTCTGGTACAGCTTGCCTCCCAGGATTTTTCTAAATACCAGCTATTTCACATCGCCACTCGCGAGATATGCGCCTACCTCCCTCTGCCCCGCTTTAAATCCTGCCCGCGGGATAACGGGAAGGCAGCTCCGTACCTACTTGGCTCTCAGCGGCAGTTTCATAAAACGTAAATGAAACTTTAGATGCCAATTACCGATTGGCAGCGGCGCCGCCGTGGGAGCCCTCGCTGGCCGCTCGGTGGGAAGCGCCGTGGGGCCGCTCCCCCGCGGGTGGGTGCCGGGCGGTGCGGCGGCGGCCCCGGGGCACCCCCCGCCGCCCGGGGACGGGGCACAGCACCCCCCGCACCCCCGCCGGCGCCCCGGGAGAGCCGCCGCCGGAGCCCTGTGAAAGCCAGCCGGCGGTTTTCCGCGGGTATCTGGTTTTGGAAGTGTCTGTCATGACAGCCGGAGAGGGAAATTAATGGCCAACAGCCCACTGGGTTTGAACACGGAGACTCCTGTTACCTCCTCGCGGCTCAAGTACACACGCACGCACGCACAGACACACAGACACGCAGACAGAGGCTTCCCCACGTGGAAACGCTTTCAAACCAAAACACAGGACCCCGCACCGCCGGCGGGACGCCCTTCCTCTGCCTCCGTCCCACGGCGCGGCGGGGAGGTGGGACAAGCCGAAAACGCACCGTTTTGTCTTTAAAGCACAAGGGAAAAACAAGCCGGGGCGGGAGAGGGGAAGCGATCCCTCGGGGAGAGGAAAGGGCGAGGAACAAGAACAACGGGCAGCCCTGCCCCGCTCCCCTCGGACACCGGGAGGAGCGGCCGCCGAAGCCCCCGCGGCGGCTGCCGGCCGGGAGCAGCCCGCCCCGTCCCCCGGCGCCCCCAGCGCTGCGCGCCCCGGCGCCCGCCCGGCGAAAGGAAGGCGGGGAGACCCCGCGGGGCCGGGGGCGGCCGGGGCAGAGCGGGGCCGGGGGCGGCCGGCGGAACCCACCTCCTTCGCCTCTGCCGCCGCCGCCGCCTGTGCCCGCGGCTCCCGGCCGGGCTGCCTCACCCCCGCCCTGCCCCAGCCCCAGCCGCGCTGGGGCACAAACGCGTGTTTTCACGCCGCTCGCCACCCTCCCTGCGTGTTTTCATGCCGCCCTGGCCGGAGGGGCTCCCCGCCGCCACAAAACTTGTTTTCTCCCAGCCTCCGGTCGAGCCGCCGCCGGCCCCGGCCCCGGCGCCGGCTCCGGCCCCAACAGGCGCGGCCGGGCGACCCGGCGGCCGGCAGAGCCCCCCGGCCCGTCCTGCCTCCCGCCTTGCCGGGGCGGGCCGGCATCCCCCCGTCCGCTGGCGGGGCGCAGCCCGGGCCCCCCATTTCCGCCCCTCCGGGGATGGGCGGGCGGCGCAAGCGGGGAACAATGCGATGGCAGCGGCGCGGCTGGCGCCGCTCTCGGGGCTTACCCCAGCAGCCGCGGTAAGAGCCGGGGGCGAGGGCAAAACGGCAGGGACTGTCACCTGGAGAGGGGCAGAAAGTCACCCCCTCCGCACCGGAGACCGGGTTTTTTGCAGCTAAACTCTCGTGGGGCCGGGGGCGAAAGCCCGTCTCAGCCCCGCGATGGACGGCTCCGCTGCTCCTTCCCGTCACGTTTGTTTTCCAGCAACTTTTTTTTTTTTTTTTTTTTTTTTTTCGGTCATCGGACCAACACGAAAACAATGCGAAATAAACCCTAAACACAAGCACACGCACACACCCATCTCCACGGACACGTGCACATGCGACGGGGAACCGGTTCCCTCCACCTCCGAGCAGAAGGGGTGGGAGGGAGACCCGGGGACGGGGAAGTCCGAGAGACACTCACCTTCTCGCTGCCGGGATACGCCGCTACCTTTATTTTAGGGCTGCTCCTTATTTATTTATTCTCGTCCCTTCTCCGAGCCGAGGTTCCCCTTTTGCACTGTTCCTCTGGCAAAAACAGGACATCCCCTCTACAAGTCCCCCCCCCTTTCTCCACACACAAATAAAGCGCAACGCGGAGCAAAACGGGAGGGGAGACTTGGGGGGGGGGGGGGGGGGGCGGGGGGGTGGTAGATGGAGGAGGAGGAGGCCGGTAGGGGAGAAGCGAAACACTCCTCGCACTTCAGCGAGCGCAACTCGTCGCCTCTCACGCACAGGCACGTAGGAAGTTTCCCTGGCGAGGGACGGGACTTTGCTAGGAAAAGGTAACCCCCTCCCGCCCAAAAGGGTCGCCCCGGGAGCGGGGAGGTGAGGGCCGAGGAGCGCGGGGGGCAGCGCGGCCCCGGGGCGCCCCTTCGCACTTGTGCCGGGAGGTCCCGCCGGGGCCGGCCCCCGCTCGCCGCGGCAGCCCGCCTGCCCCCGCCGCCCCCCGCCGCCTCGCCGGGCCGCCCCGCTCAGCACGCCTGCGCTGCCGCCCCGCCGGGCCCCGGCACGCACGGCCCGAGCTCTGCCCGCCGCCCCCCGGCCGCCCCGCGCCGCCCCCCGGCCGCCCCGCAGCGTCCCGGCGCCGCCGGTGCCGCTGTCCCCGGCCGGGCAGCCCGGGGCCTGCAGCCAGCGGGCAGCGGCGATGGGAGCGCGGGAGGAGAGGGCCCTGGAGGGCACGGGTCGCGAGTCAGCCCGCGGCTGACCGACGCTCGTCCGCTCGAGTGTAGGTACCGCAGTCGGCGCTTCACCCTCCCCTTTTGTTTCTTCTACAGTAAACCGACGCTGTAAAGCGGCCCTGGCCTTTTGGGAAGGTGGGGAGTACGTGAAGGCTGATGAAGCGCTAGACGACAAGACCTGTTGCTGCACCCTTTTAGAGGAGGCATTTGTCTCCTTGCTCTAGGGCTGGGCAGTGTGGATGGAGACAAAGTCCTTTCCTGCTCTGAAACTGAACGCTCTTTCCTGCTGGAAGATCAGCAGCTGTCTCTGGTCCTCTTCGCTACATAGTGTGGGGAAGTAGAAGAAAATCCCTAATGGCCTAGTCACGTTTCATGCTCTTACCCTTCACCCTGTGTTGCCTCCTGAGTATGATTACACTGAGCAGATGGGGTGGCTCTTGTTCAACCAGCTGCATCACCCTCCTTCTGTCAAGTAACTTCACTCTCTAAGGGGTGTAAGTCAAAAATTCAAAGGAGGAGGCAAAAGTTAGCCCCTATAGCTGGAGAGACATGTGAGAGAAAAGTCTTGATTTTCAGAAGTACTCTATGTCAGAAGCTTTTGAGGTCAGCAACTCACATGAAGTGAGGAAAAAAAGTACAGATTTGTGAAGACTCTTTCCTACCTGCCTTCTGTTTGCTCATTTTGCATCCGGTGATACTATTTAAAGCATAAATTTACTTAAGCTGTCTGTCTTTGAATTTCATAATTTGCATTCAACGAATTGTACTGACATGGTCATCTTCCTCCTAAATAATTTCAGACTGAAGATGACTAAATCTTCATGAAAACAAGTCTATAAAAACCCTGTATTTGCTGTCTTGGGAGAGTCGCCACTCAGAAAGAGAACAGACTTGGAAAACTCTTTTGACCTACACAAATACAGCTAGAAAAACATTTAAACTAAAAAAGCCCCCAAAAGCCAGCCTTCAAATCGACAGAGTGTAGGACAAGCCAGAAATATGAAGTGAACTTTGGGAGTTTAGAGAGTAACTGGCAGGGGGGGAAACTCAGATGTGCAGGAAATAATTGCGATTGACAACCCTGCCGCAGAGTAACAGTCGTGACTAACACCAGCACCCATCTTGCGAACAGGCTCCTTCTGTAGGGAAATGTGCTAACAACTCCTTCCTTTTGAGAGGACTTTTGTGGATGGCAGTGGTCTAACGTGAGGTACTCGAACACGATAATGAAGGTTTTCTGAAGTCTGGTTTCCTTCCACTTTACTTCAGTGAAGCAAATTCCTGTTACGGGGAACAGTCCCCTAATAACACGGGTTGTTTTAATAGACATATCACTTTAAAGCAAGCTTTTGACCATCTGTTGCACCCTCTGTTAAAATATAAGATACAGCCGACTTGAAAAGATTAGGTATGATCTTTGTTCAATGTAACATGTTTCAGACTGAGGAGGGATGGGAGAACGGCACCGCAGTTACACGGTACAGGCCCAGGGCAAGTCTGCCATTAAGGGGCCTGGCCTTGCTGTCACTGAACCACGTTGCTCTTTTGCTGTTGATTCCGATGATAGTGGGCAGGGTCATGCACAAAAGTCATGAGCATTTGGCCTGAGTCGCGTGTACCAAAGGAAGTCCCACAGAAACTGATCTCATAACAGAACACTAGTTTTTCACAGTGATTTATTGTAAATATGGCTTTCACAGGTAGGAATTAAATGATGATTTTGGTTAAATCCATGCCTTTGGGCTGAAGTAAATTGTTGTGACCTCAGCGGAAGTGATTTCAGAAGGCGTCAAATCCAAAATCTAGTACAATATACTGAGTCATATAAATGACTGTGTGTGACCATATAGAGCCCTGCATGGAGAAGGTCATGCTAGAAATAGTCCTAACAGAGCCCAAGAAAGGGCTGTAGGATCCACTCTTACACAAGAATAGAAGAATAATACCTTATCCATTTAAAGCAACAGGGGAATGTAAGTAGGCAGGATGTAATTATCTAGATTGGTATTTGGCCAGGCACTCCTACACTTGCAATAACTACCATAGGGTGTTTAATGACCGCAAGTGCTCGGTATCCTTGGTTTTACCTCTTACATAAAGATAGCGCTGGTGATCATATCCTATATGGTGGTTCAATAGTGAGTCAGCAGAAGAATGTTGCCCTGCACAAATACGTGTTCATACAGTAACTTAGAATTTCTTTGGAGGTCTTCCATGCAAATACTGTAGACCCTACTACTAACCCTACTTACCTTGTGAAATCTAGTGAGGTTACAGCCGTAAGTAGTATGGTTCCAGATAACCATGCTTGCATATGTTACTACAAACAATACGGGCTTTAGAATCTTTATAAATAATTTTGAAATGAAACAAATGTATTTTTACATTGCATCTCAGTGACAAAAAGGTTTTGTTGTTGTTGTTACTTAGTTATTCTGAGAAAATCTAATGGCAGACAGCCACTGTTTTGGCAATGTAACATGATTTATTGAAGTGCCTACCATATGCCTCATCCAGCCTAGCTACCTGTTGTAAATTTTGTTTTACAAAAAAAGGGCTTTGAAATATGGTTTCTTATTTTCAGATTCAAGTACGAAATCCAAAAGTGTGTTAATAGGCAAAGTTTGTTGATCTGTATACTTAAGGTTATTATTGATGCTTCATGGCTTTATAGTCATAAAAAGAAAGAATGAATGGGGGTTCTTTTGCCCCGGTTATCAGATTTCAGGTTTAAAAAGAAGGTGACCCACCCTTTTCAGTAATTCGGCATGCAGGGTTCAGCTGTGGGTTCAAAAGCAGGTTACAACTGGCTAGTCACTGTGAACTTGGAAGTGCCAACTGTGCCTTTAAGTGTGTTATATAACCTATCTTTTGGTTTCAGTTTTCAAGTACGTCATCATTTCAGTGTTATTTAGATTTCCATATATTTTTTTTTAATCCAAACAAACCTGACCTCAATCATAAGGTTCCATGGCTCCAAATAGCTGAGCTTTTCTAATATTTTATTTTGAGTGCCTACGTTCAATACTTCATCGCATAGATATGTGCTGCGGGCAGTGCCAAATACGGGGCCAGGGGTGTCCTCAATTATCTTCAGTGCTCACCAGGAGAGGGCTCTGTTCTGCATCCCATACACAGGCAAAAGTCCCACTGAAATTAGTGCAAGTTTCGTCTTTAAAGCTTGCTTGAGACAAAGTTGGCTAAGAGCAAAGGAAAACCTGCATTTTCCAGCTGGCTGTGCAGGCAGAATGAGGTGTGCCTGATAATTTTAATTTGCATCCTGCAATTATACCAGGATCTTTCTTTCCTTCCTGGGAGAGACCTGCTCTGCTTCCAGCAGGATACCATTTCTTTATGTTTCATGGAAGTTTCATGAAGTTTCATTAGGTGAATTCATTCATTAATTCATTCATGAATTTCATTCATGAAGGTCCATATATGGACCCTACCCAGAGAAAAGGCTGGGCCATACTTTTTTTTTTTATGAACCATGTCTTCCCTGTCACTGTGGGACACAAAAACTGTCTGCAGTGATCGAGGCTAGCACACAGATCTGTTAGCTTGCTTCTTGGCATGGTTTTGCTCTCAACAGTTACTGTTCTCCTAAAAAATGCCCTGGTGCGGTTCAGAGTGCAGTATGGGCCGAGGACCATTCCTGGTGCTTTGCCTGGTACAGCCGTCCTGTGCTGGAGAATAAGGGAGTTGATAATGTGTTTTAGCCTTACAGAAACGCGGCTCCGGTAGATGGCCTCAGGGCAGAGGAGCAATCCCTAGACCATTTCCTAGTGCAGATGTAGCCTGAAAGTCTCTCCTAGACCTGCTCCAGAGACAACATTGTGTCAGGTTGTTGGGGAGGTGGGAAAGATGTCGAGGCTCTGGCACGGGGGGAGGGCTGAGGGTGTGCCCCACATCCGTCCATGTTTATTCTGGCAGTACAACCTTGCTTCAGATTTCATTTCATCACAAATAAAAGAAAGAGCAATCCTTGGATGATTTATAAAAATGTGAACATTTTAACATGTTTCATTAAACATTAGTTCTGCTGCTTAGAGTAATTCCCTTGTACTTGCTTTTTAACCAGTTTCACGTTAAGTGTAGCTTCCCGACTTTCTGATTACTTCTAGGAATTTCAGCCATCTTTTAAGACTTCTGTCTGCTTATTTATATCCATTTACAACATTCTTCAACAGAATAACTTTGAGATGGCCACCATACTATTTCTATAAATCTATTTAAAGCACCCTCGAATTCTGTGAGACATAAACCCCAGCATTTTGAAAATAGTTTTTGGTTACATGTATAGGTAGCATAAACCAAAGATATGATATAATCATTTTACTGTCACTGATCAGAAATGGTCTGTGTAAGAGAGTACTTCTGTTTATTAGTCAGCTATCAGGCTTGTTGAGGTTTCCAGTGAAACCAATGGCAAAGCATTCATCAATGTCATTGTCAGCAGGATTGAGCTCGTTATACAATGAACTCAAATACAGATTCATGCCAAGAACTTTTTACTACATTGTAACATCATGCTGTTGCTGTATTGCATTATAATATAATAACATATATTCAGTAAAGAGTAATTGACCATGAGCTTTTTCACATCTTTTATAGAAGTAAAAATGTCATTGCCAAATGACGCTACAAATGACATTATGTATTACCGTTACACTAAAAATAACTTTGTTTCTTCCAGAAGCATGACTGAATTCAGTTCTCCTAGTGGTATAAGATTAAATGAAGCTCAAGCAATTTCACTCATTTATTTGCAGGTGGTGTGCAATAGAGGAAGGAAACACAGAAAAATTGTAAAATGAAAAGCAGAGATTCCAAAAAAATTATGTCAAAGAGTGTTTTCAGAAAACCTGTTTTATTTCAAAGTACAAGTTTCTTTCTCCTGTTAAAATGCTCTATTCAAAGACTTTGGACGTTTCTGAACTTGTAAATTACAGCTCCAAAAGTATATATAGATTTAAGCTGCTAGTTTAGTTGCAGCTCTCTAAGTATGGTTATAGGCAGAAAGCTGTGCACAGCATTTAAGGACCATTATCCTTCATTTTCAGAAAGTATTGCGATGTTGTCTTGTGTTGGGAGATTTCTGACCAGACTCTTCAGGTGTTAGTTTCTGTGAGGACCTCATCCTGAATATCAGAGATATCCATTAGAAATAAACTGTTTAGGTTACTTTAAGGACATTTAAACAGCAATTGTAGAGGTCTGTTTTGTACATGGCTGCGAGTTAATCCTAAGGGCAAGCTCCTTATTAAATCATTCTTTATGCAGTGAAATCTTAAGACATCAAGGAAGAGGTGAGTCTGTTCTGTTCTGGCTGTGAAGTAATAAACGTACTCTGAAAGAATCATTAATGTTCATGGCTTCTGCATTCTTCCAATGGGTCCAGCCTGTTTATGTTACATATTATTAGTTATTAATGTAGTTATTATATTTATGTTTGGTTACTTCTTAATGTTTACTCACAATCTATATATTCTGCTTGGAGGTCTTACTGCACTCTGTAAACAGAGACAGTCATGGTCCCTGCCCCAGGGATCTTACAAGCTAACCCCATGTAAGCTGCACAAAAGATATTAACAATATAATTTCCTCTGGCATGGTCATCCACCGGTTGAAGTCAATAGAAAGAAGCACTTCGGTTTTAGCATTAACTGGAGCATACCTTGATGCATGTCTGTAGCTTTTGTGTGGACTTTATTATTGTAATTACACAGGACTGCATATATGATGGAACAGGCTTTCAGTAGAGAAGCAGCTAATCATTTGATGTACTTTCTGAAACCATCAGCTCTGAGTTATAAACGAGATAAGGAGATGCTAATGTGAAACTATTTAAGACCATATAGCCTTGTTTCAGCTAACTGCACAATGTTGATACATCAAGAGCTATGAGAGCTACCTGGGCAGCAGTCAGCTGATTTTCCCAAATCAGACAAGTAGCGATTATGTGCCTTCCCGATTCCATTTCTGGGGGAGAAGAGCTTGTCATACCGATTGCTGTGTGTGACTGAGTATTGGTGCAATGGTACATGCACATCTTTCTCTCCGTTAGTTTGCAGTGGGCAACAGCAGGTCTGGGACAGGAAAAGGACATTTTTGACAATGGTCTCCAAAGGAGTCCTGAGCAGGTTGAAACAGGAGGCAGAGGGGGTCCTCAAAACAAATGTGCTCTCCTGAACCTCTGCCCTATCTCACCCCTCTACCATTATATTCTTTTTAGCTCTAGTAACAAAGAGTTTAAATATTTTAAAGAAGTAAAACCAAATGGTGTAGGTTTTGCCACAGCTCCTAAGTTGTTCTGAGACGTACAAGTGGTTACTTCAGCTCTGGTTTCAGAGCATCTTTGTTATCCCAAAAAGCAGGTTTGTTCGCCTGGTGTGCAAAATACCAAACTACACACAGAGCGGAGGTATTTTATTCATTTCATTTTTGGGCAAAGATGGGTGCTGGGTGGTAACTCCGCAAAGCTAGCACCTACAGTTAAATGTGTCAATAACAGCTAATATTCACACCCCCCAGATAATAATTGGTTAGTTTCTTTCTTATTTCAACTTAAAGGTACAGCTCCCTTTAAATTTACCACGCACGCTCAGAGAGTAAGGGGCTTGCTTATTTGGAGGGGGGAGAGGTTCTGGCCTATGGGTTTGATTTTTAGTATTATAATAAGGATAGTTCAGCTAAAGGATGCTTAGTTTTAGTTCTTATCAACATGCCAATTAGTTGTTCTCCTTGACTATACACTTTATCACCCAGTTCTCAGCGTCTTCTGAGGCAGGATGTTCCCTTCTATCAGTCTCTCAGCTCTCTTCACGGATACAGTCGTAAAACAAATGCTTCGCTATCTCTCAGCTCTCTTCTCTGGCCGCCAAATTCTGTTTTGCCAGGCTTACATGGTTCATTGTTACTGCTTAGCAGAAAATTCCATTTTCTTCGGGATATCATCTTTGCTATTACAGTGAAAAAGAGAGGGAGCAGGAAAGAGACACAAGGGGTGTGGACCACAGATGAGAACAAAGCAGTTAATGTAACTCTCCATTCCTTGCCCTATGGTACACCTCCTCATTAAAAGACATGCAAAGTTCTCTTCCTCTTCACCTTTTGCATTAGTTGAGTACACTTGGGATTGGCCATGAATGTGAGTACCTTATTAGCATTTGAATGACCTGTACTGCTATGTAAATGAAACTGAAGATTGAACTTCATGTCAAAAGAAAAAAAATACACATATCCTAAAAAGTGGCAGCCTGTGTTTCATTTTCCCTGCCCCATATCCTGTTCTGGGAAAACTTTTCTCCACTTCTGACTTAATAAAAGCATATGCACATTCTGAGCTTTTTTTTTATATATATCTTTTTATTATTCACACTTTTGAAGCTCAGAGAGGGACCAATTTAAAGGGCCTAAAATCTGGGGAGAGTTTTCCTCTGGAAACAATTATTTTTGTTGAGGACTATTGATGAGGTGATTACCTAAGAATTCAGTGGTAGGAAATTGAAGAGGAGGCAATTTCTGAGTTTTGAAAGATCATCAATAACAAGCGAAAACAAGTCAGGTTTCTCTGTGGATTGTTTATACAAGAGTGGTTGTTGATAAATGAACTTCAGATTGAGTATTAGAGCTACATAGTGTGCAAAGTGTAATAACAGTTTTACTGCTTGGAGCTTGTGAAGACCGCATAGTTTACAGGCAATTTACTCAGCCTTTGCAAACAAATAGTAAAATCCTTACAGTAGTTCTCATCCTCATGTATCCTGTTAAAAAAGTTTTTCTTTTATTTTTAACATTTATCAATTTTCCTTGGGTTTTGCAAACAGGTAATAACTTTGAAAATAACTTCACTCTATTATGGATGGAGTTTAATATTACTTACTTGGGGGCGAGGAAGAGGAATTAATAAATGAATAGTTCTGTATCTTAGGTAACATAAACCATAGTTATGATGCTCAGATATGTGGTATCATGGCTTTGCTGTAACAGTGTAGTAGTTAAAGCTTGATCTTACCATAGTTTGCAGCAAGAAGAGATGCTGCGTTAGTTGTGTAAATATGCAGTTAGTTATGCAAAGTCAGAGATTAATTGACTGGTAAGGAGGTGGATGGGCAGTGGTAGAGCTCTTTCTTCAGTGTACCTTCCACATGATGTAGCAGAGATGTTTTCCCACATTCCTTCCAGATACCTTCATTTCTGAAGATGAATGGTAATGGCATTTGTATCATAGTGCCAGGAGAAAAAACAAGAACATCCTTGTATCAGATTTGTTTGCACCTATTTGAAAGTTTAAAAAAATGTTTTGTCATGGTGAAAGAGTTTCAGGAGGAAAAAATTAACAGAGGGCAAGTGAAGTAGTTTGCTCAGGTCTCCAGGAACCTTCTTACCTGTCCTGTTTGGTATATGCAGAGTGCTGTAAATGAACAGTAACGTCAAACAGGATTTCTGGAAGGGAGAGGTACTGCTGAAGTAGTTAATACTTACTTAAAAACCAGAAAGGTTTGAGTCGGAGGAAGTGCAAGGTTTGTTTCAGCAATTATTCTCAAGCAGAACAATCTGGAAAAACACAGCAGTATTGCCCTAATATACAGCCAAGTGACAGCCAGGAAGGATGGGTCCAGCTAGTTCCCTGTCGAGGAGGTAGATTTCCTCCATCAGAAAAAAGAACCACAAAAAGTTTCTCAGCCTGTATAGGTAGAAATGTGGGTTGGGTTTTTTTAACCCTAATGTCACTGATATTTTTATGAAAATTAGGGTAAGGAAAAATAAACTCTGTAATTTTAATTCTGGGAAATACTTGGCAATTAAAATTCTTACAGATTTTAATGATGGAGAAACAGGCCTAAAGAACAGACTTAAATAAGATCTTCAGCAGGAGAGAGTTCTTGGTTCGAATTCTTCTGAGGTTCTACAGTAGTTGCAGCTTGTATTATTATCTGCAAGAAATGCCTGTGGAAAGAGGAATTACACTCTTGTAACAGCTGAGTTTGGTGACATTTATAATGTTGAGATAACAAGGTGTTGACATTGGCCCCTATTTTTTCCCCTTGTGATCATGTTCTGTTTGAAGTGACTCAATATGTATCATATTTGTATTGCAAATACCACATCTGTAGTTTGTACACAAATGCTTAAGAGATTTATTGTCCATGTTACATTTAATTCTCTAAATTAAATATATATATTTACAGTTAAATTAGAATTTTAAGGCAGTTTAGTAAGATTAATAGATAGTGTAATAATACTTTACGTTTAGTAGAATTTCATTTAAGTTTAAGGCACCATTCTTTATGCCTTATTTTAGTCTCTTGAGAACTGCCAGTTCATTTTCTGTTGCTTTTCTCTGGGTTGTTTTTAAGTTTTAATTCTGGCATCTTCCACTGACATTGTAAAATAATTCCATTAGTATTGTCATAATGTAGAAGCTGCATTTTTTTAAAAGAATACTTAACAGTTTTTTGAGATTTCCCTGCCATCAGTGATGTAAAGTTTACTCCTTGTAATGTGCATAAATATTTCTAACACTATTTTACAGAAGACAAGAAAATAAAGCATGACTGATTCTTTTCAGGGAACCATATAAAGGCCAAGTTTGACAGACCTTGCAGAGGTACAGAGCTTTGGTGACCCAGGTACCTCATATCATGAGGCTGTAAACAAATCCCCTGTCTGCAGAAGCAGCAGGTGGTGAATGTTGTCAGCAAGACTTCTTCCACTGCCACAAGAATCCTAATCTAGTATTTGCCCTAGTGCTTGGGCAAGTTGCAAATACTAAATATATGAAAAAGCACACATGCCAAGAGTCAAGAAAAGAGGAAGAAGAAAACACAGATAAGAATCTTTCAAACATCTACAGGTTTAGTGGTTGTTTCTTTCTGTACATTGATCATAGTTATGCTAAAATTACTGTAAGAGGAGGGTAAGTTTGCAGCATTGGAAGTCTCTAATTTAAAAAACTTCCATCAACTGTAATACTGGCTTCATGACCTCATGGTGGTTATCATCTGACAATGTTATTCTGGAAACCAGAAATTGATTGCTACCCTCAGGTCCCATCTCACATGCCCTGTAGTAGCTGGGGTTGGGGAACCTGTGGGAAGAATACGCTGCTGTCACTCAGCAGTGGTCTTTCTGGCTAATTAAAGAGGAGCACTGACAAGCTCTGAAAAGAATCCTGTCAGCCCCCATCAATTAGAACAATGCAACATATTACATGAGCCCTGAGAAAAGGTTTTTAAAGAAAGAAAAAGCAAAGGTGGGCAAGTAAAGTCCCTGCAGGGATAATGGGATGCTCCTGCAGAGGCAGCTAAAGTGATGTTAAACATGATGCTGTCTTTCCCTAGCTTCCATAACAAAGCTTCATATCTATCACATAGATTTATACAACTCAAATTAACACTGCTTAGGGAAAACAGTAGAAACTTCCAGATTTATTCTTGCTTTGGGAAAGAAAATGCATATCAGTCCAGGGCGGGGCTCTGTTATATTGGGTGTTATATGACCATCTAATGAAAAGGAAGGAACCTTCCTGCAGAGCTTCAAATTTAAGGGTGTAGGAAAACAAACATAGACTAGTTAAAGTGCTTCCCCGGGGTGAAACAATTCCTCAGTACCAGTAGCTGGAACAGAACCTGTAACTCCCGTCAAACCATATTGGCCCTGTGGTACATCCTGCACTTTAAGTATGAGAAGTATAATAAGTAGGAATTTTCATTCTCAAATTATTAGGTTATTTTTTCTAATTTTCAGAGTTACAGAATAAGCTGGATCCCTCCTCTTCCCAAATGCAAAATTATCTTCTGTTCTATATTGCCTCTTGAAGTGTCATGGCCCTCCAGGCTTCCTTGCTATTACAGTTGCCATTAACTACTAGCATAAATACATTGGATGAGACTGCACTTAGAAGAAAGCAAGGACCATTTGTGATATAAGCACTACAGCTCTGTTAAAATAAACTATCATCATGTTAACAAGCAAAATGGATGGACACTCTCATGCACCTTTTTGCTACAGGTAGTCACTGTAGCCTTGTATAAATACGTATTAACTGATTTAACAAATCACAAGGCTAAAAGAATTGTTATTTACATAGATGAACCAGCCAGCACCTCATGGCTTGAGCCACACGCTGCAGTATACTTCAGTGTTAAGAGAGAGAGATTGCTCCTATGATGGATCTCCGTTTCTGCTAAAAGCATATAACTAAAGAAAACACCATGAATTATAAAAGACCTCTTCCTTATTCTTCTCACATACCTCCTTTGAGGTACTTACCTTTTCTGAGTCAGAATGGAGACCAATGGCACAGCTCATAAAATGAGAAACTGTCCATATCTAAGAGATGCCTCATAAAACTTAGGGCACTTGGCTCCATTCATCTTGTATTTCTGTTTGAGGGGTGGAGGAAAGAGGGTAGAGGATTAAACGGTATAGTGGGAGTAATAATATGACTGCCCTGGGTTAATTTATGACTAGGGTTTGTTTGTTTGCCAGTTTTTCAAAGTACTTGCCCAAGAAGCTTGAATGGTCAAGACAGCTTGTGTAGTCAATAGTGCACAAGAGACTTAAGGAACTGGTGAGAATTGACTCCTCAGCCCGACTGACGAGGTACCTATTTGCCTTGGTTAAATGGAAGATTGTCTTCAGCATAATTTGAACTCACACTTCTGGAATTGCAGCAAAATAACTTTACCACCCTGCTGGAAAACTTGTCTAAATAGCTGCTTCTGCTGAAAATCTTGGCTGGAGTCTTTAGCTACATTGTACCTACCTCTCCATTATTGCTGGTACCAGATTATTTTGTTTTCTCTAATATTGATGTTGATTCTGCTTAAAAATGAATTTTGTATCCCAGTCATCCTAGTTCTTAAAATCTAGACTGCACTGAGAAGGCCATATTTGGTTCCTATATGTAAATATTTAATATTTTGGTACATCTTCTAATCTTCTTACTGAACTTTCTACCATTAAAGTTACCTTAAACAGTCTCATTAAAAATCCTTTTAAGGCCTTTTAAAACCAGCAACACATAACTTTTAATGTGGAAAAAACTCTTGAAACCATACAGTCCTAATTGTTGGTTTAATCTAATTTTTCATGTGGTAAATTAATCATTTGTAATTTGATGAACACCAAAGGTCCGGGGTGTTTTTCAGCCTCCATAAAAATCTTCATTTTGTTTTTATTAAATATGGAAAAGGTGCTTTACTGCTAGGGCTGTTCAGCCTTTTGTTTTCTTTCTGTTTCCATCTCTGCAACACATCTTTTTATTTTGCCCTTCAATACAAAAAGCTGTTTAATTTCCATCCATGCACTGAAAAGTCTAACTGTAAAAGATTTTTATAAATTCTTGTGCTTCTCCTTCTTTTTTCTTCTTTATTTTAAAATCAGAGAATTAAAAAAATACAAATAGTAAAGTCACCGTGAATTATTTAAATGTGAGTAAAACCCTTTTTGCTCACTTACTTCTATGTATAAAGTGTATGCCATCTTTAAACAACTGAGAACTTGAAAGCTTTACTTGTTCACTCAATAGTGTAAATAGCTGTAAATCTATACAAGTTTGCAGTCAGCAAAGAACTGTGGAAGCCTACACAGCATATACTAGCTAGTGTCTCCTGTTTAACGAACAGCCTCTGGTTTTTATATCCGTAAGCTCACTATTAATGTCATGTTTTGCCATTATTTCTCAGAAAAAGAAAAAGATGAAACCAAAGAAAGGAAGGAATTTTTCAGTAAGGCAAAATAATGGAGACAGGTTCTTTAAAATAATTCTTGAATGCATAGTGTACCTTATACTGTAGCTCTTGAAGTGCTTTGATATTAAACTGTTTCTCAAACGCTTCTGCAACATAGAAAAGAGTGGTCCTTTTATTAGCTTGAGTATGAATATCAACAAAAAACACGTGTGATTAAAGGCATGACTGTGCTAAGAAATTTTCTTAGATTTTCTTCGCCCATTAAGTAATTCGGTAAAAATGTTGCATAAGCAGTGCCCTCCCTGTGTTCCGCTCTCCTGAAATTAGTCCACTTTCACCTCATATAGCAGTGGTCCTTGCACTAGGTCCCAGCATTATACTTTCTGTCCCCAGCAACCACCTTCACCTATTTCTGGCAGAAGCAAGTCTGAAACTGCCATGAATTGTGAGGGAAGATAGATTCCACACTAGAAAACAACACTGAAACCATGAAGACAAGTGCTAGAGACAACATTTGGCAATTTCATTAATATGTGCTTGCAGAGGGAGAACAGGATGTCCCAGCACAGAAGGGGAATCTTAGATACATTCCAGGGAACACTTGTTTCTTAAGTTTCCCTAATACTGGTGAAACCTGAGTTTATGGAAGAAACCGATACCTTAAAGAGTGATTTTTTTTCTCCCCAGTACATGTGACCCATAACACATAGAAATTAAACAAGAAAAGCCAGAACCACTTATCGGCAATCATCTGAGAAAAGGAAATAGTGTAACGTAGCAGCTCTGAATAAAGAAATTAAAACCCCACCACTCTATGCATTTAGAAACACAGGATAGGAAGTCCTGGGCCATGTAAAAATCAAAGGCAGAAATCCCATTGACTTCTCTTGGATCGGAATTTCACTCAGCAGGAACTTTGAGTAAGCAAAACGAAATTATCTACATGCTAGCTAGGCCAAGACGTTGTAATTTACACTTGTGAAAGTGCCATGCCATTGATGCATCAGCCCATGTATAGTGAAAATTCGATATGTATTTTAGTTAACATAGATAGTTGTAGATCCTTACATGAATTATATGAATAGTGAAATCAAAGGCAAATGTAACTAAGGCCAAAGCTGTAGCAAAACATCTGCATGAACCATTTCTGCAGACTAGGTTTGTTTCTGTAGGACAGAACCATGTTATACTCACACAAAGCTTAGCATAAATTCTGTGTTCTCCAAAGAAGTGCAGAACTGCAGTATCCGTGTGGTGTTTGCATAATGCTGAACTGAGGAGTTTCATCCTCTTATCTGAGTGACATGTTTGCAATCTGAAGAGCAAGAGACAATTCTAAGCCCATCATTATTGTGGGCTATCTTAAGTACACTTCCATGCCAGGCAAAGTGGAGGAGGACCACTTACAAACATGACACTCAGATAAGATGATTAAACACCTCGGTATCATCGTCTCAAATGGGACCTTCACTTTGAGGAGGACCTCCTGCTCAAAAAGCACCTCCACTTTCCTGCGATGGAAGTGTACTTAACACAGCCCACAATAATGACTGGTTTTGTAAGAACAAGTGGTAAAAGTGGGCAACAGCTTAACCTAAGATCTCCACTGAGGCAACTGTGAGTTTTGCCATTCCCATTCAAGGAAAAGTTATTTAACACAGGGCTGGAAAAAATACAAGACTACAAAAAGCTTTGGCCATAAAATTGTAGGTATCTTATTGTAGTGGACTATTAAAGTATTGTAACATGCAAATATCTTAGCATTCATTAACACCCAAACCACTAAATCATAGCATATACTTATTAGGTTGCACAGAAATCCACTATCTATATAAAAATCCACTTTATATAAAACTGGGTTTAAACGCACTGCTGTATAAATAAACCTATTAATGGAATATGTTTGCTATGACTTTATATACTATGACCAATAGGCAAGTGACAGAAGAATGGAACTAATAAAAATGTGCCAGTTAACTTTTTTTCACTTCCTACTTTTGCCAGATTTTGCCTGTATTTTATCTGCTTGCAGAGCAGTACTGCAAATACTTTCCCGTGTGAGTAGTTACAAATTATCAGGGTTTGCAGACTAAGACCCTTTGGCTGTGAACTGTTGGCAGGGGGTAGGCTTGGCTTTGGATTCCATGAGCTACCATGCAGGCTGCTGGCTCAGTATGTTATCATAAGCTCTGATGGCTTCCTCTTTCCTCCCCAGATTGGCCTATCCAGTGCTGTAACATGTTTGCCACTCTAGCTTAAATGTGTCATGCACTGTACCAGCCCTTGAATTTATTAACCGCAATATGGAGCAAAAATTGGAAAGAGAGGTTTTTAAAAATAAAATCGCCATGAGGTACTTACCATCTATTAGAGAGAGACGCACATGGTGAACATTCCTCTGTATTTCAATACCAGTGTTACATCTCAAGAACAATCACACTAATAGGAAACCCCATTAAAATATTTTCCCACCACACAACCCTCCAGCCGGAGACCGTTTCAGACAATGGTTTCACTTTTTAGTAATGATATTCTTAGCAGTCCCATTGTTCTAAACTGGTCCCACAGATATCTAATTTTTAGTAGGATAACACACATTATTATAACATATCAGAATTTTTAACCAGAAAATTTCCCTCTGACTTTACAGACTTAAGGGCACTATGTCACCATATGTGGTTTCTTGCATTTTTCTGACTACTGTATTCTAGAACTAAACAAACTTTGTCACACCAGCCTTATCCGTGACAGATTTCCACTGCCTGGGGGTGTTTATGGACAAGAAATAAGCAGTCTGTTTTAACTCATCAGAACGTGAGCCTAATGAATAGGCTTAAAGCCTCATCTGTTTATTAGTATTTTATTATTTGTTAAACTGACTCATGGTCATTCTTACTATAGCAGTGCCTTTCTCACCACCGTACTTAGCTAATGGCCTATCAACATTTCCATTAGAAACTCTTTTGAGAAGTCGGTGACTTAGCCGTGAAAATTTACAATAGCAGTGCCGACCTAGAATGCTACTTCCCAGATGTGGTTTGGATATTTTTATTAGATTTTTAATATGAATGCATGTATATGAATGCTAGTGAGGAATGTTAATAGCCTTATTTAAACCAGATAAGCATTGCACAAGTTTCAGCTCCCTGTTGCTTAGCTGGTGCACCTCAGGCTTCACAGGCAACACCTCTATTATTTCAGTTGCCAGGTTCTTTTAAACAGCAAGGTGCCTTAAATCAAAAACCAGGGATCTACTATCCGCTTGAAACTGGGCCCAAGTATGCTCACAAGGTTCACGAACATCATGACGGGCCAATTCAGACAGCGCTGCCAAATTTGCAGTCGTTGGGGACTTCCTGATGTTTATTAGTCATATTCCAGTGTCATGCGGTGTGCAATATGAGCTGCTTCTTGCTGACTGCAAACTCCAAAGTGGCGTCATGAGCCCTCTGGGGAACGCAGACATCATTCGTTTTATTAAGGAGCTGGCTGGGAACCATCACACGTTCTGCCCACTTCTTATTTAAGAAGAAATATCTATGTGCTCTTTCCTTCCCTCTTTCTTTAAAAATTAAGTACTGTAATCAGTTCTGAATACTTTCCTCCTACTACCGAAAACAGAGCCTGTCAGGAAATTTCTTCAACTTTTATAGGAGTGGAAATGTTTAGGAAAATAATATTCAACAGCAACCACAATGGTCCGGTCTGATTGGAGGGCTGTACAGATGTATTACAGCAAGTACATCACAAAGCAGAGGCAGCTGGTGCTAACAGGAGTAGAAGAGTAAAACCCCTTTAACGTCCCTTCCCCAGGTTAATCTGCATCTACTGAACATTTCAGTACAACCTAATGGTTTTGAAAATATAGGTTTTCATGAAGCTGCTGGGAAAGCAGCTGTCCTAGGGATGCCGTGATGTTCTTCCCAAACAAGCCCATGTTCTCCCCAGACATGCCCTGACATAATCCAAGCATGAGCTACCTTGGGTCAAACCCATGCCAAGTAGCCTGCTAGTACTGGGCAATGGCTGGGCAATGATCAGGCCTGTACTCTGCCACTGCTTTGTGCAGATGTAGCGATTGAACTCAGCTCAGTACATTAGGAGACAGCCCCCTGAAACAATGAGTAACAACTGCTTTCTGCTGCAAAGCACATGGACTGGCTCCCAAGAGGTTGGCTTTGCCGACTTCTGCAGGGCACTCAGACCTTCTCTGGGTGGTACTTTGTGAGTTTAGTCTCGGAAGAGGTTTCATGGAAAGAATCACCTCCACACCAGGTTTTGATATATTGTTGAAAATGGATCAGTCTGTTTTATACTGATAGTTAAACTGTCTTTAGCACTGCCTAAATTGCTTGTATAGTCAAAATCCATTGCTGACAACATAACGACTGTCTCAGTTGGCAAATTATACCTGGGAGCACTAAATATCACAGAGTCAGGCCCTGGGTGTAAAACCTGTGAGGTACAATCATCTCTTTCTTGATATGTTGTCTATGATGTATGTAATTTGTGCTGCTTAATACAATTTGACATTTAAAAGAAATAAAATGGGATTAATTATTAAATGTAAAGCAGATTAAAAATATATCAACATGCAAGTAAAGAATTAATTTTAATGTCTTTCTAAACTATTTGAAAAAGATACCACTCTAAAATGCACTATCTCAAACTATTAATTTCAAAATTAGATTCAAGCAAGCATAAGGCTGCCTTCATCTTTCTTGCTTGAATTTGATATAACCTTCAGGCTGAATATTCTGCTTTACAGATAGTATTTACGGGAATCGAAAGATAATCTAATGTTCTTATAGGCACTCAGACTATTCAACTGCTATACACTTATAAAACAAAATAAAAATAAGCACTGGAGTCAAACAGGAAATAAAATTTCTGTTTCATGCAGTACTATTTCAAGGAAGAAATAAAATTTCACAAATTGTCCCAATAAAAAACTTTCCAAATAAATTTTTGCTCTGCATAACAGAAATTTCAGATTTGAGAAATCAAATGTGGTAGAGAGAATTAAACTACTTCATTTTACTACAAAATAAACTTAAAAATGGTGCTGGAAGAGACTCCATGAAGTCATCTAATCCAATAAGTGTAGATTTACATAAGTGCACATGGGGCTGGAAGGCTGCTGTTAAAAGGCTCAATCCATCTCCCCTTAAAGTCAATAGAAAGACTCATTTGAATGGGAGTTGAAATATGCCCTAGAGCTAGCTACTGTAAAGTGGTAAAGACTTACTATAAAATGCTGGCCATATTTTAATCATACAGACCCATCTTTTAGGAGGGGCTACTTTGGAGAGTAAATGAATCCAGTGGGAAAGCCTTTAGTTCATTCAGCTCTAAATACCTACATGTAATATTCTGGTATGCACTTTTTTACAACCTTCACATTTTTCTCTCTAGAAGGATTGTCTGAGTTAACTAAAGGAGTTAAAAAAACATCTATGATGGTGTAGGATTTCGTGGCTGAATGCAAAGATCATTCATTACTATATTTTTTTTTTTTCATTCCCAGGTTAAAAAACAGCATAAACTCATTCAAAGTTCACACTCCAAGTTATTTTTTTTTTAAGATGTCCTTTCTGTGATTTTTAACAGTTGCATTTTTATTATATATTTAGTCGTTGCTCTGTAGATGTTTAAATATATTTTGGTAATTCTCAATATGTGGCTTTTGCTGATGTGAGGACTACTAAATGTGTAGTTCATTTAGTTCCTCATTCAGTTAGATAAACCATGGCTCAACAAAACTGTGTTACTATAAACACACCATGACACGTCAAACCTTTTCTCCCCGGAAAACAGCATCTTTAATAGGGCCATTGCTTAATGTTAGCTGGCTGAGCCCCAACTCTGGTCCCAAGGCCACAGAGATGACAAAGCCTAGGCACCAAGTAAAGTAGCATCAGGTAACATGAGAAATAAGCTCCACTCAGGTTTCTTCAGGTACTCCTTGTCACATCAAGTTACATGAAAGGGAGAGCCCATGATGCTGTTTGGGAATTTGCCTTTATCAGGACCCCTTTTAGTGCAGGGTCTTATCTAGGCAGTGTGTCCCTACTATGGCACAGTCTGTCATCTTCTCCATGACCCTATTTCCCAAGTGCAAATAGGAAGCAGATCATAGCTGAAAGGCAGCCAGGAGTGTCAGGAACATGAGTCTTGGAGCCAGAGGGTTCTCCCATGCTGCTCTGTGACGACATGATATACAGGTGATTCAGAAAGTAGAAGCTGTTCTATGGTCCAACAAAAGTAAAATGTGTATTGGCAGGAAACTAAAGGACATGAAAGAAAAGCAGGCTCGGTTAAAAAAGCTAATTGAATAAACAGATAAAATAACTGCTGAGTTAGACCTTTAACTTTAGCTCTCGGAAGATGAGAGAGGTTAAAGTGCTCCATTATGCCAGGCTTACTTGGACACCTTTACTGTTTGCGGCAGCCACACAGGAGGAGCTGCAGTCTTACCCTGAAAGCATAGCGACCACATGCTCTATGTGCAAGTGTTGCACGATACTCCCAACAGCAAGCATTGGAAGTCCATGTGAGTCATTGGCCCACATTTTGTAATCCCAGTTCACAAGCTATAAATAAACATGTAATTGATCCCTCTTCACAGAACAAACTGGATGCCTTCTGTGTCAGCTTTATGGTAGGAATAAGTTTTTCATTTTCTTCCCAAATATTCAAGGGTACTTGACCAATTTTAACTAGTTAGAGCAACATCATTTATTTCTTTAGGAATAAATGGAGAATGGAGCCCAATAATGATTTCACAGACTGTTTTGCAATATTTTTATACTTTTTATTTTTTCTTATTCATAAAATTCAAGATATGAATTCTTATTTAGTTGTGGCTTTTTGGCCCTCCTGATTGCTTGGTTTTCAAATCTTAGAATGGTTTTGTTATCCTTGATTGCATGCAAGGCATTTTCTGCAAGAGCCTTGGACTTTGGCACAGTCTGAACTGGTGCACAGCAGAAAACCCAACTGGTTTTCAGCATTTGTGGAGACTACTGATGGTGTGCTTCATATTGTCAATGTTCAGTGCCTGGGCATTTTTACAGGGAGAAGTAAGAAGTGCTAGATACCTACTGCATCTAGTAGGAAAAAAAGTAGGAAGAACAGATGGGTAGAATTTGAAGCCATTCAAATTGAAACCCACGTATTTTGAAATGTAAGGGGTGTTTGTCACTGGAACAAATTCCCACAGGAAAAAATACCTGCACCATCTCCTTATATCTTTCTAAACAAGTCTGGATGCTGTAGTCAAAAATATTATTTTGATTATGAATTATAACTACAAGGAATTATATAATTTATGTCCTTTGGGGTCATCATCCCTCATTGCCCCTTCTAGATGCAAAGTCTGTAAATCTTGCACATTTGTGATAATGTGGGCAATAATAATTTGATGGTTTACTGACTGGTTAGATTCCTGCAAGAATTAAAATTTTAATACAACTGAGGTTTTTGGTTTTGTTTCATTTTGTTTTATTGGAAGCACCACTTACTCATCTTGAATTTATTTAAATACAATAAATAGTTATTGTTTTTAATGCTTTTATCTTATTTACTTGGCTAGCATCCCTCCACAACAAGTAGCCTGAACATAATTTAGACAGAAATGATAACAAATTACTGTGTGAAGGATGTACCTAGCAGAATCTTTCTAAAGAGGAGAGAGGCTTTACACCTGGGCTTTGGACATGCAATGCAACCACAGTGGAGTACTGGTGGGATTTTCAGGGTAAGATGAAGTTCTGAGCCCAAACAGATTTGCAATGATCAGATAACGTTCTAAGAAAGATTTTCATGGCAGGCCTGAAGATTAATCCCTAACACAATACCTCTCAAAGGAAAAGACATGCATAAATAGGTAGAAAATGGAGTGTTCTCCTTTTACAAAAGGGGAGCAGAAGCACCCAGAGCCTTCCCCCAGGACACATGGGCATTCAGTAGTGAGCTATGAGCAGAATCCAAACCATGCCTTAACGACAACCCTATTAACAAGCATTATTGTAACTCTTTCTGTTATTACAAACAATTATAGCAGGTCTGGAAAGAAAACTAAGGGAAAACAAACAATCAAGTTTATCAGTCTGTTTTATTTTATCTATTTCAGTATAATTGCTATTACAATGTACAAACTCTGAAGAGTACATAAAATGTTTTAATGATCAGGGCAGAGGGTTACTAGCTAAAGAACAATTAAGCCGTCACTTCCTAAGTTGCCTGTTATACATTCACATCTGGAGGGAAATTGTACTCTAAAGGATAAGCCTGCAAAGGGCTCTTTGGGAACACTGGGCGGTGCTCTGCCTAATCTCAAGCATCCTAGGGCCAAAGCCAAAAAAGAAACTTTGGCCTTGTAATTCTTTCCATGGCAGTGCCTGTAAGGCAGGCACCTCGCTTCAGAAGCACAACGCACCCACCTGCCTCAGCGCCCGGAGGAATTCACAGCAGCCGGCACGCTGAGCAGGGCAAGCCTTGAGGACGTGGCGTATCTTAGGTGTCAGTACTTTCTGGGGCACAGATGCCTTACACTAGCTGCAGGGCAGCAGAATTCAGAATCTCCCCTCCTGGAGTGAGGTGTTCATGTATCTTTTTTATTTTTTCTTTTTTGACAACCAAGGATTAGTTGTTTCATCCTTACTGAAGACGTCATAGAAGGAGCTGGTGGTATTCCCTGTGTTTCAGGAATCCCAAAACCTGGCAATATACTGGGAGGAGCAAGGAGCAAAAAGTTTGCCCTCAGATCTGTGTTTGTGTAGGAACTTTTTTCTTACATCTGTCACTGTTACTGGTGAGGTGCCCCCAAAGGCTTTGCGCAGTCATGCTCAGAGGCGGCGTGCGGCAGAATCTGCAGACTTGACAAAACACATATGCAAGGAAGATCCACAATGTGTGATATTTAGTGCACTAGAAACTTCTCAGAGATTTAAGAATGTGTATTAGGCTTTCTGAAGTGGGATAGTTTGAGGCTGAAATTAAAATACAACAGTGAAGTGAGTCACTGATGCCACATTTACACTGAGGTGACCCAGGCAGCTGTGAGAAGGGAGAGAAGAAGAGGACAAGTACCCTGAACTTGACCCAGAAGCACGTCTATGAAACTTCACTATCTTGCTCCTTAACCAAGTACACACTGTAAAAATTATAGGTGAAATAAACTGGAATAACTAAAGAGGCATTTCAATATGTACAGGCTTAGAGCTGATCACTGTCATGCATCTCATTCCTTCTTTGTTATTAGTCACTCAATGGTTTGAGTACTCCCCACTCTGGGTTCAGTATCTTCCTTTGCATCCTCAGGAAAATGTTACAACACCCAGATCAGAGGCTGTACCGGGAGAGAAAAATAGATATTTTAATTTACTGGTCTAAAGAAAGGGAAAGTGTGAGTACAATCAGACATAATGGCAGGCCACCTGAGATAAGGAAGGAAGGAAGCCCTGGATTCCAGTCTTACTACTAGTGACAACTTCATTTGAAAGAGCCGGAGCTGTTTCAGTAGGAGGGAATGAGATATTCTAGGACAGCCTGAGATAGGCAAAAAAGGGTAAAACTGAAGTTGTGTAAGTACTTTTACCACTGCTAACCTCTTTGGTGGCCATAGGTGGGCTGGGCTTGAATATTTAAGAGTATTCAAAAACTGGCTACCAGAGCAAAGCTCATTTGAGAGCTCAGTGAGGCAACAACTAATTTACAAATCCCATTAAGCTTCAAGAATGAGTAAATTACCAAGTTGCTTAGTCCTGTAAAAAAGGGTTTCTGGGCATATCCAACAGCAGATTTTTGGCTGTTTAGAAATTTCAAAATAAAACATTTAAATGGGATTAGGCAAAAGCTGAGAAGGAGGTTGAGAATCTCTTTGGCAGACTGAGGTCCTGGAGGGTGCAGTTAGCCATCTATTCCTTCATGAATGTGGCTGTAGCTCTAAAGTGGCTCTGTGGCACTCCCTGTGAATTTGTCACATCCATTGTTAGGTCTGAAAGCTGGACATGTTAAGATCTGAGTTTTTCACTGAATAAAGTGATTAAGTTCCAAGCTCTCCCCTCCCCATTCCAAATAAAATGCAGATAGCTTTAAATGTGTTAATTCTGATTTAGGAAATATTTAGCCAGGATTACCAGTTCTGGGCACTGAAAAACCTGGATTCAAACAAACAAAATTGCAAAGTTCCTTTAAAAACCCTTAGTTAAGAAAAATTATAACAAGGGATAGGATCTTTTCATTGCCCCTTTGGTTTTGAGTTTTTTCCCAGCATTTAGTACCTACTTAGTTTACACTGTCAGGCTCTTCTTGGCGAGAGAAGAGGAGCTAGAAACTCAGATTATTGATTAAAAAAAAAGATATCCTCTCAAATTTGCATGATTTTAGGGCTTAGGGTCCCTGGAAGAACTCTCTGAATATGGTACAAATAGTGATGCAGACCTGTATTTTATCTCCTAAGGGTTAAGGCTGGCACTTCTTTCTCAAGGGAAAGCAAAAGGATGCTATGAATTTAGGTAAAATTGCCATTGCTGTGCTGGGGAAGCACAGAGAAGGCTTTCTCTTGATCCCAGTGATGGAAGAAATCCCCCTGGAGCAGGCGAGAAGGCAGGCATCGCTTTCCTTCCTTTCTTGGACACTGGGCCAGCCAAGCTGTCTGTCTACACAGGTGGTGTGATTCCCAGGGCAGAGGACAGCACAGAACTGTGTGTCTTCTCTTACCTAACCGGGTTGCTCCTTGGGTTAGGAATACATGCCCTAGGAAACTCTTTGAGGTGCTTCCTACTTATATTGAGGCCCTGCACTACCCTGAATCAGCCAAAATCTGTAAGGTACAAGCTGGCCTTGAGTGATGTATTACAAATAATGCACAACAATATTCTTTCAGAAGGGATGTCCTCCTTTCTGTAACCATGTAATTCCTTCTGCTATTAATGGGAGCTGCTAAAAAGGGAGGATAAATCTCAGAAAACAGTGACTACAGCATGACGCATGTGCTTAGTTTGGAGTGTGAAGTGAATGCAGTATGGCCACTTCAAGGGCCATAAAGCAGTTGAGGAAGGTATTATTTCCCAGGACCACCAGAATTGAATCTAAAGGTCCAGCAAACATTTTCTTTTCACTGTATACTTGTCTTGCTACTGACTCCAGTGAATTTTTAGTTCAATGACTCTAAAAACCTGAAAGGGAAAATACTCCTGCCATTATTGCTATTACAAATTACCAGTGATGTGAAGGCAGAAGGTAAGCCATACTGAGAGTTGTAAGCATCCTGCTTTTTCACCTGTGGTGAAAGAATTCAGTGGTTTTTAAGTTTCAGGGAACAAATGAAAAATTTTCAATGCCTTTTTTTTTTTTTTTTTTTTTTTTATCCCACAGGAAAAATATTCAGGGGAGTGGAAACTTTCCATAGGAACACACCAATTCAGTACAATATTTTGGGGATCTCTCTAGTCCAAAATTTGATTTCTTAATCAAAACTAGAGAGAAACTGAAGGAAATGTTGGGAAGAGAAAGTAATAGAAACCCCAGAATAGTAAAGAGGAACTTAATGAGACACTGACTTGGACAGAGAAAGACACCAACTAAAGACTCTGCTCCACTTAGTATTTATTTGTTACATAAAACGAGATGGTTCCAGCAGGAGAGGCTTCTTATGGAATAAGTAGTAGCCTATTCTTTAGGGCTGTTCACTTTCAGATAAAGAGGAAAGCATAAAAGGAACTGAAATTGCCTCTCGTATGCATCCCAAGCATCCAAAACAGTATATTGCTATGATGGATCACTTTTGACTGGCTTTTCCTTTACCTGATTTTATGAATAGACCTTCAAGGAATCTTGATTTAATGGTGGGAACATTTATGAAAAGTTTCATGGGACAAGAAGTGTGTTTCCTGCCCAACTCTGCAGCAGGTGTTTATTCTGTAAATTGGGAATTTATTGCAGTGTGATAGTCTGCAGTATGACATTCTATTCCTAATACTACAAGCAAAGTTTTCCCTACAAAAAAACCCTAAGTGAGCCTTATCAGAAACCAGGACTGTCATAATTATGAATGTCAGGATACTCAAAATTAGTTACAACTTCAAGCTGTGACGGAGCCTAAAATAGCAAGAGCTGCTGGTGATCCAAAAATCACTCACAGCATGTCCAAGCTAGTATTTGGCAGAGAGCATATGCAACTTAAAAAAAGAACATAACCCTTTAGGCCCATGCAAGCAATTAAGCTCTTTGTGGAAATGTCAGGCCATAAGTATGAAAAGACCTTTCAATTGTTTACATACAATTTTTCTCTAATTAGTGAGAACTGATTTTAATTTTTCCCCCTTCATTTTTCAAATAAGACCAGATGGGCTTAAGTTTGGAGGGCAGCTGTTCGGTTTAAAACCAAAAAAAAAGAAAAAAAGAGGTGATTCTTGCCAAGTCAGACCCCATGATTCTTATAGTGAGGGGGGTACAAGTAAATGCCAATCAGCTTAGCAGCATTGAAAGATACGTAAGGAACTTAGCCTGGGAGCTCTGCTGACGACGTAAAACAAGAAGACATTTCCAGAAGTGTCTGTCAAACAAAGTATAAAAATAATCAGAGACTGATGGCACAAGTTACTGACACTCTAGCTGATGTACAAGTGGGTGAAATTTAACAGCACTTTGATAACTTTAATTTCATTGTTGCAGTGCTTCTTGCTAATGTTCTAAATGCAGTGATCAGTGACGTAAAAATATATGATATGGCCATGTTTGATGAGAGCTACCTCAAAATGCTAATGGGAAGGATTTGTCCTTCATCACACAAACTGTTAAATCACTGCTGTCATATTAACTTGTGCTGTCTCTGCCATCTCTCTGCTGCTCTTTTATCTGAAAGACAATGACTTATTCCTCTGTCTCCATCCACTCTTCCTGCTCCTCTGAGTCTACAGCAACGTGCTTTAAGTCTTGAGCATGATGACACCAACACTGTCTAACTGCAAAATAGGTCAGTAGAATGTGAGGCAACTGTCACCTAGCTAATAGTCAAGACTGCATGTCTTTGCTCCTGGAGTCCTGCCTCAGCTTGGATTCATTAGGAGAATGCTAAGCTAGTCCCTTGACTTTCTGTGCTTCAGTCTGCAAATTGAGAACAGTATTTATCCATAGCATTGGAGAATGCAGAGGCTGCACTAAATGGTAGCTGTTTGAAATCCTTGGGTAAGAAAATGCTTATATAAATTCGAAGACTTAGACAGTCCATTTATAAGAGGGAATAAATAACATGAAATATAGTGATTTTATTTTCTTAATTTCTTTTATTCTCAGCGTCTTTCAAACACCTTCATGCAGTCCTGCTAAAAAAGCCCAAATGTAGGATCTTATTCAGATTTTTTTGTTATAAATATGTATCCTGAGAGGTTATTATGTTAGTCTGAGCTCTTTTTAGAATTTAGATGCATTACCTTTGTTCACTTTTCTTCTGCGGTCTGTCTTATCTATTTGGATTGGAAGCTCTTTGCAGCAAGGGCTATTGTAAGGTGTCTGTGGTACCTAATGAGTCAATCTTATTTTGGCCCTGTTGGCTCTGCCATAAGACATAGTGTTAAAAATTAATCAATTTAGTGTTTAGATTTACAGCTACAGTCTGATGGAAACTTACAGTCCAAGGGACAAGTGATATCCTCTTACACTGGCAGAGCCTGCAGAAAAGTGTTCCTCTCAGTAGGTCAAAGCAAGAAAAAAACCTGAGGGAATGTGTGTGATGTCAGTGCTGTTGCAATGTAAAGCTGAGACAGAAGCATACATCTCCAAGAAACAAGTAATAAATCATAGAATCATAGAATGGGATAGGTTGGGTTGGAAGGGACCTTAAAGATCATCTAGTTCCAACCCCCCTCCAAAGCCCCATCCAACCTGGCCTTGAACACTTCCAGGGATGGGGCATCCACACCTTCTGTGGGCAACCTGTTTCAGTGCCTCACCACCCTCAGAGTGAAGAATTTCTTCCTCATATCTAATCTAAATCTACCCTCTTTCAGTTTAAAGCCATTACCCCTTGCCCTATCAATACATGCCCTTGTAAAAAGTCCCTCTCCAGCTGCTTCCTTGCAGGCCCCCTTCAGGTATTGGAAGGCTGCTATAAGGTCTTCCCAGAGCCTTCTCTTCTCCAGGCTAAACAATCCCAACTCTCTCAGCCTGTCTTCATAGGAGAGGCGCTCCAGCCCTCTGATCATCTTTGTGGCCCGCCTCTGGACTCACTCCAACAGGTCCATGCTTGTCTTATGTTGGGGGCCCCTAAGCTGAACACAGTACTCCATGTGGGGTCTCATGAGAGCGGAGTAAAGGGGGAGAATCACCTCCCTCAACCTGCTGGTCACGCTTCTTTTGATGCAGCCCAGGATACGGTTGGCTTTCTGGTCTGCAAGCACATATTGTTGGCTTATGTCCAGCTTTTCGTTCACCAGTACCCCCAGGTCCTTCTCCTCAGGGCTGCTCTCAATACATTCTCCACCCAGCCTGTATTGGTGCTTGGGATTGCCCCAACCCATGTGCCGGACCTTGCACTTGACCTTGTTGAAATTCATGAGGTTCGCATGGGCCCACCTCTCAAGCCTGTCAAGGCATCCCTTCCCTCCAGCGTGTTGACCGCATCACACAGCTTGGTGTTGACAGCAAACTTGCTGAGGGTGCACTCAATCCCACTGTCCATGTCACCAGCAAAGATGTTAAACAGCGCCAGTCCCAATACCAGCCCCTGAGGAACACCACTCATCACTGGTGTCCGCTTGGACATCGAGCCGTTGACCTCAACTCTTTGAGTGCAACCATCCAGCCAATTCCTTATCCAGCGAGAGGTCCATCCGTCAAATCCATGTCTCTCCAATTTAGAGACAAGGATGTTGTGTGGGACAGTGTCAAATGCTTTGCACAAGTCCCAGTAGATGTTGCTCTTCCCTTATCCACCAACCCTGTCATAGAAGACCACCAAATTTGTCAGGCATGATTTGCCCTTGTGAAGCCATGTTGGCTGTCACCAATCACCTCCTTATTTTCTATGCCTTAGTGCAGTTTCCAGGAGGATCTGCTCCATGATCTTGCTGGGTGCAGAGGTGAGACTGACTGGCCTGTAGTTCCCCAGGTCTTCCTTGGTTTGGGCACCCATCCTTTGAAGGCCCTGCAGACAAACCAAGGAGGAGGGCAGACTGAACAGTCTCTTTCTTCCCCAGTTTTGAGCCTCAGAAGGCAGAGTGGAGATACTCTACAGCCAGTGTTTTAACACCTTTCTAAGTCTTTGCTGAGACATGTTTTCCAGAGCAGACCCAAACTGTGCTGAACTTGGTGGAATGAATCCCAATTTGTGCTACTGCCTCCTATACCACTACGTTTTAAATGTAAGCATGAATGAAGGGACTCTCCAGACTGAAATGAACACTGAGAACATCAAAGTAGATCCCATTGGATCCCTGTGTTTATTGTACTCTTTGTGAGCGTAACCACTAAGTGCTACCTTTCTCTTCAACTCCCATTGAATTTTGTTCCCTGTTCCCATTTCTTCCTATCATGTTACTTGCTGTATCTTTCTTTTTATATATGAGTAAGCAACATTGCTGAATATTAATATCAGTCCAGGACAAACAAACCAATATTTGGCTGATGACTCAAAAGGAGGCAAATAGTGAGTTCTTGTTGAATTCACTAATAAAACTGCAAAAAGATGGGATCATGAGGATTCTCCATGTAACGTGGCAGCTGGGGATGGGTTGTGTTTCAAGGCATCTTATGAGATTGGAGTCTCAGGATGATGAATTATTTAGTCCTGTGAGGGACTAACCACAAAAATATTCAGCATTCACACAGGCATGGGTGATGATTTGGTTTCAGAGGTTATGTATTTGCCCTAAATATCCAAAGAATTGCAAGTTCATAACAGTGATGAGAAGCTGGCCAGTTGAAGAAGCAAACTGGCGGTTGTCCTGAATGAAAGAATGAATGGTAGCGTGTTTGAAATACCAGAGCCAATGCTATAGCACAGAGTAAAAACATGTCTTTTTCTGTATTGGCAGATGGACATAGTTGTGAATGAAAATATCAGTCTGGAGAGTCTCTTCATTCATGCTTACATTTAAAACGTAGTGGTATAGGAGGCAGTAGCGCAAATTGGGATTCATTCCACCAAGTTCAGCACAGTTTGGGTCTGCTCTGGAAAACATGTCTCAGCAAAGACTTAGAAAGGTGTTAAAACACTGGCTGTAGAGTATCTCCACTCTGCCTTCTGAGGCTCAAAACTGGGGAAGAAAGAGACTGTTCAGTCTGCCCTCCTCCTTGGTTTGTCTGCAGGGCCTTCAAAGGATGGGTGCCCAAACCAAGCCCATTTCACACATATTGCTGAGAAGCAACTGGATGGCGGTGACTTCCACTCATTAGCACCAGCCTGGCCTAGGGCTGACCGCGCAAGCCCAAAGCAGAAAGCTCTGTATCCCATTACCAAAACCCTGAACCATCCAACTCACTTGACTTCTCATTGTATAGACTATAAATAACTTCATTCCAGACATTGTCAGGTGCTGCAACAGGGTGAAGGCCACCACAGAGAGGAATATGCTCTCTTCAAAACCTGTATTCAAAAGCTTGCTTTCAATTTGTACGTGCAGTGCTTTACCTTGAAGGCCACCTGCCAGAGGTGGTGTTTTGCTGACATGGCAATGGATGTTGGCTGTTTTTTGACTACGAAACAGTGTTTCCCTCAGGCTTCGGGGGGGAAACAATGACATACCCTCCCAAGGATTAGGGAAGCCAGGGGGCTAAGCAATAGCACACAAGTGCCAAGGAGCTTTCTTTGATGTATTGGTTAGGACTCCACAGGAATTCCAAGGCCAAATCCCATGGATCATGGTGCTGGCACGTGGAGGAAGCTTTCCCTCTGGCTTCCTCACTACTCAATCTCTTTTGCAGAGGCAGCACTGGCATCAAGGTTGCTGGGCTGCCCTTGGCTCGTGGCCAGCACCTGCACACTGAGCCCTGGGCTGGAGGTGACGGACCACAAAAGGCTTGCTAAAGCTGCTCCCAGCAAAGCTAACATATTCTTCACTCTGAACTTTCATTCCCGTAAGAGCAGTGGTCTCGCTGCTTAGTGCATTAGTTTATTGATGCCTCCTCTCACTAGCGGGCTCCACCTTCAGCATGGCCCATCCTCCTGCATATGGCAGCTATACCAGCTTGTCTACTTTGCCCTGCTTGTTGCCTTCTCAGTAGCCGTGGCTAAGGCAATGGATGTGGGTGGAGGGACATCTCCTAAAGCCATCTTTCCAATTTGCAAAACCTGCAGCCTTCCTGAGGCACATACCTTTGCAATTTCCTTTGTACCAGGCTTACTTCAAATTCGTCACCATGGGGTTTGATGCCTTTTGCTCTCAGTGTGCTACAAGTGGCTTAGGACACTGCTTTCTTTGTTGAAAGAGAATAGAACTGGACTGACATTGGATTTTATTTTGTATTATTTTCATGCAGAAATCGAAATAAATGTTGTTATAGCAGCTTGGATCATTTACATGAACACATCATTCCTATGGAAGCTACATAGCTGCCCAATAGAGTGATTTCGGAGGTTGTATTTTAAGATCAGTAATGGCTAAATTACAGCAATGGCCACACTTGTGTCTGCTTTCTATCCCAGTAGTAAGTTACCTAGAGGACATGACTAAGATTAGAAGATGAAAAAAAAAATGTGGAGAATTAATATAGACATACCTTTAAAAATAAAGTATTGCAGTATTAGCAGAGCAAGTCCTGCTTAGGAAGGCTTTTAACAGTTATCAACAATTCTTTAGAAAACAGCCACAGTTTACATGTGCAGCCAGTTGCTTTCTAATTGCTACAGCAGGCTACCACTGGGAAGAACAAAGGAAATATTTAGCACATTGTAAATTCTTGTGCAGCCCTGCCGAGTGGCTGGAGTTCAGATTACACGTTTATAACCAACATTTGAGAGCAATTTCTCCTCTACTTTGAGAAAGTGGGTGGGGAAGCTGTTTGACACTTTCTTCAAATGCCTGAAGTAATGTGTGTCTGAAAGAAACGCGAGTTCAAAATTCTCTTCCACTTGTCTTTTGATTCAGACTTGCAATGTACTGCAATATATTGAAATCAGAAAAGCTTTGTTAAAATCAGAAGTATGTGCCATTGTCTTTGCTGTTATTATAACTATTAGCTTCCAACTTTACTGCTATTGTGGATTATTTGCTGAAATCTTGCAAGCTGACCAGTATGTATTCCCACCAATGCTAAGGCTCTTGCAAATGCTGCAGGAGGCTGTGCTGGTAACTGGATGGGAGGTATTAGTCTCCCTGAGTTGGTACTTAATCATGTCTGTGTCTTGTGAATGAGGTGTTGAGGCTCTGACAATTGTAAAGATTTCATGATCTAGGAGAAAATATGCTAGTGCCTTGGCCAACTGAAGGCCCCCTTTAGTTTAAGTTCTAGGTGAATTCAGATGTTGCTCAAGTTTCTCTTAGCTTCACATGGATAAGATATTCTCCATTAATTGTTCTTAATGAGAAAGCAATATTACTGTCTACTCAGCAGCTGCCAGTAATGTACAAGAGATGTAAGCAAGGGAATCTTCTGTGTTACAGTTATTCAGTTTGTATGCGGTACTTTGGCATGCTTTTTTTTTTTTTTTTTTGGAGATGGGTTTGTCAATACTCCAGTATGTCAGCCATTATTACAGCTACAAATGGGACAAGTACAGCAACTTGCTTCCCCCCCCCCCCCCAATTTACTTAAAAATGCAGCACACTTGGAGCTGAAAAATTGGGACTCCCAAGTGCCTGTAGCCAGATTAGAAAAGAAAATAGAAAAATGAGGGATTAAGTATATTTTTTAAAGAATTACTTTTCACTGTTCTTGACAGTACTGAGTCTACATCCTTTGCTACATGTAGTATATATTTTACATTGCTGGTCTTACAAAAAATTCAGCAAACATTTGTATATTCTATCTAAACAGCTTAGTACTGATGTGTCAGAGACACTGTCAGTATCTCATTGAAAGAGAAACAATACCTTTGTCCACCAAAAGTCCTTCACCAACCTCCAAGTATATAGCACTAAAATAATAATGTATTTACCTAGCCTATTCTCAGTCACTTGTATACTGGGGGATGTATTCCTATGTGAATGAGAGCAGCAGACAGTTTAATCATACTAAAATCTGTAGAAGATATAGAAATGCAAGGAAAAGAGTGCATCTGTAATGGAGGGAACAAGGACGAAAGATGATGTTGCAGATGTTGCTTGAAAAACACAGGATGAAATCATAGTTCCTGCCACAGTTACCTTAACTTCTGTGTTATCTGATCATGATGGGTTTAGCTATAAAACATTATAGTCACACTAATGCATTAGCTTGGATTCAACTGTTTATCCAACTCTCTTCAAAGTGAAAATCATTAACTAAGTGTATCCTTTAAAAAAATCTTTAACTATCACAAAATTCTGAAGTCTGTTAATTGCATTAAAATAACGTGTTCAAATTGTTCCTTGTCAGCCCTTTAAAACTAAATTGGGGATAGCTAATGCAAAACAGTCCAGAGAATGAAGACAAAGATAGATGTAGAATTCTCCAGTAAAAATAATGTACAGCAATTGTTCTAAATCATAAAAAAAAAAAGAAGTTACTGAATAGTTTAAACCCTGCCTTTAGCTTCAAGAAATCCTAGTGTTCCACTTCTAAAGAAGATTTGTTTCTGGGATAGACATCTACAATGACCATAGCACTGCTTGTGCACAAACACAGCAAAAGGCTAGTTGATACAGGGACTGATCTGCATCGACAGGAACTTGGGTCTCTAACTAAAAGCAGCCACTGGTTTAGTATGGTCTGGCACCATCACTGTTACTCTATAAAAATTAAGTAAGATTAGGTAAGCTTTTGAAAATAGTTTAGTGGCAGGAGATATAGCAATCCTGCATCATTAGAGGAGAAATCCCAACACCCGACCATTACTGGGAGATTTAAATGTTTGAAGCAGCAATACAATGGAATGGCTGAGGTGCTCCATAGATGTCTGTTTCTATTTATGTCTTTCTATCATCAGCTTCACACTCTCCACCCCCACACACATTACTCCTCTTCCACTGAATAAATGGAATATTTCACCCATGAATAACAATGTTCTTTCACTAACCTAAAAGTGCCACACAATGCCTTCACACCTGCAGCATTTATAAATTGCAGGTCCTGTGGTCATGAAAGGAACTTAATAAGCACACTTCACAGGTGAGACGGCTGTAGGTTAGAAGCAAAAAGTTCTGCTAAAATCTGCTGTATTTTATCATTACAAAACATGTAGTTTCCCCAGCCTTACTCTCCTACAGCCCACGGTCACAGCAAAACTATTTCCGTGGCCATAAAGCTATCTAGAGGGCATATTGTAAATGCATTTACTTTTATAATTTGTTGCCAGTTTGGTAATCCACGTTTATATGAAATTGCGGAAGTGGTTTAAAGGTTACAGAAATATGCAGACTAGAGAACTGGACATGGAGGGGCTGCCCCCACCTTCTGCCATTAAATGAAACGACAGATGGATGAGACCTTCTATCATGAATGTAACTGGTACTTTTAACAATTGATGTTATTGCCACTCTTTTTCCATTCATGCTTCATCAGAACTTTTCCTCTACTTCCCTGTCTCTCCTCACTATTTACATGTTGTGAAGCACTTGGGTCTCTGTTTGGAGACCCAATCCCGCAAATACTTCATGTATGTGAAATATGTGTTTTTAATGTGTGTTAACATCATGGTATCTACTTGCCTGAGTAAGGCAAACTAGTTGAGACTGTGCTGATGACCTGCTTTTGCTGATCTTGTCAGTCCTACCGTTTTCATCTTAATTTCCTGTAAAGCAAAGTATAAGCCTCATGCAAAACAAGATAACATTGGCTCCTTTCCTTATGTAGGACAGTTGTAGTAGAGACACTCAAAGGCTCTTGGATCTCTTTGTTTTCTCAGATGACCCTAAATTTCTTCTCCTTTGTCTGTTCTGGTCTTTGTAGCTGTGACTGTAGGATTTTCCAGTGTTGTGAGGCATAAGGGTGAGGGGCAGGGAGTCTTAAAGAGGAAAATATATGGCTGGATTAAAAGATGACAAGGCCTCCTGAGGGCTCTGTGTCTCTGTAGAAGATCAGCTCCCATTACAAATAGGAAGTGGAGCCTGACAGGGTAAAACTGAACAGGGAAAGCGGCAGCCGCCCATGTGCACATAACATATATGTGCTCTGCAAGTGTGTGAATATATGCATGTGCACACAAAACAGAGAATATATATTAAGTAATTGATAGAATATATATAATATCCATCCTTAAATGTTGGGATTTATATCCATAACCATGCAATATTTAAGTCTGTGTAAAATGTACATTGCATTTGGAAAATAATTGCCTACTATCCTTAGTTTTTAACTGTTATGCTACATCCCATCTGGGAAGATAAAACCTTGCCATGGTGAGCTGCAAGAGCCATGCATGGTGAATACTTAAACCCATACAGAGCCCTAAGACATGAGGAATTTGGATGCCAAATCAGCAAGCATCTTAAATAGCAATACAATAAGAAAGATGAGACCTCCTGATGCATTAATGGAAAAGCGGTAAAAAACCAGTGTCTTTGCTTTATGTTATTGCTGTTTTGCCTGTTGGCACACTATCCCAGCTAACCGTTGTATGCACCAGCAGCCCTTGAGTTTTTTCCTCCCAGGAGACACTGTATAAAGCTAGTAACGGACATGAACCAGTCAGCCAGTATACAAAGACGTGAGGAACAGCCCAGTGAGAGTTGCAAGAGACTTGTGCAGGAAAGGAGTTTACTATCTGCTGGGCTCTACCAGAGCTTGTGAAGGTACATCTGATGATGAGAATCCAGGAAAGTCTTGCAGCTGGTTAGTGGGTCAGATGTTTTTGTGTCACGCGGGACTGTTGGAAGCATCAGATACTAAGTGATCATGTAACTTTCAGAAGCCTGAAGTCACCACCGTCTGTATGTCAGCTCCCTTTTGCTGTTGCCATTCCTCCAAAACAAAGCTCATATTAAATTCTTTGAGTCTTGGCAGAACACAGATCCCCAAACCACACTTATCCCATGACCAGTGATGAGTGTGCAGTTCTATTGTTGGAAGCAAACCACTTCAAAATACCAAAACATACGTTTTATGCATATTTTCAACTCTATTCTATGTGAACAGCAAAATCTTCTTTTGCCTTTTTTTTTTTCTTCCTTCTGTTTTTAAGTTTTTAAGACTTCCATGGTGACATCTTGGGTAATTTTTATCTTAGAGATGAGTACCTTTTACACAAGTAAGTGTGTTTTGACATCAGTTCTTTCTCTTGCCAGGCCTAGGAGTTCTGGGTGCAATGTGGTCCCTGAATTAGTTATGATGTCACTGACACTTAAAACTGGGCATTTTTCTGTCCTGGTTTAGGTGTCAATGACATCATCATCTGCTGCAGTGGAAACAAACCCCTAAAATTTAAGACTGGGTATGTAAATTGAGGAGTAGCTGTTTTTTGAATATTTTGCTTTAAAATGTAATATTTAGTCTAGACACAGATTCTGTTAATGGTTTGGGATCACAAATGTTCTGTGTACAGGAGAATTGCTGTTAACCTTTAAGAGAAAAGAAAAAAAAAATTCAAGGTTATAAAATGCTTTTACATACCTGAAAACAAGAACTGCTCCTTAAGGAAACAGGAGTGTAGATGGTTGTAGAAAATGGTAACTAACTGCCTCATAGGGCAGACTAATCCGATTTGCTTCATTCAAGTTTACCAAGGAAATATGAACCAAAATCACCTGAAAATCTTTAAAATTTCTGACTATGACCTCTGAAACAAGTGGTGCTATGCCAAAAAAAAAAAAAAAAAAAAAAGGACAAAAAAGAACAATTGGATTCTCTCTCCTGAAAGTTGTGTTTCCAAAATACACTCAGCTTAAGCCTAACCCAACCTCTCACCTTGATCTAAGTCATCATAACAGCTTTGGAAAAATCCTAAACTGATTTAAAAGAATTGTCATATTAGCAATGATGCTAGCTTGTCACATTTATGAACTAAATTAAAGCTATTTATTTGGCACACTTTCTTTACAGACTTTTTACAAAAATACATAGTTCATCTGCAGTTCATCTGCCTGCAGGGCACAATCTAGTACCCACTGATCCTAATAAAGAAAACATAACCAAAATAACTAGATGACGCCAGTTCAAGACAAGACCATCTCTGAGGTGCTTGTTGCCAATGGAGCAAGGAGCCCCCATCAGAATCAGGATTCTAGGTTTGAAAAGCAGCTGGTTTCATCTGGGGCAGCAAAACTGTAAAAACCAATCACTTTTTCATTCTCAGATGACCTAAAAAGGACTACGGTAGTTTAAGTACAAAAATGTGGTCTTCCATTTCATGTGACAGGGCTATTACGTCTGCTTTGATCACAGATTTCTGAAAGTGTTTTTAAGGAGATTAAAGGCAATTCTATAATTTTCAGTAGAACACACAGTGAATTAGATACTGTCCCCACATGGATGCTGCTGTTGTGTTTCTCTTGGTTCCTGTGCTCAGACTGCTAATTTATCCAAGAAGAGTTTAATGTAATGTACATACATAAACCTTTTTCAGGGTGGAAGCCAGAAACCTGATGGATAAAGAGTCAAGTTAGGAAGTGGGAAACGGGGGTTAAAATCCTGTGAGATAAGCCAGGAACTGAACCTTGGTCACAGATTTCTTTGGTCAGCACTCAGACCACAGTGTTATGGTATAAAGGGAACATGAGAGTGGTGGAGTCCTTCTCCAGCCATTTGAAAGAAGCACAGAAAGTGCTACTACGTTTTATGGGTGACTGTTCCTTACCGCTGTGCTTTAGGGGTGATTTTATGCAACGTATTTTAATGAACCCCTCAAGGAATTTGGCAGAAGGTTCCTGGATGCCAGGCAGGCTTAAGCGTGGAGGTGGAAGTGAGCAGTTAAGCTTTGCTTATTAAGAATGAGACATTTTCTGTATAGACAGAATAAATGTTTTCAAGTGTTAGGCATCTTTCAAGTTACCCACATGTTGCCTCAAGGAGTCACTCAAAGGGAGTTTTCAGAATCCCAGTACTGCATGCAGTTATCTACATTTTTGCCTAAGTCCCTCTTTAAGTCCCCACGTCCTTGTATGCATGAGCACAGATCAAGACAACACCACTGGTTGAACACAAACCTCATTTTTGACAGTGCTTATTTTAACTTGGTGCAAAGTGACACCTACTGTCCCTCTATATTTGTATTATTATCTGGAATTTATTTGTGGTGGGTTTATTTTTGTTTAACAGTAACGCCTATACTTGTGTAGGAGCATCTTGAAAATAAAAAATAAAGACAAGACCATCTCAGAAACATCTGTGTACACTAGCCGTTAGTATTACCATCACTCATGGATATCCTCACAGCAACTTCATGCCTTAAAACTTCTGGAAGTTGATTGATTGTTCCCAAACTACTACATAGTTTTAGCTGATTAACCACATATATTTTTTGCCAATATGTCTGGCTACCTTTAAGAAGTTAGTGCATTGCTGGCCATATTACAGAAACAGATTTTTTAAGGATTGGAATCAGATTTGGCAGTGAAGGGTTCAGTTGCAAATTCATAGGTGATCTTAAAATTTCATTTGACATAACAGAAAACTCTTTGCAATGGAAAAATAAGAGCCTGGATTCTATTTAAAATGACATCTCCACTTGCAACCATTTTTTTTAAGCTTTAACATAAGCCCTCTCAGGGACAATGCTTGCTGAAATTTCTGGTATTTTCCCTGTTCATTTGAGATCATCTTCCTAGGAATGAAGTAACATCCTGTCTTTTTAAAAGCAGAAAAAATATCTGTTCAAAACGTCTTCTCATTGAAAGGTCTTTTGTCCTTTTCTTTGGCCTTTTCAGTTTTTAACGAGTTGTTTATATATCTCAATGGTTTGAAAAGACAGATGTATTTGTTGTAATCTTCCATGTAAGCTTTTTTCATTTCACTTATAAATTGCTTTTCCATATTTTAAGATGCAGTTATGTTTTCATGGAAAAATCACCAAAAAAATTGTGAGGAGTTATTTGTTGCTCACCATGAACTTCCAGATAAAGTGGGTATAAATTGCAGTAGGTAATAAAATCCCAACTTATAAATAAGCCACAATTTTATTGTAGAAATAGCAATTAAAACTGTGTTGTTCTGATTTATTTTTACTATAAGACTGTAATATATGAGTTTCATTTGGGTAACAGTTAGATAGTTAACAGCGTGCACTCTGTTTTGCTGAAAGGGCAACTCTAGGTACCGAAGTTACAGACCCCAAGCTGCCCAGAGATACAATGATGAACGGCCTCCTTATAGCAAAGGGCTTGCAGAGCCTACCAGGAAAGGCTGTAACCTATACATTATAAACCCGTAAGGAACAATGAAAGACAGAGATGCCAAAACTGAAACTTGTAACTGAATAACAATAATTTAAGCCCATATACCAGGCTGTATATCATAGATTTCTGCTACCTGAAGCATAAGCTTGACCAAAATAGTGTCCTTTTTTTTCATCTCTATAAACCTTTCCTCAGTTTACCATCAGATACGCTTTTAACTCTTATGGGTTTGGACAGAGTTCAAACACAGAGCCTTAACTGCATCTTGAGCCTTAGTGTGCAAGCAAACAAAAGGTAAAACAATTGTTTTGGTGGTTTAAACAGATGTGCAAATGTGTACTTTGTCTGTTGATTTGGAGCACCAATAAATGTGAAAGCTGTTTAACCTGTGACAGAGGTCCCAAATCTGACTTTAAAATCACCAGTGTTACTTGGCATTTCTTCACTGAAACAGGCGTTTCATACCAGAGAAAAATCTTTATTGTTATGACTTGATATGGAAGTGGTATCCATAAATATCCTAAGCATACACTTAAAAAAAGAACGTATACATACTCCTAGTTGGGAACAATCAAAGTCTGGTGTCTGTTAACCTCCCAAAGCAAAAGACAAAGGAAACCAAGGACAAGACAAAGGAAACCAAGGACAAACTTGCTGTTTGTGTTCTCTCTGGTGGCTGCGGTTAGAAGTTGTGAGATATTTGTGGTTTTGCTGACTCTTCTTCTGTTCAAGTCCTGCTTTTGTTTACATTATTGTTTTTAAATTGGATGTAGCCAAATAACAGCCAAAACTGACAGTGCTTTTGTCTGCATAGGGCTTAAGTACTCTTTAGGTTTCATCGTCATCCTCTACACAGAGCTAAGCGTCATCAGGCAGACCAAAACTCATGCTTTCTAGGGCTGCAGAGCTGGTGAGGCATTTACCATAAAATAGCAGGAAAAAAAAAAAGGGAAGGGAAGGGAAGGGAAGGGAAGGGAAGGGAAGGGAAGGGAAGGGAAGGGAAGGGAAGGGAAGGGAAGGGAAGGGAAGGGAAGGGAAGGGAAGGGAAGGGAGGAAAAAAGTAAGAAAAAAGACAAAGAAAAGCAAAAGCGAGTTTGAATTATCTAAGTGGTGGCTGGATTTATCCTAGTGTTATTTTTAATAAATTTAAGCTGATACCATTTGCTGAAAACTCTTCTCAGTTATCCCATTGTGTTGATTTCAGTGCAGTCATATGAAGGGGCTAAATTTCATCCAGTATACTACAGTATCCAGTACACACACACAGAACTAATCTACACACAAATGAATTATGGAAGTCTACAGTTAATATGTATTTATAGAAACATTCTTTTTTATTTAGCAAAATTGTTTTCAGTTAAAACAAGTCTCTTGTGCTCATATTTTTTGGAAGTAATCCCAAGTTTTCAAACCATGACCTAGCCATAAGGAAGCTGTTGAGAAAAAGAGCCAGGCGATGGACTACACTATTGTGAGATAAGTTCTAATATCACTGCCACATTATAAAAGTATCTAATGAAAAGATCCCATAATATGAAGTCAAGAGACCTCTTTGATTCTCTGGTGCATGTATTAAAAGATATATTGGTGTGCTATAAAATGCTACATGAAATACCTTGTACAGTTCTATCCTTTAACCATATAAAAATACTTTATAGTTCAGAGTATGCTGACCACATATGACATAGATATTATTAAATTAGCAAAGTGCTATGGTTTTAATGTGTACCTACTGTATTATTTTTTGTTGACAAGGAAACACAGAGGTCAAATTCTTCTCTTGACTATTTAGTTTTTCCATGACCATAAATGCGCTAGGGTATCCTGAAGAAGATCTTAGTTCTCTGTGTACTAGTGATAATGAAAAATCTTCATGAAATTTCAAATAAATGCAAATGCATTTTGCGTTAATGCAAATGCAAATGCATTATGCAAAAGCATAATGATTATGATCTTTTCTTTATTTCTACTGTAATTGTGAGAAATGGACAAATTTAATAAAGCAGTTCAGCAGAAAAGCAGTTTGCAACTTCATGATGGAATTTTCAGTTTTCCTCACTCAAGTTTTAAGTGATTTTAAAAAGAAAGATGTGTGTTTCAATCCTATTATATGACTTCTGTTCACTGAAATGGTCCCCAGGGCTAATCCTGCATGATCAGTATGGATCTGGGAGGGGAAACCCACCTGGAGGAAACTGGGCCAGCTCTCCTAGCAGAGGTTGGAGCTTTGGAATATAGCAAGGCCACACATTATGTTTACATCCCTTAATTGAAATTTAGTTCCACAAGGCTGTCATATGTGTAAGGAGAGAAGTAGAAATATGGCTTCCTTTACTGGTCATGTCTTCACAGCCATCACAGATGGTAGCAAGTTTCTCAGCTTTGAATCCCAGTTGTCCAGATGCGATCCTACTCTTGTCCTCAAGCCATGCAGTCATGACAGTGTGGCATGGTGCCTGAATCGATAAGCTCTGCCACAGCTTTTGGCCCATAGTGATAGGATAAAATGTAGAAATGATGCAGAATTGGGAAGGGTAACTGTCTTTCTTTCTACTCACCCATCACTGTGGAAATACCTGAACTGTTTTGGCTTTCTTATGAGAAAATATGAACTGATTGCTTGTTTGTTTGTTTTTTTAAATATCTTAATGACAGAGTCAAAGTTTTGGGTTGGGGATTTTTTTGGTGATGGCGAGGTTGTTGCCTCTGAAGATCTAAGAAACAAAGCTGAAAAAGCATCAAACCATGGCTTCTAGGAGTTTTGAGGACAGAATTTGAGGGAATATTGCACTCAAAATGTGAATTATGCTATAAAACATAGTGAATCCATTACTTCTTAAAACACAGAAGATTCAGGAACAGATTCCTTAGAGACCACTAGAGCTGTAGAATCGAGTAAGGGTATGTTATTGACTGCTATACTTGGTCACATGCTAATCAGACTATATGTATTTTAAAGCCCATTTATAGTTTAATTTATGATCAATTGCTCTACTTGTATGGTATTTAAAGGTGTCACAGACAGTTTGGATGTAATCCAGAAAGCAAGCAATGTTTTCTTCTTTCTCTAAGAACCAAGCAATGCACTTTTCTTTCCTTGATGAAAGATCCTGGCTCAGCAGGCTGAGCTGCCTCGTAAAATGTATATATGTCTGAAACATAAGAAGCTTGCACTGACAAAGGAAAAGCCAAAAATGAAATAAAGAAAAGGCAGCTAGCTTGATGACAAGCTGGCATGTTCAAATTTGAGGCTCAAATTCAATGTGAATCACAACCATGTGAATCTTACTCTGTTTTAGAATTGAAGCAGAGCTCAGATCTTGCAAACAGAATGATTCTGCCTTGATTTACACATGTGCGTAGACCTGCTCCAGTCCATGGGATTGCTTGCTTATGTGCAGAGCTATGTGTGGACTGGATTATCTGGGTAATGCCCTGGAAAAGCTTTCTGATTCTTTTTTTTCTGATGACTTACCATCATGACACTTTTCCATCTTTTGGAAAGGCTAACAACGGGAAGGACTGTTGGATATCATGAAAAATAGTTCCTATGAAAATAGAAGTTGGATAGATATTTCAGCAAGGCTACCAGTACTATTTTCACAACCCTTTAAAAATGCACGATTGTTTCTAAAGATTTGAGAGAAGGGTTTCAGTAGAAACAGGGCATCCATGGTTTCAATGTCTTACTGCATTGGGAGTTGGGGGGAGTGGGGGCAAGGAGAGGGAGAGGTAGGAACAGATTGTAATAATAAAGCCACACAATAGTATTACACATGGAGTTTAACATTAAATAAAGATTGCCCAAATTCCTACCTGCGAATGCTTAGCCTGGTGTTTGTTACACTTCCAAGTGTGAAAGAAAAGCCACAAACATTTATCATGATTGTCAGTAAGGCCCCCTTCTGCACCTCTGCCATGCTCTCCACCCCTTTCTCTGCATTTCAGAGCTGTCAACATCCGTGCTTGCTCAAGCCTCCATTTCTGGCCATTAGTGCATTACAGGATTGTTTTACATGGCCTGCCTAAGAAGCAGCAGCTTGATTTGAGTAGGCAGGGAAGGACTTTTAGGAGCTGGGAACAGTCCGAGCCCTGGCAGCATTCAAGGTATCCTCCCTGAGGCTCATACCCATTGAATTACCCCAACATACACTGAGCCCTTCACATGCAGCAACCTCTACCATGCACTGCCATTTTGGGGAATGCTACTCTGGCAGTTAGCAGTGTGCTGCAGTAGACTTAAGCTGCAGAAGTTGCCTTGCACTGAAGTCACAAGTCCCTTTTTCTCCTAACTGAGGAATGTGAGAAACTTCTCTTGTATCTTAGCAAATTCTTAATATGAATATTCTGTATTCATGTCTTCCTGCCCTGTTCTTTGCTCTTTTTTCTTGGGATTCAGCCCCTTTTCTTTGTCTTGTTTTATGTCTTACAGATTATCAAAGTTTGTTCAGTGACCATTCTTACATTTTCCTACATTTCATCATATACTTAAATATATAGTACAATTCTCTCAGAGTCTATCAGCAGGGGGAGTGCTTTAGGAATTAAATTATTAATCCTCATTATTTGTAACCCAAATGCTAGGCATTTACACAGAGAAAGTGCCTTTTGGATGTCTGAAAATACTGCACTGAGGAAGGTGGGTTTTTATGTCATGTGGACACAAGCGAGGTGGGACTAACTCTGGAGGGAAAGGGGAGGTCTGTGGAAACAGTTTTAGGAGCATCCAGGGATGGTGAAGACTCATCGGAATTCTGTCTCATTGAAATGAAATGAAATGCAAAAGAATCCCAGCAGTGAAGGTGCATTTGGCTTCTCCATTATTCCTGAGGAGTGCACTTTTCCCCAGTTCCTTTCTCTCTCCTAAATGGCAGCCATGAGGAGTGGCATTGTGCCAAGGTGCCCCACACTCTGGCCCACGGTTGCGCCTCAGCAGCTTGAGGTCCCTGTGGTGCCAGGTGCTAGCCCAGCACCCCTCCAGGGCCACCCTGTCCCACCCCACTGCTTGTGCCCTAATGGGGCACCACAGCCATGCGACCCCAGCCAAAATCAGGTCTCCAGCGTGATGAAGCTCAGCACAGCACTTGCTAGGTGGAGCTTTTGCTAGTGGCACCATGCATTGAGGGACTTAGGGTTGTGCTAAACATTCCAAATAAATCCCACAAATCTTTAGGGAACCTTCTTGTCTTTCCTGGAGCAGTACAGTAGATGCCACAGTGGTGGCATCTCCTGTTCATGCATTTTAGTTTCCAACTCAAGAAAAATGCAGTGTAGATGCTGCTTTCAGATTGAATTCTTTGCAGTACCTGTGACTGAAGGAAGGAGCTAGTTAACACTTACCCTGGTTGTGATTTTTGTGATGGAGCTAGAAGAGGAAGCATGTGGTTAGGATTATAAACAGCTAGTGAGGTGACAGTCTTCAGTCATTGTCAAACTGCACTCCATTCACAGCTAGGCATGAAGGGATTTCTTTTTTTTTCAACCACAGCAGCCCCCCTGAGGAATCTACATCACCAATCTATTTTTAATTATGGTGATTACTAATAGATGATTTCACTTTTGAACCCGGTTATTGTATTTGCCACTCTTAGTATTTCATAGCTTTAACTTACACTGCTTCACTGCCATTGGCTTTGTTTGGCAATTACACAAACAAAAAGTGCACCTTCACCCTCCTGTGTGCTTTGTGTCATCAACGCACAATAGCAGCCATTGTCCACATTTTGAAGAAGGTCTGATGCAGAAATTGGCTATAAGAGTAGCCAGTATTTCAGAGATTGAAACTGATGTTGCCTGGTTGCACAAAGACAACTAAATGAGATATCCTAGGGTTATTTAAGTAATTTTTTGTAGCTATCAATGACTCACCAGTTTAAGATTCAGGCACTCACTCCTGACCTCTGTTGTGGATTTCTTTCAATATCTGACCTTAGACTATATGATGATAGGTACTTTTATATTTGATAGTCACTGCAATTTTTAAAATAATCCAACTGTGTAGATACTCTTCCACATATACAAACATGTGCCTTAAGTATTAACAATTTTATTTTATTCTGCACCTCTGCTTAGATTTCTATAAAATTTTAAAATATACTGTAGGCTCTTAAGTATCTTCAGTAGCCCTTTAAACTATACAGATGTGCTATGAAGCCTGTATGTGCCACCTCCAACTCTGACTGTGACATGTATTGTGATCTCACAGAAAAATAGGCTGCTAGTTATTGTGGTACAGATTAAATTCTTTATTTGTCAGGGAGGACTGACAGGTATCCATGCGTTTATACTTCTTCAGTGCTAGTGTTATACAACAGGGAAGTTTCACTATCATTTCCCTCCCCATGCTGGGAGTTTGTAGGTGTTATCTCCTGCCTGCCTGCATGTGACCTCAGTGAAGAAAGAAAATTCAAAATGTCAGAGTCAGCTCAAACTCCCAGAGAAATGTACTATGGGACTGCCAACCCACCAGTGAAGTTTGGTTCGGATTAAATGGAATCATTTTATACAGATCTGTCTATAACAAAACTTTCCCAGATGCTGTAAAATGATATCATGATACTTCTGATTCTGAGCTCATGAAGAAGAAGAGTTGTACCATTGTGCATGCAGATTTGGTTACTGAGGCTTCTCTCTAGTTCCTATTTATACAGATAAATCATGTGCTCTTTCTGGAGTCTGATCCTTAGTCCCTTCTAAGGACTACTTGTATTGAGTGGGACTAAAATGAGACTTTCTCCAGAGCAAGAACTTGAGGTATGAGAGTCTTGATAATCAGAAATGAGGTGGGATGGGTGAAATAATTTTTGCACTTTGCTTCATCTTCCTTCCTTCTAAACTCAACCCAAGTTTATGCCTTCATGTACATATCACTCTTCGAAGGAAATGCGCAGTGAGACAGACACAAGTGTCTCCTCTGCAGCATTTCTAGCCTTGGCACCTTGTGAAATTTTGAGTCCCAGAGAGACAATTTTGGTGGTGGTGTCAACACACACTGACACTGGCATGACATAAAGACATATGCATTTAAAAAGGTTTTAGAAATCATTCCGTCTGACTACCTGTTCCCTATTTCCTTTCTGGCTTCCTTTTATCATGTTTGCATTTTGCTCCTAATGCAACATTTCTTCTCCATATTTTCCCTGATATCCCATCCTCCTCTGGAAGATCACTCCTTTCTAGGCTAAAAATGAATGTTCTGATCACATGGAAACAAAGGGAGTTGTGTCCCAGATTGGTGAAGGAAAGCCTGAATTTTTTGTGTAACTTTCAAAAATGTCTCAGTCCTTTGTTTCAATGCTGATACCATTGAAAGCTAAGGATTAATAAAAAAAAAAGAAAAATATATTTGTTCAAGAGGGCCAAACATCCTTCCCTCTTCTACAGGGGAGCCAATGTAAGGTGGCCAGCCCTACTGATACAACACAACTGTAATTATATGTGTGGAGGCTGCATAGAAATATGGAAGTGATTTTGAAATCAGCTATACCTCTAGTGAAGTTCTGCAGGCATGAAGTCAGGGAATTAACTGACTGAATGTTCAGAACCTAAATTTAGCCCAAATTGCATGGGTAAGCCACTCCTGATACAGCCAGTCTAGCTAAATAGGAGTAGTGGTCATGTCTGGGAAGTCTGGGGCCACAGTCTCTGGTGTGTGTCTGCCTATTGGTAGCGTATCACAGAGTTATCTTTACCCAGGCAAGCCTGGTGATTTTCATTCCCCTGCAGGAGTATTGAATATTATCAGTTTAAACATGGTTTTATGGTTAATAAGTACTCTTCATGCTGCTGGTAAGGGCCCCCGAGGGCCTAACAAAGATCATTCTTTGTTTTAAAAGAATCTCATAATGGTAGATTGGTCATTCTGATCACATAGACAGATGTGTGCCGTCCGAACGCTCCCTACCCCCTGCAGTCCGCAGCGTGCACTTGAGGAGTTCAATAATATGAACCTCACTAATCATCACAGTGTCAGTTCAGGTCACACTGCCACAGACTGAACGAGGCATCCCTGCGTTAGATATGTGATGGAGTCCTGTCATGCTCTGAAGTACAAAAAAGCCACGCTGTTCTGCAACAGCAGAGGCAGAAAGCTAACCCTGAAAGACACTGTGCCTTTTAGGACAGCTGTGATGTCTCCAAGGGTGAGGCCCTTTATCCCTATTTGTTTTGTCCCCCTTACCTGAAAGGTTCAAATCAGCTGCTCTGTTGCAAGTTTCAGCTTTAATTTTTAATTTGTGCCATTTAGAAATGCATGCAGTTTTCAAAGCAAAACACGCCATGGTTCTGGAAATGAGATGCTATGTGTTTAGGCATCAAATAGCCCAGAGGACTCTATTTAAGTGGAGTCCACTCATGTATTTTTCCCATCTTCCTATAATTTTACTGAGTGCCTGATCTGAGAACCCTTTGTTTTACCTTCCCACAGTCTTCACAGATAAAAATTTGCCACTCTCAGAACTGCTGAATCCCTTCATCACCTCCTCCAGCTCTTCACTGTCTAAACCTCCCCAGTTGAGTTCATTCATTCACCAGCTACAAAAATCTTCTGTTAGCCTTCTGCTTACAAGCATTCAGGTTCATCTTTGGCTGCCTGCCAAACCTGATGCTACTCATATCCCTAAGCATACAGCTCCCCTTTCAGCTATAAACTACCCAGGGATACTGTTTTCTCCCCTATTGCCAGCTCTTCAGTCCCTCTTTCCCCATCTGCACAGAGCTGTCCTTTCTTCCTTGCTCTCTATTTGACTACATGAGTCTGATAGATGCTAGCCTTTTGTTTTCAGAGTCCTAAGCAGATTTCTATAGCCATCAGTTGTTTCTCTGCTATTTTTGCCAGGACCTCTCATTTTAACTTTCCTTTTCCAGCAAATGGCCAGTGACAAGTGGACATTGGTTGGTGTTTTAAAAAAATCTCAGACAGTATTATTCTCTGAAGTGTCTCTTCCCTTTTCAGCCATTCTGCTTACTTCTGTATGCCTGCTTTTCAGCTGAGGTGTGTACAAGACAGTCCCTTTATTATTTGCTGTAGTATTTTTTAAGGATTTGTTATGCAGCTTGGAAAGTGGTGACAGTAAATCCCCTTCTAATACACCAAGGTCACTACAAGGAATGCTTTGCTTGTTGTTAGGCAGATAACTAGACAGAACTCAACAAGGCATTTGGCTAAAAATGCTCACTACTGACACATCTGCTTTATCCATCTGTTGTGGAGGAAAGGAGAGGCAGAAGGAGTTGTGGGGGAGACAAATTATAAAAAACCCAACACCTCAAATTAGTATTTTAAATTATTTGTGTTGATTTGAATGCAGAAGAAGATTAGCTGACTTTCTAGAATCACGGCACCAAAATGACAGTGATATATGAGATGAAAAATGCTTTCTAATACACAAAGACACTCTATTCCTTCTTCTGCTGCAGTGCTGTGTGCAACACAGAGACACCCAACATTTGGCTTACAAAGCTGAGCCAGAAAGTACTTTATTTTTATTCTTTCACTGCTCTGTTCATAGGCAGGCAATGGAATACTTTCTCCAACCTGGAGCCTATTTAAAAGCAGACAGAGCTTTTTTTGACTTGCACGTCAATTCAGATGTCTAAAAAAATCTCTTCCAAATGTAGTGCTCTTACACATGAAGAATTCCATTTAAAAACAACAAAAAAGAAGATTTAAATCCACATGATTAAAAAACACTAGAAGGGCAGTGCTAGAAATGGATGTGTTTTTTCTGACTTAAAGACAAAATGCATCTTAAAGGCCAACTAGAGTAAACTATTCTGACTTAAAAGGAAATGAGAAAAATTTGCCATGTGCTGTCTTACTCCTGAGAGTACTCACTGGTTGTGTTCAATTCACATTTTATAAGAGGCTCTCTGTATGGTGCTGTTGCCAGTGGTGTGTGACAATCGCAAAGGACAGTGATTTGCTCTCCTTAGAGCCCACATGATGGGAAGTATATAGTGTATAGTGAAGTTGACAAGGATGTCAATGGGAGCTCTTCAAACCTGTAATCTTTGATATTCTACTTCACACATGGGAACATTCTGGCAGCTAGGAAATCTGATGAAAGCTGTTGCTGATCAAATCTTCTAGTATCTTTCCCTTAAGAGTCTCACCTGCAAAACAGACTTTTTAAGGCAATGTCTTAGGAAACTCATGAGAACTTGCTCTCCAGCTTGTTGAAGCCAGGTGGACTTCCACAGGCTTTGGATCAGCCTGTTCACTGGATAGAAAGGGTCCTTTCATACAGACATGTTTTTATGTTTGGTCAGGATCTTGACCTGATTACTTAATCTCATTGTGCTAGACGACATACCCATGTTAGCTTCTCTGGACACCTCCAGCTCTGGTGACAGCTTGTATTTCATATTTGGCCCAACAGTAGACAGGGAGAAGAAAATTAATGACTTAAACAAATCCTTAGGCAACTTTGCATCAAAAATTAATTTGGGACAGAACCTCTTTCCTTTTTGTCACTTTGATGCCTGTTTAAGTAGCTCAGAACATGATTTTTAAGATTTATTGTACTCATTGGTGTTGCTTTTTTGAATCTGTATCAAACACTCAAAAAAGTATCAATTTATGATTGTAGCTTCAAGGTTGTCTAATTGATGCAATAATTTCTGATTTATTTGCTTGTCATTCCTTGCAAAAGAAATCATCTGGAGGAAGAAAAAATAATGTTTGTCAAATGGCTGTTTGGCAAATAGATTAAACTCATTAAACAAGATGGTTTTGAGTCAGAACTTCTCTGCAATAAAATACAGTTCTACCATTTACAAGACTTGTAAATATAGATCTTGGCTTATTTCTCCCCATTAAATACTATAAAAGAGTTAACAATGCAGAGGCAGTGACATAAGCTTGGAGAACATGGGGCCTTACTTGAAGCTGCCATAGTGTTTGTGGTTGAGCCTATCAGGAGTAGCCCATAATGATTTCTTACAAAGAGGTGGCAAGACAGCAATGAGAACTGTGCTGGACAGCACTAAAACTCTGTCCATGTAAGCAGAAGCTCCACTTATTAGCTCAAATTCAAGGCACTGGAAATCTGGAAAAGAAAAAAGGCGAACCTTAAAATTTGCATCAACCTATAGATGTTTTACAAGCAGGTTTATATGTGCCCTGCTCTTCTAGGGGTGTGTGTGTAGCCTTTGACACTCTTTCTTTTATTTTTCTGTTTGTGGGAGGAATTTACAAGGATTTGCGTGATTTCAGAACACATAGCTGGTGCTCACCTAGTATCTGTTCCTATAATACAGTTCTCTCTATCTCTTTATACCTCTATGTATCTCTTGCTAAATACATATATATATACATGTATATGTATATATAGATATACATGTCAATATATATTTGGAGAGAAAGAGCAAGACAGGGAAGTAGAACAGAGATTTCATTCAGGACTACTTTTTAATTACTGCATCTGTTTTCTGCATTCAAAATAGGGAATAGATCAATTTCATAAGGAGTTTCCAGGTAGGCCAGTTTCCTAACTAGAAATAGTGTTATGTGAAACAAAGGGAAGAACATCAGGCTTGTCCTTTTATTCAACCATAGAAGAATTTAGTCTCCAGTAGTATTAAGCAGTAATTGATACAATGGTTTCCAAACATTGTGGCTGGGACCTGACCAGCTGCTTTGGGGTATGCAATCCTGAACACATCACAAGTGATTAACTCCCATCAGATTTGAGGCTCTGCTCATAATATAGGTGACATCACCTTGGATTTCTGACTCCAAATGCTCAAGAACTGCAGCACTAACACTTCAGAGGAAGAGATAGGCATCTTGTAATGCTAACTGTAAAATAAGCCATGCACTGGAGATGTTTCTCCCTAACCTTGAGCAGAAGTTAGTACCCAGATTACACCCTGAAGCATAAAGGATTGCCCCTCTGTAAAAGTTTTATCTCATCTAATGCAACTGTGTGAATTACGTATGCTCTTCTCACTCAACTCTATGTTTCCCTTTTGAAGCCTATTTCATTTTTTACTTGTTCTATTCAAAAACATTTTGATTAACTTTTGTTTCATTCAGGTCTTCATTTCAAAGATAACACACTTTCACTTAACACTTTTGTTCCCACAGAGCTCTTTTTGTAACAATTTTGGGAGAGAAAACACTATTTTCACTGTTTTGTCTCAATGTTTCATTTGTCATATTGTGGAAAACCCAATGTTTTAAAATATATTAATCAAATTTTATCTAAGAAACAAGGACAGTAAAGTAAAATATCTGAATTTTGTCATTTCTTCTCTTGATTCTTCTCAGTGAAAGAAGTGTTAGGGGACAGTGTGTTTCATAGAATCATAGAATCATTAAGGTTGGAAAAGACCTCTAGGACCATCAAGTCCAAACATCAATGCAACACCACCATGCCTCCTAAACCATGTCCCGAAGTGCCACGTCTACATGTTTTTTGAACACCTCCAGGGATGGTGACTCCACCACCTCTCTGGGCAGCCTGTTCCAGTGCCTGACCACTCTTTCAGTAAAGAAATTTTTCTTAATATCCAATTTAAACCTCCCCTGGTGCAACTTGAGGCCATTTCCTCTTGTTCTATTGCTTGTTACTTGGAAGAAGAGACCAACACCCACCTCACTACAACCTCCTTTCAGGTAGTTGTAGAGAGCGATAAGGTCTCCCCTCAGCCTCCTCTCCTCCAGACTAAACAACCCCAGTTCCCTCAGCCGCTCCTCATAAGACTTTTTCTCCAGACCCCTCATCAGCTTTGTTGCCCTTCTCTGGACACTCTCCAGCACCTCAATGTCTTTCTTGTAGTGAGGGGCCCAAATCTGAACACAGTATTCAAGGTGCGGCCTCACCAGTGCCAAGTACAGGGGCACAATCACTTCCCTACTCCCGCTGGCCACACTATTGCTGATACAAACCCAGATGCTGTTGGCCTTTTTGGCCACCTGGGCAGACTGCTGGCTCATGTTCAGCTGGCTGTCAGCCAGCACCCCCAGGTCCTTCTCTGCCAGGCAGCTTTCCAGCCACTCTTCCCCAAGCCTGTAGCATTGCATGGGGTTGTTGTGACCGAAGTGCAGGACCTGGCTCTTGGCCTTGTTAAACCTCATACAATTGACCTCGGCCCATTGATCCAGCCTGTTCGTGTTTCACCACATGCTCTTTTACCATAAGCACAGTAATGTATTAAGAGGTATCCCCCAGAGTAACGGGCAAATAGAGCACCATCTCTACTCCCACTGAATAGAATGATAAAACTTTCTTTTTTAGTGCTGGAAGAATCAGTCCTTTTCTGCTTCAGCACGTTTTAGTTTCACAGTGTGTCTCCTTGTGTGTACCATCTTGAGAACAGATATATAGGTTTTTCTGATTTACTTCTCTTCCGTATTCATTGCATTATAAATCTTTAGTGTGATTCCTCTCCAACAGTCACAAACTTTTAGTCTCTTGTTATGCAAAACAGTTTCTGTATCTGTACTTATCATTGCTTGCCATTTATAACCATTGTCTACTTGTTGTTAAATCCTTTTTGAAGTGGTATGCCCAGCACTGAGCATGATTTTTTAAAATGTTTTGGGACTTTAATGACTGTGCCAAAGGTCAAAAAGGCTAATGTGAACAACAGTTTCCTTCTGTATTATCTCACAAGATGGATAAAAGTGTCATGTATTAAAAGTGTAGTCAAAAATGTTGCAATGGGAAGCAGGCTTATGGCAATGTGTTAGTGCTAGAGTATCACATGCGTTTGTATATTGATAGCCCCAATGGTAGTATAGCACCTTCTAAATGTTTTCTCTTGAGGAAGCTTCTTCCTTATCCTGAATATAAGAGCTCAACGATACAGCTGGCACACCATGAACAGAATGGGGCAGTTGATTTCTATGGCCTATAAACATTTGTCAGTGAGGTCCAAGAGCTGTCGTACAAGCAACATTTGGACACAACAGGTTAATGATACTTGGCCACGGTACATTTTTCCTCATGGTGTGATATAACAAAGGCGTATTGGAAATGGATCCAATACCTGTGTGACATCCTTTGGACTTCATTATATTGACAAGTATGTCATATGCAAAAGCCTACCTCAGTTTTGGGTATGAAATAGACATTGGTTGCATTTGTTCAGACTGGGACTATGAAGGAAATCACACAGGAGAGTAATGTTTTGAAAGCCGTTTCACAATAAGTTCCTCTCATTGCTCTTTTCTGTTACATTGTCTCTCCTTTGTGTCATGGTGATGAGAGAACAGTGAGTTGTATTGAGATGGCTGGTTGTCTTCTCCAGGATGGGCCTCATTCTTTCTATATGGGAATATAATGAATACATCCAGACTCTTAACAGCTGACAAATACTGAGTTCCACTTTAGGTGGTCAACTTAGGCTGGATTAATGTCTGTCATCTTTAGCAGTTCTCTGTGCCGAGATCTCCGACCAACAAGAATTTTGTGCAGGGGCTTTTTCTGTGTTTTCTTTTTTGCCCACCAAAAAGGGCTCCAAAGAGCAGATCATTCTGCACAGCATTCTCTGCTGTTCTGCCAGGAGAAAGTCCGAACTGCAATGAGATTTATAGGAGTGGAAGATTGCACACATGGGAAGATGCAGCAGTGGGAGAAGTGCCCCCCACGAAAAGCTCAGGTGGATGGAATGCCTTTCCAGGATCTGGGATTACTGTTTCAGAGACAAGAAACCAGTTGCATGCGCATGCTATGCCAGTTCAAATTTAGAAGCTATTTTTGAAAGTAAGGCCCTTAACAATGTTAATTGCTTATATATAATCCTTGAAATTATATTAGTGGTAGGAATTTGAACACTACTCACACAACTTACTTAATAGGTTTATAAGATTAACATTCCTTTTGCGCTGTTCAACTATCACTGCACTTTAAAAGGGATGATATGTTTTTCAAAAGCCACTGGAAGCATGCAAGTCAAAATAAGCATCAAGGTGGAACAGTGTCTAGAAAGAATAAAAGAGATACGATTTCCTTCATAAATTAATTTCATAACTATATAGTTTTTAACCTCTCATCACTATTGCCTTTTTCCTTTTGGATTTAAAGGAGCTGTTGATTCTGAATGGATCTGAAGTATAAAGGAGAAACCAGGAGGTGGACAGGTGCAAATGGCAATCAACGTAACCTTCAGCAATGCCCTTTTTCATTAGTTTGCAAAACGATTAGAAACATGTTGCAAAATTCCTATGCTGAGCTGCCATGTCGGCACAGTTCACTGGCTAACACTTTTAAACCACAGCAAATCCAATAGGTTCTTGCATCTTGATACTTTTCATTAGCAAAATCCAACAGTCTGATCCTGTTCAATGGATCTTCTAAAAATTGCCAAGCCACTTATATACCCAGCAAAGGGAATTAGAGGTGCTTTGTTCATAAGGTTCATACATACAATACTGCAGGTTCAGCTAATGGTTGTCATGTGTTAATAAAAAAGCAATAATAAAGCTGGATATTTAGAGACACTAAAAATCGTATTTTATCAGCTGTTTTGACCTTTTTGCATCAAATGGTTAATAAGTGTATGGAGCAATGGAGAGTGATGACATTACAGCCATAACTATCATTACCGATTTCAGTTGAAAACATCATATGTCGCTGTGCTTGTTTCTACCTATTCAAGTACTTACCCTTTGGAGACTGTCTTTTTCTCACTCCTTGAGCCTTGTCTTCAGGAAATGCTAATTAACTTGCCTTTACATAGACTTTCCTTTTAGTAGAATCACTGGGGAACTGTTTCTCCCATTGCAATTACTGTCATTTCTACTGCATTTTGGATTTTAGTAGCTTGGTCACAGAGCTGAGAGCAAATCTGCGGCCCACATACTGTGAAGTCCTGCAGGCTGTGCAGCTTAGCCTGATAGAATGATTATAGCATGGACACCAGCTCAATGTATAGCCTTGAAATTATTTCCAGTCTTGGTTTGCACAGGGATGCATGGAATATATTTCAGCTCCTCTGGTGAAGCAGGCTGTTCCCACAGCAGTGCAAGCCCATTTTCCCTGCTGGCCACACAGATCTAAATGAGAGCATTTGTTTTCTCTGCACCAGGGATTAGCTCAATATCTATATGAGCTAATATGTATCTCTTGTAAAATATAGAAACAAGAACATTAGCATATGATGATCTGGTGATGATCATCATTATTTTTATTGCCTTTAATCATACCTAAATTTTTCCAAAATCAAACATGATATGATTCAGTATGTGTCCCTGGCTAAGCTGTGTATATTACAAGGCCATTTTAAGAGCATACAGATGGGTATGAGTTCCATGGTTTGTTTTTTTCCTGCAGTTTAATAATATCTCAGTAAGTCTTAGACATATTTCCCTATACTGTCCTTTGTCCAGCAAGCATTGTTTGGGAAAGGCTCATATGTCTCCAGACAGGCCAGTCTATTCTTGACCCACAAACAGGTGTTTTGACAACCTCCAAACACTTGTAATTCCTCATTAAAGGACTGTGAACAGCACATGTGAACAATCATGCAGCCTTTGCCACTTTTCAGGCAGTTCTGCTACAACAAGACAATTTTCATAAGCTCTCATTCCTTTGAATGTTTTCATCAGCAAAGATTTCATTTTTAAGATTCACCTCCAGTGAGTGTCATATATCAACATAATGGATAGTTTATTAAAAAAAAAAAGAGGTATGATCATATTTGTGGTTATATGGCCTGACCAAAACTATTTGGAACTAATATTTTTTTCTTCTGGCTTTGAATTGATTTTATTAAGCAATGATGAGTGTGTTCATAGTCTATCTATGAATACACTATGAATTTTCATTGCTTCTTTGAGAATAACTTTGCAGATTTATCATCAGTTTTAATACATGTTGGCTTTAAAAATGTGTGTCCTCTAAATCTAGGAAGGGGATTTGGGAGGGATCTGGAAGAACCACTACGGCTTCTTCTAAACTGCAAAATCCTTGTTGAACTGATAAACTGAAGTTGTTTCTGCTTACACCCAGTTCCTTTGTAGCAAGGCAACAGCATATTCAGATCAGATAATGATCTAAAAAATATCCCCTGTATCATCTTGTCTACCTGAGATGACTTCCATATAAAGATGTGCTTGGTTGCAGAACCCAAAACTTCACAGATTTCACATTATTTTGTCTTAATAATAATGATAATCATAGTAGTAATAATAATAATAATAATCTTTCAAATTAAGTCTTGATTGACTCCATTTGTTCTCACAGATTTTTTTTTAAAAGAGGGCATGCTTAACATTACAGACTGTGACTGACCAGCAGGGTATTTATAATTTGCCTAGCTTTAAGCCCATGAGCAATGATTTTGATTTTGGAATGGCCCGAACTTAAAAAAAAAAAAAAAAATGAAGGAATGACTTCAACTCTAAGAATATCCTACTGTCTTTGTTTGAAATCTATTGAATTGGGTGGATCAAGAATATATCGTGTGAAATTCTGGTCCCAGAGAGCTCATTGACTTCCACGTTATTTGGGTTTTTAAACTACCACTTTCTAAGGAGAGTCTGAGTCTTCTTATTATGTAGGTGATATATATTAACATGGATCTATACAATACAATGAGTCCCTATACCAGCTGCCTGTGAAACAAGGCCCTTGTATTCTTCCCGTTAAATCATTTAAGGCTACTATAAACATACAGTCCAGTCTTGAAACTGAGGAGTAGGGGTATAAATTTGAAAGTTTAAAGTTGGTGCAGCTATATTATATTATGTATTTACACCAAATCTTTTCTTCTTTACATTGAGTGCAGGGATGTGATCTGTATGAAAAACAAAGCCACTGAGCTTGTTTCATTGGATTCATTTCACCCTGGCCATGTTGAAGTGGTATGTACAGATTAGTTTAGCTCATCAGAACGATTTAATAGAAGCAGAGATTTGCAGATACAATGCAGATTCAGGTCCTGTATAAATTGATGACAGGTCTTTTTTATGGAAATGACACTTTGCTCACCGTAAAATATATATCTTGGAACAGTTGTTAAGAAAAGAATGACCGTGTGTTGAAAATTATGGATGGAAATGGTTTTTTTTTCACCCTCAGTGTTGCGGTCCCATACTGCATCAGGTGAGAAGCAGATGCTGATGATATAGTGTTATTCCATAGATGCATGCAGGAAAGTACCATATTAGAACAAAACAAATCCAGAAAGTCTAAAAAAATAGTTGCAGTGGAAAGGAAGAGAAGAACGACCCATCTCATCTTTCTCGTTCGTCTCTGCTTTAATGCTATGTTTCATAACTACTGAATGAAAGCGACTGGAGGGTATGTTAAGAAGCACACAGCTGTAAGCCCACAGAGCTTTAAAACAGGCTACATCAGAGCAACTTAACTTTATTTTGGGAGGTTATGGGATAAGTCAGAAACTGATCTCCATTACAGCTAGATTCCAGAGATATGATCTATTTCAGTGAGAGCTCAGAGCAGCCATATTATTGGAAGTGGGTGAAAATCCAACTGGATTTGGTGCTTCAGACATGCCTAATTAGAATTCTTTAAAAGCTGTAATGATTTTTAGAGGACTACAGATAGACACTAATAGTATAATGATTCTGGAACATGTCTGTTCCTGGAAACTGCATATGAATTCTTACAAGGTTACTGTATCATTTACAGGTTCCATACGCCTCTCAATTTCAAAGAAAATTCAGAAAATCCAGGGAAAACCAGGAAAGACTGCATTAAATTGCTGAATTTCTGCTCTGGAATATGATAAGCAAAAACCTATAGACATTCATAGTGGAGGATCATTGTTAGCCAGTCTGTCTTGCCAGACTGGAATATGAAAAACATAGTTCAACTTCTATTTCTGCCATGGACCTTCTATGTGATTGACTTTCTTAAGCAAATCATCAGGATCCAGATCCATCTCACCTAACTTTACCATCTAGAAGGGGAATTTCAGCTCTAAGCTAGTTGCTTAGGCACTGCCCTTCATGATGCTGAAGCTTAAAAGACATTTCATTCCCCTTTCTAGATTCTCCATGGACTAAATCTCCTACAGCTGTATGTCTCTCATAGTCTGTTCTGCATAGGTGTTAATTTTCTCTCGGGCTCCTTCCAAGACAAACCCTGATCGTGAATGAAGAGAGAGCTTTGCCTCAGGGTCCACTCCACGCAAGAGGTACGGGCCACACCAGCAACCTCTGCTATATTTGTAATGACATGATTACAGAAGAGCCTAGACCTCTTAAACTAAATGCCTAATTTTGAGATAGCTAATACTAGATGTGATGAATTCTAACACTGGGTCTCCACATGCTTCTCACATTGTAAAATAAGAATAACAACAACCTTTTGTCTGTCTCAAATTATTAGCATTTGACTGACCTGTAAGTGCTCCTGTGTTAGAAAGGTGCAGTTCTGTGCAACCACATTAATACCAATTAAATAAAATTTTACATATCTTTCATCTGAATCACAGAATTGTAGAATGGTTGAGGTGGGAAGGGACCTCTGGAGGTCATCTGGTCCAACTCCCCTGCTCAAGCAGGGCCACCTACAGCTGGTTGCCTAGCACTGTGTCTAGATGGGTTTTGAATATCTGAGATCCACTGCTATTGATTTTCCTATTACTGGTTAAACACTGTTGTTCACTTAATATTATTTTAAGTTACCAAGACTTTTTTTTTAAAAAAAAAAAAAAAAAGAGGTACAAAAACTTTAGCTGAGAACATTCTTTTTTTTTGGGGGGGGAAAGGATTTTATTTGCTAAACATAGCAAGCAGATAGTAGATCTGGATACAGATAACAGACTTGAAGTCCATGATGACATTGCTTTGCCAGCTCCTTCATTAGACCTTAAAAGCTCTTTTTATCTGTCACAATTTCCTTCATATGAGCAGCCTTTTGTTGTTGTTTTGTTGTTGCACTGCAATGGATTAGCCTTTCTCTGACAGTTTTTTAAGGGTAGCTTCAAAATGGCTCAGAGGGGAAAAAAGAGCTAGGAGATTTGAGCCAAATTTATGCTGTAGTTTCTTGGTACCCGTCTGAGTGTGCTCACAGCACGCTGGCTGCTGGTTTGATTAAATGCAGCACAAACCGTTCTCCACAGCTTATTGCAGCACTGGGGCAGGTGTCCAAGTCGCTATGTTAATTAAATGCCACTGATATCTGTGGAAAGTTTTGAGCCTCTGATTACTGAAATGACAAACACAGGGAAACTTATAGAAATCATCTCGCATTTTATGAGATGAGCAGAAACCTCATTAGCAAAACACTGATTTCCCATGTTTTCCCATGAGAATTGGTGGGTGAGAGATGCATTGAACAACTGGCAGTTTTATTTTGGGAAGAAGATCGTAGTTTTCTCTGTGTGGTTCAGCATCTAACAGAGAGTTGCAAATTTTTATTCCCCTGAAATCTACCAAATCTAGGAATATGGAGTTACTCATGTGGCTCTTTCAAAGCAGCTCATGCCTGTGAACACAAAACGAATGTAACATTTCTTGCAGGGTGGGAAAAACAAAAAGACTGTCAAGAAAGAGCGGGGGAAAAAAAATGGAAAGTGGCGTACCCACACCACCACCACCACTTTGCTGCACTCCCAAGATTCAGATTCCTGTTTGGCTGGAGATGAAATTGATAGCTCTGCAGGAGGAATGTGGGAATAATGGGCTACGGACACTATGAATGAATTATGCACTGCAGGCATGGAGCTCCTCAGCGCACCGCTGTCCGAAATTTTATTTTTATGTGGCACATATTTAGAAAATTGAGGAGCGCCTTGGAAAGTTGGGACAGCTGGTGAGCGCGTGCGGGGCACCGGGGGAATGCTGGGGCTCCACCAGCAGCCTCTGGCCAAGCAGGTCTCCAACACGTCTGCCAGCCCACAGCCCCAGGAGCAGCCCCCTGCCACCACCACCAGGGCCGGACAGATGCTGTGAAAGGGCTGGCATTAAGTGCCTTTTCCAGGATATTAAACCAGCATCCTAACTGGTAAAAAAATGAATTGTCACTGACATTATGTCGGCCCACTTGGAGCCCTCTCTGCTACTTTCTGCAGTCTGGTAACTATTACGCACAAGAGATCAATATTCTCCTCAGTGCTGGAATTTAAGTAATGATTTCCAATAAAACCTATTTCAGACTGTTCTGGCTAGAGGACAGAGACAAGCCACAAAACATAATGCACTTAAAGCCTTTCTTTTCTTCTCTTTTCTTTCTTTTTTTCCCTCTTCCTTTTTTTTTTTTTTTTAAAGACTTGAATAATGGAGGCGAGATCTAGCGATAAGACACATGCACGCACACAAAAAGGAGGCATTTTGGTCCAGGCCAATCTGCTTAGCTAATGGCTGTAAGCTGACACCCGGTAATGAAATAAAAATGTCTCGGTACAAGTGCATGGCTGTGCAATTGCTACCAACACCCACCCCAGCAGCCCCAGTGATGGGTGCTGGGGAACACACCCTTCCACATCACTTTTTTTCATTTCTTTCCGTTTTGCAGCAAATAAAAGCTACGTTTCCAAAATGGAATTAAGTAAATACTTCATGATTTCATGCTGCAGAAAGTCTGATGTCTTTAGACATGGTGAACAGCTCCAGTTCCCAGTAACTGTAATTGACACTCCAGGTGCTCAGCACTTCTGAAAATCAGGTTTCTAGTACTGTTCCAGGTTTTTGGTTTGGATATTTTTTTCCTACTTGAAAGCTTTTTTTTTCTTTCTTCTGGTCTTTGTGAAAGAATCTGGAGGGTGTAAGAAGATGACTGGTACTTGAGGAATTAAATTTCTGATCTATTATCTGTTAGTGAAGGAAATAATTTACAGAGGTGAGATAGATAGAGACGTACACATATATCTTCCAAGTTGTCATAGTTTCATATTTTGCCTTTGGCCTCACTGTACTGCCTAGTTTCTTTGTGTCCCACAGTGCAGACTTCAGACAGAGGAAAGACCCTCTCCAAGTGTGCTAAGACTGGACTACTGTGGTTAAAATGGTTTCCCCTGGATCTCCCTCACAGCTTGCAGTTGTCTGATTTCAATCAGTGGCAGTTCTCTCCACATGTCTAGCCATCAATCTTCTCCTGCTCCTGGATGAGTGTGTCACAGCATGGTGCATGTTCCAGTTAAAAAATAGAGTGCACCGCAGCTCTCCCTCCCCAGTCATTGATAAGTATTCCTTTGATATTTTTATTAAAAAAGAAAGAAAACACGTTATGATATATGTTTCTAAAAAAAAAGAGAGAGAGAGAGAGAGAGAAAGCCCGAAGCCCTGGAGGCTGTAAGAACAGCAGGAAGCAGGGAGGGAGTTTGGGGTTATGTGGTATGATGAAGCTATTGCTTGGTAAGTTACAGTTTGTGTTAGAGTTGAGGGTTTCGATCTTTACTGCTTTCCACCCTGCACTCCTCCAGCAATAAAAGTTCTCTGGACATTGTGTGTCTCCGGTGTTCACCTACTTCATACCCCTTCCTCCCCCCACAGTGAATAATAATTGCTATTTGAAAATAGAGCTGCTTATAGATGGAGGCAGTTTTGTACAAAAACTAAGCCAAGCGTGTCATAGTCCCTCAGTCTCACCTTTGGACCTTCTGGAAAGGGAAATAAATGGCTGTTTCTCTGTTTGAATTAATCTTTTAGATTACAGACTGATCTGCCAGTCTCCTAGACCAGCTTTTCTCTGCATGGCTGAGGTACATGCACAGGAGCATCCAAAAGTTGCCTGATAGAGAGGATGGAATGACCTGTCTCCACATAGGTGTCCTTACCCAGAGTAAACCCACCTTCTGAAAAGACTGAAGCTGCAGAGGGTCTGCGTAATAACTCTGCTTCTGACAAAATACTTTTCCATGGCAGAGCTCAAAGCACTTTATTAACAAAGGTAAGATTATTATTCTTGTTTTATAAATTGAAAACTCAGACACAAGGAGGAAAAGCAAATACTGCAAGGAGGCAAGTGGCTTGGGGGACAATAAAACTCCTTTCTTTCAAGTGTCAGGGTTGTATTTAGGAGGCGCTTTACTTAATATCTCACTCAGTAATGAGCTTTTACTGTTCATATATCGAAGCTGATGAGATTCAGCAGTTAAAGAAAGATTGCATAAATAGGCTTCAGTTGGTCAGGCTTGAGCCTGTTTTTCACATATCATGTAAAAGTCCATTTCATTTATTGTACTGATAATTCTAATTTCGAAAGAAAGTGAAAGGGGAAAGCAGCCAGCTGAGAAATAATCACATTTAAGAAAGGCAATTAAAAACTAACCACTTGTGACATAGTTATTTCTTAAGCTACAATTAATTTCTCACTGTTACATTGTCACATTGTCTCTTTTCAGTCAGCAATCTGCAGTGAAATCAATTGATTCTCAAATCTGCACATGCTTTTAAGAGCCCTTCTCCATGATATTAACTAAAGCCCTTAAATCTGGAAAACTCACCCACAATCACACAATTCACTTTCTCATGGAAAGCCATGTGATGAAAGCTGTAGGAAATAGTTACTCTTAAAGCAGTTCATATGAATAACTAACTTTAGGATGAAAAATTTGCCACCAACACTATTAATTAATAGAAAAGAGTTTTTATGGTCTGTTTTACTTTTCATTGTGTATTTTGTTGGTTCATTCTTCTACACTGGGGACTAGTCAATTTTATTTCTATGCAAAACAGCATAACATACATTATTCTCTCTTCCTCCCCTCTGGTAGGCAATGCATCTCAAAAAAGTGAATATACATAATAAATAATGATTAAATAGGTACATTTCTAGCATAGATTTGTTGCTTAGTAAGATTAATTTCTTTAAAAGGGTATAGAAGGAGATACAAAATCATTGCAAATGACACCAAAATTGGTAGTTATGAGTAACGATGAAGACATACAAGTACTGCACAGAAATCTGGGCTGATTAGTAAGTTGGCCTCACCTGTATCACTGCTAAATGCCATGAGATGGTTAATTAAGACCTTTCATTAAAAATGAAAACTATGGATTAGTTTTAGAGAATGGTCAACAGTCTTTAGGACAAAGTGAGTCAGAAAAGGATTTAGTGTTTTTGCTGTGCAAACAGATGAGCAAGAGCTCCCAGGGCAACACAGGGGCTGCGCCAGCAAATACTGTCCTGGATGTATGTATGGGCAAAGACTATGGTAGGAACAAAGGAGTTTTACTACTATGGATTACTGACAACTCATAAGATCATTACTGGGATGTCTCCATCCACTTCTGATGCACACATTTAAGTAGGATGTTGGCAATTAGGAAACTGTTCAGAAAAGAGCTACAAACACAACTTCAGTAACAGAAATGAGACAAAAAAGCATCTTAATTTAGTCACTGAAAAGTACAGACTAAGAATTGATATAATGATGGCCTGAGGATACTTCTCTAGAAAGAAAACTGGAGAATCTGTCTTTTTAACTTAACAGAAAAGGTCATTATGGATGGAGGCTGAATCTCAGAAAATTCAGGTCAGCATTCAAGCACACAGCTCTTTTCAGTAAAGGATTTTAACTGCTGAAAAAAAATCTTATCTAGGAATACAATGGATTCTCTCTCCTGTGAAGTCTCTAAATCAAAGCTGGCTGTCTTTCTGAAAGCGCAATTACAGTTCAGGCAGCAGCAGTGGATTTCATATTGGGAACACTTGGCAAAATTCTTTGGTCCTGTGTTATGAAAGAGGTCAGGCTACATGATTATTATCATTCTTCCTGGCCTTAAATGCCATCAATCTATGAAACATGGACTTAACTTTAAGTCTCACTCTAAATCATTTTACATTCATTTGACTTCAGTGGAGCCATTTAACATGGTTGAAGTTAAGCATGTGCTCAAGTGCTTTGCTGAGTAGAGGGTGACTTGCCCTCTTACAACTGACCACACGCCAAAGTGCTTTGTTGAAATGGTGCCACAGTCTTTGTAAGTCATCAAAGGTGCAAATGAGAAAATCCCTCACGTTTGGTTTTTTCATAGTTTTGAGTTCAGAAGCTACTCTTTTGTTTACAATTTTTTTCTCCCTATGTAAATCGTCATGTACTGTGCAACAGAGCTGCCAAGTGGCACTGCCTCTCCCTGGCCTGTTTTCCTGCTCTAGGATTTAAGGACAAGTCTGAATCCTACATGAATCAGCAGAAGTCATCCCAGGTGCATTCGAAGGTTGTATGGATAGGCCATTTCTGTGATGGTGGAAAAAGACTCACCTTCTGGAAGGCAAGGCACTACTTTAGGAGATGTGATTAGCTCTGGCTACCTACTTGAACAAAGTATTAACAAAGCTACAGCTTTTATTATGTACACTGTAAGAGGACTTTTCCATCAGAAATAGTAGTTAGCATTTCAAGCACTGAAGTGATAGTGTTACAACATCCTCATTCACACAAGTTGGTTCTTCATTGTTTCAGTTCAAAAGGAATTCAGAGGATGCAAAATGATATTTAACGAGAGGACTTCCTGACTCAAAAAAAAAAAAAAAAAAAAAAAAAAAAAAAAAAAATCAGGCCTCCCTTTTCAGTATGTGTTGTGTTTTTTCCACTTTAGTAGCCAGATTTTATGCAGCATTTATTTAATTTCAGTCTAGTAAAAAAACCTCACCCCATGTCTTCGCTTTTAAAAGGCAACAAAACTCACAACTTCTATGATAAATCTTGCTGTGCTTCTTTAAAGGGTAGCTCACTTCTTAAAAGAATGTGACGAAGTGTATTAGTCAAGTCCTGAATTTCATGTTAAAAACAAATAAATCACCAGTGAAAAGCAATCAAGTATTTTGGTACTGAAAAGACTTACTATAACACAAAAATGAAATACAGACTGTGAAATACTGCAGGAAGTGCTTATAAAGTTCATTATCACTTTTCATATTTTCAGCAATTTCAAAAGCCAGAGAGAATGAATATACTTATATTTTATCTCAATCTTTCACTTTGCTTTACAGTTCCTGCCAGGCAACTTGATCTGTAAGGCTGAACTGTAGGGGCATTCCTATTAATTTAGATATTCATCTCAGCTACAGTATGCAGCGTTGATTCCTTGTTAGGCTGAATGGTTAAAGTGAGTATTTGCAACTTTGATTTACATCTTGCAAATTGCATTATTTATAGCAGTTTTGCCCTAAAATGGCTAGTTAGCAGAGTTCAGCAAAAGTTAAAATGACTTAAGCCTAATGTTAGATCATGCACGCTATACAGTGCTGACTTTCGCTTCTGGAGAGCTTGGTTCCATATTTACAGCACCAACCACAAAGAAGTGCAAGCCAGAATTCAGCCCCAGTTAAAGTAACCCACAAACATCTCATTAAATCATTCAACACACAATATCAAAAGCTGAAAATATGGCTACGCACTTGCATTTTCCAGCTCCCTGCACAATTTTAGCTCTGAAATGGTTTTCTACCACTGGAAGTGATGGCACATTGTGTCTTTGATATCCAGGTCAAACAGATCCCCCAAAAATGTAAGAGCAGGGTATGACTAGAGTCAAGTACTGCTCAGTAAATGCCAAAATTAAGGGCTTCTTTTTAACTAATATCACCTCACTGATCCAACTTTAGAGCACAGCCCCAGAAACAACTGACAGAGGACAAGGAAAGTTGGAAATTGGAAAACTGTAGAAATTCCTGAAGGGGAAAAGTTTTATGTCAGCTTCACCACTAAAGGGAATATAGTCAGCTCTAATCATATTAGGATTTTCATTCAGCCCCAGGATGACATCTAATTCCTGTAACAGTCTTGTGCTGGGCTTCACCACAGAGATGCTGAATGAGTAACAGTCTCCTCAGCACTCTCCCACTCTGAAAGGAAGGAAATGAAGAAAGGAAAGAATACCTTATATGCCAAACCACCTGCCTGGAGACACAAAATAAGACTTTTGCTGTCTTGGATAATTGCATATGATTATGTTTTTTTTCACCTCAATGCTTCATTTCAGACTTAGCCATGGGAGAAAATTCCACATTGCAGTGCTGCTTTTCTTCAATTAACAATAATAATAAGATAAGATTTGGAAATATCTCTTCATTCTGGATTTACAAAGTCATTATGGAACCAGGCGAAATATTCTGAGTCAAGGAGAGGATTCTGTCCTTAAAATTACAGGTGCAATGAAAGGAAGACTGGATCATTGCACAGATTGCTTGCCAATGACTTGTTAGAACTAAATTAATTTTCTAACCTGATCAGTGTGTAATTTCTTACATGTCTAGTGAGATTAATTTCATGGTGACAGACAGAGAGCTGTCTCTTGCAGGATATCCTATAGGTGAGGTGGAAAGGACATGACCTTGCATAGGGGATTCCTATGGGAGGGTGGCAAAATGCATTTACATGAACTTTCCTCCTGCCACTAGATCTCTAACAGCTGATTACATTTTTGCATCTTGGCCTTTTTAAGCATAAAATATAATTCAGCCTTTCTTGTTAGCAGATCATTTCCCTATTTGAACCAGCCTTCTTACTGTGGCCTGCAGATCTATCTCAGCACAGAAGGCCACAAAAACTGTCTTTTGGGGCATCAGAACCTTTTTCCGTGGACACTCATGTGGCATTTTTACTCCTTGGGCTATGCATAGTGCAAGAATGTAGAAAAGCACAATGCCCTTTTTTTCTGAAGGGAATGGTGGTGTTTTGGCATATTTTGCATGCTACCAAGCTACTGGGCATACATTCCAAGTAAGTTTGAATGTCAGAGCTACTACATCTAAAAGGCCACATTAAAGAGATCCAAAATCAGCTCAGTCTTTTTATATAAAGAGCAATAAAAGCTCTCCAACTTAACCTAATAAATTACTGTTATAAAAACAGTTTTATGTAATGTGCAGAAGTCTAAGAAAAACTGTTTTAATGGTTATATAAAAGAGAGATTTGCAAATCTGTGAATATAAGTTAATGTTATGCATTTTTCAAGTAAAGGGAAAAAAAGAGGATCTAAAAATTGCCAAAGAAAAATGCAGAATAATGGAATCTCAGTTTCATTTTCATCCAATTAACTACCTTGAAAATGAAAAGGCTGTTCTATGGAGTTTCTTTTAAAAGTTGGATTAATTTAACTTTGGAAGTCGAGTACTAGGAGTATTTTCCATGACCGGCTGAAGGAGACAAGAACAGACAATGACTGAGCAGAGCTCTCATGAGTAATTCACTGCATACACAAAATTTTGACTGTGTTGCAGTCAATGGGGTTTTGGCTATTGACTTGTATGAGGTCAGGATGTCAATCATGTTTTATCTTAAAAAACTCTAAGTCAAATTTGAGAGAAAAGGAATCTAAGTAATTGTCAGAAAAAATGACGTTTTAGGGGCCTGAGTTTATTTACAAATCAAGATTTAATAGTTTTGGCAGAAAAATAGGGATTTATTAAAAAAAATGTAAAGCATTGAATTTGCTTCAAACCCCACCTTTTTCTGCTCAGAATGAATGAAGGCTAAACTGACATCAAATAATGGGCTTAGCCATCTTAAGGTGTTTCACCATGGTTTGTGAAATCTTTGTGTTTACACAAATGACTATTTCATTTCCTTGTTTGTCATTTTACCCCAAAATTTCTGTTTCAGTTTGACACAAATTGGCAACCTCCTTTTCTTTTTAATGGCAAGACTGAGAAGCCCATTTTTCACAGAGCTTCATATAACTCATATATGATAACGCACATGCACCTAGAAATAATTTTTTTTCAACTTAGTGCTGAAAATTGCAGAAACTGACTCCTGAAGTCAGACTTTTGATTAAGACAGAATAACAGATATTCAGTAATAAAACCATGAAATAACAATAAAAAGGAGGTTCAGAATTAATAGGTGTGGCTTAAACCTGGGTATGCACGGTAAGTCACAGTGAAGAGAAGGTGACTGTCTATGCCTAGACACTATAGCATGTGCCCTTGTAAATACATCATACCAAAAAAACCAGAGCTGGCTTTCCTACCCCTTTTGAAAAGTGTCACCTTTTCAAAATATCCTCAACCCAGCCTTCACTTTGTGCTCTCAACTTTTCTGTAAGCACTTTTTTTTTCCTTGTATTGTCATTTTTGCACCTAATTTTCAGCCACTTTTTAATAAAATGTAGTGTACAACCTATACAGACACATTCTGTAATTCTGCGTGCAGGGCTCAGCGCAACCACGTTCCTGTAACTGACTGGTACATTGGCTGGGGTGCAATGCAAATATTAAACAATATTAGATGGCAGAGTTAGCCATTGCTGTGATTATCCTGTGATCTAGACACCTTCTCTCCGTCCAAACATTTTAAAAAGTTTCCATTCTTCTTGGTGTTAAGTATATTTTAAACACCTGCTATGCCTATTACCTTCTATCAGAAATTATATTTGTAGGTGTCAACCAAGCCTGTGCAGACCACCAGTTATAAAAATACTGCATATTGTTATCTTGTTTTCCCTTCTCCAGTGGAAAACAGCTTTAGATTCTCAAATATTTCCCGAGCATTGTCCCATCTCCGGAGCAATGGTATACTTTCTGTGAGGAGACCCAAAGTGTCCAGTTTTGTGGAGGAAATGGAGCTAGCACCTCATACAGTCTCCGAACACTGGAACTAATTTGGATTTCTCTCCTCATTCATACACTCAGTCTTCTCCCCCCACTCTGCTCCACCTGTTTTCCTTTTCTACTGAAGTCATACAATGAACTGATGACTGAAGATTTTCCTATCCACAATCCTTGCAATTTCTTTCCAAGTCAGGGCACAGCATGATAGCTGCACTTAACTGTATTTTGATTTTGGGGCCAAATTCAGCACAGTACCACCCTGTACAATCCACTGAAGTCAGTGAGTTTACACAAAGAGGAATTCAGTCCACTGTTACAAAGGCTTTACCATGTTTTCCCAGCTCACTATGAGCACTACGAGCCTAGCAAACTTTCATTTCGTTTGTAGTATCTGGCAACTTTAACTCTCTTTTTCCTTATTTTGTCTGTTTGGTGTCTCCACCCATGGTGCAGTGCTGCTTCGTTTCCTGATTCATCTTCAGTGTCATTCAGTACCTGCAACCTTTTGGACACCCATGGCTTCATTCATTCCCTTCCCTTATCAGATCACTCATACCTAATTTAGTTACTCCCCCTTCCCCATACATAATCTAGTTACCTCCAGGCAGTGTCCTCTCCCAGACACCTCGCCGCACTCCCACGGCTGGGAATCCACCTCTTCTGTCATTCTCTGTGCCCAGCTAGAAACTACCAGGGTATCCTTAAAGTACCTCTCCAACTCACTGGCCACTCTGAAAATGCAAGGTGCCTCCTGTATCCCAAACAGCGATTTCTCAAACCACGATGTTCTTCTTCCATTGACTCTAATGACCAAAACCATTTCTGGCTTGGGCATCCCATTGTAGGCACTTAAACCTCTTAGTGGGATAATCCCAGCAGTGCCAGGAAGCCCCAGTGTGCCTGGAGTTTCACACAGAAAATCTGATGGGGAACTTAGCAAGAGAGAGTGCTTTGCCCCAAAGGACATACAGTACAGTCTCTAGGAGGTGTGGGAAAAAAACCCAAACCCAACAACAATAAAAACAAGACAATGGCTGAGAAAGAAGATCAAAATACAGGGAGGTGATGTATTCCAGAAGGTAATGACAGAGGCAGCCTTCCTGGGGACAAGGTCCTCACTTCTCCACCTGAACTGCAGGTACCAATAAATAAGATTCACTCCCATGTGACCAGAGAACAATCAAGCCAAAAAACTCACAAGCCAAGTGCTTTACAGCTGAATTTGGTTTTGGATGGCAGCGAGCTGGGGCAGTGCCCCTCACATTGCTCAGGAGTAAGATAAGTGCTGAGGATGGGCTGAACGCAGCATATGCCACATCTGTTATTTGCCAAGGGGAAGCTGCTGCATCTGTGGTTTTGCCACCAGCTCCTCAGAGCAAACACGTTCACTACAATATCTCCCTGAGCAGCAGCTGCAAGAGGATCACTTAAAATTGCATAAAGCATTAATCTGAACTGTGAGACAAGTTTGGTACTGCACAGTTGGACATAAGCCAAAGTGTCCCATGTAGTAAAGGGGAAGGGGGGAGGGAAGAAGAGAAAGAAAGGAAAAAAGAAAAGACAGTCCTGTCAGTGGTTTTAAGCCACCACTTTTTTTTTTTTTTAAATGGAAAAATTGTTACAAATGGGTTCTTCAACATATGTTATTAATTTCATTGTACTGGCTTCTTGCCAGTTAAGCATCAGTCCTGGTTTCTTTGCTTTCAGTTTTAACTAGCAAAACTCATGAGGTCATTAACGAAAATGGACACGAACTTTTTTTTTTCTTGCACACAACTGTTATGGAGCAACTGACTCTTCTGAAGGCTTTTATTTAATAAAACTTCAGCTTCTTTTTTTAATAGGGAGATGTGCTCCTCAGCAAAATCTGGTGTTTCCACTATAAACAAAGCAACATGTGATGGACTTCAAACACATTTACTGGTACTGGCAAGAGTAACAAAATCAGAAACTTTAAAAAAACACTTATAAATGTTAAGTAACATTTCATAAAGCTACACTGCTATTTACTTTGCTCAATATGTATACGTGCAAGAGACCAAAGCAGTACTGAAAAATAACAATGAAAGAGAATGTGGTTTGATAAAAATATCTACATATGGAAATGTTGATTGAATGTTATTAATGTTTGATTTGGCTTGCAGAGAACTGCAAAATCCACTTGAAGAAAGAATGCCGTTTCATGGATTTCTGTGCAATGCAGCATCTCCCACATTGCGAGAGACACACTGAGCCTTTAATCCAGTGCATACACTTGCTGTAGGTGTGAGCAGGGAACACAGGCTCATTTGAAGAAAGAACTCATTTATTTTGCAAGTGGAAACTGGCATTATTCACCTCAAGGAGTGGAAACAGAGATTTAGAGCTGCCATGAAAATAGTGCTCTAACTGGTCACTAAGGGTGCTAGTGCTGCTCTGCTGTTGCATGCCAAGTGCCTGCAGCCTCCACTCCCTGTCTACTTTCTGGCCAGCCCATGATGGCCGAGCCCATTGTGAAGTCCTCTGCAACTGCTGCTCCCAGTACCTATCTCCAGGACTAAGCTGAAGGCTGTGTTTTGTAACCTAGCAAATGAGAGGAGAAAAAGGATCTTCTAAAGGCTTGGCCCCACTCTGCCTCCTGCTTCCCATCTGCCATGTACATTTAGCAGATGTTGTTGGCTGGTGGGCGCTGGACAGGACCTTGCAGAGGAAGTCAGCACCAATGTCCAGCAAACCTTATATATTGTACTTATCTACTTGATTATAACTGTAAAGAAGCTGTCCTTTAGGAAAGGAGAAAATAAGTTTTGCAACAGCAGGCATAGCCTCTATGGTTATTAGTTCATATGAAAAAATAAGTACTAAATAAATAAATTAATAACTACATCTTCACATTCAGCAGAGCTACCAATACGCACAAATAACAAGGCTGGAGAAATGCATGCTCTTGTTACTTTTATCCTTGTCCTTAATTCCCCCCCGCCCGGCTTCTCTCCTGTTGTTTAGTACACGCTCCTATTACATCATGTCTAAAATTAGATCGCAGGATCAGGCTTTCTTGTGAAATATTTAGCGCTACTTTCTTTAGGCAAGACCAGGAGTTCTACAGGAAAGACCTTTTTTCCCTACTTTTTATGTCTTAGCCTGATCCTGCTGCTGCCAAATGAAAGAATGTCTTTTTCTTGGCTTCAAAGAATCTTGGGCTGGGCCATGCAGCCAGAGACCACAACATGGCATACTTGTTAGATAAAGGAAAATGTATGTGTGCATGTATAAATAGCTGATCTGCCTGCTAGAGAAGATGAAATCATGCTCAGAGATTTCTTTTCTAATTAAAAAATTATGATTCAAATAGAACCAAAGTCCTTCTCCTATTCCTGAGCAGCCTTGCGAATTATACTAGAAAGAGATACAAGAATGCATCTTCCTACTCTAAAGATGTAGAGACCATAGCAGATAGGTAAGGTTATGCAGATGTAATCTAATACCCCGGGCTCTGTTACACACAGCTATGCATGCATACACACAAATGTATGCACAGTTTCCAAGAAAGTCTTTGGTAGGACAGGCTTAGAAAGTACAGTTTGGCCAGATAAAGGCTGCATATCACTACCTTCACTGTCTATGTCTTCCAACAAACTATTTTCACAGCTTCACTCTAATTACATTAAGATGTTTTATTTGGTGGAGAAGGATTAATGAGAAATTAAAACTGCCACTTAAGGGTTTATGTAACTTCAGCTCAAATGTATGTTTTACTCAGTCTCCTCTGTGCCTTACATTAAGCACCCGTGTTCCATACATATTTATAACTGTAAATTTTCCCTTCACCTCAGATGATTTGTGACAACAGGTACTTTAAAGTATAATGGGGCATTTTTAATGTGTTTGCGTGGTCTGTTCAATTCCTGGTTGCTTTTCTTTCACCCTCAGGAATATTGCTGGTCCTGAAGGTCCCCTGAAGAGTATCTGGCTTCTAGACCCCCTCAGCTGATCATGGCAAGGACAGGCCACAGTAACTTGTGAACCTAAACCAAAAAAAAGGTGGTTCACTTTAGTTTTGATTGTCTCAAAATGCATCCATGAGAAGATAGATGTTTAAGAAAGGTTCAAACTTATGTTCATTGGTCAAGATTTACCTCACATAACTTCAGACATATATGTTGGTTGGCTAAGGCTGTGCCTACATCAGCATTTTGATTGCAGGCAGCAGCATGGTTTTGAAGTGAATCCTCTGATCATTGCCCCTTACTGCACATTAGTTTGGTTTGCAGAGCAGTTTGAGTGGGTTGAAGCTGGATTCCTCTAGAGGGAAATGAGACCAGAAGCTCTACTTCCAAGACCAAAATGCTTTGCAACCCCTAGTGCGTGTAATGGGGTGCTAACCATGGACTGGTCCTTTGGACAGCTCTGAACCACAAGCATGAGCTCAAGCAACCCCCCTTAACTGCATGCAGTGCTGATGTTGGGGCCTGACCACCAAAGCTGCTTTGATCTCCTGGTCTGTTCCTATTGCATTGAGATACTTGCTAATGCTGACACAGCCCAGCTCTCAGCTGGCCATATCAAGCCTCCTTTATGGGCAGTAGAAATAAATAAGCAGAGGCAAATCATCTTCCTTAATTGAGACAGCTATCTCAGGACAATATAATGGAAAGGACAAGCAACTTAGATGTACACAGTGAACTTTGGTGTCCTGAGTGAAGTCAATCCCTGTCCCACATACACAATTCTAGATATACTCAGCAACAGGTGAGGAACCAGCTGCAGACCACTTGCATGTGGTGCACGGAAGGAATGATGCTGCAGCCCTACATGGCAGGAAGGGATGTGACCCTCAGGGGAACCTATGCTCAGGGTCTCATCCTGAGTCCCCATGTACAACTGTGATACAAGCTTGCGGCAGTACTTGCAGAACTGAATGCACCTGGAAACAAGAAAAGACTTCCCAGTTTCTAGCGTTGTAAAGGATCTGCCCATTCCTGATGCCTCTTGCAAACTCAACCCTTGTAAGCCTCAGAGGGAGTACTGCACTTCTCTCTCCAAGTTCCTTACAGCTCTCTACATTTTACTCAAGAAAGAAAAAAAAAATTCCTCAAAGAAACAAACATTTTATCTAATTAAGGACATATAGAACCTATCTGCATTGAGAACCTATTTCATAGAAGCTATACAGAACATACATACTCTATACGAATATCATCATAGCATACAGAATAAAATTCCTTTTTTCTTTTTCTTTAAAGTTAACTGCTATGTTTCAAATTGAGAGAAGTAGTTTTATAGCTTAATTTATCCTATGACTAGTTATGTCCTATTTGACAAGTTCTACATTATCCATTTTCTGGAGCGCTAAAAACTCACCATAGCAGTTGCCAAATATGTAAATGTTGCAGCAGTTACACTTTCATTGCCCATGAAAAATGGCCTTGTAAGGTTTTGAATGGATGCAGTACTTTGGTGCTGAAAGTATTTTTTAAAATCCAGGAAAAGACTTTTTTTTACCCCTTACTGTAGTAGGGGTTAATACACACTCTAAACATTAAAGATTATTAGAAAAAGTTATGCTATATTTGATTGATTATTTTATCAAAACATTCCTTTTCTGATCTCAGAGGAAGACTGAGGCCAACCAGAAATACAATGATTTTGTCATCTATCAAAGATTTATTAGATAAAGTATTTCACAAAGAAAATCTATTTGTCACATATGCTTGACTAATCTATTAAACAGGCATGACTTCAAAGGATACATAGGTGCAATAACCCATTCACACAGAAGAAGTGGCAGGACTGGGACGTAACACTTGCAAATTTAAAGAAAGTGGCATAAACATATGCTACAGAAAGGAGAAATGTCTACATACACGGCAAAAGGCGAAGTCAACCGAATTTGTGTTCTGGCTATGCATAGCTACTTACTGGTCCTGCCTATAAATTTTTTAATAGCTATGCTGCTCTGTCAAGATCAAAAGTTTCTGAGGAATGTGCTGATTTTAAAAACATTTTGTTTCTGAAGTGAATGACAAGATACATGTGCTTTTGAGTTTTACCACAAAAATACATCTTTGATTTTACACTTTATATACTGGAATATAAAGATTAATATCTGAAATAAAAGGAATTGAAATCTACAGTTTCCTTGACCTAAAGACATTTTTAACAGCTTGGTTTACAGAATATATTTTTATCCTCATTCTGACTTGAATCAAAATTAATTTTATTATATTCAGATTTTGCAGATTTTAATAATTGTGACAGGTTCAGTTACCCAGGCATTGAAGCACTTTTATTTTAATCGTGTCCTTTCCTCATCCCCAGGTGATGTGTCGTCAAGAAGCAAGATAAGAAAGCATTGGCCTAGGTGGTAGCATTTTGTTTCTGACTGCAAAATGCACCATACATGACAATTACACTTTCTTCTCTGTTATGGGAAGGTATATCCTACGACATGCACTTTTAAATTGTACGTGGTACTATTGTTGTGACTCACAAGCATAATATCAGATATGATAAAGTGACCTAATTATTAAATCATGCATTGTACCTTGGACAATACTTACACGTTTTGAAAACTAAATTCTTCCTGTTCACATTGCCACTTGGTCTCTTGCAGTTTTTAATACTTTGCTGTTGAAATACTTTCTATCACACTTTGGACTCCACCTCATTTAATCTAGGATGCTGAGCACTGAGAAGTACATGATCCTTTCACTTTTGGACACTTGGAGTGAAAAGCAGAAAAACAAATTACTCTTTCTCTAACAGGAAGCATATTGGTGTTGCCAACACAATGTGTCATTTGTCCGTGCAGGAGGAGGATCATGGTGAGGACAGCGAGATATAGTAGCTTAACCTCTTGGGCTAACAACACAGCTTTCATGCACCTTGACATTACCCTTTCTGGCCTGAGAAGGAATGGTTCAAAAATAAATAAAACAAATGAAAACACTCAAGCTCCACAATCTGTATTGATTTCCTGTTCAATAACACAGTCTGAATAAGTGATCAATATTTTCACTTGTTCATTTGTGAGAATCTTCTTTTTTAGATACTGGGATCTGTGAGTATACTCACAGATTTTGCCTTTGACAACTAAAATCTCCCTGGTATTGACTGCATAGATACATAAATATTTTTATTGAGAGAAAAAAAGACAGGGAAGATCATGACAAGCTATACACATACAAAGTGTTTCAGTGCCATGATTTCAGCTCATCTGCATTTCCACTAAGCAGAGCTGGTGATGACTGAGAACATCTAAAGCCAAAGAAGCACCAGCACCTGAGAGAGGGAGCTTGGTCAGGCTTTGAAGAGGTCTTACAGGATGTGGCATCAGCTACAAGGAGGTTGCACTGTCAGAGGACTGTATTTAGAGTGTGGACATGTCCCCACTGTGATCCTGTGGCAAGAATGAGCTTGCAGATTGCCTCCTGGAGATCATCAGGTTTTCACTGGAAGTTACTGAAATACACGGTCAGATTTGGTTTGGGAACCAGAGACCACTTCAGGAACCTAGATCTCTTTTACCCTTTTGGAAATGGTAATTTTCCTCTTTAGCTCCTAACACGGTTTCCAGCTTCTGCAAATCTCAGCAAACAAGGCTGGAAAACAAGCTGAATTTAGAAAACATATGTGAAATCATAAAGAGAAACTAGCCTTCATCAGAGGAGGACTGCCCTGCAATGCTTAGCTCATTATGTTTTACTCTTCACTCTTTTCTAAAGATCCATGCCCTTCCAATGTTCAAAATGAAGAGATATTTAAATTAACCCAAGGAAATGCCAAGTAATAACTTGCCATTCATGGCAGTGAATGGGTCAAGTGAGAACTAACTAGTTTCAGACTTCCCTGCTGCTCAGCCTAGCTAGTAGACTTCATATGCCTCCTTCTCCTCCAGACATCCCTGTTTTTTTGGTCTCCTGGAAAACTTTCATTGGCAAGGGATGCTGTAAATGGCAGGCACATTTCAGTGCTGGAGGCCTGATGCTTGTCCCTGGGGAAAATATCCTGACTCATCTTGGCCAGGGTTTGAACACACAGCTTTTGGACAGGAGCTTGAGCAGATTAAAGCATTAATCTGCCTAACTGCCCCAGCTACTGCGCTTGAAACCTGAGGGCATCAGTTTAGATTACTAGGCACAGCATCTCTATGTACTTTTATTTCATTGCTGTTTTATAGCAGGGTATTTTCTTGTACAGTTCTCCTTATCTACACTTTTAATGGGTGTTTATAGTTTGTGGCAAGCAAATAAATAAACACTCTTTTAGAATTAGAAAACCGAAATGTAATACATATAAACCAATCAGGGCAATATACAATCTGACAATAATTAACCATAGCAGCACCCAAGTGAAGCTGTGTGTATGCATTGGAATTAAAAAAAAAAAAAAAAAAAGAACCAAAACAAACCCTTCCAACAATCTTTTTCATAGGTTAGTAACCAAAACTTTGAATATACCATGTGTTAGATCGAGTTGATCATCAACAGTCAAACAGATTTCATATGCATGAACTCTGAAGTGATTTTATGTTGACGGTGCAGTGTATGCATGCACTCCTGAGGCCCTTCAGCAGGACTACGCTGCTAGCTTGCCTGGGTGCGCTGCCTGTGCACTCACTCGGCTTTGCCTGGAATGCTGTGGTTTTGCAGTCCAGATGTATATGTTGGTTGTGGTTTGGGTTTTTTTTTTTTAAATGAATGGGGCTCATGGAAAGCAAAATAAATATCGTGAGTTTGCATGTAAAAACATGTCTGGGAGATCCTAAAGTAGAGTAAGATCATTAAAATAAGAACAACTTTTCTACCTCCAGTTCTCTTAATTGACTGCCTGAATATTTTCTATCTGAAAATGATTCATCAACAATGAGATCCTTCACAAAAATGTGCTAATTACCATGAAAACTTGTTGAGAAAATAATTGGGTCAGTTCTGCTAATTTCAGTATTAAAATGAGTCATCAACAGGATTGTTCAAAAGTTGCTACAGTCCAGCAGAATAGAAGCAGCTGAATAATAAATGGACACTTGGGTCAATGAGCCAGACATTTTTACTTCAGAGCATTTCAACCTTCAAAAGTTTTCCACTTGTGCCCAGCTTTAGACAGATCAGTAATTCTGACTTAGCTACATCCTTGGCTATGTGCAAGATGTGTCATGGAAGGTTGTAAAAATATTTTCTGCTCCTGCGGCTGTTAACACTGATCTGCTTTCTGGTTGTGGTGGGCCCTGCCTTTGCAGGTCAGAGATTGCCAAAGAATATTAGTCACAACATTTCCGGGCCTTGCCAGAGGCAAAAAGTTCTGGAAAACTCAAAATGTGTTATTAAGTACTTTCCAGCTCTGCTTAACACATATCAGGAGTGTGGATAGCCACCATGCTTTGCACTGAGCTTTAGAATACCCTCGGGTTTGTCTGGCATGGCTACGGGCAGTGCAGACACCAGCAAGGGGGAGAGCAGCAGCCCGTGGGAACAGTGCAGTGACTCTGCACCCAACCATGGTATGGAAAGAAGATGTGCTCTCTGCTGTACAGAGAGCTTTCCATTAGCAACTTGGAAATCTCATAATTTCTTCTTACTATCTACATTGATTTCAAAGTCTTTTCAAACCAAATTTATGTATGTGTCTTTCATAAAATCAAAAATACAGCACTCCTTTGTTCTCAGGTACATTCCCCAAAGCATAAGTTCTCCTGCCCTTGTGCCTCTCGAGTCCCCACTAACATTGCAGGCCATCTCCCGTGGTGTGCTCTTTCCCTGTACACTGGTTTTTCCTTGCCAACATCTGCCTCTGCTCTCTTTACTCACTTTTCCCCACCAGGCAAAACTAAGAGCAGCAGAGGGTCAGGCTGGCTTGGGGAATCACAAAGCTGGAACCCATCAGCAGCTTTATCCCACTGGGGGTGCCTCAGCTGCAAGTCCATGAGTGGTCCAGAGGGAGCGTACTCCAGGGCACAGAAGGAAATGGCAGCAGAACAAGTGTCCTTGTCAGGGATGGACAGTAACTCTTTCCTGGAGAAAAAAAGAGCTGGAAAAAGGAGAAAAAAAGCTGTCCCCGCTCATAATACCTTGTGGGATTTTCCTTGCATTTGTTGGTGAGGATGCCACCTGTGCTAGGTATAGTATACTTGTGATAAAGCAGTTTACCCTTGCAAGGCAGCACAAATTTCCTTGGGCAACCTAATCAGTCTTTCTTCAGCATTTTCGTTTCAACGCATTTAACTTCTGAGCCATTTAAATTGCAACATGAGTGAGACTGTCCAGGCTGACAGCTGTACGTGTCATTAAGTACCACAGGGTCATTGTTCAAAGGATCTTTGAGTGGAAAATTATATTTGTGATATGGGACATAGGTAAGGTAAATTACTTACTTTTTTTTCAGTTTAAATGACTGAAATATTTACACGATGGAGGTATGTTCAAACCAAAAGTGACAAATGAACAGTCTTTAATAGGAATCTTGATCCTGGAGAACACCTGTTGGTTTCATAACATTTTGGATGTACAACAAAGGAATAAGTAAACGCACATATATACAGATACATAGTTATATATGGATATATATGTATTACCATATAAGTTCCTACATAGGGAATATATAGAATTGCAATTCAGCCAGAGGAGAACAAGGAAAGTATGATGGCAAATGTTTTTAATAGCAAATGGTTTTCACATCTTCCCACTCTTGCCGACGTTTTGCTGCTCTTCAGGCGTAGGACTTACTCAGTTTTTATTTGATGCTTACATTACCAGGCTCCCATTCAGGAGAATGTCTGCATTGAGTATCTTTACTATGAGTGACAAGGATGTTAACTAATCAGTTTTGTTGCAATGTGAACATGCAGAAGATCAGATACAGTCAGGAAGTTTAGTAGCAGATTTTTAAAAATGCAATTCCCATCAGTCTGGCATTAAGTTATTCCCCAAAATGGGCAGCCTCCCCACTTTCTGACAATGCTGTTGGTGCTCACAAAGAGCTTTTACAGTTGGTTTCTGAAGGCTGGACCCTTCAGACTAGAAACTGACTTTTCTTCCTTTTGGGGGTTCATTGCTCTCATGCAGCTGTTGTTTTAACCTCCTGTACAAATAGGTTTAAAAAATAGGCACTTCCTTACATGTAACTGTTCACAGCATCTGGAATGACGGGGTGGGCACATTACAGTAAATGGTGTTTAGAAAGAAATGTTGTGAAAACAAAGAAAGCCACATAGAAAAACACTGACAAAACCATACAAATATGTGGCTTATCTATTTTGACTATTTGCTTTCTTTATGTTTTGGAGGTTTTCATAGAACGCGTGCAGCTCTCACTTCCAGGCACACAGTATGTATTTTCAGCTTTCTCCAAATGGAGAGAGTAGTCTGAAAAACTGTGAATATAATTAGATATGGAATACTTTTAACAGCTGGAGGGATTTCACACTTACAGCCTAATTTACAAAACTTTGGGCTTGGCACTGTTTCAACACTAGCACTGGAAGTAATAATTTCTCTGGCATTTTTTTTGGCTCCTGAAATTATTTATGTCTATACATATATCATTTTAAAATCACACACACACAAAAAGAATACTTCTACCTGGTTAGTGATAAATGGGCAACTTCAGAAGCAGTGTCAGAAAGAAGTCAGAAAGAAGTGATACCACACAAGGCCCATGCTTAAAAATTACAGCTAATTTCTCTCCCTGTTTATAAAAGGTCTTGTGGAAGTTTCCTGTGTCACTGAAAGTGTTTCAGAGATTTTTCTGATACTATAATGGAGTTAATTTGTATGAGATTTACAAGGAAAAAATATTAGCAAGTAGCCAGCCCATCAAATACAGTAGCTAGGAAAGCAGATTTATCAAGTAGGTGAACCATATACCATTTCTCAGATGAGATCTAAAAGAAGTGAGAACAATAACAACACAAGGAACATATTTTAATTTTCATGTCTTTTCTTGGCTGTGTTTTAATACCAGAATAAGAAGTCTATACAGACTCTGTATTATCTTGTAAACTGCAATCCCAGCCATTCTTGTTCTCCTGTGCATTATTTCCTTTCACTTTTGAGGCTCTAGAAGCTAAAAAAGTCACCTTATCAGAGTACATTAAATAGCAGAGCATTCCTCTCAAAGTGAGAGGGTTATAGCTCTCCCTAAAAGAATATCTTACTGAATTGGGGTAATGACTGTGTAGCATCCCAAGACTGTTAAGTCTGTATTAGAAGAAAAATATATGTTTAGTTCTTTGATAATCTGTAGATCTCTAATACTGATAAAGAAAAATTAGAGTAAGCCAATGACTTTGTGTTGATACCCAAAACAGTGCTTTTCAAAATATGTGCCATTCCTGGAAAAATATACCATGTAAGGTCCTGACAGTGGGGCATATTGATGTTTTGCATTACATAGATAAACAGTTCCAAAAGAGTTTTTACAAAGAGATACAAATGTATGCTTTATTTGCAGCCAGTGAAGGAGGAAGATGTTCACATCTTTCTCCTAAGGTTTCAAGAATAGGTTCGTGGCTGCAGACTTCCAGGTTACAGATCTAGTCTCCTTCTGAAGGCTGTGGAGTAGGCACTTGAAAAGAGGGACCTGTGTTGTACAACCTCCTGCAGGTATACGGTTGTGCACTCAGGATCAGTCTCAAGGAAGTAAGTAACTCAATGAATGGATGAATGCATTTACAGTGATTTTTTTTTTTTTACTTAATTTCCCACCTGCCTCACACAGCTGGTAACTCACACACTGCCTGCTGTTTGGAGGAAGAGGGACTCACTTGCTCCACCCACTAGGGTCTAGGGATTCAGGCCTTTACCAAACATGCCAATAACAGGCATGAATTTGGTGACTCAGACAGCTACTGCAAGGAACCAGCATTGCTGAACATCATTTAATGCCACACACCAAGTAACCATCCCATAGCGAAACCTCTGGCTTCACCAAGCCTAGGTAGGCTTTGCATTGGCAATGATGTGCTGAGAGGACTGAGATACCAACAGCAGTGCCCCACAATGCACCCTGCCTGGGCTTTGTTTATCCTTTCAGAGAATGCTGACCTCTCCTCAAACTTTCACCCATGATGGATTTTCATTAAGCTATTGCATTATGAATAAAATTAGTTTATCCCCTAAAGGCACAAGCATACTTCTGCTCTTTCCCCCATTCCATCTCCCTGGAAACAACTTTTAAATTTTGCAAAACTGAATGCCGTAATGAAAAAAACCTACTATTTCAATACTTTCCTTTGTACTGCCAAAACATCTACCTCCACCATTAATCACCACAAGGGTTTACCCCAAAGTCCAGTTAATTACAGCAACAAACATGGACTGTAAGCATGCATTGATACCTCAGGTAGACAGGATGGAGGACATAAGAACAAATTCCTCGTTGAACCATACATTTAATATATAGCACATAAGTTAAGAATTAAATCTTAACACTGTCGCATGTTTCAAAAATAAAAACCAATTTGGGTAATCTGAAAAGAGTTGTGTTTGAATACATATTGATAGCAGGACAGTTTTATTGCTAGAGAAAAGTTACTACAAAAAAGAAATCCATAAAGGGTTATTTGGGTAAAATAGAGGAGTGAGAATTTAATTTGCTTGTACCCAGTTCTGCAAAATTAAAAAATTAATGAAGGCATGTATTTATAACTCCATGCCTGTCACATTTGGATTATTGAAACATTCATGCATCTGATCCAAAGTCCTCTAAAGTCAATCTCTCCCCAGCCTCTCGATCACGTGTGTAAAATCAAACACACAGATAAATCTTTACCAGATTGGGTTGTAAATAACTACACTTCCTGCTCCACCCCATGTCTAATAGCTTTCTAATCTCTTTCCATGGGCCTTTGCAGACATCATCTTAAGAAGACACTTCTATCAACTCCAACAAGTGGTTGAAAAGGAGCCTCCAAGGGCTGTAATCCTGATCTGGCAGCCTGAAGTCGGGAGGCCCCCTCACCTGTGTCCCCCCTAGTGTCTGCCAGCTTCAGGTACCCATCCCGACCGTGCCCCTGTGTGCTCTGCATGGAAAATCAGGGCAGCCTCACTGAGTTTTCCCGCCACCTAACACACACCCCCTTGTAAACCCTACCTCTCCCTTTCTGTTTTTATTTTAGCACTGGTGAGGGAGGAGGCGAAATACAAGATATTCATGCACCAAACAAAGGATGGATCAGGTGTCAGCTGACAATTGTCTCTGCTAAGGAGGCAACGTCAGGAGCTGGAGAGATCAAACACCAGGAGGAAATATGGTTGTAATATTAATAAACACCTGTCTGGTATTACTGTACCTGCTGGACTTCTCCCAGCAAGATAATTAATCTCTTAAAACTGGCAAAACAATCTCCTAATCCCCATCACCATATGCATTACAAAGTCAGTCTGAATCTGCTCCAAAACCCATACTGGGGACCCCGCAAACTCCAGACATGTGCTTTTGAGTCAAGGAGAGCTGGCAGTTCCCATCCCTCCCTGTGAGCTGGATCAAGAGGGAAGCGCACCAGAGGCTTTTGGGGTACAACTGCCCCCCTGTCCTCCGCAGCATCGAGGAGGCAGAGTCGTGGGGCCAGGGAAATGCCTGGCACCGCGCGCTGGAAGGACTCATCCCCTCATTTGGCTGCATTGTGGTCCGAGCTGGCTGGAGTGCTAAAACTCACTGGAAATACTATGGGCACCCTCCAGTTCCTTGGGGAAACTCTGTAGGATTACTTTAAACACATTATTTTGCAGGATCAGGGCCCAGCTTGGCCATCCAGTCTCTTTGGTATAAAAAGCCAAAATATAAGTATAAAGATAAGGTCTCTTTACCTGGCTGCAGCCCCCATGCTGAAACTGCCAAAACATGCTGCCCTCCCACTTTTATCTTGCTGTGCAGACAAACCTTGATTTGGTTACATAAATAATACTGGCCCACTGGAAGCCATCCAGCCATTAAACCTCTTGATTCAGAGTTTAAGCCTGAGATCAGGATGAGGCCTAATGCATGTAGAGTGGAGATTATCTCACATCTGCCAACCGTGGTACGCCGGCATCTGCAGAGCACCTGGCAGGGGTCATGGTCAGAACCACCCTACAGATCCAGTACAGCAATTCCTATATTCCCTTCTCTTACTCAAGTGGCAGGACGTCATCAAATATGTATTTCTAAGACAGATTGGCCCCTAATTGGATAGCATGCGCGGCAGCCCCAGCTGAAGACAGTATGTTAGCAAGAGTAACTGTGCCCAGCTCCTGCAGCCCACAGGCAGGACTGCTGCTGCCAGAGGTGCAAAGCCTTGGGCTGAGCTGTGCCACCCAATTACCTGTGCCCGGGTGAGGGTATGTGCACGGAGCATAAACAGCCTTTTGCATTTGCCTGATGTGCAGCCATTACCTCTTGAGAAATGGCATGAAAAGGCATCTGCAGAAATTGAAACTAGCAAAGGATGTAGGTTAAGATCCAAGGGTAAAACTCTCATTGTTTCACCAGATCCCAGACTTTATCCATTATCTCCATACTGCCTATCCCACTCAAACAAATGCTCTGTTAGCCTTTCCTCCTTCAGCTGCACACAGGAGTAGCGCAGTAGCGCCACAGCAGAATATTCATTAACACAGAATCGGTGTCCTTTGTCTCCCTGTGCATGCTGAGCATTTTTATTTTACTTGCACATGTGGTCCTCCAGGCTTCTGTCTGCAGGTTCAAACTCACAATAACTAACTCCCCTTCATCTGCAGTATAGTAGGCTGCAGCTATTGTAATAAAATAGCTGTGATCTTCAGCAACTGCAATAGAACATTGTCTTGAGATCAATTTCCTTTTACAATAAAGTTTTGGCTTTGCCTCAGCATTTATGAAGTGGTGGGAGGCCATTATCCATTGAAATTATCTCTTTCATATACTATACCATAAAAATATGGCCCTCTATGTGTAGTGTTATAAAGGTATTTGGCTGACTGACTGACTTTAACCACCCAAGAAGAGTAATAAGTTCAGTAATCCTCTGGAAATACATAGCCTGGAGTGTGTTATTGCAGCTAGTATGCCGTGTGCTCTACAATAGCAAATCACAAAAACAATTAGATTTATGCATTTACAATCCTTGATTGATACAGCCTTGACATAAATCACAGAGTTAGAAAAATACACTGGTGGATTAGCAAACCACATTATAATAGTGTGGCTTGCGATGTCATTTTGCTGAGATATTTATGATACCAACAAAATCAATGACAGTTTTAAGCAAGTTGCTGTTGTTACAGGCTGCTATGAATAGACTGTGCATCTAAATTTTTAGTGTGTGCAGAACAAATGCAACCAGGTTATAACTTGGAAAGATATCTCGGGACAGATTCTTGGACTGGTGTCTGAGGATGGCCGGCCCAGTGAGCTCTAAAACTGCACTTGAAGAAAAAGCTTTTATTAATGAGCCATAGTGTATTCTGGTGCCAGTAATGGACAGAGGAGTTAATTTTTTTTGAAAATAGTATTAGTTCTCCTTCACACTGCAGCTCCCATTGCCCACAGAACAGTATCCTCAGTGTATCCCTGTATCTCTACAGAAGCGAGCCATCAGCAGGAGTGCAGACTGAAGGCCTTTCTGGACCCACAATTAAATACAGTAATGGCAAAGCAGAGGGGGTAAATTCTCCTTGAGGACATCATACCTCGAGAGCAAACATTAACAAAGATACTGATGGAAGGAGTAGATATCTTCCAAAACAATAGTACTACTTTTATTATAGTTTATGTCAACCTGAACAGCGGTGTTTCATATCAGCAATCTTAAGGCTGTGAGAAGACAGCAGGAAGGAGGGGAGCAGAAGCATTGTATGCTGATTTCAGAGTGCTTTGTGATTACATTGGAACATTTTAAGACACAAGTTGATCAAAAAAATCAGAGACCTTATCCTGACCAAGTCACCAATTATTTAGTAGTTAGAAGGCTAGTGTATCAGGGGGTTGCTACTTTCAACCTCAGCTGTGTAAACCAAAGTTTCACAGGGGGAGACAAAACCGCTGCTGGAGGAAATGATCAGAAGAAAAAGCACAAATGGATATTTGGAAGTTGGTAAGCTACCTGGGTGAATAAGCAGCTCACGATGCCAGCCCATCTGAGGCCACATCATCGAGTTTATATACAGCCTTTAAAACTGTCCAGATCATTTATAGTTCCAAATAAGTATCTACTATGTTTAAGATCAGTCACAGCTTTTGACTCTTAGTTTTGAGAGCAAATAAATGGTTGTCTGTGTTGAGGGTGAGTTAGACAGGGACTATGTGAGATAAGAGGTTGGCTCTGTTTCTGCAGTTGTGGACTTCAGCCAAAGAAGAAAGGATTATCACTACTAATACAGCATGGGACTTTGAGATGGTCTATCAGACCACGGAGCAGAAGAAAATGCAATCCAAACTCAAAATGCTAAAGGGAAGTAACTATCATGGTCTGACTTTGACAGTGTCTGGGCAGGGGTTCTGCTGGAGATAACCTTTTCAAGCCTATGCAAAACCCTTCTTTCTCCATGATTTATGCTTCAGCAGCAGGAAATGAACATTTGAAATTTGGCCTGCAGTTTGAGGTAAACAATGCACTTTCTTTCCTTTCTTTTCCGTCTGCCGGAGTACAGAACCCCAAGGAATGGGAAGGATTTTACCAGTAATATTTATTATTGAGTCAAATCTCCTTGTATTTGTACACTTTGAGGCCAGTCCCACAGCCAGCATAAATCAACATAGTTCTCTTGGAGTTTCATTGCTTTGCTCTGCTGATGACCCAGTCCAACAAGAATAGAAGTAAAAAAATAAAGACCCCTGATTGCCAGGAACAGAAAAAAATTAGAGTAAAAAAGGCGAGGCAAATAGAAAGTGTTGCTTATGAAGCTTGTCTATTTTCTTAGTACTTAGTTGTTACAGTAGAAGCCCTGCAGGTCAGGTCTGAGTAGTTGAGAAGCTGCAGCATGGGATCAATTAATCTAGTACTGTATTTCAGGAGTAGTTTATCAATGTGTTTCTTTACAAAAGAGCCTGACAACTATTTTATATTCCACTCATTCCACTGAATCCTGCAGCTGTCTCTGCTTCTTTCGATCCCCTGGCTTCACTGCCCTGGTTAGGAAGCTGATGACTGTAATGTGTCAGTGTAATCCAAAGTGAGCACTCGGTTCTTGCCGAAGAAGCTATTCTTAATATAATTTGATAGTCTCAACATTTTTGTTTCTGGACAATTTTATTATGTGAAAATGGTCTGCTTTGTAATAGGTGTGGTCAGCTGAACTGCACATGGAAAAGATGCTCTGTCTGGTGCCTGAACACCAGCACACAACTGATGGAGATACTCTCTCCGTCCTCCACATACAGATGTGCCTGAGGCTGTTTTAAAAGAGCAGTTCAGATAAGGATGGAATACAGCCATTTCCCACAATGTAACACAGTCAGAAAGATCCCTACAAACAGTTTTTATCTCCCTTTTTTATAGAGACTTGGCCTGGCTGCTTTAGCCAGGTTCCATTTGCAGAGCTTTTTTATCTTAATGACAGTCCCCAGAGTAACTTCAGCTGTGTCAGTAGTATTGCCTCAGGAATTGTGAAAGGAACTTCCAAATTTTGTGGAGACTTAGACCACAAGTCCCTCAGAAATACAGGCTCTGGCAGTTTTCCAAAGAGCTATAAACATAACACATCTTTGGCTGCACAACCAGTGATTTTCAGGGCTCAGACACACTGCATACAGAGGACGGGGTCTCATGATCAAGGACGTGATGGCCCCTGAGCTGCCGCTGTGTGGTGCAGCAGTGGCTTGGCAGGGTCATCACTTAACATCCCATGGACACAAAGGGGGTGGGAGCATTATCCATCCTAAAGAAGGTGTGTAAAGCTAAGCAGGGGTGGTCGTGCAGGTTGCAATCACTGAGATATTCTTCAGAGCAATTGCCCAAGAACTGAGCTAGAAACAAACCTTGAGTGCACACACTGCTACAAAGTCCTACTTTGTCCACTGCTACTATAATGAAATATTTTCTCTTGACCTTTGATGAGAGATATTTCCCATTTTGCTCATCATCTTTGAGCCAACTTGAGAGCTGTGGTCAGATATGACTTAGACCAGGTTGGTAAGTTTACTCCGTTCTTTCAGAACATGAAGAGATGCTATTACTGTACATTATCTATCCACAAATACCTCACTATGTCTATAAATTAATGAGCTCCTGTTTACCTGTTCATGTAAAGGAAAAAGCTCAGATAATAACATATTGCAATCAGGTTTCAGGATTTGACTACCAAGTGCTGTAAGTAAATAAATGAAACAATTGATTCTGAGGACATAAACTTTCATTGAGGGGCACTGCAGTGGCCAGATGTAGGTACTTCACTGCTAGAGGAAGAATAAATTTTAGATAGGCTTTTAATACACATGAGGCAAATGGCTTTACCTTCTCTGTTTAACACAAATGCGCAAAGCTTGCCTTTGTACCACAATGCTACCACTCTCTTGGCAGCAATATTAAAGAGGTCCCCTTGTTTTGTTGGATATTAATACCAGGCTGCACTCTGAAATGTGATTTTAAAAATAGAAAGAAATTTAATTGTTGCTGGGAAATTTTAATTGAGGCTGATTAAAGGAAGCAACAAAATATATTGACTACTAAACCTCACTTGTTGTTTTAAGTGTGACCTGTAATGAACTCCCCCAAATCATTACATGGTCCCTCTAAGCATTCCAGGTTCTTCATTTGAAATTCATTAAATGTTTGTGTGTCTGATTTTTGGAGGGTTTTCTGAAAAGTTTTATAGTCACAGCTGCACTAGTTATGGATAGGTTTATAGTGCCTTGCCCATCAAGTGGCCCACATGTCCAGTCCAGTTTGTTTGATACCCTACCTTTCACAAGCATTCAGCAGTTCTGGAGGTGTTCTTATAAAGCTGCCAGTAAATGTACCAGCTGGACTCGTTTATGTACATGAGCAGCCTCATTCCGGCTGACTTACAAAAAGCCAGTGGCAGTAAATCTGTGGTCAGTCCATATATGTACTTTAAAGTATTTTTTTACACTTCTGAAAAGAAAATAATAAAATATTGCTAAGCTTTTTAGTAAATTATATGTGGTCTTCAGAAGAACTTGAATACTCCATGGTGAACAAACAACCTTCTGAGAGTCCCTTTTTCTTTGCAGTAAATTCTTTACACTGTGCAATTAAAGTTGTTAGAAAAGTCTGCTCTCTTAGAAGCACACTGATGGACTGCATTTTTGTAGAAAATCATGTGAACAAATTGCTCATTATTTTCTTTTGTGACTGTTGCAGGTGCAACACGAATAAAGGACTTCTTGAAGGCTGCAAACACCTTCACGTTGCCCAGGGAGGTTTGGCGGTAAACAGGCTGGTTTAAAATGTTCAGATGAGTGGCAGAATGAGAAGGTGCAGAGAAGCCACCATGAATAATACATACAACAGTAACCTTAACAAAAATTAGCACAGGTGAAAGGACTTTCAAAGGAAGGAAGGGGGAAAAAAAGAAATAATAATAAGAAATATTTTTTTGAGCATCTCCAGATTTACTCTGAGAGAGATCCTCAGTGTAATGAGAGAGGATGTCAAGAAAGGGAACTGCTTCTCCCTGACCACACTGGCCCACCTGCCAGCATCATGCTACTTGGAAAAGACTCTTTTCTCTCTTTTCCCATCCTTTTTCTGGATCTACTCATAGCTCTCCTGTGCTATGTGTGAATGTCTCAGTGCTGACATCAGTTAGTGCAAGGTTTTATTAATATTTACCAATAAAGATTCCAGTCAATCCTATCTGAGAGGCTTCCTGCTATTAGGGAATTTACTTCAGCACTTCTAGTAAGAGCAAGGTCCCTGTGATTTCTGTTTCTTTAGGATAATGGGAGCTTTCAGCTAACCATGTGTGTTATTGCTATAACTCACTGGTGTTTTTTACCAGAGCTAGTTTTCAAATTAATTATTTGACAGCATGTCTACTGAACACAAGTTATAGCTTCATGGCAACAGTGGACTTTCCTGCTTTGTGTTTTACCACAGGAATACTTACAGCATGTGTCACTGTCTCCTCTAGTACCCTACAGACCAGTCTCTATAGCTTTTCCTATGAGATAAGTAATCAGGTTCAAGCTTCAGCAAGGAATATAGCTGGGATCTTACCAGGATAGCAATCGTGGCTATCCTTTTCCAGCTGCAGTTCTGTTGCAATAAAAAGATACTAATACACATTATTGGTATCTGTGCTCTATTGCAGTCCTAGGACACTTCCTCTCTGACAGTGCACCTTGCCTTTTTCCTCCCTAGCCTAGAACTGGTTTTGATGGTTACCACCAACTAAAAATAAAATGGTTACAAGCTCCATATGGTACACTGCAAAATATAAGAAGCATTTAGAAATGAAACTCAGAATTTCCTAAAGCAACCTAATACTCACATTGGTTTGGGGATGTATTTTTGACTTTGTTAAAATGTATTTGCTGCAAGCAGCTGTCCTGTGTTCTGGGAGCCCTTTCCAATGCTTCAAATTTCATAGCAATTAACAGTTGCAGGGAACAGTCAAAATACAGTGCTGTCAACCCATACAGTCATAAGTCTTTCCTAAACCCACATCTTGTAAGTCATGGAAATTCGTGCTCTAGGAAGCTTGGAGCCAAGCTGACCTGAGGGCATGGAGGCAATGAGCTGTGCTGCCAGCAAAGTGACCTGAGTCAGGGGCTATGGCTGAGCCTACAGACCCTTAAGTGTCTGAACTGATCTTCGTGCTTTGCAGTTAATCCAGTCATTGGTTGCCTTCTGCTCACCACTTGCATGTCCAGGGACAAAGTCTTTTTCCTCGGCTTTCCAGAGGAGGGAAAGAAATACTTCTCTCAGGCAAACTGAATGATTCTCATTTCTTAAATAGCACCAGTAAATCCATATCAGTTCAAATTATTGTTACTTGGTCCCTTCATTAAAAGTGTAGGAAAGGTGGCAGAGGGTTGTTTTTCTGTGTCAACGTTTTGTTTCCTCCCAGCATGAGAAATGACTTGGCAACTGGTTTCACCGGGTGGAGAATTCACAGCCTACACATTGCAGTCAGATTGTGCCCAAACAGTTCAAAAGCACTTCCAACATTACTCCTTTTCTATGGTTATTTACTAGAGAGAAAATCAATAGGTTCTCATTCTCTCTTTCTTTCTTAAACCAAGCTAGTTGGTTTTAACATTAACCTCCTTTTATTTATCTTTCTGCCAAATTGAAAAGATTTGACCTGAGGTGTGGAGCTAGATGTTTCATATCTTCTTACTAGTGCAGTGTTGTTTGGGGACTAGTTATATTATTGTAGAGAAATGCAATACAAACTTTATGTGCATGATATTAAGGGAGCAGTGTCTAGACAGAGATTGGGTGCCTCTAGACTTGTGTCTACTACAGGGATTGACAGAAAAATGAAATCTCTTCGTAAAGCTTTCCTAGAAAACCACATAAGCATTAATGGCTTTATTTATGGTGCTAATATTTTGAGCATAACATAATTGTGACTTCAGCCTTTTAGAATAGCAAATTAGTCAGGGCCCGATGCATAACTCTTACAAGCAAATGCAACAGATTGTCTTTTGGTGTTTGGGGTTTTTTTTCCCCTCTCTTTAAAAGAATACCCCTTAATCAGCTTATGTCATTAACAGAAAGGTCATCAACTATGGCTAGTACTGATATTTTATTCCTAGTTTAACTGCAAATTTTTAAATGCTTATGTAGCGTGCAAATTAGCTGCTCACAAGTAGCCAGGAGTGGCAGGTAAAAATGGCAGAGGATGTCAGAAGTGACTGGATTTTGGAAATGGGATGGCTTTCTTAAAATAGACCAACAACATGAGTGATAAAGAGATTCCAGGGAAACTCTAACTTCTACTGTTAGACAATGAGTTCGAAGCCTCTTTAGGGTCTCAAGGCTGAATCCAGAAAATGGCAAGGTCGTGAGTACTGGAGAAAGTCAGTGGAACAGACTGTCAATGGCTTTGCACTTTTTAGATTACTGTGCCTTATCAGAGTATATGAAAATACTCTTTGTGTAGATACAGTAAAACATGTTGTATTGATTTACGCGCCTCATGTTTGGGAGGGCAAATTCTGAAAAGCCAAAGAAACTATGCTATGTTTGAACAGGTTTGTTTTGTACGGAAGTGTGGACATTAAAAAAAATTGTAAATTTGAGGGACCTGAAAAATATGGTTAAACACATTTACCTTTTGGAAATATTACAACAACATAGCGGGGAGCTGCCTGTCCAGAGGCCAGGTCTTAAAGAAGAAAAACAAAAAAGATTTCAAAAGCCCAGTATGAATAAGATGGCTCCCCTAAAAGTCCAATATAAATAAGATGGAAGGGGCAACTTGCTCTGAGGTCAGCATGACTTTAACTTAAATGTCAGTGTAGTAAAATCTATGACCAACATTTTCAGAAGGGGCCATTGGTTTGGGGTATCTTCAGAGCATTACCTTGGTACCCAAAGTTCAGTATCACAGTATGTGGCATCCCAAACCAGCAGCTGCATTTGAATCTCATTCTTATTATTCTTTCAGAAAATTCATTGCAGTGTAGGGGCTGTTAGATCGTAGTTCTGTTCGTCGTTATTACTGATTTGTTAACATTTCTCTCATGCAACTTCTACTGTAGTGGTTCTAAGGTTTATTATTATGACATAACCTGGAAAACTTTTTGGCTTTTTTTCTTCTCTTGGCAAGAAAATGCTCCCATTCTGGGATGAAAAGATAACACAAATGAAACCAGACAAGGATCATTACATTTGCTAATCTGAAGTGAGAGATTAATGTTGTACTCTGGACGAGTTCTAAAAAAATGCAGGGTTTTACTCCGTTTACAGAACAACACCTGCATCTGCTGAGGTGTGGAGAGAGGGAAAGGATCAACACTGATTTTCCAGTCTCTTTTACGGAATAAAGGTAGTGCTGTCATGTTTTGCAGCTTAACGACTTAGGGATTTGCATGTCACTACATCTTGTCCACTGTCACTTTGTTAAAATCAGAGTGCAAGAAACCAAGAGAGGGCTCATTAATTACTTCAGCTTCTTGGTAGTAAGACATGCCTTTGATTTTAACTTTTTATTTAAAAATGTAAAGCAAAGTTACTAACTTTTGCTAGACTGTAAGGACAAAGGGCTCCTTCTCACTCTAGTGAGCAAGGGAGCAGTGAGATATATTGAGCCAGGGCTCTCTTGGTTACATTACTCATTACTACTGGGGCTAACTGGTTGCTGAGCCCAGTGGCTGATAAACTGAGATGAGTTCAAGGCCAGCCCATGGGTGCTTGCTCGTATGCTACTCTTCGACTTTTGTTGTTGTCCAGAATATACGCTGGGCACTTCTGACACAGAGGGTTACAATGCAAAGGCACTCTCGGGACCCAGCATGCTCCCCGCTGCTCTGCTGTTTGTGAAAGATGTGCTGTCTGGTGCTCAGCATTGCAGATGACACTCCCAGGTGGAGTTTTGTTATTAGTGCCTAAATTAAGCTATGTGATGGGAAGATTGTCACACAGTCACACAGCACTGGCTCTAGGTCTTGGGTGCCCCTAAACCTGGGAACAGGAACTGCAAGGATGGACCAGAAAGGGAATGCAATGCTGTGGCTTGCCAGCCTCACCACAAATCAGCTTTCACAGAACAAGAACTAAGGTGATTGAAATATATTGCAAGCCAAAAAAACCCAAACCCCAGAACAGTTCTTTTTTTTTTGCTTAGAAACAGAGGTACAGAGGTAAAAGAGAGCAACCTGTACTGGTACTAAAACTTCAGATCAGACCCAGTAGGCACTTCCTGAAAATGCAGTTTCTCAACTGGCTTAAACTGACTAAAGTGTGTTTTGCTGCTGGAAAGGGTGCTACTGCCATTTTGCCTGCCTCTGCTCACATACTTCCACAGTCTCCATGAAAGGCTGTCTTCAGGTTACCACGTTTTCTCTGAGGTTGCATTGAGATTTGTCTTCTTCAGCTCTCATTCCTGTCTATGAAGCTTCATAAATTAGATGTTTAATCAAGATGACTAATTTTAGTGTGTCTTCCCATGGATTACGTACTATCTTCCATCTAACCTTCAGAAGGCTAATGTATTGAAGGTATAACACAGATGAGACATTAACTAGTAAGACTAAACAAAACACAACAGCTACAGTCTAATATTCAACTCAGCTCAAGGTAAAATTTTTATTCACTGTGAAGAAAATGCTCTCTGTTGTCTGAGTTCCAGCTTTGGTGTGTAAAGCGCTATACACTGAAAATTGTATATTCAGGTTGGAAGGGGCTTCTGCTCATCTGGTCTAATCTCCTTCTAAGAGCAGGGCTGTCTTCAAAGTTGGATTGCTCAGGGTTGTGTCCAGCTCTATTCTGAACATTTCCAAGAACAGAGACTCCACAGCCTCTCTGGGCACCTGTCCCAGTGCCTGGCCACTCTCATGGTGATATTTTATTGCTCCTATCATCTGAGTGGAATATCCCTTGCTGCAACTTGTGCCCGTTGCCTCTTGACCTTGCAGAGGTGCTCTTGTGAGAAAAGTCTGGACCCATCTTCTGTACAGTGTCCTTTAGGTAGCTGCAGACAGCATTTAGAGACCTGAGGCTTGTCCAAGCTAGGCAGACTCAGGTCCTCACCCTTTACTCACACATTGTGTGCCACAGCTCCCTAGCCACACATGTAAGTGATCAGCTGCACTTAGTGCAAACATGTGAAAAACATCAGGCGGTTCCTTACTAGCTCTTGAATGAGACTTGACACAGAAGTAGGTAAAGAGCCTTGGATTCAGGGTGAACACTGCCAGACAGAGGGACATGTAATAATGCAAATGGGGAGAGTGCTCCAGAATATGTTACCCAAGTTCTCTTGTCTTGTGCCAACATGACACCTGGGCCCTCTGTATTGTCACCCCTTTCTACAGCACCTCACAACTGCAGGAACAGATTTTTGCACGTGCTCATGGAATAAGCCTTTTTTGAAAAATATGTGGTGCAGTAGGGCAGTCACCAGTGTGAATTTGGGCAGGATAAGACAGAATAGACACAGAACTTCTGGCAGTCTAAAGTTTTGCTGTGAAAAAGCAGGGATCTCCTGTCTATAACCTCATTTAACCTCACTACAACATTAAATATTAGACGACTGGAAAATCCTGAACATTCCCATAAGTGTTTTGTCTTTAACCTGTTGGTGGTTCTGATTTTATTCACTTTTAAATAAGACCAGGTTTGCCTTATATGAGGAGCTAATACAATAACTAAGCCCATTTTCAGCACAAGGGTGCAAATATCTTTTTCATTGTTCCTTCCAAGGCTTCCAGAAGAACCACACTGTGCAAGAGGCATTCAATGTCAGCGTTTCAGGGGTTTACCGTTAACGATCATGGCTGTGGATAAAAGACTGGTTGGCAAGTGATACCGTGTCACCCACTGTTGTGTCATATCCAATATCTTACATTAAGGAGGCTTTAGGGGAAATAATAATAATTTTGAGGGGAAAAAAATTAATAGAAGTAGAGGTTTGGCAAAAATAAATGTTTTATCAGAAACAGCCCTTGCCAAGCATAACATTTTCTCAGGAGCCAATCTTGGCAAAATGAATGTTTTATCAGGAGCAGAAGTTTGGAAAAAGTAACATTTTATCAGAAGTGGAGACTTAACAGAAAATGCCTTTTTATCAGGAGTGAGGACCACGGCAATTTAAGGAGAAAGGCTTGCTCAAAGTGGAGTTTTATCAGGAGTTTTGCTTCAGGAAAATAGTGTTTCATGAAGGGCAGGAACTTTCCAAAAATAATGTTTTATTAGGGGGAGGAGATGCATGAAAATAACATTTTATCAAAAAGAAGGGGGGAGGGATGGATTTAGTGAAAGTACTGTGCTAACAGCTTCTGCCTTCCAATATGGGAAGCTTTGCTCCTGGAAAAACATTATTTGCACACTGAGTGCTTGCCCTAGCTAAAATGCTGGTTTTGACAAGCTATGCTGCTGATAAAATGTTATTTTTGGCAAGACCATTTCTTAAAGAGATGTTTTTAGAAAACTTTCTTCAGAGAGAAGATGTGCAAATTGACTATAATACCTGCAGCAGAGCCAGGTACCTCTGTGAGCCAGATTTTCATCTGTTTATTAGCTCTCCATGACTTCCTTTCCACCTTTTGCTTTACAGTGATGACGTTGATGAACAGCACTTTGGATCCTAAAATACTGTTCTGCTTCCAAATGTAGGCCTTTTGTTTCCCTCGGCTGCTTACTGACTTAGACCAGTTGACTCTTCTCCAAGTGTGTGTTATGCATCCTTTCCCACTGGGGCTCTGCTGCTCTCTCCCCACACCTGGAAGATAGCTTACATCTTGTTCCTAACTCCTCCAGTCAGAGTTTGGCACACTGGGTTTGAGATGTCCCTGAATGCAGTGAAGGACCCCGTGGCAAAAGCCACATGGAAAGGTCTTCATTGCATCTTTTTCTGGTGCTAAGAGGCTAATCACAAAAGACTGATTCTCTTGCAAAGTACACTCTCATAAAAAGGGGCAGGAGAGAAGAAGAAAATGGCAGGTTGAGTCACTTAATACATCTCCATACCTCATCACATCCCAAAGTCATGCTGTACAATACATTCACGTGCTCCCCAATGGAGTTCTGGGCAAATACCCATGTGCAGAGTCTCCCATATGTGTTATCTGTAGGTATCACCACTATGAAGGAGCTAGGACCATGCATGAATGTAGGACTAGAGCCTCTTAACACTTTGTTGCTTGAATATAAAAGTTGAGATAGCATGCAATAAACTGGAACAGGAGAGCATCAATCACTACGACCGGATGGATGGGATTCTACATGGACATGGCAGGAATTTGCAGGGTGTCATCAGAATCACTCACTGTTTATTTACAATGTCACTGAGCACCAGTGGGAAACCAAGAGAAAGGCTGACTTAATAGCTATTTTTAAGAAAGGTGACAGGTGTGAGCTGGTTATCATAGGTCACTCACTCCATTGTCCTCCCTTCCAGGTACTGTGAGACACTTGCACCAGGAATGAAATGGCCAGCTATTTTGAGAAGGGGGACTCTGAAGCTGATTTCAGCTTGAGCTCTTCTTTTAAGGCTGTAAGAGAAAACTTCCTGTAAAGAACTGGTGAATGAAAACAGACAAGCATATGTGGTGCAGCGTGTTAACTACTTCAGCTGAAAACAGGATATGTATGGAACATGCAAAGCACATGAAAAATCCCAGAGACCTGATCAAGAGCACCTTAATTTTCATACTGTTATAAGGAAGAAAGAATGTCCTCCAGTGTTTCAAAATTTTCCCAGTGCACATTGGCCTTTTATCCAGGTCCTACTGAAGCATTTCCACATATGAATATTACAACTTGCATTAGCGATTGCATTAGTGATTGTGCTTCATCATAGCCTAAATCACTGTGTTATGAGTGATTGACTTATTACTTGTATTATGAGTATTTGTATATCATTGAGTTACTGATGAGTTGTCACTGTATCCCCTAAAAAGTATTTTGTTGTTTTATACTTTGACTTTTCATGTGAGAGAGGAGGGATTGCCTTTTGACAGCAAGAGACTCAGGTAGGATTCAGTTTTTCCACAGGTGAATGGATCTAGGTAGTGAAGACTTCTAGAAGAAACCCTAGATGTTTGAATCGATCTTTTTCAACTACCAACAGCAACTGGCAGAGAAGTTACACACAAAGCAGGGTAAGGTGGGTAATGTCTCCTCTTGGTACTAAGTAGCAGAACAAGCTGGGGGCTTGAGGGGGTATGGGCTGACTAGGGAGGGTTCAGGAATACTACACCTGGGTCTCCGACTACTGCATTTCACTTCAGGCTCAATCTCATACTGCAAAGAAAGTTTCACCTGAAATCGCTGACTAAATTTTCTTTTCAATTTGAAACTCTAGGAAACTGCTTTCATGGAAATCTATTTGTATACGGTTTCCACCAGAAGCAGTAAATTCTTTCCAGTTCACTGGAGGTTTTGCCCAGGTGATGTTAACCCAGATTTACAACTGTGACATTTCTGCACATTTGCCCCTGCCAGAAAGCTTGGCTTAGCTCTTCTGGACACCCCATTCATGCCCTACGACTCCCACCATAACAGAGCATTCTCCCAAGGGCTAACCTACAGAGCCAGGCTGTTCCCTGCTAGCATTATACGGGTGTAAGTTGCCCCTGAAGTAAATTTCGCTGCCCATTTCAGCCTCCGAGCTGGGGTATCCCTAGAGAGCACTCTGCTCCCCTTCCATGGCTCTGCTGGCAGCAGTGCTTACTCTGCGCTTCCCTTAAACAGGCAAGAGAACAACAGGTGCAGCAGCAAGAGGGCATCTGTCCCGGTTTTTTTCTGCTGGGTTTTTCAGTTATTTTAAAGTACTTATTAATAACATAGGACTGTTGCTGATTTTTACACTTGATGTCCAAAAGATGATTTGTAATATGGTGAGGGTGATCTAGCCCTGTGCACATACTGAGAAGGTCTGGAACTATTTGTTTCAGGTTACACGAATACTTTGCTTGAGCAGAACCAAAGCAACATTTTGGCTTGTATGCTGAACCAAAAAAAAGAAAACCAACAAAAGAAAAGAAAAAAAAATCCATTCTACATATAAGCCTAACCCCAATGCCAACTAGTTTCTGTCGGAAATTGTTTGCAGGGCTCCTTCCTTGTGTAGGATCTTTCCATGCATCCCCAGCTGCAGTCCTATCATAGTTTTCCAGGAAACACCGTGACAGAAGGACCTGCAAGACCTCAGACCTTCCCACCAGAAATGACTTTCAGCCTGATGTTGTGTGTTTATTATAGTAAGCTATGTCATTGACCTCAGGGGGACAAGGGCTTGGCTCCTGGCTATTGAAATTACCACTGATCTCTGTCTAAATAGCTGCTGCATTTACAGCTAGGCAGAAGATTTTAACAGCCGCGGAACAACTGAAGGGAGAATTCATAGTAATATTTAAAGAAAAATTGTCATTTCTTTTTTTGAGAACAGTAAGAGATTAAAGTTCAGCCTTTGCTCACTTTTATCATAATGGTATCTGAGTTGTTTTCAGACTTTTCCAAGTTTCAGATAATAGTACTTCCTCCCCCTCAAACCTTGTATTTCTCAAACTCCTAGTATTGTAATACCCTGCAATGCAAACATTATTTCAGTTCTCTTCCCCTCTCTCATTCAGGCCTTTTTGACTTCCCTAAGAAAACCTCAACACAAGTAACATTCATTCCTTGTTTTCTCTACCTATATTTCTACCTCCAAAGGAAATGATATGATGCATCTAAATGACTGATAGAGATCTTAAAGCTTGGCCTGTAGCTTAGGAAAGCTTTCTCCTCTCCCTTTTGTAAATGCTACTTCCTTTCTGTTCTTTTTAAAAAACCTTTAACCACCAGGAAACTCCTTCAAGAGGGGCCTACCATTTTCTGAGAAAGATAAAGCAGTTTTCAGGCTTAGGATCTACTGGACATGACTGTTGCATGGTATTTCTGTAATAACCATAGCGTGCTGTTTAGCAGAAAATACAGAAGTGAGCAATACATATGTATAAGTATATTTCTTGCCGTGGAAAGCTCAGCACTTGGCTAGACGTTGTTTTCCCTTGGGCCCACTGCAGGCAGCAGAGCTCAGTGCTCCCGCTCCGCAGTCCCACACCTCCATCCTGGGCAACAGCCCCGCAGCACGCTGCAGTGGTTACAGAAAGGATGGCATTTTCCCCTCCTCCTTTGAATTTGCCTGGCTTTGGGGGTTTAAGTGAGACCATTAGTGTTATTGAACTTAGCATTTGGTGTTTTATATATGATAAAGGGGTTATTACACAGTGATCCCTGTATGTTTAGGTCAGCTGTGGCAATCAATCAATGGACACTTTGCCTTTGACAGCACATGCTTCCATAAAAAAAATTCTCTGGCAGAGCCCTGCTAGCTAGTAATGACAGAGTAACCTCTGTCAAGTAATATACTTGATAAATTTTGCATGTGCTGTTGACTGACAGAAGCTCCAGCTTCCTGTCTGACCAGCATACACAGGCTTCAAAGAGCACAGAAACCCCTTTCTTCTCCCCGAAAGGAGTGCCTGAAATCCATGTGGGTAGAGTCAGACGTGCCTCTGAGGGGGGAATAAAACAATGCCGCACAAGGGAGAACCACTTTTATACCTTTACAAAGCTAAATTTGCTCTTTCCCCTTTCCTTGCCTTTCCTTGTCACTCACAATTACCCAAGACTTGCTGGTTTTGCGCACTTGGCCATGCAAAACACTTGCCTAGGCAAGCGGTCCGGGCTGAAGGGGGTAAGTCTCCTTCCTGGTCCTGCTGGCCAGCGCTGCCTATCTCTAGGATCAGCAGGGCTGCAGCGGTCGCCCTTTGTTTAGTCTGGGAGAAGGCGGTAATTGTCTGCAGCTGCGTCTCCTGCTCCCTCGCTTGCCTTGGGTAGCTCGGAAGGTACAGCTGCAGCGCAGTGGGTCCACAGGGGCATCCCAGGTTTTTCTAGCACCCTGATGTTCACCGGTGTTTCAGGATGGTCTGGCAGTGGGTAGCAAGCTGGGGCCACTCCTGGCAAGCCCAGCTTGCTGCTGCTGGTAACACTGGTAGCTTAGCCGGGCCTTAGCCATGGCAAAGGTACCTTCACCATACAGCCCCCCATCGATGTCGTGATATTGTCGGGTAACAGGTCTGCTAGGCTCTTTTCTTGAAATGCCCTGACCACAGGCAGAGAGGCACAAGGGGATTTCCAACAAGCCACATTCCTGGTGTCTTCTCACCATCATGTCCAGGCCAGGGAGCGTGGCAGGTGTTAAACCTTCCTCTGTCAGCTGCTCCTTCAATGCCAGTTTGCATTTCACCACAGATACTGATGGTTGTCTTTAGCAGGTTATGAAAAATTAAATTTCCATGTGGCCAAGCAGAGCTCACATGAAGGAGGCTTAAACCCACTTGCTCCCTCATTAACCGCATGCATCTGTTTGTTTTGGAGAGAAGGGGATTTCATCATTTGCTTCCACAGGGGCAAAATCTGATTATGTGGGATTAAGCCTGAAAACCACCCTAATCCTAAATGCAGCAATACATAAAGACTGTCGAGTGTGTGATCTCAGCTCCTGGATGTGGCTGTATGGGGCAGACCCGTGAGGGAGGAGCTTGCAGCAGCACTCCACTGTCAATTACCATATGGACTAATTGGAGTGTAATTTAAAGGGATTCCAAAGCCCGCTTGTCAACAGGTGTTTTTTAGGGTATACTAATCAAAACAATCCTGTTTATGGAAAATGTTATTTAAAACCAACATGTAGGCTGCAATAATAAAGTGACACAGTTTCTCAGCAATTGCAACATCACTGGGTGAAAGCTGGCCAGAATGAGAAAATATAAACCTGGACCCAAACTGCATCTGTACTCATGTGTTCAAACCTTTGCATTTAGAAAAGACAGCATTTTTTGCTCCTTTAGTTTTTATATAGATATCTGCTAATAGCAGCAGGAGTTCCTCTGGGACTACCAAAGCCAAATATGTATTGAAATAGAGTCTAAAAGACTATCTAACTGTGAATTTTCTATGTCTGTATTTTTTGTTATGAGCATACTTTAGGCTTTCAAGCAGAATGCAAAACGATGACACAGGCAGTTAAATAATACTTATCATGCAGCTGTCATTCATTTGGTAAAGGACCACTGCAGAACTTATGATATAATAAATCTTCAAAATACATTCCTCCTTTCTTTCTCTCCAACTTAAACTTGGAAATCATATCAGAGAAGTTGCATGTGGAGATTTTAATTATGAACTGAAAAGAATATCTCCACAATGAATAACCATAATGAAAAGTGCTAAACTTTGGAAAAGTAAACAATATAGCAATTCAAACCAGCTTTAAAACTTCTGAGACACAGAAGATTTAAAGATGAATATTTCTTCTGGTGGGATATACAAATCTTGATGAGATCATTTTATATGGTGAAGTATGTGGTTGCACAGAAATAGTGCTTCATTTATTCACAATGGGAAACATCATTTTCATTCAGGAAATTTAAAAATGATCATTTCAAAAATATGTGTTTGAGGAATACATGCATAGTAATTTCTGATGGAGACAGATCTTCTGAAAGGCCAATTTCCGTCATTTTCCCTGCTACATAAAATGTTGAGTGTGTACGTATGATGATTAATTAGGCACATTCCGTCTAACTATTAATTTTGTGGTGCTTGAAACAGTGAGGAAGGATTGTTGTAGGTGAACTTAAACTTTCCCATAAAATATAGGCTTGGGGATAGAATTCTGGTTTTCCTAAAAAAGTATCAGTAGCATGACTACTTCACCCCCTGTAATTAAAAGTTTACTGTTGAGTACGTACCTATTCTCTCTCCTGCTGCATTTAACATCTTACAGAAGAAATTCAATTCACTGCCAAGGTATTTTGTGCTCTAAACAGTCTTAAGCAACATTTTGAGAGAGTTATAAACTGTTCTTCCCCATCTTCAGTCTGCAAATGTGGTTGGAATATAGTTTTAAGCAGGATGAAGGATTAAACAAACAAAAAATAATGAAAAGTCAAAATATGCACACTGTGCAAAAGTATGGTCGAATACATTTTGCCTTGTGTAAACTTCACCCAGTCTATGTGGGTTTTAACATATTTCCATGACTTTAAATAAGAAAACATCTTAAAGCACAGCCCATGGGAAACCCAAGCTTGATTAGTTTTACCTTTTACTACAGCCTGCAGAGTGTAAAACACAGCACATCAGAATTGAATTTGTCATCTCCAGACCTCACAGGAATTTTAGGAACTAAATAGTTAGGAAGCATCCTGGTACTTCTCTTTGCTTTAATCATAGTAGAAGTTTCAATTTAAACATTCAGGAAATCTCCCTTATTTAAAGCAATCAACTCATTGCTGACAGGGTCTGGCTTTACTGTGTTTAATTTTTTGGCATCATGCAAAACTTGATTGGTTACAGCCAGTGCGTGAACAGGTCGTCTCCCTCCCCCTCCTCCCCAGAAAACATAAAAAAAATCCCCAGACCTTTGCTGTATCATTCTCAGCCCTACACATCCTAGTATGTGTGCAAACCAACGGGATATTAGCGCAAAACCCCAAATGTAAAATGAACATAATAACTAATATAGCCAAGGAAAACCTTATTGCCAAATAGCTCTTCTACATCTTTCAGCTGCAAAAGCTTAGAATCCATTTTTTGTCCAGTTATTTAAATTTTTTGACCCTTTTCTTGAGTGTGCCTCTTTTCATCTGGTTAGTTGTAGGTTCACAACACATTTCTAAGATTGCAGCCTACTCTGGATGAAGGAAGAAAGCACTCACCTTCCCTGCATCTTTGAGCTGTGGTGTTGGTACCCACATAAATTAGGCTGCCCTCTCGGAGAAGGAACCTCTGGTGGGCCCTGAGGTTGGCTGTCAGGTCTAACATTTTAGGATAAACACTGACAATTGACCACAAAGTAAGATGTAGCTTCTGACTGTTGGTAGGTTGGGCCATAAGTAGATTATAGTATGCCACTTCCATGCTTACTTCAGCTAATAAAGTATCTACAGTCAGATCTCACAAGAAAACCATATTATTTTAGGAATCCAGAGAGATGATGCCTTGGACCAATCTCTTCCGACTCTGAATTGCACTTACAAGACCCAAGTCTGTGAATGTGAGTTCATCACAGCTCGGGTGAGCACAGGCCAGAAGAGCTCACACTCAGAGTCAGGGAAGGATGCCGTAAACCAGAAAGGTTTGAAGAACACTAAGCAGTAAACCAAGTTTGAGCTATCTTCCTGGCGTATCTTCCCACAGGACAGGGCAAAAGGTAATGCTACAACACACAGCTATTCCTAAAGCTGCAAAGATCAGTGCAGTCTGCACAAAACCTCTGCTCACAGATCAAACAACTTTTTCAGGAGCTCCTTTCCCATGCTCTGCTTCTCTGCTCTCTTTCTCCTGCTGTCCATCTACAGCCTACTGACCCACACATTCACAGAAGACAGTCAAACAGGGTTTTGTCCTGTTCTTCCTCTGCCCCATGCCTGTGCCTACACCTGCACTCACATGCTAGCACATGGTCAAAGGTTGCCCACGAACCTTTGTGTGCAGCTGTTTGGAGGGGCAAGTTCAACACCTCAGACGAGAAACCGCTGAGCTGCGGGCCACCAAACTACGGCAATTCCATTTTTTCTCTTTCCTGCATGATGTGTTTACTTTTAACAAGAATAAGAATTTTTTTCTTTTCAGCCAACATCCACCCCAGCACAACAAGGTGTTGAATCCCATGGAGAGCCAAAGAGTTATAAGCACACAGCGCTGCTGCTCACGAAGACCATATGATGCTCCTATGCTACTTCTTCCTTGCTGGGTTTTACTCAGGTGGCAATAAGGTTGAGGTGGGAAGGCAAATCTTTCTCTTTTGGGATAGGGAGGAATAATTAAACAGTTTTATTTTGTGTCAAAATGTGTTTTTTTTTTTTTTCACTCATTTTAGTCTGGTTTTATGTGGCTTCCCTGAAGCTGTCTAGATAATTGGGAAGGTACTCTGGGGAGGGAGGGAGGGAAGGTGCGGGGGAAGAGGCTAGGGTAGAAGCATGCTGGTTTTCTGAAGGATACTGCTTCAATTTTATCCAGCTAACACTAAGTAGAAGTGGTCATATTAAGTACTCAGTATTTACAGGTGTTTCACTGATGATGCTGTACCAATAAAAAACCTACACATTTTCAGATTCATATACAGTTTCTAGTATTTGCAGAGTCTATAAAAAATCTGTCTCTGACTTTCCTCCTTCTCATCTGTGAGCATACTTACCTCAGACAGCTTAATGAGTAATAATGCTGGAGTCTCCATCAGAAAGAAATGTCTCCATCTTCATAAACATCTATGGACACTTTTGAGACCCAATTCACTCCAGCAAGCTGTTGCAGTTCCCACAATTACTTCTGCAATATAGATTTTTTTTAAAATGTATTTTCTTATAGTTTTCCTCAACTTCATCCAGAGATCTAGATCCAAATGCAAATCCTAGGACCAGGAACATGGAAGGTATTTGTCTAACTCTCTGAAAGACTTAAACTTATATCTGTATCTTTGAAAGCTGTGGAAGCTTTCTTCTTCTACAGCCAGGAAATTTCTCACCTTTTAGTTGTACTGCGATTGTTACAAGCGCTGCAACTTACAAATGAATCAACATAATTACAGGTATCAAAGTCAACATGATAAAATATCCATAAAATGCATAAATATTTGTACCTTATGCAAGTGATAAGACCATAGACACTAAATGAGGAAAAGTTTTCTGCATATTGACTACTCAGGATTATTTCTTTGGTACCACTTTCCCAGTTTAAAGTTAGGGACTGTCCTTGACACTGCCTTGAACAGGGGACCTGCGCTTGTCAGATCACAACTAAGAAGGTAATATGAACTAATCAGAACAGCCATTAGGCTTGTACTGAGGAGCTGACATTTCCTAATGTGAAACTGTGCTGCATTTTTCACCTTGCAGTAGTTCTGTAAGTCTTGCTTACAGCTGCAGTGGATTATTTCTGAGGCCAAAGTCCACATAGTTCACAGGCTAACATTTCAGGTCAGCCTGGCTCCCCTTGCAGAATTTAACTGCTGCAAATAAGCATCTCTCTTCTTCATTTTTTCCCTCTATTTTTTTTCCTATGGTCACATTCACAGATTCTCACCTTTTGCATTGTTTTCATGCAAGTGCTTCAGCTTCTGTTTATACCACCCCAAATGCAAGTTAGCTTTTAGCATCTTTTCCCTGTATTGTCCCTGCCTTTCCTTTGGCTGAAATTTTATTAAACAGAACATTACAAATAGCACCAGATCATCCTAGTCTCCTGCTACCTACTGAACTGAGTGTGGCTTAACACAAGTAGAATGCAAGAGTGGTATAAATCTTAGACTGTGCTTCCCCTCCTGCTACTTGGGACCAGGCTGTGAACTCACACATGACTTGTTCAAGTACTTCTACTGTCTTGTGTGCCTCTTCTTCCCATAGGAGCAATCTGAATTCAGCATTGGTTTGCTTAATTTGAATTAAACATTGGTTTGCTTAACTACTTTTTCCAACTGTTGGTGAAAAAGAAACCAGAGTTCCTCCTTCAAGGGTGAGGTTCATGCCTCAGGCTGAGATGAACACCTCAAAAACCAAAGGGAAGCAGCAGTTCTCAGCATGTATCTCAGCAAAGTGGGGCAGTGTAAAGAGCAAGAGCAGTCTTCTGGGGAAGCATGAAGACTTGCTGGTATTGCTGGTATGTACCCCAGTATGTATTTGACGTAGATCAGTGTAAAAGAATTACCTTACAGGTGGGAGGGCAGGGAGACTCCTGATGCATCAGAGAATCTTGCAGCTTGCATGGAGTGTGAAAAGCAGGCTCCCTGTTCTTTGCAGCCATGCCCTTGCATGAAGGGCACAGACAGCATCTGTTTTCTTTATGAAGGGTTCATTACAGCAGTACTTCACAAAACAAAATCTACCTGCAGACACTATATTTCAGAGACGACAAAAGAAAAAAAAATCATTCATGCAACTTCTAAGACAGATCTGTGTCATGATCTTCACGTGGTTTAAATCAGCAGAGCAAATGATGCAGTTAATGACGTTAGGCTGATTTGCATGAATGAAGTCTAAATCTGACCAATTGCATCTTGGCTGTGATGCACTCAGATAAGACATCTAACATGTTATACCTGTCAGTTTCCCTCAGATACTTAGCACATGCCATTGAAGTTGAAAAAATGGACATCCTGAGCAAGTATCACTGCGTTACTGGCTAGATGCATTTTTTTCTTTTAATAGTCACGAGCAGGGAATAAGAAGCAGTGACCAATAATAGATGGCTATATTTCCTGAGCAAACATGGCTGGAGCTACTCAGTGCTTCTAACTAAAGCTTATGTAACTTGCTAAAAAGCATTTAATTTTCCTATTAAGGCTTGATCCAAAGCTGAATGGAGTCAATAGAAATATTTTTAATTAACTTCAGAGCATAGTATGTCTTGGTAAGCACAATGAAGGAACCCATCCACATTAGACAGCCATTGTGGGGCTATTGTGGGAGAAAGCCTGTGCAATGACAGACTCACGTTTGTCTCTGGAGATAAACTATGTACTAAACATCTTGGCAGAACATATATGAAAATTTTGGCTGGAGATAGATTTGTGTCTATCAAAACAGAATTAGTATTTTGTATCCTAAGTCTTCTCACATTTTTGGAGTGGAGGTGAACCTCCTGCTTTATGACTTTGCTAACCAGGGTTGCATACAAAGTCCAAAATCAAGCACAAGATTAATTTAGGTTCCTGTTTCCAAGAGGCTTAGCCTCAGTTTCTGCATTCAACAACTTGGTAGCTTGCTATTCTTTATTCTGGATCAGCAGTCTTTGGCTGTTTATCCTATATAGATAGTCATGTTGAATTGAAAGGTGTGAATCTGATAGAATAGAAAAAATCTAAGCAGAGGTTGTAGACAGAATATGCATAGTACTAGGAATTAAGCCTCTATGGAGTACAGATTTACAGTGTGGTATTTCTATGAAGAAATACATCCATATTAAATAACTTGAGCTTTAGAAAAAGAAAGCTGGAGTCTTAATAAAAGCTAACAACCCCCTTACATTGTAAAGACAGAAATCTATCAACACAAAGGCTTATGGGGTCAAATTCCAATGCTCTCAATAATTATTATATAAATCCGGATCAATTTCTCTGAAATTAATGGATTTGCTTTATTAGTACAACTGGGGAAAAAAAATGGCCCACCGGATAACGGATGTTAATGCACGTCTATCCAGGCAATTTCAAGACAAAAGAAAAGTCTGAGGCATTAGATGCAATCTCTTATAATGATTAATATGCAAGAAGATTGATAGGTCGAGACTTCCAGCTCAGATATTGCATTCCGATTCCAGAACAATATAGAGAAATTTATTGCGAATGCTCAGGCTTTAAGAGAATATTGCCCTTAAAGATGTATAAAGAATGGTAAACCGTATTTTTAATTATTTTGTCATATTCTTTGTTGTACAGAAGAAGTTGTTTCACACATTAAATAGGCAACATCAAGACACCATACAGAACAATTGCAATCTACAATAATCCAGAAGGGAATGACAAAGTACAAAGAAAGCTGAAAAAGGGATAACAAAGAAGAGGTATATTAAAAAGATCACAACATAACTGAATGATGTTATGTCATTGGAAGGCCTACTGTAATACTTTTAGATATTTTTTGCCTTTTTTAGGTTTCCTTGAAAGAGAAATACATATGAATAAACTGATTTTTGTGAGTTATGTAGTAAATATAATTAAAATAAAAATATAAAAATACATTTTAAACACAAAATAGACTAAAATGCTTTAAGCAATCATTTTTGTAGTTTTCATTTAAGCTTGGAGGACATCAGCAGTTTTTCTTTCTGTACATGGCTGACCATGCATTTGCTTGCTGAGAGCAAAGAGAAATTAGAAATTCTTCTTGAATAACAGACTTGACTACCTGTGGAATTTATTTCTCGAAGTATTGAATCCCTGCTAGAATTAAATTGAAAAACAAAACATACTTTCTTTTTTCAGATGTGTATTTCTATATTTTCGGCCTGTTGTGGGACAGTTAAAGCCAATTTTCATAGGCCTTGTTCGAGTGAGTTGACCTTGTGGAAATTCCCACCGACTTCAGGTTGTAGCACTCAACACCTCCAAAACACAGGATCTGAGGATCTTGCCTGAATTAAGCCATCTCCAACAGTCAGGCATGCAAACTCCCTGTATAAAAATTGAGACTTTTAAATGGATTAAGTTAATGAGAAGAATCATCATCAGTGACCGAGTTTCTCAATTCCCTTCAGTGCCAGCGGCAGTAAAAGAGGTCCTGAAATCCCAGGATACCAGCAAGTGAAGGATTTCTGTAAGGAGCTGTGATGCTGCTTGCTGAGAACCCCGTCAGAAACAAAGAAAATGGCAGGTGGACAGAGTTTTGTGGGAGCAAGGCTGGGGTGGGCACTACTTTGTTCTAGAGGACAAACCCAGAAAGGTCTGTGCCCTGTGCCTCTTGGAAAGGCAATTCCCCAAAGATTAAACTTCCTCAAAGGCATCTTTCCTGCCACTGCTTTGGCCATGAGACCTGATCTGTGTGGTTTAGCCTCCATGGTGAACTCAGAAAACAAAGAACCCAAAAGGTGGGAGCACCTGAAAAACATGGGTCATATTCCTCTGAGGACTAACCTTTGCCCAAGAGGTCCATATACCAATAATTCACTTTGTAGTAAGACAATCTTTATTAAGGTCAAAATAACACTGGAAAAAATACATAAATAATTCTTAAACTGAAGAATAATGTCAAGCAGGGGAATAAATATAAACTGACACATAAATTACAACCACAATATATGTATAAAATCAACAATACAGTGTGATTTATGAGAGTAGAGCCTATGATCCCATGATTCAAGATGCCAATAGGTCCAACAAGCATATCTAATTATAATAAAGCCAGGTTTTCCAGAGTGACCTATTTGGAAAACATATTGTTATTATTAGGTTGCTAGTGCATTCACTGGATGTAAATCAATCTCTTCACTGTAGGTGTTGACAGTGGCAGTTCGGGATATGACAAAACTTTATGATACCAGAGCATCAGCAGTCCCACCTGCAGGATTCATTCATTATTTTTATGTTTGGGGTTTTTTGCCCAAGACAGCTTCCAAAGATGGTAACTTTTTGCTGCCTTAGTGTGGCCTTCCCCTTGTTATATAGCCTTTTCCTTTACCCCTTACTCAGTATTAATTACCTAGTGCTTTGCATGTCATTAACTTGGCTTCTTCTATGAGGCAAAATTACAGCCAGGTTCAAAAGACATTTAGTCTTTTTTTTATTCCTGGCTAGAGAGGTTACAGAATCGTTAGCTGACTTCAAGGCAATGAAACCCATAGCCCTGCTATTTTATTACAGTGAGACCTTATGTTATGTTTGAGAACGGCTTCAGGGAAGACCTGTGCCAACAGTCATTTAAGGCAATGATGCGATTTATTGCTAGAAGGCTCCCTTTCACCAGGGCACGAACACTCAGCAGGACTGCAGTTTAGCCCATTCTGACAACCCAGCTCACTGGGATGAGCATCCTCGGCTTGCCAGTGTTATGCAGCTTAGTTAGGGGGATGTGCAAAGGTGAGGGCTATGCGGACATCTCTTTGTGGCTCATTTTTATAGGTGAGGTTTGCAGGGGGGATGATCAACCCAAATACACATCAGTTGGACAGCTGAGGCTGATATGCAATTTAGCCATCGTTGGCCTGAATCTCATATATACTAAAGGTTTTTAAATTGCTCTGAATGCTTGTCCAGTGTCAGCACACAAAAATTCTCTGTGTACACGGCCAGGGGATCAGTCATGTCACCAGTGTCACACCAGTGTCACACAGAGTGCAAAGGAGACAAGAGAGTATGCTGTAATCATCCAGGCAGGATGTCTTAAGTATCCCCCTCTCTAACCTGAGAAGGTGGCAGTAGATACTCTCCCCCCTTGGCTTTCCAGACCCCTTCGGGTAGGTCAGAACTAATTTGGCATGGCTGGAGGAAAGACATGCACACTGTGAAGCTGGCTTTCCCTCCCCTACTTATATGCCCTGAAATGCATCCGCATGCTTGTGGTGTCTCTCTTCTCCCTTGAACAGGAGGGAGCTCTCGGGCTTGTGCTGGTGATTCCCAATGACTTCAATGATTCAAACCAGGAAAGAAAAAAATTAGAAAGGTCAGCTGGTATTACAGCTTTCTTTATTCTCCCAAGTCTCTGGAGTTGTGTTATCATCTTCATGTGCTATGGTGAATGGACCCAGTAAATAACTTAAGCCATGCCCTAATGAGTACTTCCAAAGGAGGCCAATTTAATTAAATTACAAGACGACATAAAGGGGACACCATCCTGCTCTAATTCAGAACACTTATGAATTTCGTTAGTAAATTCTAGAACGGTTTACAATTCTGCGCTTTCATTTTGAAGTTCTGGACAATGTCCAAAGTAAAAAATTAAAGCCATTTTCTCATCCAAATACACCCTCATCTCAGCTTCCAATTGCACATCAAAAGATTCCATACTTCCCTCTTCAAAAAACTAAGGTCTTAGGTGCAGAAAACATCCCTCCCCCTCCCTGTGTCCCCATAACCCTCTCACTGCCTGCTCTATGGCTGATTTCACTGCCCTCCCAGTATTGGGATCAGCTGAGCAGAGCAGAGCACAATGCAGCAGCTTGACTTTGGGGTGTTTGATAAGTGACCTGTAGGCTTCATCTGCATTGTTTTGTGTCCTTTTAATTTTGTTAGAGGCTGGAATGGAACAGAAGAGGAAAGAGAAGAAAAGAAACCTGGGCTTTCAGTGATGTCTTCCCCAAACATCTTACTCAGGATCAGTCTGTTAAATACTTCCAAACTATTGTGAAGGCCAGGTTAGGCTTCAGGTTTATGATGAAAGTACTTTGTTTCAACTCAACAGCATACAGTGCTTGGTCCAGTGTCTAGTCTAGTCAATTGTCTTTCATTTAGTGCAACTTCAAATTGACTTCAGGCAAGACCCATGTTCCTGGTGTAATAACCTATTTCCTTCTCTAGCGGTTCTCTTTCTTGTAGCTATTATTTTGGGGAAAAGGAGTTGCATTTTTGTTTTTCCTGCAAAGTTTCACCAGGGAAATGTGTGAAAACAGTGAATGAAGCTGTAGATAGAGCAAACTAATAAAGAAAACCCTTACATGGCCTCAAAGAAACTTCATTTGCTCCCCTACTCCCTCTCTTTTTTTCATCAAATAAAAGAATTTACTTCTTTCTTCCTTGTTCCTACTTTAGTTTAGAGTGCTTTTATTTTTTTTTAAAAGACAGCTCTTTGTCATGCTCTGAAGGTTAAAGTTGGACTTAAGCAGCTTACCCTGTAGAATGAAATGTAAAGTGAGGATTTTTTCAGCACATAGACAAGTATTTTATATACTGTGATTTTGGTGGAAGGTTATTTTTTTTAAACAGTTCATAAAGTGACTGTGTTGTGACCGGAAATTATTTCTAGAAGTCAACTACTAGCTACTTTCTCCCTCCTGCTCTCATTTATACTTTATATGTTTAGTGAAATAAATACTGCTGAAAAAACATCTTTTTGGTTTCACTAATAGGAACATAAGAACAAATTAACTGAAGGTTAGTGAAGTTTCACTGTGTTACCCATGGCCTTGTCAATCTTTCTAGTCTTTGGGGTTTTTTTAATCTTACAGTGGATATGGTCATTTTCTTTCCCTTATCTTTTAAAACTTTCTTCCAACAACACAAGCTGAAGGCAAAGGTACAAATCTTTGAATTCCCTGTGAAAATAGTCATCTTGTTTCCATCTTTCTTTCCCTTCCTAATGATGATGATCTCACTCCCCTTCTGTAGTTCAAAACCACATTTGTGGCTACCAATCAGTCGCAGGCTTTCAGCCAAGCGTCACTCATGTCTTCAGCCTTCTACGCCACTAATGATCCCTAAAATCCCTTTGGGATTACAATGTTTACACCTTCACAACTAGATAGCTGAGGAAAAATAAAGTGGGCAGAGCCTGCTGAATTATTTTGGCATTTAAACTACTTTCCTGCACTGAGAGTGCAGGCATATCAGTTCCACTTAGAAGCAAGTTAGTCAGTAATGAAGTCATCAGCGTCTTGTGTCAGTGCAATGCACTGAGCTGTCAGAAGTTGTCTGGTGGCTCTTGCTCCTCTCTGTTTTCCTTTGTCACTGTTCTTTTGCATCTTCCAACTTCCCTTCCACTCCAACAGTCAGGGCAACTCAAGGTAAAGGCTGTTTCACAGACTCCAGCCATGCTACTGGGACGTTTAACATCTTCCATCATCCCAGGCATTGAAGTGGATGAATAAAAACGTGATCATACAGCAGAGAGAAGTAAAAGAAAATCTCACTTGCATACAGTCCACAACTCTCATTAATTCAAAACCTGGTCTAAAGCAGGCATAGCCTCCTATGATTTTTCATAATGCAGAAAGGCACATCTGAAACTATCTTTATCAACACAATCTTAAATTTCTCATTTTTATTTAGAGCAAAGTAAAGCAACATGTTTGCACATGACCACATAATCCTCTGTGCAAGCATTCTACAAACCTAATTAATATTAACAGAGGAAATTTTGAAAAACAGCCAACAGAAAACAGAGCACCAAAATAAAAAACAATTTAAAAAAAAAGATGGTGAAGAGGACTATCTAAACGAATTTTTGGTCACTCTGAAGTCATTTAATAGTAGCAAAACCAATTCTGTTCAGTAATTTTTGGACTTGGAGAGTTACTGTGTTTTAGGAGATGGGAAGCAAAAGAAATGACAAAATCATGTACTTTAAATGATGTAAAAATAAATAATCCAGTGTTGAAATGAAAAAGACTCACTTTCTACCTGCCACATCCATTGTGACTCCCTAGATACTCTGTTCTGAGAAGGAATCAAAATCCACATGGTAATTTACTGTCATAAAAAAATACAATTTGACACAGATAGATACTTTGCTGTTTCCATTATATCATTAAATCAATTAAGAGCTGCTGCAACCCGCTTTGCCCAAGGAAGGATGTATTTCTCTGCAAGTCTTGTTTCCTAGCTTTATTAAACTGTGAATACAAGAATCATGCATGACCTGCAAAGGGTATAAGGTCAGCTGGGTTACATCACTATTGGTATGTGAACCAGCTGTCAAAAATGCAATAACAGTACACTCTGGGAGATTATGGAGCTGGAGGACTCTAACATATGCAAAGCACAGAGAGTGATTTTTCAAAGAGGTGTGCGCTGTCATCAACATAGGAGAGCGGAGCAGCTAAATTCCTTCAGTGGGTTTTCAAAATGTACCTTGTAGCACTAAGACACATGCAACCTTCTTAATTCAGGCCTTTTATTTAAAAATATTCAATTTTTGTAGGAAGTTATTCACAGTTTCAGCTTTGTAAGTAACCGAGTCCTGGTACACCAATTCTCAGCACTTTTCATGTCACATTAAGCACTATCTCCAGGCCTTTCAGAAGTTTGTACTACTTCTGCAACTTTAATACTGCAAAACAAACAGCTAACATCTCACTGCTAGTTCACCCGAAATGTGTGACAATTTGTGATGCATTTGCAAGCTGAGTGTTTTGATCAATTGTACAAAGGCCATGTAACTAAACTAAGAAAATTCCTCCATACTACTACATAATTCAATGTAGTAATAATAATTATACCAAAGCAGAGAGTTCAGTGAAAATTAGAAGCAAAAATAGAGAGTAGATATACTAATTGGGCTGGAACTAGAAAGGCTTTTGTGATCTTATTTTTAATATTGTCACTGGCCCATCATACAATGCCAGTTACTAGCTTTCACCCACGGAAGCACTCAAAGTGGGTGCTGAAATTTCAAGATGACTTTTCAGAGCTCTGTGCAAGCCTCTGCAATGTGATTTGGCGACATGTTAACCATTGCTTCAGAATGGTGTTACCTATGCCCTTAATTACCCTCTTGAAACAGGGCTTTAATTTCTTAATTGTTCACAGACTCCTAAGTCAACTTTCTTAGAGGAGGTTGTCATTCTTCTTTCATTTGCAATCTCCTTCATCAAGCTGCTGTCTTCTGTGTTTCTCTTTGTAAATACAGTAACAGTAAAGACACTGTACAGTATACCTTAAAGTGTTATCCAAACTCTGTTGAAATCCTGATCCTTTAGGGCAGTGTATTTCCTGCACACACATGTATCTCACTAGCAGCTGTTCCCAAATATATTGAAGTCTCTTATTTTCAGGTTTTTCCCACTGCTTTCCCATGCCTTTCTTTTTTTCCTACTGACAACCATGTCACATAAAAATGTTGTCAGATTAGCTTCTAATGGCTTTGAAATGTATCATAAGAGTGGAAAAAAGCATTTCAAGAGACTGACTTGTTGCTTATGTTAGTCTGGTACTTTTTGGCAAACAAGTTATGAAAAAAACCAATTGTGAATCTTTGAATTTTTGCTGTATGAGTGACACAAATACCAACCTCTACAAGAAGTACTTATATTTTTAAAAAAAATATTTCTGCTCCAAAGTGGAGGTAGAAGAATGTGTGTGCTTGAAGAACTAAAACTTTTAATATGAAAATGTGCATCTTTCTTTATCACAGTATTTAGTTTAGAAACAGCATAAAGCAATAAACAAACATTGTTGCCACATTAATGATTTTTAGCTACAAAAGCTACAGTAGAAAAACAAATGCCAAGTACTTTGCCTACATTAACTTGCTAGAAATTTCAGGTCCTCCACTTGAGCAGCAATGAATGAATGATAATAAAATGCAAGGCATTAGTCATACTGAATAGTTTGTAAATACCATGTAGAATCAATTGCTGGAAACTCTTTGGTAAATATTATAAACAAGAAACGTATTTGTAGATATTAGGCTGACTTACTGGCAGAAAGATGGATTACATTTGTAGGTATTCTTTGCAAAGAATCATTCAACCAGATGTACCATGTACATATTCAATATTAATATATATTGCTAATGTTTACGTATAGCAACGAGAGGTACTCTGGGGAAAAATGAAGTTTGATAACACATTTGTCATTCAGTTTTCTTTGACAAATTACTAAATGTGATTCACCCATTTTAAGCTCCAACTCTTGCAGTAGAAATGTGTGGGTTTATGCAACCTGTTTCCCTACAGCAGTGATTTTCAGACCAGGATTTGGGAGACTGCAAAAGGTGTCTAAGAAAAGCAAATCTAATGGCAGAAGAATTAATTTCACTGTGCAGAAATTCTGTATTAGAAGATTTTTAGAAAAGATCTGAGCACTAGAAAACAGTAAGATTACTATTTCTGCATCAGTAAGACAGTAAATTTATCCAGATCATAGTGCTGTTTATCATGAAAACAAAAGATTAATTTTAGAAACTCAAGATCCATATTCACCACAGCACTCTGGAGACTTTTCTTCCGAGTAATATACCTCAAAGACATTTTCCTTACTAAATGAATTATACCTTTCTTATTTTCATCTTCTTCTTCCTGATTGTCCTCTCTTGCATCATCATGGTATCCCCACTGTCTTTAGTGTTATCACTTTTCCAGCATCTGCAATGTACTATCATGTCCCCTTGTTAATCATCACCTAGACATGCTACACACTGGTAGCTCTTTTAGGAGAGTCCAAAGTTTCTCACTGTAGGAATACTCTCAGCTTCTTTCAGCAAGAAAAATGCTTCAGGTGTTAGCTCTGGATTTGGATTCCAAAAACACTTGCCTTGTCACAACTTTCAGTAGTGCAAATACCTATCGTAAATACCACTATCATTATTCATAATGATAAAAAATTGAAGTCTTTAAACAGATATTTTCTGACTGGCCTCCATCCTACATGACTCAGAGAATATTTTTTAGCAGACAGTAAATTCAGTTAAATATGTCAGATATTCTGTATGGTGAGAAGATTAGTATCAATTTATGAGACTGCTTTTGTCCAAAATATTGGGAAAAATAGAATGTGTTAAAGTACTGAAAAGTTTTCTTCTGCACAGTATTTTTCTTTTCAGAATTGTCCCAATATTTAAAAGGAACTGCAAGGGAGAAGAAAAAAGATTAAATTTTCCTGAAAATGATACAGCAGGGGGTTGAAGAAAATGTCTACGGTTTCTGATTTGAGTCATGTGAGACAAACAGCTGAAATACATGCCCCAGGTTCCGGATGGAGGCCTGATCTAGCTTATACTCATATATCTCTTACACCTGAGTGCCTCAGCAGCAGGAATGTGTCGATCCTCAAATGTCCTGTGGGGAAGAGGAGTATTACTGCCCCATTTTACAGATCGGATGGTGGGGCAGAGGGGAACAGTGGCTCCTGTTTCACAGATGCTGCCACTGATGGAAAAGCATCAGTCCTTTCCTTCCACTCATCCCACCCCAGCATTGCCCTTGTCTGTATGCCAGCAGAAGCATTTGTGCCACCACCAATCAAATCCTAAAACAGACACCTTTCTGTGTTAAAAACTAAATATTTTCTTCTTTTGTGGAGGGGGAGATGGTTGGGGCAGTTCCAGCACATGTGTGCCCTGCCTTGGGTCCCCATGTGGCACCTCTGCTGACTGCACTGCTGCTTTTGGTGGCAGCTCTGAACCTCCTTAGCATGGAAAAACCTGTGCTAAAACCTGTGTGAGACTTCAGCCCATGGGCTTTGTGTAAAGATGTGTCTGGTATAGAAAGGAAACTGCAGCTGCGTCTCCCAAACTTGAGGCAGTAACTAATGGCTGGATCAGCCTTCCCCTCAGCACTGAGATGGGAACCTCCCTAACTTAAAGTATAAGTTTCTAGAGCTACAGGGCACCCAGCAGTAGCCAGCAAATATTCATTAAGTGCATAGGTAATATGAGTAATCTTATTAACATCCTTCCAGGACTAACTCTAGCATTACTAAATTTACTGTATGCCAATAATATTTAAACAAAGTTCCTTAGCTGATCTGTCTTTTATTTTGTTCGTAGAAGCCAAAAAACAAAGGACAAAGGGAAAAATGAAGCCTGTTATAGGAATTGTAACTGGAACTGTTTAAAAATAATTGAATGTGTAGCTGTGAGTATAGCCTACAATGTAAAGTAGCAGCAGTTTTAACATTTCTTCTCTCTAGGGCAGAAAGAAGGGTGGGCTGGAAGAAGGCATTATATACCTGCCAGCATTTTGTTGGCACATACATACACAGAAGCATCACTTCTCTTCTATCTTATGTTGAAATTGTGGGCATTTGGGGACAGTGACCTGACCATATAACAGCCCTCTGTAACAGTATGTTTTCAGTGTGGAATTATTTTTTGACTCTTATTTCAGCTCTGCATTTTATTCCATTCCTCATGCCCACACAAACTTATGCTGTCAGTCTGTGCAGGATGATGACGAAAAGAGAGGTTAGAGGCAGCTTTTCACCTTCATTCAGCTTTCTCATTTTCCCAGTTAACTGGTGAAGACCTAGCTCACAGACACAGAGGCTTTTTGGAAACAGCTAGAGCTCATGAAGGCATCACGTTTGTTCCTTGGCCGTTGGTTAGTGACCTTAAACAAAAGAACCCCTCTCCAAGGCCATGCCATGGACATCGCCACCCACTATTTGTTGCTACAGATCCAGATTACTTCATTTGAAGTGATTATGGTTAAGCTACATAACTCAGCTATTCAAAGGTGCTCAGGGTCATCCCATCACCCCCTGCCTCCCACTTCCCTCCTTGTGCCCAAAAGACACCATTCCCCCAAAGAGTTAGGCTTGGAACAACTCCAGTTACTGCAGTGAGAAAGGATTAGGGGAGATGACCCGTGAAGGCCAACAGAAATATCTAGGGAAGCACCAAGCTATTGAGGATTCATTAGCCCAGTGTAGCTTGGCAGGCTGGCTCCTTGCACCTCATCTCGGCTAAAGCTGGTACTCAAAGCTGAGGGCCAATATACTGCCTGACTCTGCAGTGAAGACATGCTTAACAGGGCTATTACATTTTCCACATAAGGGAAATCCACCACTATTTATATCCAGCTTAGTACTTCAGATTCAGGCAGAATACTTCTGAAACTACATCCATCCAATATTAATAGCATCTGTCTCGCAGATTAACTATCACATTGTGTTTTTATTTAAACATCATCACTGAGCAATCACTCACTAAATTATTTAAAGGAAACAACAAAAAATTGTTTTAAGGTCACAAGAAGGATGTCAGTGGGCCACTATTACTAAGCATTTTAAAACCTGGAAGATTTCATTTTAAGGAACTGTAATAATGCCTTTCTTTGGCATATGTAATTCTATATTTTATATTTATGAAGATGGACATTTCTGAAGTGTTTAATGAGCAGCAATATAGTTGCTCAGTTAAAATGCAGAGCCTTATACTATTTTTAATATTATCCAGTAAGTAACTCAGTGCCATATGCTTCTGTAGTTTGACTGCCAAAGAATGCAGCAAGTTGCTTTGGAGGCTGCCTCCAAACTCCACACCCCAGCCAAAACCACGTCTGTGGTACAGAGCTATTGATGTCCTACCAGCGTGGAACATAAAAATGGCCCCACAGAGAAGTTACACAGAGGCTCTGCTAACTCCATTGAACGGGATGTGGCTTGGAGCAATGTATGGAATCAGGGCACAGCTTAAATACTAGACATGCTACACTGGAAAAAAACAGTACAATCTTGCAAACAGTGAGGTGCTTACTCCTCTTGGTTGCCAGATGACCTCTGCTCCCCAAAGTATAAGCCACATATTAAACTTTCATGCACTGTCTTAGGGTATATTAAATGTTTTGGGCTAGGAAATGGCAAGAGAGCCATTCCACTTTTAACTTCTGCCACCTACCTCTCATCTCATCAGGTATAAGCGACTGAGCTAGAAACACATGCATAAAGGTTAGAGAATGGGAAAAGAAAAAAGAAATTACTGTCAGCAGTAAGGGGTGAACATGAACAGAAATTGAAGAGATCTGTTAGCTGTACATGTGCATTTATTTTGTTGTCTTGCTTTGCACTATATAGGTTATTTTGTACAATGTTTACCTGTTAGGTACAGTATCGAAATATTTTTTTTTATTGTTTATCATACTGGGTCAAGATTAAGCTCTCATTTTGCACTGGCTGAATTGCTTCCATAAACTGTAACAACTAAGCACTTCTCTTCCCATCTTATTTTTTTTAAACCATGCAAAATAATTCTGTTTCGTAATCATGAGGAGTCAAAAAAAATTCCAGCATTTTCATTCAGTATATGGGTACTCATTGATCAGCCCTGCACTAATGGGAGCCCTGGTATAATCTAAAAACCAGACCCAGAGATGCGTACCAGGACCTCCTTAAGGTGCAGTTCCCATGGCTCTGTCATCCTGCAAGGACTGCAGTAATCAAGAGACTCATTACAATAAGAAAAATGCTTCATTTCTAAATCAGTTCACTTTGCTGTAGTAGAGCTGATTTGATGGTAGAAGTGTGACATGATGAGGGCTCTGAGCTCAAAACCTTGTCGTGTTTTTCTGGCTGCAATAGCTGGTCTATAAAAGATGGAGCCTCTCTACAGGCTTTGCCTTGTTAAATGAAGACAGATAAAAATCTTCTCTCTCCTGTCAACAAAGCAGCTGACCCTCCTGTGCTTAATATGATAGAAAACAACAATTAAAATAAAATTTACCTCACGCATACACCAGTCTTAGTCTATCTGGACATTTGCTATACAATTTAATATTTTTGGCCTAAAAACAATAATGATTGAGAAGGGACATAAATGGAAACAAAGGAGCAACGAATCGAAAACAGATGTTAGGAAGCACTCCCAGCACAGGAGAGCTGATGTGCTGAAAAGCTACCTGGGGGCAGGACATTAAAAGATGCCTCTCAAGAAAGCTTGTGAGGAAGAGCAGAACAACAGAGGAAGGAAGGCTTGATCAGGATACCTCCTCGTCCTCCACACCTCTCACTTTACCACCTCAGGGGATTCTGCTTTTCTTACACAACACGATTCTGTGGCCCATTCAAGCCCGCTTTAGAACAGAAGTAAAAATGTGAGGGAGAAATTTTGAGTGAATTTCAGATGAAAAGAGTAAGAAGGAATAAAAGCACTGTTGTGTTCTTTCCCCTCTAACAGAAATAGGCAAGTTTGGCCCAGGATGGGGTTCTGAGGGGATTAAAACCCACCATCCAGTATCCATCTGTGCAATTAGTGCTTTGTTTATTAAGCAGGTAATTTTCACAGTCTGGAAGATGCATGGGAAATGAATCTTTATCCAATGCTGATGACCATGTCAATAGCTACACAATTTACAGGCACTTTCTAGAATTGTCTCTAAAATACCAAAATTACTACCTGCTGAATAGGACACCCACTATGATTAGCCCCACGCAGCCCATTCAGTTATCCTTAGTGATTAACGCTTAAAGCATCCTGTAAAGTACTTTGCAATCATTGACATAATCCTTCAAAACCAGGTAAAGACAGGCCTAGCAAGGGGGAAAATGAGTCAGAAGTTAACATGGATTTCTTTGTGTGGGAACTCAGGACTCAGTCCTTGATTCCCACCCTGAGCTTGCTGTGGTTAGCTTCTTAAAGAGGGCATTTGCGTGTTTCTGTCTCTTTTTAAATGTGGACAGAAACACACAGGGGAATTCATTCCTTCAGGAAACCAGAGGGTCTGTATTGAGTGGTTCAGGGGAGGATTTTCAATTCTCCACACTCCTCAATCCTGTGGATGCTCCTCAGACGCTCTTTATTAGTGCCTATTGGACATGTGCCAAGGATGGCGGTGATTAGGGACCAGGAGGTAAGCTCTGCATTGCTGAGCCCAGATGCAGTCTAAATAATGAAGCCTGAATTACGCTACAGCACTTGTGACATATGAGTAACTAAAAGACAGAACTTTAGCAGCAATGTTCTTGATCATCAGCTCCAGAAGGCAAAACTCAGGCAACTCCAACTTATTGGCATTTCTAGAGTGACCAGTTCTAGTCCACCCTTGCAGGTAGTAGCAGGAATGAATGGTGCTTGTTTGGGGTGGAGTTTTAACCAGTTCCTGGCCAGAGTCTGTTCAGGATCTTTTCATGCCTTCATGGGACAGGAGAAAAATGCAGAACCCCTCACTACCTTCTCTTTCATGAAGACTTGTTAAGTATGCCATCTGCCATTGAGAATGGGATAACTCAAGGAAGAGGTGATTTGTCAGGCAGAAGTGGGTATCACATTTTCAGTGACCTCTCTTTCTGTCCAGTAGTTAGGTGCACGTGGCTTTAGACCAGACAAAGGTGGTTAGTGTGCACTACTTTTTGTCCATGCATCACACACTCCAGCTTCCTGATGCAACATGGCAATCTGCCCCAAGGGAAGGCACCAATGCCAAATCTGGATTGACAACTTTAGCATTTCCCGCCCTCTGCCAACAGCATGGTCTAATGCTGTGGGTGCTTTGACAACATGTGATGGATCACAGTCACAATTTCTTCCCTTCATACTAGGGCTGCATCCTCTCCTGATTAACAGTTATTTTGTTGTTTATGCTCTAACTTGTTTCTCATTTCATGTTTGCAGTTACTCTGGATGCATTACTTCTCACTAAGAGATCAGGCAGCAAAGAAATGATAAAGGAATAAAATACAAGAGTTTCTAAAAAGTAGCTAATTATCAACACAAAGTTTCCAGTGTGTAGCAGTTTCGTATGCACAAAACTTCAGTTTTGCAGGGGCTCTGAGTAGTAGATGTGATAGTATGTTAATACTTTGTCATTAGTATGGCGGTACTATGTCTTTACAGTGATTACTAGTATAGATATTATCTTTGTTTTTCTAAAGCTGTACCTACTTTTATCTAGGTAGACATATTAATTCATGGTCTCTAGGTATAACTTCCACTACAAACACATAAAGTCTGCTTTCTTCCTGACCCAGAAATACTCTTGTCTAAACTACAAAATTCTGTGCTACAGAAGAGACGCAGCATCAGAGTTCAAAGCCAAAAAAATTCAATGTCCACTAGGAAACCCAGTTATTTTCTTGTTGAGCTTAGCCCACTAGACAAAACATTTGCATTACTCACAAATCAGCAAGCAGCCAACATGCTTAGAAATGAATGTAGTTGTGTTAAACCCTGCTGCACATCCTTGCTTTGTGATTGTTACTGCAAAGAAAATCCTTTGCAGCTGTCATGTGAGTTGGTGACATGAAGGATGCCTGGAGGGGATATGCTTTAATTATGAAATGTTAACTTTTTGTGACAGATAATACACATGTAGCCAGTCAAGTAAAAAGGGTGTGTCAAAGCAGGCATTGCATATACCTTATATGATCCCCTTTCAGTAACTAAATTATTGATAACAAAATAAGAAAGCTCCTAGTTTCTAAAAATAAACTCTTCTTATTAGGAGAATTATTTGCTCACATAGTGTGTGTGTGATGTTGGCACTTTGGCGGTGCATGTTCTGATTGCCTTCTTCCTATCTCCTTCAGACTTCCTTTTGGTAGTTCATGCTCCTTCTTTGAAATCTCATGCAAGTTCCTACATCTTCAGTGCTATCACTATGCATATACTGACTTGTTGGGCAGTAAGATGTCATTAGGCCATAGTTCTTTACAGGAACACATTTTTACTGCTGTCCTAGGGTGGCCTGTTAATCTTGGGATCATCACACATTCTGATCTCCAGGCCAATCTCTCCTGCTGTTTGCACTATTTATTTTGGTTGGGATTTGCTTCATGTTTGCTGCTGCCTTCATCTGCTGGATGCTTTCCTGTTGAGCCTCTCTGTTGTTCACATGCTTTGCTTCCTCTTGCTCCACCATGTGGGGCAGCTGCCAGCTGAGACACTTGCTATGTCCTCAAGCTTCTGGCCTTGCCATGTTTCCCCAGGAACCTCCTGCTACCCTGCCATTGCCTTGGACTTACATCCACCCATCTGCCCTTAGTCTGAGTTACCTGTAGAACTTGAATCTTGCTGAATTTCAGTACGTGGCATGGCTACCTGATGGCTGAGCTAGTTAATCTTCCTCTTAGGTTGGGCACTGTCTTACCATTATTTCCTGGGGACTCAGGGCAAGGTGGCTTGTGATCAAACGGCCCTCAGTGCTGAATTTTTTTTAAGTACTCAGTAATGTAGCACAACGCATTATGAGGAGCCTTCAGTTTCCTAATCCCAAGTCTTACTTGTGCATTTTCCAGATAGTTTAACTTCCAGGCACTGAAGTGGTAAGTGGCTATAAAGATGCAGTCCTTCCCCCTGAAAGTGAGCCATGAGGGTCTGTGCAGGGCATGGCAATTACTCTGGGCAAGGGACATGGAGGGAAGGATTTACCCCAAGATGAAATGATGTGCTTTATGCCAATAAGCATAAGTTAGGGCTATCACTCTAGCACAGTTTACAAAAAGGTGTTAGAGACAGATGGAGAGCTGGATTTCACTGTCATAAATGTATGCATGCAAGTTAGGTTGTAGGCTAGTTCTTTACTGAAGCTAACTATGGAAAAGACAATTTATTCATAATGCCTGGGATGAATAAGGGACCCCAGAGTTCCCTTCCTTGCCTACACAAGTTACCTAAATCATTGTATGAATCACTAGCAATCCTGGCAGGCTGCTCCTCCTTCCTCTAGGGGAGACAGAGGCAGGGATTTGCAACAGCAGAGTGGGAAATGATCTGTTGCTTATGCTTATGGGCATCCAGCCTCTCCTGTAGCTTCAGGAAGCCCTGGAGCCACTTGGTCCCTTGTTTTTTTCTTTATGTAGGAAAGCTGTGTGCTGCCCTTTCCCCCCCATAGAATCAAGGCTGCAGTCTAACCATAAATTAATTAGTATTTTCAGTATGTCCCAAACTCTGTCAAGTTGCCGGAACACATAGTGAAGGTGTGGAGAAGGACAAGGGAGGGAATGGAAGCAAGCCAAGAAGCCTACCAAAGAAAAAACTAGTTAATGCCCAATGCCCTAAATCCATTTTCTAGAGCAGGTTGATCAGTGGTCTCCAGTTTTTCACGTTCAGTGCCACATGGCGTATGTGAGCCATGACAAGACTCTGAGGAATCAGGGAAGCTGGAGTCTGGCTGGCATATGAAATCATTCCTGAAGTGCCACTGCCTGTGACATGAGGGATCATTCCAACATCTTTGCTTGCCTTCAGGACTTTTTTCTAACAGGTGCAGCAGATGAACTTCTCTTACAACCTTCCTTGCGAGTACGAGACCAACCCACTGCCAGGCTGGGATGCCAGATGACAGAGGAAGGTGGCTTTGCTCATACTAGCAGGACACACAGCATTTCATTCTGCTCTTCTGCAGAAGGAAATATTGAATGCTCTGATTTACTGTCACCGTGGGACCGGGAGCATGAAAGGCTTGGGCTTCTCAACAGCTCTGTCCTGGCATGTGAACTCCACGGCATGCTTCAGGCTAAGAACCACCCTGAATTGCAAAGCAAAATGCTACAGCTGGGACTGGAAATGTGCTGCAGCTCTGGAGTGTTTTATGTGCCCCAAACCCTGCAGTGACCTGACTGATTAAAACAGTGGGAGAGGATTAGCTCTAGCTCAAATCGCATCTCCCATGGGAAGATGCCGAGGCAGGTCGGTCGGGGTGGTGGGAGTCACGTCGCAGGCTCTGGTCTCGGAGGAGTGGCAGGGAGCCAGTACCAGCCTGCAGGACTGTCGCTCCTCTCCTCCTCCCCAGTTCCTGACCCAATCCCAGCAGGGGGCAGATGTCCTCCTGGTCTCTGAGAGCAGCTGAGGCAAGCCGGACTGTGGAGAGCAGGCTTAGGTAATGGTACATGGAAATGATGCACAGTTCAGCTGTTTAAAACGTTGAAGTGAAAGGAACAAGGATGTAACTCTCCAAAGGACAGATGATAGCACTCCCCAACAGGTCCTGTGATTGGTTTAATAAATGGTTTATCTGGTCTTCAGTTTCTGTTAGTTCCTGGAGTTATGTGACTAAAAAAAATTCTCCACAAAGTATTAACAACTATCTTGTCATTTGCTTTTTTGAGAAAGACCTAAAACTAAGGATTTTGTTTGGAAAGAGGGGATGGTGGTGAAGATTTGTTGGTTTAGGTTTCCCCTTAAAAATCACTTGCACCAGAAGCAGAAGAGGAAGGAAAACTGCCTACATTTCCTAGCTAGGAATGACATCCATAACTACAGAAGAAATCCAGAAACAAGGGTTTGGGCCTCAGCAGTCTAAAAACCACTCACCACTCTTTCATCACAACCTCGGCGCATCCTAGATGTAAGAAGCAAAATTTATTATTTGAACATTTTGCAGCATTTTACAGACTTAGGGACTTATTTTCCCCTGTCCTTCCTGAGACCCTTCTGAGTTAAAATAATGGCTTATTATTTGGGCATAGAAGCATTCCTGAAAAGTGTTTTCTTTGCTTTTTCTCATGAATTACTGGTGGAAATGAACAGCTGGCAAATTAAGTCACCCTGGTACTTCAGGGAAAAAAAAAAAAAAGATGCCTTCAACTCCAAGTTTAAGATCTGTTTACATTTCTTTAGAGAGTGGCTTTTCTCTCTACTGTTATATACTGATCTTGGTTCAGTTTTCATCAACTACATTTGTCCTTTGGGACTCATCTGTATTGAAAAAAAGAATGACAGAAAAGCCAACAATATTGGGTGATCTGATTACAATATATTTTTGTTTTTGTAATTGTTTAAACATGACTTTGTACTGTAGCATACATGAGAGCTAACTTGATTGTAGCTTTGAGGCTATGGTTGGAGGTCTTTGTTACAGTAAAATGCTGAACTTACACTTTATTCATACTGTGGAGATAACAGCCACATTAGCGTATACGGGTGGCCTTGTTTATAGACCAAGCAGGTTTGATTCATGTGCCAGATGCTGTGCAATTTTTTGGTGACACAAGCCAACAGCATGGATATCCCTTTTACCTCTGACAATGTTTGATGCTGGAGGTATATTTTTGCAGTTGTTTTCAGTAGGAGTTTTTGAGGGACCACAAATGAACTGTAGTGAGACACTGAACTCACAGCCTGAAGGTAAAGATAAAACCGTACCACCTTTTTCAAAACTTCTTTTTCTTTCCCTCAGTACTGCTGAAATTCAATAAATGACTCCTCATTAGCAGATATTAAGAACCATTACAAAGGATACAATCATCTGATAATACCGACAAATATCTTGTTGAGCCATCAAATAGCACTGAAGTAGGTCTCATTTATATCAGAGAGTGGATCTGAGGCACGCTGTTTTGTGACAAAGGATTTAACTCTTTGAAGTGTCTCACCTCCCACTTCCCAAAAATGAGCATGGAATTTGAATGATTCCAAATTCATTGCTGTTAGTGACGGATCAGATCTGGAAAAATTATGAAAGTTGTTTTTTGGGTTTTAACCGTTGCATTTATCACAAGTTCATATTTCCCACAGTGAGATTTAGTCCTTCCGCTATAAAATAAGACATCATGGTAAAGAAAGAGGAAAAGGAAGAAAGAAAGAAAAACAACGTTTCCTGAAGTCCTCGTAGTATTCCCAGAGGACATCTCGGCATCAACTGGAAAGTTTCACAAGCTGTCCATGAACATCAGAGAGTAAAGGCTCATTTGGGCTGTGGCTTTGGTAAGTCAATCTGCTCACACTTCATCAGGAGTGTCAGGGGATCCTGATAAAATGATAACGATGCTGTGCACTGGGTAGAGGAGAACATAAATAAGCTACCTAATTCCATTTCTTTTAGCATTTCTTTATAACCATATGCTCGAATCATATCACACCAGCCCAGCCTTTGTACTCAGAGAGTTCCTCTGAATTGGATTAGGTAATATATTGAAAGCCATATTTCTTGTAGTGCCTTTGGGTTTTGTGCATGTGTGTGCATTATTTCCCTATGACTGTGTTTTTGTATATGCACAAAACAATTAAAAGCTGCTTCTCCCAGTCACTTTGCTAGAAATCAAGGTCATCCCCTGGGAGTCGTTTACTATAAAAGTTTGTGATGAATAGAAGAATTTATGTGTAAAAAGCCAAGAGTATTATGGAAAAGTTAAGCAACCCTTTTATTTTAATGCAACAGACAACACTGAGTAAGCAGTTGGCAAGCAGGGCACTGCTTTCCCCGCTGAGAGCTCCACATTAAATCAAAGCTTTGGGATATCTCTCCTTTCCCACTGGAAAGGGCACTAGTGACAGCCGCCAGCCCCCGTGCCGCTTCGAGCAGCTGAGCAGAGGGCCGCACAGGAAGCACGGCATATCTCCAAGCACACAGGAGACCACTGATGCACCTTGCTTCAGTTTCAGATAAAGGCATCCTGTTTTATTTGGCTTTCCCAGATGATGAACATTAAAGGCAAAAAACCTAACTAACCTCAAGAACACTACCCCAGGGAAAGAGTGGGTCCTGCAGCAGCATGAGCTGTGTTCCTCTTACCGTGCATAGGATAGCAGATGTATTTCCCACACTGAATATGCAAGTTCTTCATGGAAGGCCTGTTTGTTTGAGATATCTGCGAAGTACCTGGTGTTGTGTCAGTATGCGCTGGTGAACTAAAAATAATCATTTGGAATTCCTTTTCTTTACTGCTGGCCATCAAAATGCTTGCATACAGACAGGTATGATACTGTGTACCCAGGTGGCTTATATATTAGACAAGCATCTGCAGACCCAATACCCTGGATATTGTGTACTGCTTTCATTTACTTAGCACAACTTTTTGCATGTATTAATTCATAAATGTATATTATACAACTGCTTGCGCCACAGCTCTGTCCTGTGCCCTCACTACAACCCAGCGAGCAGCTCTCTCCTCCTATGCAGTCCGTGCCCAAGCAGGGCAGTCAATGAGAGAAAACTAGAGTCAAGCATATTGCCCTTGGTTTGCATACTTGGAACTGAAACTGACCTTGAAAAACAGAGGAAAGAAAAAATAAGAAGTTTTTTTTTTGTCATCCCCGTGAGCTACTCCATAATTGTACAGTTGCTAGATCTGACGCAAAGGGGGAGTTCAGAAAATACAGTTGGGGATCCCAGAGAAAATGGGGCCAGCCCTTTTGGGTAGCAGCCCACGGTTAGATCAAATTATGCTGATCATGAAACTGTATCCTTAGACAGGAACCCACAGCTGCAATTGCAGAGAGAGTCCTGGAGCATGCGTGGAGCAACCGGAATATTCTGGAAATGCAACAGGGAAAATTCAGGACTTCACAGCTGAGCATGTGCAAAGTGAAGTGAGTCAAAGGTCTGCAAGTTGGCATCACTTGGGGACATTTTCGTGAGGATGCCAAAAGGCAGCACACTGCTGGGACAAACAACGTTATCTCTACAATTTTCAAACTCTGACAATGTATTGGTCAAAGAAGAGGCCATGAAAGTATATGTGAGTGTATATTCTGCCTGAAGAATAGCTGAAGAAAAGATGAGGGGTTTTTTACTGCCACTTCCCACGAACACTCATCCTGACATCAGCTATTACATGGAAAATTTCATCTGCAACTATTAAGTTTAGGAAACAGAAAGTTGTATGACTGGAGAGAGAAGTTGTGGCCCATCTGCATGCTTTCAGGTTTCAGATGCCACCCACTCCGTCTGCTGTGGTTTCTGGTTACCCCTGGCTCCACGCCCTCCTGTTTGAGCTGCTGTTGACCATCAGCCACCAGACATGGTTGCTTCCACCATGTCCTGGAGGCCAAGAACCTCAACAGGGACAGCATGTTATCCTGGAAAGTGATCCCCTCCCCCTTCAGGTGATGAATCAAGTCTCACAGCAAGTCAGCTTTTGTCAGGCTTTACATTTGTGGCAATTTTTCCTCATCCTCCTTCTCAGTTCATCATGTCATGCTTCTCCATTTATCATCCTCTCAAGCACTGGTCTAATATTGTTTGATTCTGACCATGTAGATCAATAGTGATGGCACCAAGCATTGCCTTTTAACACAGTTACAATGATCTTAATTAAAGAAATTAAAGAATTGATAGAAAGCCCCACAGAGATCTATACAGCTGGAAAGATTTACTCATTTTCCCCTGAAATAGTAATATGGAGCTTATTGCCTTCCTCTCCCTCACTGGATATGATTAGTTTCCCATTGAGCCTCTAACTCTCTCTCATTAATATACTGCATTTGACTGAACAACAGCTACAGCTGTTCATTTTGTACTCCAGTTATCCATCCCACAGGCTAAGACAGACAAAATAATTACAGAAGCCTCCCCTTGAGTATGACCACACTGAAATGGACTCCCTGGTAAGTAGGAGGAAAGAGGAAAGAAGGACAAAGAGTGGACTTCGCCACTTTTCCTGGAGAAGTTCAATAGATGTTGTCCATGGCTGAACTAGGACGCATGGTAGGACCGGGGTGGGGACAGAGATCTTGCTCCCCAACTTCTCTCTCCCTCCCCACAACTGTCCTTGCCTCAACACACACTCCTAGACCTGCGTGGCTCAAATATTTTGATGTCCTAATAGCAAAAGACAATTGTTCTGCTTTGTGGGATTTTCCTCTTCCAGTCTGAACTGAGCAATGTAAAAGGGAACTCAGGAAAGGAAATCCAGAAGCAAGGTGATGAGCCATCACGAAATGCCTGACATGCTGTCACTTACAGTAGGATCCCTTTATGCTAGCCTGCATGTAGAGTGAATGCACTTGTGCACAGAAAAGAGGTCTCATGGGAACAGAACTCAGGTGATTGCTCCTTGTATTTTCACTTAAAGCATTGTTAAATCACATTTTAACCCAGACTTTTATATGGCTATTCAGATAAGTGCTATGGAACTGATATAAATGACTAGGAGCTTACCTCTCACATCTTAACTGGTTCAAAGAAAACAAAAGGTACATTTTTTACAAGCCATTTTTCACTGTATCAAAGGGCTCTGTGGCTCGGTTATCACAGAACTCTGGAGCAACAGGCTGTATGATACAAATCTAAATGAAAAAATACATGGTCAGAGGGATAGAGGGATTAAATGCATTGCAGGAACAGTGTGGATGAATGCTATTTCTACATCGAACATGGCAGGTGTATTTGTCTTAATTAATGATAAAGCAGAAATGACCCAACATCAGCAGTTGCAAAGTTCCAAGCATACAATAAAATTTCTTTGGAACTGAAAACACTTAAAATTCAGTGTTTATTCTGCTGTTGGAATGATGAAAGACTGTGAAATATGAGCACACAGACTTTAGGATGTCTGTAGGTACTGTTGTGGTTTGAACACCCTGGTGCTGAGTATATCAAAATCCCCATGGATGTCTATAATGGTCCTTTTACATATTGCGTGTCTAGCATCTGTAGTACTCGGCAAATTTAGCACTGGTGTATCCCTAGCATGCAGGCTGAGGTTTCAAATTACTGATGAGGCCTTCTGCTTCTTTAAACCTGGTATTAAGAGTACCTTAGAGTTCTGAGCAATATCACCCTTTTTTAGATCTGGCCATTCATCATAATATTGTGCCAGGGTTTGTTAGGTAAACTTGATTGACAGACACCCATCTTTATCCTCTGCATGGCTGGAGGACAGCACTGGTGGAAGGTAATGCTTTTTTAATTAGCTGCTAGGGTATTAAATTTCCTTTGTATGGATTGCACGTTGCATTCCTGTGAGTCACTATCTGAAGAGACTGTCTTTGCATTCACTATTTAGTATAACAGACAAGTGGAGAAGGGTCATAAAAGATTCATATTAAAGATGTTTATGAAAAGTCTTGGATCTGGACAACCTCTAGGTTTTTCAGCAGTGACTATAAGACAAGAAAAATAACAACTTTAAAATGGTGATAGAAACCAATTCAAAGACACACTTTGCACTCTGCACCAGGAATCAGAAAGCCAGAATACTGGCTATAAATTGTGGATGTCATCTCAAGTCCTTTATAGATACTGATTTCTCAGCTAGAATCAAAAGGATCAAAAAATTTGTGTGCAGATAGGGACAACAAATCAGGTGTTCAGGATGACAATAATCTGTAGAATACCACTGGAACTGGATTTTTCTTTACCCAAAATCACCCAGTGCATAAATAGGTTGTGATAAACACTCTAAAATTTTCCAACCATCCTCTAACAAGGTAGGGGTATCTGTTTGATGAAAACACAATACATTTGAAAATTTATACAAGACTCTGACAAGCTTACAGTAGACTAAAGATGAAGGGAAATTGCAGGAGAATGGAATGACAGGGCACCCATGCAGATTCCACGTAGGTGGGCAACAGGTTCTCCATGCTCTTAAAACTTACATAGTCATTTATCATCATGCAGAGTAAAAACATGTAAAGTGCTGCTACCTGGACTAAGCTAGCCCTATGATAAAAATTTATGAGACACTACAAAACTCAAGGGCTTCCTTAGCAGTACCCAGCCAACTGTGGCATAAGGAGCAATAGCAGGATCACTAATGGCAGCTAGCACTGAAGATACTCTTCAAAATGGGGTTTACTAGAATCACACAGTGTACTTAGTATATGAATGCACACTGAATTTTTGGAAAAATGTCCCCTTTCTTTTCTGGTTGGAACTTCCACCTATAAAATGTTATCATAACTAAGTACTTGCTCCTGCAACTAATTCAATAAAGCTATAACTCAGGCAGGGACTCATTTACGCTTAGACTATCCCTGCAATTCAGAAAAAGTTGAACAAAATGAGGCCATACATGCTGTGAGTATAAACAGTGAGATCTGGCCTCAGTCCAGGTGGTGTTATATCCATAGCATGTAGAAGTATGTGCCTATGTTATGTGTAAACATTCATAAATATACTTCAGCTTTCCCTTCAATAAGCTGACTCTGTAAGTGTTTTCACTTGAACTGGGGAATTGCTACTTAGAATAACACTTCCTAAGATAATGTCCCAGTGAGAGAGGGAGGCATAGGCTGATGATAAATCTTGCTTGCACACAAATTAGTCCGTCTGTAAGGGAAAGGGCTCTGCAGACAGGACTGGAAACACTCTGATCTCCAGCTAGCTCCAGGTGGTCTTAGCCAACTTATTAGCTACAGTGCAGAAAACTAAACAAAAATGCGTAATAATGTCCGGGATAATCAAATAATGTTGCAAATAGGTTATTTTGAATCAAGCCTACAGACTGTTCAGAGAATTTTGTAAATTACTCTGTCTGTTTCCCTAAGCAATTTCTGTGTGAAGAATGTCATGTGTTATGTGTCATGTGTGAAGAACTTCTGTAAAATATTCCGAAGTATTATCTGAAGTTCAAAGTGTTGCCTCACTTTTTCTCTGTTTTCACACATGCACACATAGAGTCATAATGCTTATTTGTAGAATCTTTGTGCAAACTTCTAAGTTTACCAAGTTACTCTCATTTATATGAGCATACGATGACAGGAAAGGAAAATGCAGAGGGGGAAATAATATTTATGGGTCATCATTCAATTTTTAAAACATATGGAGACATAGTTTTCAAAAGAAGAACAGTTAGTTATGAAAAGGGGAAAAAATGACAGAACTCTTACTTAAGTCTCAGCTTCTCTACTGTTTTTATAGGAAATTTTAGAATCTTTAATTTCTTTGTGATGGTTTCAGAAGTTCATTTAATCGATTTTTCTACTACTTGCTTTCCTAACCTGTCTGCTTTTGTAGAGCATGATGGCAAGTAATATCTGTCATACCAGCATGCAATGATTTCTGGATCCTTGGTTATTCTCAGCACGTATTTACAGTGTACAGAATGTGGTGTCTGCATTTCAAATACATAATACACTTTTTGTTTGAAGATGAACATAGACTCCAAGACTTAAGGCAGTGTGTCAGTGGTAGGGCAGGATATTCACTGGATGTTTTTACCTTTTCTTTCTGTAGTGATTCTAATTTGGGAGAGAAGAAAAAGAAAAGTTGTCTTTAATTTTCCATCACATTTAATTGGCCTGTGGAAAATGCAGGAGTCTCACTCAAGATTTATAAACAAATACACCATTATGTTTCTCATTAGTTTGAAGAATACCTGTATAAGTGGTAGCTGTCAGATACAATAAGCGCCCCCCTCCTTTTTTGCTTATATAATAATCCCAGCATTCAAAAGACTAATCACTACACACTGATCTACAAAGCATCTTATTTCCTCATCAAATTTCCCTGCTGGGCTTAGCCATGCTTGTCAACTTCCCAGATCCCCCTTTCAATAACTGGTTTATTCTTAGCATCTTGCCAAAATGCATTCCTAGGAGTAAACCACGGAAGAATGAAGTTCTAATTTCTTTATCTCACTCGAGAAGAAGTTTCTACCCGTGCTCCTGGGAAAGGTCACAGGTAATTCTGGCTGCAGATTCCCTTGAAAGAAGCTGGCATGTACAGCACATTGGGGTCCTTTGTCTATAAATACAGATGACCACCAAAGATGATGGAGAAAAAAAAAAAAGAGAAGAGAAGAGAAAAGAAGAGAGAGAGGAAAAAAAAGGAAAATAAGAAAAGGCAAAAGGAAAAGGAAAGGAAAAAGGAAAAGGAAACTGAAAAGAAAAAAGGAAAAGGAAAAGGAGGGGAAGGGGAAGCAAAGAAATTGATCAAGCAACAACATGATCTTCTATGTTAGCATTAACGTCAGCTACAGCTCCTAGGTAGTGCTGAACTGAAGTTCAAAGACAGAAACTGCCCTGTCCTCTAACCCTCAGCTGTGCTCTCGTGGTTAAAGCTGAACCTATCCTGTCATCCTGGACAGGTGAACACTGACGTGCCCAGCTCACACCCAACATGATGCAGAAGGCCAGGCAGCTACACGTAAATGGTCATGTTTTATCTGTTCTTTGGATAAATGTGGCTTGCAGGTTCTCATGCAGCAATGAAGCACTGTTCCCCAGACCTGTACTCTCCTGCAAGTTTAAACAAATCTACATTGAGTTGAATCAGTACATGCCTATGGAGCAAGAACTGAAAATGAGCATTTACTGACTTTCTAAGCATTGACTAAGTGAATTAGGGATGGATTATTAGATTCATTTAATGAGAGTCTTGCTTGTCCTTTCTTGTAAAGACTAAGCATATTGATTTCAGTCTTGCATATTCTTTTCTGATGTTTTATTTATTACTAAAATACTCATTTATTACATTTACATATATGAAGTGTCACTGAAAACAGAACAGCTAACAGAAGGAAAAGCTATAGCTTTTCAATATTGTTTCACTTTCTATTTGATGTCTGTCATGGGTTTCACACAATAAGTTCCACATCAGCTGAACAACCTGAAGCACAGCCCTTAGCAAGGTAAGTCTCAAGTGCCTTCCTTCCCCATAAATACATCTGTGGTAGTTCCTAAGTCCACTCTTTCCAGGCACATTTTAAACACAATGCATGAGTTGCCAACTCCTACATGAAAAATATTATTTTCTCCAGATGAGAGTATATGAAAGATAAAAGATGTTGTGCTGCTGTATTCTTTTTGTTCTCTAATTAATTTTGACTTTTACCTTATTTGTTTGTCCTAAATTCCTCGGCAGGCCCTGTATACTACTCTGCTACATCAGAAACTAAATGATGAATTTTCTCCACCTGCAATAAAATAATCATTCTCTGCAGCTCGGCTTTAAACCTACCAAGGGAAAGGGACCTCTTTTCATTAAGCCAAATAATCCTTCGGATCAGAACTTCTCTGTTTTACTCAGCATGATTCAATATTATATTTACTATATAACCAACGATCTGCTCAGAAATGAAGATGACAGGTTTTTTATGATCAGGGATTTGTGGTTTCCTTTATAAAACTTACTCTCAAATCTTGACATTTTCTTCTTCAGTAGGATGAGTCTAGCTCTATGGAGAGCAAGGAGAAAAACAACACGTTAATTCACAGTGTTTAGATTATGTATGTGTGGATAACGCTTCTGGCTGCCAATCCATTTTTAAAAGGAGAAGACAAGATAAAAAAGCTGCTTCACTGTTGTTGAGGTTGGACAAAAGAGTGGTGCAGAGACAGAACACCTCCTTCACAGCTAAAAAGTGTTCTCAATTCTCCCTCTCTCTTGTTCTTATCTCCCTCTCAGGTTACTGCATTTTCTGTTCCTCTCATGCCATTGCAGTAGCGCTGAGGACAAGTGAGATAATGCTTGGCCCAAATCCAGGCAATCTTTTTGGAGTAATTAGTTTAGGCACTGCACACCCAACCCATACTTTTTTTCAGGTAGGTATCAAGTGGCTCACGTTACCTGATTACCTGTCTGTGTTTGGATGGCCAGCCCCAAGGTTCAGTTAAAGCTGGTCCCCAGGTAGCAAGTGAGGGCTTAATTGAATGTGTCAGTTTGTCCTGGGAAATCTGGCTCTACTGCAATGAGTTAATTCTCCTCCTGCTGCTGTATGCAATCTCCCTTTTGCTGTTCTACTTCTTTGACATGTCTAGCCCAAGAACAAAGTCTATGCTGTGATGACCTTGGAGGTACTGTTAATTCTGATATTGCTTCCTTTTTTTTTTTTTTTTCTTCAGTTATTTGAAGAGCTGGGGAAGGGCAATGTGTATTGTGAGGGACAAGCAATTCTTCACCCTGAGAAACCATGGGCACAAGTAGCTAGGTGTGCACTTTTCAGGTGGATGCTAGGATTTGCAAAGGTGCACACAGTGAGCATCCCATGCCTTCCCACTGATTTTCACAGAAATTAGGCAGTTGTGCATCAGAAACCCACCCTTCTTGCATTCAATCGTCACATGAGAAATGCTGTATAGGGATGGAAGATGACTGCTGTTGACATGCACTGTATGCACACAGCTTCCTTGCTAGGAAATATTTTTGCACTATTTACTCTTCCCTGCCCCATCCAGTGCTTTCTGACCAATTCTTTGCCACCTCTTCCCAAGTACCCCTCTAGCCCAGGATGTCTCTCACCCAAACTCCTCTCCTCAGTGCACATTAACCAGCAATGGCATCTTCCCCACACTCCTTCACCTACATGCCTCCTCCCTGACTGCAGAGGACTCTTCTAAGGGCAGGAAGGAGCTATGGCTCCACCTCATCCTCACCTTGCCACTGTGCTGCGACTGTGAGCGAGGCTGCAGCTTTATGCCAGCTGTGAAGGTAGCCTTATGTTGTGGACATATATATCCACCAGGAATCGGGCCGAGGCCGTTAACAGTTTCACAAAGACAACAGAAGAGCCATTGGATGCTAAAGGCTTCCAGCCAGTACTAGCCTGGATCCGATGCAGATTGGCAGCCTCGAGGTGCATGGCTCCAATTTCCCATTATCAATTCCCCTGAGCTTCTCAGTCTCCCATGGTGAAAGCTCTAATTTAGGAGAGATCCTGTAGGGCTGCGTTGTTCTTGTCCTCTCTGCTTTGTTTCTAATTTTTAGAAGTCCATGAAGTCTTGCAGCCAGATGCCCGCTGGCTCTAAGGTGAATGCAAGCAGGCGTCCTGAGAATAGTTCAGCTCAAGAACTAAAGCTGTGGTTGCTATTTATATTCCTAGAAATCAGAGCAAATAGCCGTATTTCAGTCCCATTTCACCTAGCTGATTAGCTTTGCAATCAGTGCGTGAAAGAATTTGAATTCATCAGCTACTCAGAACTTTGAATAGCATAACCCAAGCAATGGAAATAAAACAGTGGAAAGACAATTATATTTCTTTAAACAATTGACTGCAAGGCAAAAAAACCCAGAAATATATTTGCGTTTAGAATTTGATTCAAATTTGGTGTAAGAGGTGCAAGCTATTCTTACAAGAAACCGTAACTATGTTAATACAATGTTGTTCAAGAGGGACTTTGGTGATTTCAGCGCTATTTGATTTCTTTAGAAGGCGGCCAGATTCTGGACTGGCATGAATGTATTATTTCCTTCGAAGCTGGCTGAACTGTGATGATTGCAACAGCTGAAAGTCTTGCTCTGCATGCATCAGCGGTATTATTATTGCAGTTTTCATCCAGTAAAACTAAGTAGATCAACATAGTCACGACCAGCTCCAAGTTTTTCAGCAGCGTAGGAGAAATTGGATGTCACTCTCCAGTGGATGAGGGTCAAGGGACAGGCTCCTTCTGCCAACAGAAAGATAGTAGGAGGAGAAAGGCATGTTTAAGATGGAGAAATGTGGGGAGCTGGGCTTTCTGCTGCCCCTGCAGCAATCAGGGGAATAAAGGGCAAAGGGCAGGGCTGTTTCAGAAGTGACTGTCCTGTCCTCACGGTCTGTGGTAGCTGCCCGTGCACTCTTGCCTCGTGCCAGCACCAGACAGGCAGGTCCCAGGGGAGGACTCCGTGAGCCAGGGCAGCCTCTCCAGTCCCAGCCTCCTCTGCCTACAGCCCAGCACCAGCCACAATAGCACACTGGAAAAACATTAGCATCATGTCTGCTTTTATCTCACCACATACCAGGTGTGACGTGAACCTGCCCACTGTTGGTGAAGCACCAGTATCCTTCCCTGCCAAAGGAACCCCCACATCTTGCCCAGGAAGCTCTGCCTTCCTCTCCCCACCATCTCTCCAAACACCCTCCAGCAGCTCAGCAGCATGCCCACCAGCACCAGCATCCTCGCTGCAGTCTTTGTGCAGAGAACGATTACCAGCATCATGCCCCAAAAGCTTAGTGGCATGAAGTGAAAACAGTACAGCATGAAACAGAAATGGGGAACATGTGGTCACCATACAGTGTTACCTGACTTGAAAGTACCTCTTCTTTCATTCAGTAGCAGCCTTTATATTAGGGATGGGCAAAAACCCGGGGTCCACATCTGCTAGAGGAGAGGGAAGGTCCTAAGTTTAAAATTAAAAAGTTCAGCTTGATAGATGTTGGTTTTTCTGGGCTTTCTTTAGAACTGAGGCACAACAGTGAAACAGGCTCCCAATATTACAAGGAGGGTCTCAATTTAATGACATTTTTTTAGCAAAATAAATGCTGATAGTTTCTCTATTCCTTTGCCTTTTTTTCTGAGCTCTTTCAATTCTTTCAAGAAATACAAACTCCTAGTATCTGGTTTTGATGGATGCAGTTTCTGGCAGAATGATAAAAAGATAAATAATGTAATTACTCATTTCTCATAGGATGGTGCTATATCTGAAGCATAACCAAGAAACATTAAGAAGAGATCACATGAGTTGATGGAAAAAACCTGGAAAAGCCCAAGGAGATGTGGAACTGTGGATCAATCGCCTTGCCATCTGACCCTCTACATGGCACGATGGCAAGCTAAATTAGTTAGAAAGGACAGATCAGGATTTGTAGTCTAAACAAACAGAATTAGTGGTGGATAATCCAAATTTTGCCAGTGACATTAAGAAAATAATAAACAGGAATATTGTTCTTTCTCATCCAAAATAGCGTTAGCCTGTGGGGAAGATATACTTCTTGACGAATAATCTGAATGTGACAAAGATATAATCTAGTCATTATTTTATACACATAAGGCATTAAAATGAATGGCATTTTTCCCCCTGCTTTTAAGGGCATAGTCTCATAACTGAATTAGGATTTGCAGCAAGTTTGACAGTCCAAAATGGAATATTATATGTATTTTACTTTTTGCTAACCTACTATTCAATGGAGATATTAGAAAAGGATGTAAAAATCATCAGGCAGAAGGTCTGACAAACCATTCATCTCAACACCCTGTAAAGATAATTCTCAGCCATCTAAGATGGATATTGAAGAGGTTCTGGCAGATAAACAGACTGGCAATAAAAATCTCTAGGGAAACATTGATTTCCCATCATTTCTAAAGAAAGAATGGATTGCAGAAAACAACTGGCTACACAGGTGTACTGTCTTCAGTATACCATTTCAATCTCCCTGCTGCCCATGAAAGGAAAGGATTCTGATATTCCGCAACAAGGGAAATTGTAGACAAGCGTAGGTTTGGTCAGGAAAGAGCTAAATAAAAACAAATTTTTGTATTTTAAAACCAGACACAAGAATCCATTAGTAATTTTCCTGTTGGCTGGAAATGTTCAAAACACATTTGAAAAAGAAAAGAACTGTGAATAGACAGACTTACTCTGAGGCACTATTAATCATTGATATCTTCATTTAATAGTCATGATGGGTTTGACTGCAGCTGCACCATATGCCTGGGGAGGGGATATATTATGCAGCATTAGGAGCTGTATGGGAAATTGTGACTTTAAGAGCTACAGTTCCTTCTGTGTGTTTTCTGTTTGCTGGAAAACAGGACCTCACAGTTACTTGCTCATGTTCCATATTTTGAAGATGGGATGGGGAGGGAAGCTCTGTCATCTCCTGCCATTTGCTGTGTTGGAAAGCAGCAGCTCCCTAATGCACTATCTACTGCACTCCTGTCTCTACTCTCTCGTCTGGACCCACCTCCCATACAGCTCAGGCAGGGACTATGAAGGGGCTTCCTTGAAGCACAACTTTTAGCACAAAATCTACCCATATTTAGAAAAGAAAACAGATCAATTTTTTCATCCATGTGTATATACTAGGGAGTTTTTGGTCACTTTTCAGCCTCAGTTCAGTTTTTAAAAGTTTGGAATTAATCAGCAAACCTGGGAAAAACCAAAATTAGGATGTTTTGGAGTTAACTCAGTCATCACTTTGACAACCAAGCAGTCCCTGCTCTGACAGCTTCCTGCTCCTCCTGTCCTGAATATTTTGTCTACTGCCTTTTTCTCAAACAAGTCATCTCATTTCATCAGCCCAATATAAACACAAGTCCTCTCCTGCTCGCTAAGTCAGAGTGAAGTATTTAACACGCTGGAACTCACCAGCACCAGTTACTTTTCTCTTGACAACTGAAATTTTGACAGAAGAGAGAAATGGAGGAATCTTGTGAATGTTTGGAGCCATTAAATGTACACCCGAGCACCCTCATAGCTACTATTACCAATTAACAAAACCCTGGCAGAGTATTGAGGAAACTCGCGATCCGATTCTGTAAATACTCACCCACGTGAGAAGGGCTGCGCAGCTGAGTGGCCTCAGCGAGTTTACTACCAATGCCCATGTGGATAAAAAGTTCACTACTCACTTAAGCATTTGCAGGAATCCTAATCTTCGCCTGTGCTGTTCATAAGTGTGTGATATGAAGAACAGTTCTGAGACTTTTCATCACTTGTCATATTTTTGTAAATTATCCTACGCGTTTTAAAGTTTTCATTATTCCAGTAGTTTCCCTGTTTACACATAGACACACCAGATAGGTCATGGTATTTGACTCTGGACTTCTTTTTTAATTAGTTTTGCTGACCAGGGACCCACTGTTGTTGAAACAGATGTTGCAGCCCAATAATAGCTCTCAGCTGCCAACAGCGAACTGTGGAACTCAGCCCTCGCCATGCAGAACAAATGAGTGTAATAAGGGGCCGGTGAGCTCCAGACAACAGGGACACTCCACAACATGTGTGTTTACCAGCTCTATCTTAAGGCATACAAAATTTTAAATGGTCTTCTTTTTTTCATCTAAAATGTAACAACTGAGCCACTATTTCTGAAAAATGTGCGTAATGCCACAGAATAAATGCATTCTTTTCATTCCTTTATCCTGCATACCTGTTTAACTATCTTATTTTTGCTATGAGTCACATGTATCAGGGATCAGACAGGCTCTTCCAGACTTGAAAAGAAGACCTAGTGAAGCTCAACCTGAGGACTCAAATGAAGCCTCCAAAAACGCATGTTCTGTTCAGACAGGTACAGAAGGGAACTATAACACTTGCTCTCTAAGGCAAGAATGAATTGACTCCCCTGGGAACACTCCTTGGCTCTTGTTTAGAAGGACTGAGGTTCTGAGCCAAGGTCCTGATCACCCTAAATCGATATCCTCTCCTGTACGATAAATCCTTTATTACAAGGATTGAAAGACATATATCTAATTTTTCTACCTGGGTATTATACTTTTTCACCTCTATCTATGTCATTAAATATCTGAGATACAGATTATATAAAACCAGACTTCATTTTTTCTGTCTTGTATATTAAATTTTTACCATCCAGTGTTTCTTTAAAACCTTCCTAAGTCTTTTAGGCTACTTCTTTCACCTTAGAAAGTATTATTCAGTGCTATTAGCCCCTCTTATGTATAACTCATTTTATAACATTAATAAAAATATTACATAGCTCAGGCACAGTGCTGATCTCTGGACATGTCTTTGTACCTGTTTGTCTTTCAACAAGGGCATTGATATCTTTCTGAGGTTGAATGGTATACTAATTTACTAGCAGACACGTTGATATTGTAGAAATAAAGCGTTTCTGTAAGGACTTCTAACCCATGTGCAAAAGTATGAGTATCAGTAGGCACAGCTATTTAACAACAGGTGAAAGCAGTCTTGAAAAGCAATGATACTTATGCAGTGTTGGTGGAGAGCAAATTAGATAACAGCTTGTGTTGTAATATGGCGTAAAATTAAAAAAGCAAGAACCCATAATTCACATGATTACAAAAACACAGAGCCACAAGTCTCATGTATGGTTACTGCAAGGCTCAAATTAGGAAACTGTTCATTTTTTAGTATTTTAAAACCACAGAAATGCCAACAGGTTACAAAGGATTCAGAAAACAAACAAACAAACCAACCAGTTAAGAGAAAGCTAAAAGGGTAGCTGAGGAATGGAGGAATGTTGTGTTGACCTAGCATCAGTGATGAGGGCGTGGCTACATGACGGAGGCAAACAGAGCACCCAACTGAAATATGGGAGACAGGGTGCCATTCTGTAAATAGTTTAATTTGCCTAAGCTATATTTTCTATCCCATCAAGGGCTTCTCCAGCACCGTCAGTGAGATTCCCAAATTGCTTCTGTCACTTCAGAGTGTGCCTCACTTTGAATGCCACTGGGATTCATCACAAAAACCCTCCTGGGATCTCAACATTATTATTTACAACTATCAAGAGTGTTTAAAGTAGAAGTAGATAAACATCAGGGTGAAGAAAGGCCACCCAACACAGACCAGGCTGCTGGAAAAAGGAATAAAACCATCCTCCCATCATCTCTCCCCGCCTCAGCTCTTGTGCTCATGCAACCACACCATGAATGGCTACTTATAAATGCTTCAGGCGGACCAGCAGTCTGTGCTGGCTCACCTGAAGTCCACCCAATCTCTGGAGACAGCACGAGGGGATCAGCGAGCACAAGCAGCTGAAGGAACCGAGTCTGGGGACACCTTTCCCTGCCAGCATGTCCTTAGTGCTGAGCAGCAACAAGAACAAGCTAATGGGAACTCAACCGAATGAGGAGTGTGCTGTTTCCTCACATCCTCTGTAGCTGTAACAAGGTGGCAGTAATATTTGGCTATCCACTAGATCTATGAGATCCTGATTTTAATGGGCGCTTGTGAGCACAGTAAAAATGAAATGAAAAGGGAAGGATTTAGAACAAATACTGGCTTGGGAACCTTTCTCTAACACATATACAATATATAAATCTGTCTAGTAAAGCAAGCACCGCATAGATTAAAAGGCTTGTTCAGTCCTGGTCTGGACGAAGCACAGTAGACCACGGAAGCCACAGCCTTTCCTCTCTTCCTGACAAACACAGTTTTCCCTGCTCACGGTGATTGAGAATACTGCTCCAAAGATCATTTCTCAACCTCACTGTTTTGATCATGTTACAGCTCTCTCCCTTTGCCTCATCTCTGCCTCATCAAACATAAGCTAGCAGGCTTCATTTCACAGCCCACACTTATCCCAGAGTCAGCAAAGAGAGCTAGACTCCCCCACAAACCCATCTGTGTTGAATTTTTACATTTGTAAGCAAACACACCTGTGTGACTCCTCGCGTGGGGAATAGTTTGCTGTAAACATCCGCAAAGACAACTGTTTTTCAGACCTTTTCTTAAAACTCCTTTGCCCTTATGCTTAGGAAAGAAACTAGTAAGACTTCTGATGGGCTGAGACCTCTGCTCGTCTGGCTGATAGACACTGCCTCTGCTTGCACTCCCTCTGCAGCAGCTTTCTCCTGCGGTCCTTCACTCTGTTCTCAGACTTGATGCCAAGGTCTTGCCTTGGCAAAAAGCCAACCAAGGGTGTTCCTGCTTCTCCCCAGACTTAAGCAGAAATGAGCTCAAGATTAGTCAAATGATTTACTGTACTCAACTTGTAGTAGCTTCCCAGGCAGTAGGTGCCTATGACTCCCTACAAGCCAGATCTCTTTCAGGTAGCCCTATTCGTAGTTCTCAAAACATAAAGCATTCCCTTGGGAGTACAATGGCATTTAAAGGACATTTGGAGACACTAACGTGTCAGCAATCCCCACTCAAAACTGTAGAACGAAGCACTTTTCCACTCATGCAACAACTTTCCCCATCCTTCTACGGAAAAGAGCAAACACCTTTTGTTGAGGAAGGACTGCATGTACACACCCCCAAGAGAAAAAAAGAAAAAGTGAGAGGAGGAAAGAAATAAGGAAGGAAGGAGGAGGGAGGAAAAGAAAGAAAAAGAGAAATGAAGGCATCTTGCATATATCTGAACTACAGGAAAGCATCTGGCTCATGTCTGTAACTTACAGGGAGAATAAGGATCACATTCCCAGAGACACATAAACATTACTCCTAAGACAGAAAGTATGATTCATTTTGCTATCCTACAAGGAAAGGTATCATTTGGCCTCCCTGCCAGCAAAGTAGACAAAATGTATTGCAGACGTGTATGTAGCAAAAGAGCTTTCTCATGCGCTTTTATTTTGCTGCTGGTTGCTGGAGCGTGCACGGTGCTGGCTCCTTGAGCAGCCTGGCAGGCTGGTTGCAGCAGGCTCCCAGAGCGGGCAAGCATAGCAGGATCAGCATCGCACGCCAAAGACGAGAGTTGGACCATCGTGCGGAGGAGGAATTGTGAGCACATTTAACGCTGTAATCTTAGTCCACTGATAATTGTCCTACTGCTGGGGAAGTCTGACACAGATACCCGCCTCTGCAGGGGCATGTCTCCAGGTTAAAAAGTGGCAAAGGATATCAAATGGAGCATAATGGAGCAATATGGGAATGGGAATCAGTGTAAAATATGAGGGCAATGCACACTCACTTTTTTAGCTTTTTTCTATTTCATACATAGAGCTGTAGCAGCTTTTAAAGGTATGTAATTTATTTCTGCATATGCGTGCTTTTACATGCAATATACACTGTTTATATGCATGCATGAGCAGTCACCTTAGAGAATTCATGCATCCTGGTGTGTCTTAGTTCATTAGAAATGAACTAAGCTTTCCTGCTTTGAGTGTAAGACAGTAACTAACTGAAGGCAATTATGAAGAATTCTTCTTTATTGGCAAACTATTCCCTTAATGTCTTCCTTGAGGTTTTTTTTTTTCTTTTCAGAGGGGTTTTTTGCCTTCTTCTGGAGCATCTGGAGGAGGTCAGCCCTGGAGCCAGATTTCAGCCTGGGGAGCAGCACAAGCCTGTTCCAGGAAGGCAGTTCCTCTGTTCCTCAGAGAATTGTCCAGACTTCATGGGTTTGTCTACATTCTTCTCTGCTATAGCTAGGTGTGCAGTCAGGCATTTTTATCACGCTTCCTTGGCACGGTACTACAGCCCTTTTGCATTTTTATATTTTGAAATCCGTCCTGTTTCCCTGGTGCTGTTCCATTCCCAGTCGCTGGCATCTGTGAGCACATGTGATACAACACAGGAGATATTTTCAAGGACACTTAGTTTTCCTCCCCAAACTGCACTCTCCCAATTGTAAAACCCTTCTTTTCCCTCCTGGCGCTGCAGTCCTTTCATAATACAGAAGGAAAACAGCAATATAAAAGCATCTTTTCATTCCAGCATTTTCTCCGCACTGCGTGGCAGGGCCGGCCAGCTCAAAAGCCCAAACATTGAGTTTTTCCAGCAGAAACAAGCTCCGAGATCACTCTAAACTGCAGCAAGAGTGACTGAGCAGGAGGAAATGCATCATTTCAACTGGAACTGAAATCCCTCAATTAGGTTAGAGGTGCATTTTCTCAAGGAATTTTGGGGAAGGTTATCTTGTAGGTACAATAACTAGGAAATGAAACGGATCATCAAGAAAATTCTTTGGGCTTCTTTTTTTTTTTTCCCATGTGCCCATCAAAGAAATGTTTCCCTTATAAATCAACTCACTTTTTCTTATTAAAAGTGATTTGATCATGTAGGCCTGGGGCAATACAGAGTTATGTGAAAGTTGATATTAGAAAGTGAGGGAAAAGAGAGAATTAAAAGCAAGATGAGGGAAGTAGATAGGATGCCAATTGCTTATGTGCTGTGCCCGGTGGAAGCCAATGGGTCTTTCAACATGCAACTGAACTACTTTTATTGGATTTTAGAATGAAATTAAACAAGTCATGTTTTGTTTTGGGGGAGGCACACTGACCTCACTGTCTCCATCTTCCCCTTTTCATACCAGCAGAACTAATCACAATTAAGCCTCAAACGAGAGAAAGGGTCTTATATTAATTCTTGAAGAAATGATTTGCAGTTTTCCTTTCTGAAGATAGAAATGTGGTACCCACGCGTATAGATAAGCTTCTGTTGCACAGAAATGCAACACAGCAAAGGTGCGTCCTTTTTCTCTCCTACAGATCTCCCGCAACAGCCTGCCCAGCGGCTCCACGGCCGTCACCTTGTGCTTTTGCCGTGCCGTTACGTCCGCACAGAGAGCCACGCTCGGGTATGGTCTTGCAGAAGCACACCATGTGGAGAATAATGCCATGAATCAATAATGCCGCCTGGGAAAAGGCTTAGAATAAAATATGACAAGAGGGTTCAAACCTCACCCAAGAGGAGGTTTCAGTGCTGATGCACATGGCTGCTTCGGCCGCCGGCGGGCAGGGCCAGCCGAGGAGCACTGGGCCCGCTCGGGTTGTGGCCGGGCAGGCGCGGGCCGTCTGCTGCCTTGGGCTGCCCTCTGAAGGCTGAACTTAAATCCACAGCCCTGGATGAAAAGCCCTTCTCTGGCTCCCAAGCAAATTATTTGGAGGAGACTCCAAAGTTTTGCTGCTGGGGAACACAGGGAAAGCAAGATAGAAAGCTGCATTCGCAAAGGTTATCGAGCACAAAAATGATAGCCTGAAGGGGGCTGTATGTGGGGCAGCTGCTCCCTGCCCCCACGTTAATGAAAACCTTGCAGCACCAAAGACAACTGAAATATTGAAAACTGTTTTCTGACAAAATACTTTTAAAAAAATCATTGTAGGAATTGGGAAAATAAGGAGTACTTTAAAGCAAATGTTGGCACCAACTGTATTAATAAGTTAAGTTGTGCTGCTCTGCTTTTTGTCTGCTTGAGGCTAAGAACAAGTTCACAGAATCACAGAATCACAGAATGGCTGAGGTTGGCGGGGATCTCTGGAGGTCATCTGGTCCAACCCCCCTGCTCAAGCAAGACCACCTAGAGCTGGTTGCCCAGGACCATGCCCAGATGGCTTTTGAATATCCCCAGGGATGGAGACTCCACAGCCTCCCTGGGAAACCTGTGACAGTGCTCAGCCACCCTCACAGCGAAAAAGTGTTTCCTGATTTTTGGAGGGAACCTCTCGTGTTTCATTTTGTGCCCATGGCCTTTTTTAAAAGAAATATGACCTGTACTGCCCTAACACTGTCCTTACACATGACTGTGTTGTAGAGAACCATGAACTGTCCACCCTACAGCAGATACAGGCCTCTTTGCCCCTATCTATCCGAACCCATATATAGCAAGATTTTGTATAGACTAACCATGTTTATTTCTGCTCATTCACATTTCTCCTCATTCACATTTGTAAAAATGAAGCATTTCAGGAACAAGACAGTTTGCCCGTCGTGGTGAGGGAAAACAAAGGCACATATGTTTCAGTAGGTATCGCACAGATTTTTTCCCAGTCCACATTGCTGGCTAGCTGTTCTACACTATTAGAAATGTGATTGAAACCATTAGCTCAATTTTAATGAACTCCATGTGCCAGTTCAGTTTTTCCTCCTGGAAAAAAATGCCTATCATATAATTCTCTGCACACATAATTGAGATAAATCCCAATTTAGGCCATTTCTCAAATGTTTGGTTTAAGAGAATCCTTTTTAAAAAGACATTTGTGAAAAATAAACACAATTACATATACATGGATTGGTTCTGCTTATTGCTTCCGCTAGGCATTAGGAAATGTGTGTGCATGTGTGTTCATTTATACAATGATGCTCACAGCTACAGTGAATTATGGCATATTATAGCCATGAGTGTACTCTGAACCAAACTGCTTTCTCAGCCTGATTTCCTAAGGAAATGAGTCTTATACCAACACAAGATACTCCTTTGGCCTATTTGAGCTAAGTTTGACAAAGGTGGTAGAGATCTCAAAGACAGCAAAGCTCCCACTGGCGTGGGAAAACAGGTGGCAGGCTAAAAGAAAATCCCGTTAAAGCCCACACCCTGGGTAAGACGCAGCATGACCTTGCTCCTTATTAGACTTCAGAGAATCCACAAGGGAGCCCAAACGCTGGGTTAGGGACCCAGCCCCATTAGAAAACCTCATTTGAGTTTTGTGGACTACCTGCTTTTGTTTAAAACTAATCAAATACCTTCTTCACTGATATGCTCTGTAACAAAGTAATTTCTTCCTCCATTAATCTATCTGCCAAAACAAGATTTCTACAGTTTACTTGTACCCCTTTTGTACAGTATGTAGATTAAATGAGTGGTTCTGTTTCTGCACTACGAAGACAAAACTGAGGCACAGAGACGTTAAATGAGTCCCCCTGAAGCTTCTAGTCGTTGACGCAGGAACCGGATCACAAGCCAGCGATGTCTTTATTCTGTCTAGTACAAGGATTTAGGCATAAATGCTGTTTTCTGAACCTGATGGGGGGAAAAAAAAGCGCTTTAGAAAAGCCTCAAAGGTTTCTGGTTTCCAAAAATCTCTTAGCGTCTGCCCTTGTGGATGCCATTTTACTTCCTCTGCAGTCCCACCAACTCTACTAGCAATCCATGCTACGCAAAACCAAACTGTTTGAAATAGGTTTTTTTCTCTACTTTCAGATGAAGGGTCTAGCTGCTCACTGGCTGATACTACTGGTGAGTTAAACCCTCTTGTTTTCACCCTAAAAAACACCAGCAGAGATGGACAAGAGCCTATGATGCTCTCTGGGGCTGCCAGGTCCTTCCCCACCTGGAGCCCAAGGCAGGAGAGACTTGTTCAGCGGAGCAATATTGCAGCTGGCATGTAGGAAACACAAAATAGGATCCTGCATGTTCTCTGCCCACCGTTATTTTGTGCACTGGTATGGGGTACTAACATTCCTAGCCCCAGAAGTGTGTCACAAATAACAGAGTTTAACTCAGTTGCAAGGCATGGAGCCTATATGACGACATGAAGCCTAGTGGAAGTTAAAGACAAGACTGTTTTTCATGGAGTATGGATCTTGATCTGAATGCCTAAATGCAGCAAGCTTGAATTTCTCTTAGTTTTCAGTAGGATATTCTTTTTCCTGTCCTCCCTTACAGAGAAGAATAACTATTTGCAAAAGGAAACTATCTAGTGGTAGCAGAGTCTTTTCTAACAACAGAGTGGGGAGAAACGCCTCTAACTCTCCCAGTGGCCTACAGGTATCACCTTTACCATGTGAGAGTAAAGATGAGTTCACCTGCATGTACAGCTTCTCCCTTAGTTAAGGTCCATCATTGAGAAAACAACACTCTCTGACCAAAAATATGCACTTGTCAGCTGGGCATCTTGAATTAAAGGACTTAAACAAATATTTAACCAGCAGAAGAGAATCTGACAGAAAACTGTTATAATTCAGTATTTAACGTATTTTTGTAATTACTAGGGCTTGAATTACAGTAATTCCAACTGAGATGGGGCCCAGATGCCAGGCACTATACAAACACCTAATAAGAAACTGCGGCTGCTCTGAGTCACTTACATCCTGATCCTGCAAATGTTTAGGAATGTGTTTAACTTTACTACTGTCAGTATTAATGGAGCTGCTCAGAGAAATAAAGGTAAAGAGATGAGACCAACGAGAGCCAGAGATTTCGAGACCGAAGTGTTTAGGTGTCTAATTCCCACTGGTCTCAAGATCTTAACTTGGATCTGGCCTTATACGGCTTACTGACATTTACACAGCAAATCTTAAACAGACCCAAGGCAAGTGCACACATTCACATCATTTGCCTTCCATAACAGTGCAAGGCTATTTCCAAAATGCCCTTCTTGAATGTCTCCTCATTAATTTACATGGACATTTTTTGACTGGAACACCCAAACTATCTCAATATTTGGGTGCTGTGCTTTTCAGCTTCTCAGGGCATGATGCAGTAATGCCCCTAGTGCCATTTGCTGAGCCCGCTATGCCCTGAGAGCTGCTGGTTACCCAGAGGAAATACCTTGGTTGCACTGAGGCAGCAGGCAGGGGAGAGGCTCTCCCTTGCTACAGCCACTGCCCGTACACTAAATAGCAGTATTTTAAAGATTGCTGTGGATTAAGAGAGTGGAGATGTGTCTTTCTCTTCTCCTCTTCCTATTCCCCCCCCCCCCAACTTCTGGTGAGGCTGCAGGCTGAACTCCCCCTCCCTGCCACCTTCTCCCCCTGTTTGCTCCCTCCCTTCTCTCACTTTTTTAAAAATACAGTTTTCTTTCAAGTCCTCTACAGTTACAGTGTTTCGGCCATCAAAGTCCCCTCCCAGCCATTTTCATTTACCTTGTGACTCTGACCCTTTGTAAGGCTGAGGATTTTCAGAGTAAACTGATCCCTGAGGTCCCCAAGGATGTAATTCTCATTTATTCACTCAGCCCTTTGAATGGAGCAGCCTGGGGTTGGCAGCGGTTCAGCAGGCTCGCATTCAGAGAGCACACAATCCTTTTTCTTTCAGGGGCCTTTCAAAATAAGGCCCAAGGTTTGCTGAGGAGCTTGCAGGGCTGTCAGTCATGCAGCAAGTTATGTTTCACTCTCGGCCACCACTGAAAGCGATGAGCAGAGGAGGGGTAAGAGCCAGGAGCAGGTAGTAACTGCAAAGGACAGTCTCCTGGGGCAGTACCTTCTTCACCAGCATGGCACGTTCTGGGGACATCCCTGTCTGCTGCCACCGAGCAACCCCCAATCCTGGCAAGGACCCCAAGCCCTGGGACAGGGGGCAGAGCATGGCCCCTATGAGAACAGCTGTGCAATGGACACCGCCTTTCTTCAGGTGCGTGGTGGGCTGAGGGAGCACCTCTAGTGCCATCTGCATGTCCAGCGGCAGTCATTCACCTCCAACAGCTGGCCCTCCTTTGGGCGAGGGAAAAGGCCCCTCCTTTGCATTTTCATTGCAAAATGTTTGGGAACGGTCCCCTGGGACTGATAAGACAGAGACACGTCTGTGAGTGTCCCAGAGGGAGGGTAGGCTGTAGGAAAAGGCTCATGGTTATGTACCACTGTACCTGCCAACTGGTGTGTCACAAAAGGCTAAAATTACCAGCCCGTCAATTATCTGATTAAAGAGAGCCTTTATTTGAGATTAAAAAAAAAGGCCGGGGGGGAAGAAAAAGTAAAAGGAAAAGAAAAAGGAAAAGGAAAGAAAAGAAAATCCTAGCTGAAATCAATACCTCTACTAGGTTACCAAACTTACTAGACATTCTTTGCTTTTTACTTTTGGCAGTGATGAACAGCAAAGTTAAAAAAGAAATCAAGAAACATGGGGAGAATAAACATTTTGCAATAATCAAACATTTTTCTACATTTCTTTCCTCTAATACAGCATGATCTCATTTATCTCCCTTTTCACAAAAAGGCTGTATTTTTTAAAAGAAAGAACAACTGCCCATTTTACATATTTCCATTTTTGTTCAACTGATTAAATAAGGAACTTTCTCCGGGAAAGCTATTCAGGTTTCATTAGTTTACAGTTGCCTTGGAATCCCTTTGAATTACAGCGAGCATAAATTATCATTCTGTCAGCTAACATCAGAAATACCTCTTTAAGGTTCCTGGACTCAACAACGGCTGCTAAGGTTTGGGAATAAATGTACGATGTGCCGGGGCTTCACCAGCTGGTTAATGACCTGCCGCAGTAGTTATAGGGCCCAAGACGAAGCTGAGGAAGATTAACTAATCTGGCCAGTCACTAGTGTGCTGGCTTTGAGCACCAAGCAGCGTGGAGTGTGTGATTGTAAACTTTATTGTCTGACCTCTGCTGAATTAAGAGCTGGGGTTTTGGGGGGTTTTAATGTTTTATTAATAACGTTTCCAGTGTTTATCCTTTCCTGTTTGAGTAACTGAAAAGGTAATTTCCAAACACAGGAGTCAGCAAAGCTGCGTTTCTTTCAAAAAATGCTGTGTTCTCTACACACAAGTCAAACAAACATGGTTCAAGCTGCAAATTATTCCTGTGTTACAACAGACAAAACTGGGGCCAAATGTAGTTGTTCTTCATTCACATCTGTTCACATGGTCCATCCTTCAGTTGCTAATCACTGAGCTACAGATGAAATCCTCCACAGAGTGATACCTCTGCAAGCCACTAGCTCCAAAACCCCTCAAAGTTCAATAAAATCTGGAACTTTTCTGGTCTCACCCATCTCCATTGCATTTGATTTCCTATCCAGGCAATGTGAAAGAGTAACAGGAAGGGAGAGTGTTCATACAAGATTGGCATGGCTAAGGAAAAAAATAGGTATGTTATTGTAGTTACAGTGCAGTTAAAATGAACTCCCTTTTAACACATCTTAAATCCTTTCACTTTTATGCAACTGTTTACTCTGCTACCCAACCAAGGACATACAGACAGTATCTCTTAAGTATGAAATATTTTTATAATGGAACACTCATCTTCTGGATTTCTTCATATGCAGGGAAAAACTATGTCTGATGTTAAACATATTTTCCTAGCTGGTTTCTACTTTGGACAGAGGAAAAGAATTGGCAGAAAATATATTACCTTTTTGGTGTTTTTCAAATTGCTACAAAGCAATTCAGCCAGACTGGATGAGACCAGGAAATCCTGTCTCCTGCCTCTCCCATGCTACTGACCAGTACCAGCTTGGGTGGGCATCTGTGGGGTAGCCCACCTAATGGAGAAATTTCCATTTCCTGGAGTTTGACTGCATAGATGAAACTTCAAAGCATTTTTAAACCTTCCAAAGCCCTTTCACTGAGATTTTGTATTTGAACTGGATGTTCCCATTAACTCTAGAAATCTTGCTTTGAATCCTTCTAAACTATTTATCTCATGTTAAAGGATTTCACAATCTCCATGAAATATTGAAGTAACTAAATTCACAGTGGAGCGCCTCTAGGTCCCATTCAGCCACCCCCTTATGCTGGAGGACTGAGGCTCAAATTTTAAACTCTTTGGTGCCTGCACTGCTACTGGCAGGCACATGCTCTGCCCTTCATCCTTAGGGCCCAACGTCATCTTGACGTTCTCTGCAGCCCAATTGGCTTATACAATCGCTTATACAAACTGCAAACACACACCCACCGGTGCATGTGCCATGGCCGATGGCATATGGAGGACCTGGATTCAAATCCAGTCTCCAGAAGCCAAGATCCCATTTGCCTTCACCATGATGTTCTCTTGTGAAAGGGTTGCCTATCTGCTGTATTTCCATGCTTCCCGTGAGAAAGGAGGTGTTTTGGTGTTAGTTACACAAGAAGGTTCCTTGCCATGTAAAATGAGTGGAGAAAAGCAATTAGTTCCCAAGAGCCTCCGCTTGACATTTCCTGCTTGTTAGCCTAAGTGGTTTTCCACTCCAAATGCAGATCTTGGTGAGGTTTATTCCTTACTACTTTATTCTGCCTCTGTGCTAGTCTCTGGGCTAAGCCTCAAAGTGGACTTTGTTTGACTGGCTATTGCCAAGGTGCTTGAATGCTACTGTGAAGGACAACAACAGGAACTTGCCAGAATACTGTCCTGCAGCTGGGTAAGTCTGAAAATGACTCTACTTCTAGCAGCAGTATAATGCATTATAATATCACTAGCTAGAGAAAACTTGAGAAATTGCAGGATTTTTTTTCCTTATCCTACCCAGGATGAGTAGTACATTTGCGGTCAGATGTGACTCCAAACAATCAGGGTCAGAAGTGCTCATATGGATGCAACTAATGGATCTCATCTCTTCTAACCTGGAAAACGGTGCACTGCCCATCTAATCTTCACAGCTCGCTCTGTGTTAAGAATGCCATTCCATATTAGCTCCATATCAGTTTGCCTCAAAGCATAAAGTTGTCTTGTTATTGCACAGACACAGACATGCTTTTCAAGTCTCTAAACCAGAGTTTGGGAGGGATTACCCCATTGTGCAACAAGAAGAGTGAGTTTCAGGGGTTTAGGATCTTGGGCATTTAAGGGGAAGGGCAAGGGGTATGGTGGAGAGGAAGAGCAAAGGAGGGAGAATGTGAGAGAATCGCAGCCACACTGGGGGGAGGTGAAACATGTAGTTCTCTGTTGCTGCTGGGAAAACAAAAGAAGCTCTAGGGGAGTGGGAAAGAGCATGTCAGCCCTTGGGAGGGGAACCAGAGAGAGCTTGGGGAGTGAAGGGAGCTGCATGCAACAGAGGTGGGGAGTGGGAGCAGAGAGTTACGTAGTCTGACAGTCTGACAGTCAGAGATGTGCTATGGGCAGGGTACAGCTCTAGGTTTGGTGAAAGGAAAGTGGGGGGATACAAGCAGAGCAATGGGCAGCACCAGCACATCCTTCCCCTTTCCATATGCAGCTAGAGAGAGGGAGGGTAATGGCACCTGGGGACTTGGAAACAGTTACATGTTTATCTAACAAGCAGAAAATGGGGCTGAGACAGCAAAAAACACCCTGCCTTCCCCTGTCATGCCTACATTACACCCTGCTCCTTCTTTGTCTTATCTTGATTTTTTTCCCCCATCTGCCCCTTTAAACCTACTCACAGAGCCCTGTCTGAAGCTGAACTGGCCACAAGGAACTGAGACAGCCAGCCATAGAGATGTTATAAAATCCCCTCAGTGCCAATTTATTAATGCTAATGAGACTTGTGTATGCTTAGAATAGATATATTGCTACAAGGGAGGCCTTCATGCAGCCAGAATCAGTCCTCATGGCTCCGCTGAGATGTAGTCTACCAGTAAAAGCACTGCTTGAACAAACATTTTTATTGTAAGGCGGGTTTTCCCTGCTCACATACAGCAGCCCAAAAAGGAGCACTCTCCATCCAGACACCCATGGGCAGACCTGGAAAATCATCAACTACTTGGCAGTATTTAGAGCTATTGTTTTCTACAACAAAACCTAGCCTCGCCTGTGATGCAATACAGCTGAGATGTGACATACAGCATCCCTAGGCACGTTGCCATGCCATGCCAGTGCATGCTGCAGCATGCTCAGCCACCTCCCACAGCCCTGCCGGCGCAGCACAGTGTGTGCCGATGGGGGAGTGAGGGGTGTCAAGCATGGGAGGGGGGGTCTTGCAGCAGGGCAGGGATTTGGGGCAGTGCTGCAAGTCATTTCACAGCCCCGTGAGGCCTCTTGGCTCTTTCGGCTACGACAGGACCTTCAAAGCAGCCCAGGATCAAGAGAGTGGTGGTGGCAGTGAGCTGTGTACATCCCAGCCCCCTCATAGCTGCGCAGGTGAACAAAGAGTTGGCTCCGGCCCAAAGTGACTCCCCAGAAAGTTTGCTTTATAAATTAATTTTACTTTAAACTTCCCCAGTGGTAGTCCCTCCCATTCCCCACCACATTTGAGAACCGCGAGCTAGCAGCAAAAGCAAAGCTGAAGCTCACTGAGAGAAAACAAATGGCCTGGGAGAGGCCAGCCAGTTTATAAGACTTAAAGAGTCTTATGCATGGGAGCATACTGTGAATTTTTCAAAGACCCCATGAAAAAGAGCAGGGCTTTACTAAAAGCTGTTTCCTTATAGTAAAACACACTATCCAACAACCTCGATCCTCTGGTTATTTCTTTTAGTGACTCCCTGAGCTAAGAAGCGGTAGTAAGTCCACTCTAGAGATGGACATCCACTCCAGAGGTGGACATCCATGCTCACAAACTGGGCTGTAGGATCAGGGCTTCTCTCCTTAGCACTTCTCAGGTCTTCCCACACGCAGTGAAGCTTTTGCAGTTTCACTCCAAGCACTTTGATGTTTCCTCATAGATCCCTTGAGTTTAAGACTAGAAAGGGTCATTAGATATCTACTTGACTTCTTCTCTAAAGATGTCCTCAAAATTTTACTGCCTACCTCTGACTTGAACTCAGTAACCTGAGTATGACTATTATACATCTCCCAGAAAGAAATCCTGGCTTAATTCAAAGTTGGCGAGAGAGCAAACTCTTCTTTCCCTTAATAACTTGTTTCAGTGGTTGATTTCCACCTCCCCTGAAAATTCCCTCTTGTTTCTACATTGGATTCATTTGGCCGCAGCCTCTCCCCACCAAGATGCTCCAGAGCATCCCAAGGCTCAGCCCTGCACACCTGCAGGAAGCCAGCGCTGTCTGAAGGACTGGAAGGGCCCAGGCAGAGCTAGTGCAGCAAGCAAGAACAAGCTGACCTGTGCCCCTGCCAGCTACGGCCCTGTTGCTGTGATGTTTGCCTGGAAAGCACAGGCCTTTCAAGGCATATGGCTTGTAAAAACACTTGCAAGTTCATGTGATGACTTACCTCAGTGAAATGCAGTGCATTTTGTATAACCGTACAAAACAAATACCTTAACAATGCCACTGTCCATTTGTTCTCAGCCCTATGTGTGCTTGGATGGGTACAGACACACAGTCAAGGTGAAGTTTGTAAGTAGAAATATGTCTTTTCTGAGGCAAACTACTGAAACTACTGTAATTGGAAATGGCTGACAAGTCCCTCTTTGGTCTGAAACAGAAGTAGCAGGCTTTAAAATTAAATACAAGTTCAAAACAATTATCCTGAGCACAGCAGGAGTTCAGAAGTCCTTATACATGTGCTAAGGGCACTCTTTCATATGATTCTTTTTTTTTTTAATATGGGAAAAATATGGAGCAAAGAATTATGTTACTATAGCCCTCCCCAGTAGCTTTGCAAAGCCAGAGACCAAGAAAGTCTCTGCCTTCGGTGCAATCCTACAGCTGGCTGTGCAGCTGGGATTTGTCATGATGTCAAACAAAACGTAACCACACACCTTTCAAATGCATCATGGGGGGACCTTCAGCTCTCAGTGGCACAGCCATATCCAAACAGGGTGGTTTGCAGAGGAAATGGCTGACGGCTTCGACTAGGGCACAATGCTGCAGAGCTGATATGCCATACTGCTAACAGACATTTATCGTGTAACTAACTAGTATAGGACTAGAGTTAATATGTTTCTTCTCTCTATGTTTTCCTAGAGCAGCCTCAGGATCATGACCAAAGCAGAGGAGATGACAGAGAAAGGTAGTATTTGGGAGGGCTCGATAGGCAGAAGGGTGGGGGTTCACCGTGGGAAAAGGCAGACTTTCAGCGCTGCTTTTGAAAACCTTGCTCACAAGAACCAATGCTGCAAAATGTTGTGCCTGTGAGGAACTTGGCACATGCAAATAAGCCCACTGAACTTAGTTATTTTTATTCATGAATGTGTGTAAGATTGGACTTACAGTAACCAGTACCATAGTAAGGAGATTGATCATTATGATTTAAGGTATCTTATGTAGAGCAAGTTAAAATAAATACCAATAATCAAACATTCACACCAACAACATTTAAACAACACTTTTGTGGTCTTTATTCAGTAGAAAAAGTCAAAGCTAAATTAATATACTGATAAAAATAAGACACTGTTAGCAGCTCTGCTTTCCTGATGAAATCAGAACTGAGAAGCTTTAATTCGATGAGGTAGTTATTTGAGTTTTTTTATTTTTATTTTTATTTTACTAACCTCCCCCAGCTGCCACAATTCATGACATGCTTAGCAGAAATTCAAGTGTAACTGAATACCCAGCCAAATTTCTGTCTGCTGGTCTCACTGTCAGTATGTCATGTTTCACTTAATTTTTATCTGTTGCAACCAGTGGAATAGACAAAGGAAATCTCTAGCACAGAAGTTCTCTGCCAGGAAGTATCAAACTGCTTTTTTTCAGAAGAGACTAACACAAACTGTAGATAAACTGAGGAGAAATATTGTCATGTTAATCTATCCTAACAGAATCCAATGAATTTTCCTCCTAGATGGATTTTTTTTTTTTTTTTTTTTTTTTTTTTTTTTTTTTTTTTTTTTTTTGCATGCATCAGACCAAGGATTTATCTACAGCAAAACCGGACTTCTTAACCTGCTATGACTGAAGCTGTAGAGAGGGTTTATAATCCAAGGTAGCAGCACAAAACACACCTGAAAATGGCAACTGATTCTCTGTGAGCTCTTATTGTGCAGCAGAGATAATGTGACTCCACCAGCCATGGAAAAACTTGGGACAACAAAAATAACAAGCAATTCCCTCCCTTGTTTTTCTTCACTGTTTTGCGTTATTTTAACCCAGCTCACAGAAATAATGTAAGCTGTACAAAAGTTGCATTAGCAGCCCAAGGTAGGACTGATCTGCTGAGGTCTTTCATAACCTGTGATTGTAGTCTCCAAATGATAATCTCCAAACTTGGCTTCACCGCCGGAGAAGCTGCATGTGAACTTCCCACCTCATTAACATTTGTCTTCTGCGGATTAATACTAGAAATGGGGCTGGACTCAAGACCTGACGTATTTCCCCTTTCCTTGATTGCTAGGGAAACTAAGGTCTGAACTTAGAAGCTGTTCCCTTGACTGAATCAAAGCCACTGAACAACACCTGCTTGGGAAGTTTGGATATGGACCAAGACTTCGTGGCTCAGACTCTTTCCCAAAAAAATGGAGCACTAAGTAATTTTGCACAAATCTCCTTTTTCTCTTATCCATTACATCAAAATACACTTTAACAGTCAAAAATAATTTTATAATTACACTTTGATTAAAAAGTTATTCCCATAAATGATAAATCAGTGAACATCATCATCATTGTTTCAGTTTACAAGGGAAACGTGCATTCTCATACTGTTGGATGAATCCATTACTCTCCTGAAAAAGAGGAATACAGTTCTTTAATTCTAGTTGTGCTTCCTACTACCAAGTCTTTTTCTAATTTTGAGAACGTGGAATCAATCCTCACAAAGTTGTGTCCTTAAATGTCCCCTACTTTACACTGCAAACACATGCAATGACTCTTTGTCAGGCCATTTCAGTGTAAAGCAGACAAGATGCTGTTGTGTCCCAGCCCCTATTGCACCTGTGTCAAGAGGGTATCTTGAAATTACCAAAGACTAGAGAGGTGCCGTTCAATCTGGACTCTATTTCACAGTGTCTTAAACCCTGATCAAGGTTCAGCTTCTAAAGTCAGTAAGAATAGCTGATTCCAACCATGACACTGAACCAGATGTGATTATGACTTGCAAAGATGTACAATGTGCAAGGTTTTAGCACAGTGATTTAAGGGGCTTTTAACAGAAGAAGGAAGGTAGAAGCCAGGAACATGCTACAAAGAACACAATAAATAAGTGAATCACTCTTAGGTGGGAGGAGAGAAAGAAATGGCCCATTCCCCTCCAAATAAACTCCTTAGCAAACAAGGCTGGATCACTCCTCTCTATGTAGAGAGGGAGCATGAAAGTAGATGTTTTAGGTCATTCCACTGTTAATAACAGTAGCAGGAAATATGCAACTAAAATCTTCCCAACTCCATAAACTGCCTGAAAAATTGGAGTGACTAAGGGGGATCATCACTGTCAAACACAATCCCAATCAGGTAGGTACAAAGTTGGCACTAGCTCGTCATGCACACACAAATGCACACACGTGTGCAGGCACACATGCATGCACACTCACCCCTGATCTCCCCCGGGAAGGAAGAAGCCATTCTCCCAGTCAGAGCTGCTAAACAGTGATGGGTGCTCAGGGCTGCCAGGAGCCCAGCAGGAACCCATGCCAAGCCTAATGCAGAAATTGCCAGGCTGTGGCAAGGTGTATCTCCTGGAAAGCAGCAGCCAAAGTCCCTCTGACAAGTAGCACCCATTGCAGAGAGTGCTGGAGATGCAGGGCTTGCCACAAGCTCCCCGTTATTGTGCATAACAGAGGTGATGTATTGATAGAAGTCTCCAACAGAAGGAGCAGTACATACAGTTGAATCAAAATCTGAATTAAGTCATCTCTTGAATCCATCATTCCTCCGTGGTTACAAGTCAGAAAATACATGAAACTGAAGGTTTGACCCCATGAGGTATTAAATTCCTTAGAGTGCTTTCAGTCCAGTCGTCCTGCAGCCTCTGGGTACAATCTTTGTCATCCTTCCTAAGCTGTCATGCTGGTCTTCATCCTTAGGGGGATGCCAGGCTTCTCCTCAGAGCCAACTTGAGCTCTATGGTGATGCACTGATTTTTAGTATAACTAAAAATTGGTCATTTATTTTGGAAAGGAAAATCCTTTGGAATAAAATATGTAACACCAGCACTAAACATGAAATACTGGTAATACAGTGACACTTACCTTAGATAACTAGCCAAAGGACTGACAGAAAGCTGTGCCACTTTGTAGAAGAGGTCTGCTGTTATTCAACAGAGCTGAGTGAATAACTGAATTTTTGTTTGTCTGAAGTCCTAAATAAAACACTACCGAAAAGGGGAGGAGAGTAAGAAAGGGCAGTATTTTGCTTCAAATGAGATTAATTGTTGAGAGGTTCTTGCTAGACTGAAAAACCTAAAATATTTCCTTTCTTCTTTGAACAGAAACAGGGCAATTGAAATAAAGGGCAATATTTTGGCACCATACGTTAAGTGTGCTTTTTTTTTTTATACTCAATAGCATAGAGATGAAGGCAGGAACTTTCAAACTAGAGTATATTAGGAAAGCTTATAGGTGAGGTTGGAAGCCCTCAGAAATGGGGTGCCAAGGGAAAAAGGTGGGAGCTCTTGTCTCCAGGGCACTTGTTGTGGGCTTCTCAGGCTCAATTCCTGCCCTTTCCTGAGGGAACGGGAACCAACATCTCCCACCCCACCTCTTAGAGTGTATAGGCAAGGGCTGGTGGAGCTCTCCATAGCTAAGGGCAACTGCCCTAAAAATCATGACCTCTCCAACCATTGGTCCCATGAAGCTGGATACCAAGGGACTTATTTGAATAAAACTGTTTAGCAAACTCAGATTAATGGTGACAAAGTGACTGAAACACCCTTTTCTGGTAAACAGTTTATTGCTAATAAAAGCAGTCCCTGCCCAAGATGGCAGCAGCTCCAAAGGTGTTGTAAGACAGTCTCTTCAGGCAGGTACCATCAAGTACAAACATGATTATACCCCACATGTCTGTTATAAATGGAACTAACTCCAGCGTGTTTAGCATGTCACGGAAGGTCCAAGGAATTATTTTTGGAGACAGCTGCCAAGGCATGCATGGGGTGACTTGCCTTGCAGTAGGTTGGTTCACCCATGCTCTCCTTCATGCTTTGTCTAACGGGCCCACACAGTGCCATGCTCTCCAGGCTACTCTTCTTCTTCAGTCTCCTCTGCTCCTCGCTTAATGTTAATTTGACATGAGAAAACTGTTTAAAAAGCCAGTATCAAGGGGGAAATATGATTTTGGTGGTTGTTTCCAGGCATAAGCTATCATGACTGTGTACATAATAACTAGAAGGTGATACAGCAGCAAAGGGATTTAAAATTGTCTTTTGATTTGGCCTCACTCAGAGAGTTATTAAAAACACAAGCCAGTGAAATTGTTGCTTTTGCCGTGTAGAGATCTGTCAGGCAGTAAATATAGGCAAATAGCTCATTTTGTATTGGCAGCAAATGAAACAGTGGCTCCATTTTGATTATACGGATGTAAAAAATCTTTAGTATGGCACATTTGATTTGTAAATGTAGTGAATGAAAAAAAACCCTTAATATTAAAATTAAGCAAGTTATTTTATTTGGACAGGAGTTAAATTCAGTGTGGAACTCTTCCCATAATATAGCAAAATATAAAAGGAGTTTTATACAGCAACATACTTTTTATATGAATACACACATCACATATGCACAAACATACATGAAGATGTATATGCGTGTATATGTATGTGACAGCAAAAATATATAAAAATGAAGACAACATTGAATTCTTACTGAACCCTAACAAATAGACTTTAGTACAAATATAATTGCATCTACACCAGACAGCTTCAACCACAAAATCTACTTTCTAACATGGATCTCTGTTCTTGCCAATTAAAATGGGAAATCTTCTTTTGAAGAGTATCCATTTACATCCCGAGTTGCTAAGCTACAGAACAGAAGGGCACTGTTATGCACAACTTGTTTTCAGAGGCCACATCTCTGCATTCAAGGACACCAACACATATTGGTTTAGTTGTTGCCTTTGAGAGCAAGTCTTCCACTGAAGCCCTTGAAATTCTGGCTCAGCAGCAGGAACTCTGCTATTTAAAAAAAAAAAAAAAAAGGAAGAAAGAAAAAAAAAGCAAGTTTTTATTAATAATCTGTAATGTATATTGACTACGACCTCATTTTATCCTTGCAAAATGTAAAGGTAGAAAACTGCAAGTGTCTTTTGCCATGTTTTTTTTCCTACACAGGCTGGCAAAGTGTTCTGCCACACTGGTCACACTCCTTTCATCTCCTCAGGGCGCCTCTGCAACCGTTCCTTCCTACAGAATGGTTGACCCAGTGGACTGCAGCCCTCCTGTTAGCTCTTCCAAAGGAGACCAGAAATGCACAGTACCCTATCAGCATCTCTACAAGCCAGCCCCATAGGAGAAAAACATGAGATACCCATGGTTGTAACAGTAATGAGTGGACAACCCTCAGCCACAGTCCTTACAGAATGGTTATGTGACTGGCCCCATAGCTTTTAGTGTGCATATTATTCAGAGCCACAACGATTTACAGGGCTCTTCCAGATTTCACCCATAACCTACTGGAAATATGTCTACATAGATGAGGACTAGCAGATTTCGCTCTATCACAGTAGCACTGATTTAATCCAGAAGCTGTAACAACATGGTAGTACGTGGTTCCCTTTATCTCTGCTGCTTGCAGTAAGGCAGCCATATAATTTCTAGGCTAGAGCTAGCTTATACGCCAGCTTGGAGGGAGGCAAAGTCAGCTTGGCCCTCTGCAATGCAATAATAGATTGCGTGTACCAGATCCACGGTCCCTCGGTACCATATAACAGAGCTGCTTGAACTGTGGTTCATGCACCACTGATGGCTGCAGAATATCAGCAAGGGTGACGGTCACAGCATTGTGTCTCAAGGTGCTGCATCAACCTCTGTGTTTCCAGCTGCTAAACAGCAGGAGAAATCTGCTAAATACGTAAGAAATTTCTTTGTGCTACATTTTCACTTGCTTTACTTGCTATAGAAGCAGTAGGTGATGAAAAGGACAGGATGAAAAGTGATGTGTATGGCTGTGAAAGAGAGAGAAAAATACAGCTGGGCATCTCTAACGAGATGCAGTGCAGTTTATGAAAAAAAAAATGGTTGGGCCGAGCGCCCTAGTACAGCACAGGCCCAGATTTTTTGCAAACAGGAACTAATTGCTAAAAGCTCTCCAGAGGATTTTTTTTTTCATTCCTTTCAGTTAGCATTGGCAAAGAGTTAGAAATTTCACCAAGAGGAATGATCTCTTATAAGTCCTTCTTTCTTAAATCTTTTTTCCCTCTTTACTGATGTGAGGATTGGCACCAATTTAAGCAACTTCTTTCATCTCTGAACATGGACGTTCTTAAATTGGTTTAACAATTTAATCCATTTAGCTGAAGTCCAATCCAGTCAAATCCATTCAAGAATTGCATGGAACAGACCCTCACTGTTTTACCCAAACCACTGCTCCTTTAGCAGGAAGAGTAAGAATGGCAACTTCAGTCAACGAGCTCACGTTGCTCCTTCTTCTGGTAACCCACGCTGACACCCTCGGCTGACTCCTGAAAGACCTAGGAGGCCTTGTAAATAGGCTTCCAGTAAGAGAGAAATCAGTGTCTCTGAGGTTGACTGTGGCTCTGTGGGTATGCCGACTCCATGTGTATCTACATGAAAGCTGTTAAAAAAGAGGCAATCGCATATGGCCTCTACAAAATCTCTGTAGCTTAGGTTCTAAACTAGCATGGCAACACCTACGTCCCAAAAAGTAATCCTCCTTCAGAGCTGTCCTTAAATATCATCAATATTGCAGGCAGTGATCTGCCAGTTGTTTTTTTTTTTCCAAGGGATTTTTCAAGTAGTAACAAAGATGAGTGTCAACCACATGAGTTTTGCCACAGGCTGAACATTTGCTCCTAACTGAAGAAAAGGATGGTAAGTCATCTGGCCCCTCCTGCCACATTACACAGTTAAGTTCTGGAAGGGTTAATGTTTTTTGTATATCTGTGTTACAAGGAAGCTAACGACCAAGAAGTGATTTTAGAGTTCTGCTAACATTTCGTCCAGTTGGCCAGCGGCACTCTGGGATCTTTGCTGGGCGCTAAGGCATGTGGGAAAGCCCATTGTCACCAGCATGGCGCGGGACCAGGCTGACCCATCGGCTCTTCCCGTCTGCCCGTTCCAGTCTGCAGCCTGCAAATTACAGGCTGCGCTCCTGCTGTAAAACACACATGCTCCTGTCCCCCAAGTTTGTTATGTTATTTTTATATTCATGAAAACATTAAAGTCAGGGTAAAAGGGACAAATAGTCCAGATTTGAAGATTTTCCAGCTAGACCAGAAAATGCTGCATGGCATGTGTGTTTAGCATTAGGAGGAAAATAAATGTGCTGTTTTCAAATTTTTGCTTCAGGGTCAGCCAACACCAGTCTACCATGTAACAGCTTTGAGGGGGGAAAAAAAGCTTCACTTAAGGATATATCTGCCAGAGTAAACAGTGCCTCAAACCAGGGAAATCTAAAGCACATGCCTTATTGTCAAGTTTGGTTTAACTTGTTTTACAAATCAAAACAGCAGCTCAGTTTTTAAAACCTATTTTTAAGTCCAGTAGTGTTTTATCAAGGAGGCTAAAGACCTACATTAGTGTTTCAGTCCCTGCATTTTAAATCAAGTATGATGTACCAATTTCTCTTCAGTGAATTAATGTCTTATCCCATTCTTACATGCAGTTCTTCCTCTCTCTTCATCACGTCTCATAAGTCAGAGGGTAAGACTCCCCATTTTAAGTGTCCTGATACACCCCGCACTCTGTAGGCAGTCTTTATGTAGCCACTGGGGCTTCTTATGAAATGTGTTAGTGCTCCCTGTAGGGTGAGAGCAACATGTCCCCAATGCATGTTGGAAGAACATAAAATTTTGTTCTCCTCTGTGTGAATAGGAGGAAGCTTGTGCTCAGAACTTACTTCTCCTTAGGAAACAAAGTGCATACCAAAAAGGAAACCTCCTGCACTTAGGATATGTGCAGACAATTCTTCTGATTAATGTGGGAGTTTTTGCATGCATATCTGAGGGAAGAATTTGGCTCTTCACTGTTTAAATAAAACATTGTAGTGTATTTAAGGAGCAAAACCAAGCCTGGAATGTTTTGGAGACATTTCCAAGAAACTCTAAGAAAGGAAAAAGTCTTTGCCAAACATAGACAAACCTCATCAAACCTATAGCTTCCTTTCAACTTTTATTGTTTCTGTTCCCCAACAAACCAAGCCTCAGCAGGTAATGCTTGACTGCGGCTGAAGTTCCATGATTATTTTATTCCAGAAGTCTGAGCTGTGTTGAAAGGGGGTGGGTGGGGCTCTCCTTTCCCCCTTTTTCATCTACCCAAAGCTACTTGTGCTGTTGTGGCTGTGTGTAATTTGTTCGGTCCTGCAGGGAGCCAGATCAGGGAACTGATCCAGCTGAAAAATCAGCTTTCCCTCACCCAGCCCTTCATTGTGCCTTGATCCTCCAGCACTGTATGGCTGGATGAGCAGTAATGTGAGCACAAGGAAAGGATGGGGCTATGCAACCAGATGAACAACACAGAGGAGGATCTGGGGTTTTCATCACAGCCCCCACACAACACCAGCTGAAGCAAACATACAACTTTGACCTAATTCTAAGGGTGGTGTGCTGGTACCAGTCTCACTCAAGGACTGTTCCAAGGCGAGTGGTGTTTAAACACTCTGTACGTCTTCGTTGAACATAATGAACATGCTTTTTTTAAAAAAGGCCTTAAAATTAATTTTAAGTTTAAACATTCCATTTCCATTTCTAAAATGTCAACAATAAATGTTTCCATCAGAAGGGAAGATCCATTTCTCTGAGACTGTATACACCATGCAAACTGTTTCAATATGTGGCATATAGCCATGCACACTGATGCATGATAAATATAGAGGAAACCTAAGTGGAAAGACATTCCTATTTATTGCTGTGTTGTTGCATCAGCTATGTGCAACATTGCTTAGCATATCTATTGTGAAAGACTAGTTTGGTGACATCAGATAAGATTTTCTCATCTTTAGTGTAAATTTTTGCATTTGTTGATTTTATATGAGTAAAATAGGCATAGTAATCAGGGAGTCTACTTCCCCATCACTCTGGCTTTTGGGGTCCTGGTGGAGCACTGAGCAAGCTTTGGATGCCACTGTAGTAATAATAATTCTGTTTTAAAAAATGTCTGGATACCAAGTATTTACTATAAAATGTGATCTAGATCAAGCAAATATAGGATATGTCCCATTTTATAAGGAAATCTATTAAAACTGAAGCCATCTCTCTAGAATATCCAAAGCATTACTTAATTGACTTAAAATGATACTTAATGGCCAAATGTTGAAGTTCATTCAAATCTGTGAGCCATTGCTTACTCCAATAGGACTGGTTATGTGTGTGTAACTGCTCACCGATATCAATGTGTGTCCAATAGATCCCGTATCTTTCAATAAAGCTGCAGTAGATGCAGTCATTCAGGTGTGAAGCTGGAGTGAAGTCAAAATTTGGCTTCAGATGATACATTAGCGAGAGCTGTAATAGAAGTACTGACCGTAGCGTGCAGTTGGATTCAGTGAACAAAGAAAATAAAAGCACATATGACTCCTGCCAACATTAACCAGATTGCTCTGAGATGGGCTGAAATTTAGCTTTTTAGAAGGATCGGTGTTTGAAGTATTTCCTCCCTCTTGGGCAGCACGAAGGACTGATTCAGCTTCCAGGTATTGCTGTGAAAGTTGCTAAAATGGCACGTGCTGAGGCCTCCCATGCAGAAACTCAGGAAGCTACACAACACTCCAGGAGCGCTTGGGAATGAGCAATGCCTCACTAGGCAGGCACAGGGGTTTAAACAAACGGGTTTACACAGACATGACTTTACAGGAGGGAAAGGGGAGGTGGGGGACACAATAAACTTGGAAGGGGTGAATGCTCAGCAGTAGGGGAGGCCATCACCTCCTGGGCAGCTCTCAGCTCAGCGCTCCCGGTGCAGTTGCTGTCACAAGCTTTTCTTGCCCTTGCTGATGTCCAGACCAAAGGCGGTGTTGGGTGGCCACGGCTGGGGAGGGAAACCCCACTTGGCTCCTCGGGACAGCACTTGGTGACCTGCACCAAGGATGGGGCTGTGCCCTGCCCAAACCCCTCTGAGGTGGCCCAGCCATCACTCCCTGTCACCGCTGCTCAGTGTTTGGGTATGTTTGGATGCCGAGCCACATTGACCATCTCTGAGAGCTGCCCTGGGAGCGCTTTGGCTCCCTGCAGAGGAATGGGTGACCCTCAGTGCTCTCGGAGGACCCTCACCCCTTGAAACGGAGGTCATTCCTCATCAGTTCCTCTTCCCCACTTTTCTCCACTTCTTCTATGCCTTCCAGTTTGGATCTTGTACCTCAGCCCCACAAGCTGCATCCTGCCTAGAGTCACCACCCACATCACGCATGGGCGACACCAATGGTGGACACAGATGGTAATTTTGCCCCACTATTTAGCAACTGTAAAAGGAAAAATTACCTCAGTCAGTTGCCTGCATACAAATGGACTCAGTCTGCCCAAGAAGTTCCTTTTATTTACTAAAGATATGGGCAAAAAGCTGCTTCCCCAGCAAGTCTCCATCCATCTGGAGGTCTGGGCTGCCTGTACACCTGGTGTTGACAGCAACCGCCTCAGTCTTGCAAGTTTTCAGGCCATGAGGACCACAAAGAAGTAGAAACTACTTTCAGGGCAGACTCAGTTGTGTCTGTCCAAGAACAACACAAATCAAGCATGGACCAGACCAGTCATATACATCCCTGTCATGATGTTGTCATATTTAAACAGCTTATCCAAATCTACTCATTGACTGCAGTCTGCTTCTGTCATGTTTCTGGAGGAGACCATGGAGGACTTGGACAAATGTCTTGCAGCGGTGCTTTGTGGAATAGGATAGCTGAGAAACCGTCCCGCTTGGATCACTCTGCAGAAAGTCTTTGTTGCCAAGAGCCAACATCTTTAATTTTGCTTCAGGCTCAAATTTAGCATGCAGATGTTCAGCTCAGAGGAAACCTTTTTACAGCAGCTGGTCATTTTAATTATAGAAAGAATATAAACAATAAATTTCTAATATTAGATACATTTCTCACAGTCCTTGTTACTGAAAATAATGTCTTAGGGCCATATCCAAGGCCCACTGAATCAGTGGAAAGCGTCCCACTGACCTCATTGTGATTGGATCAGGGCCTTAGTTTCTTAAAATAAAATTTTACAAGGTGCAGGCTAATCCTATTCCACATATTTTTAGTCAAATGGCTGAAAGTTTTTTTCCCCCCATTAAGATCCATAAGAAACCAAGACACAGCCACAATAACCTCTTGGCACCAAATATTTTATAAGGACTTTAAATATAAATAGGGAGGGCTTGAGACCATTTTACACCTGGGCTTCAAAATGGCTGGCTCAGAGCACAGGTCCCGGCAGCAGCAGCGAGAGCCCATTGCGACCGGCAGCACTGCATTCACTCTGCCGTGCCCCGAGAGCAAGGAGTGGCCAGCCTTTCCTGGGAAAACAAGCAGCGAGCCAAGCACAAAGCTGCAGGCAGCGCCAGCCGCTCCAGAGTGCTTACGGAATTCTACCAATATTTCATTTATTTAATTTTTCATATGTAGCCAGGCTCTAGACGGTTGTAAGGAGCTAGAGCTACCAAAACACTGCATGACAAGCTGTGCCTGTGGTATGTCCAGCCACACCAAGCCCAGAAAGCAGTAAAGCACTCCCAAGAACGTCTGATTTTGTGATTTTCCAGCCTATCTTCCAGCCCATAAAGTTTCAGATAAGCCTTAGATAAGCAAATGAAGTTGGGGGGGGGGGTTATCTAAAGGAAAATATCAACCTGCTCCCTTTATTCTACTCCCAGCCGCTGGTGCAAACTGAAGAGGAAACATCTTGAAAGGAGCAGGAAGGTTAGGAGCAAGCGGAGTCGCGTGCAAACAGAGGCTGTCTCTCCAGCACCCAGAGGAAATCCCCGTCTTCGGCACTGCAGGAGCAGCCAGGCCAGCAGTCAGAGACCTTCCCTGCACTAATATCTACAGCATGACAAAAGGTGTCATTTTTAGAAGATGTAAAAACTATAGAGAAAAGAGAAGAAAAAGCAGACTGCGTGGAAAAGAAAAAAGCATGAAAGTAAAAAAATAGGTGACACAAACAGGAAGGTAGTGTTCCCAACACACCCACTCTCTGGCAGTTATTGCTGCAATGTTTCTGGGGTTGCTTTTACTTTTTTCCTCTACAAGCTACATATTACCTCTCATGAATTTTAAGGACCCTGTTTCCAGCCATGTGTAAAGCCCATACCACCCTCCTGGCCAGTCTGGTGATTTTTTCGCACGCCAAAGCAGCGTAAAAGCCAAGGCATAAATGGCACCGTGCCCCAAACCAGAACTGACCCAATCAGTGCCATCTGCAGAGGGCCTGATACAATGCTGTCTGAAATTTATGGTTTTTAATGGAATCTGGATGTGGAGTTCAGCTAAAACGCATGCAGCCAGGGTTGCAATTAAAGTGCACTCACAACCTGTCACGTTCAAAGAGCATTTTGACACGTCGGCGTGCAGATATGAATGCCATGGGTCAGACGAAAGAGAAGGGGCTAGAAAAACACCAGGAAGACAAAATGAATCTGTGACAGCACCATCCAATTTCACCATCAGGAATAATGTATTTATTTTATGCCTGAGCCAAGGTTTAAATTGCCAACAGCTTTGTCATCATACCCTTTCACCCCTGGCTCACTTTTGCATGCAGCATATCACAAGACACAACAATTCATTTTCTCCTGTCTCGCTTCCTGTCAAATCCTCCTGCATGTTGCATAGGGATTTCTTGCCCCATAACTGGGGATTAAATAGCCAAGTGATCCAACACTGCAGCTTAATGCACACTTCGTTTGACATTTCCAGCTTGTGTTAGCCCAGTCTTGCCCCCTCCTCCTCGGCCCTCTGAACACATGTTCATATTTTAAAATTAATTTTAAGTTTAAAAAGTGTTTTGCTCTAAGATAAAGAAGATCTGAATGGCGGGTCCTAAGCTGAGGGACTCTTCAAAAAGCAGGCAAGTCTCCCCAGGGAGCCCTCCAAGCATGGGATGCTCATAAGCTTTCTCCTCTGCAATATCTGCAGGGTTGTCCAGACCCAGCAGAGCCGAGCAGAGATGGGCAGAGCCCCTTGTTGCAGCTTGGCTCCTCAGGCCCCCCTTCAGCAGCACTGAGGCAGTCCCTGGACCTCATCCTAAAGTCTATCTCTCCAAGGCGATTTAGGAAAGGAACCATAGGAACCACACAGAAACATAGAAAAATATGCTTTAAAGTATGACACTTAAATAACACATTTTACTGCCATCAAAAAGAAGGTCAAGGGTGACCCTTGTAAGCCAATGCCCCAGTGTGCCATGTTAAGTATCTACATAAGGATTTATAGGGTTGAAGACAGAACAGATTTTTAGATCACCTTGTCTGATCTCCTGAATATATGTATTGCCAAATTTTACCCAGTTACCTCTCAAACTAATCTTGACTTTGTGTCGATCAAATGTTAGTATTTCCAAGCTTATCTGGATGATCAGTTTGTATTGAACCACTTGGCCAACAAATTTAGGCAGATTTATTCTTGGCACATGTTCAAAGGTTTATTCAATGGTCATAAATTTGTGGTTTCAGTAGAGCAACTGGTCACTCAAGTTCCACTGTGCTGCCCCAGTTCTTGGCCTAGATGACTTAACCATTCTTAACTTCTTTTTCCCTGTACTTGAAAAAATTTCATTTAGTCAACAAATATATGTTGTTACGCAAAAGAAACATCTCCTACCCTGCTAAAACTGACCATCCAAAAGATTTGTGAAACTAAAACTTGTATTTACAGAAAAGTGCACAATAAGCAAATGAAGATGCTTGGAAACACAGCCATGGGAAAAGGCTTCTAGATGTCATTGAAATGTCTATAAGTAAGTTTTCTCACTACTTACCCTAGTGGGTTAGCAATCCAGACTGTGATAACATTTTATGTTGGTGTAAACTATACCATTTCCATTGGCTTCACCGGGGATGTGACACTGATCCCAAAGCTAAATTTTGCATTTTTGTGTTGGAATTTGCAGACGGGAGAACAGACAGCTATTTGTAGTTGTACTCCAGTCATTTTTAACAACAATGTGCAGAAAAGTTCAGCCATCCATATTCATCAGCAAGAGGAAACTCCTCATAAACTCAAAATACTACACTAAGGACTCTTTCAGTTTTACTTCTCTCTGCATTTCCTTAAAGAGTGCTTTGTTTCCACTGCTGTCTTGTTCCCATTCAAGTCTGAGAAATACAACCTGCACACTTTACCAGTCTGCCCACCCCCAGATATGCTTACAGCCAAATATTGCTTCCCCTTCACTTTTTAAAACAAACATCCTCTTGCTGCTCCCCTCCTCACTGCTTGGAAGACCTTACAGCAGCGGCTGGGCTACTTTGCAGACACTTGACAGCCAGCACAGCAGCGGCGTGGGTTTTTTTGAGGAGAAACTGCAGAAGGCAGAAGTGTGCCTGACACTGGGGCTCCTGGCAGGAGAGGTCCCCCCACCAGTCCCAAGGGCCACCCTGGGAGCAAGGTCTCTTGGGGTTGAAGTCCCCAAGCCCAGGGCTCTCCTGAGCATGCTTCTGACCAGCCACGAGGGGAGAAGCAGACAGCGAGAAAGGACGGTGCTTCCCAGGGCGCTTTGATGCCGCAGCTGGTAATGGTTTCTGCTGGGAAGGGGTGAGGGGGACAGGGCTGACAGCCACCAGGCTGTGGATAGGCAGTCTGGGTCACCAGGGTTAGGCTCAGAACAAACTAATGAGCTCTGTCCCCTCCCTTAAAAATAGCTTGGTTTTCTGCTGTTTACTTTCCATGACCACACAAGCTTCCAGTTCTGTGAAATAAGGACTTCACACCCCTTTGTCTAGCATGGCAAGAGAGAGCAGCAGCCAGCCCTCTGGTCACCCACTCATGAAACCAATTCCCCTGCACCAACTTGGTTTTTATGCTTCTTGAGGTATTTCAGGTTTCCATGTAGCAATCACCAACTGTATTTGTCATACCAAGATACCATTTTTCAGCCAAAGAGCTGAGTTGCTCACACGCGGCAATTTAATTATCAGCTTTAAAAGTGCTTTAAAATGTAAAGACTAAATATGAAACAGTAAATATTAAAACCAAACTGTGGGTGACCTATCCATGAGAGGTGAGCAAACCCTATCATCCTAGTCTCGCCAGGTTCAGCTCCTGAGCTACCTGGCTGCAGTGCCCAGCAAGAGGTACATTCCTAGAGGCACAAGTTACATCCAAAGGGTACCCAAAGGTCAGTGTTTGGCCAACATGGGCCATCAGAGCTTATAAAGGCCATACTTTTATTCAAAGGATGAGATTTCTGCTCTGTGAGGTCTTGCAGCTAAAATTTTCATAAGGACTTCATTCTCTGAAGTACTATCTTTCAACAACATCTAAAAAATTGACTCTGAAGAAATGCAAGTGCCAAAGCTGCATCAGTACTGGAATTTAAAAAGCAACAGTACAGGCTTGATCATATGGTGCTTTTGGCACAGTATTGAGCTCCTGAGACTCTGCTAGAAGTCTACCCAAAAACCTCTTTGTCTTAAAGTTAATGACTAAAAATACATTTTTCTATCAGTGCTGCAGAGGGATTTGGATGAGTGGGTTCTCCTTGTCCAGGACACCTAAATCATTCAGTTGGATTGCATCATTGATGTAAGTGTTAAGCTGTTATTTTCTAATTTGCCTCCAGGGTCTCCATAACTACCACTCCAGATGACAGGAGGAACAAGAACAAGAATGATAAGCACCTGACACTGTCGGAAACCCCCAGGATCACATAACAGCCATGTTGAGGTACATATCAGATCTCACAGGGCACATACTGCTTACCACTGTAAATACAGCCATCAGCTAGGGTCATACAGCTTTAGAGAAGTAACCAAGTATAGGTGGTAGCTAGCAGTAAATGCTGCCTTGTAAATGCTGCCTCATATGTAAATCTGGATGATATGTACAGCATTTTTTCTTCCTTGCAAACTAAGCAGAAAGCTTTTTCTTCATTTAGATAGTTCTTGAAACACTACTAATAACTGATGCTCTCTTTGTTCTACCTCTAAAGAGAACAGAGTGATTGAAAAAAATGCTTAAATATGAGAATTGGTTCAGGCAAATACCTACTAAGTCTTTAACAGACTAGCTGGTGCATACCTTGTTGAGATTTAGCAGAACATTTTCAAAAAGTGTCCACTGATGTTTGTAAAATGCATACCCATAAGCAAAATTTAGTCACAAGTATTCAGAATTTGCAGCAGCAATCAAATACCAGGCATTTGTTTGCATCTACAGATCAACTGGAGGTTCAAAAGGCAGACATATATTTGGCAAATAAACAGCACTTCTTCAGTAAATTTTATTTTTATTATTGGAGGAGGTCCCATTGGATAGTGCATTTCAAAATGTAACAGCAGTTAATACACTGAAGTTTTACCTTCATATCCCACCTACCCAGATGCTGAGATTCATTAGGCAGAGGTATGATGCTAAGGATAATGAGCATGGGAGACACATTTTCTTGATTTTTCCAGACAACGCTGTCCGTGTAGGAACAAGGTATATATAGGGGAAGATATTTCCTTTACTTAGGTTTCTCTGTCATTGATGATGCCCAAAAGGAAAACATATTTATGTTTTCTGAAGGCTGGTCTAAAGTTAAGAGTTTTGTTGTGGTTTGTTTTCTAAGCTGAGAGGATAAAGTCTGCACACCACTGATTAGTAGAGGCTATATCTACAATGATCTCTTTGTTGTCCCGTGTGACAAGGGGGAACACTGTCCAGACTGACCACCAGCAGATTATGTACCTGCAGGAACTATCCCAAGATCCATCTAACCCGTAAGTCTTGAGCTTCTTTTCTGAAGGAACGGGTGCGCAGCCTGATACATTATGACCCCTGTAGGGACACAACAGGGCGTTCACACCCAGTCTCAGAGCAAGGAAGTTTAGATACCAGCAAAAGTCCTTCCACAGAATTGTTCACACCAGTAGAGCCTACAGTTGAGTCCTGTGTCCAGTCATGGGCTCTCCAGTACAAGAAAGATATTGACATATTGCAGCGAGGCCAGTGGAGACCTGCCAGGGTGTCAGGGCTGAAGCCCCTGCTGTGGGAAGAGAGGCAGGGAGATGGGTTTGTTCAGCCTGGAGATGGCGGTGGGGCATTTTCTGCTGGCTTCAGCTATCCAGTGGGAGCGTGAAGAGAAGATAGAGCCAGGCTCTCCTCAGAGGTGCACAGCAGTAAGGCAGGGGAAAAACAGCACTTGTTATAATGTGAAAAAAAGTCTGATTAGGTATTAGGAAAATATTTTTACCATAAGGGTGGTCAAACACTGAAACAGGGGCCCAGAGAAGGTGTGGGATTTCTGATCCTGGAGATATTAAAACTTGACTGGACAAAGTCCCAAGCAACACGATCTAGGTTGGCCCTCCTTTGAGCAGGGGGTCTGGACCAGGTGATCTCCCAAGGTCCCTTCCAACCTAAATTATTCAGTGATTCAGTGAGAATGGGTCTAAGTTACACCAGCAGAGCTGTGCCTCCTCTATTAATTGTCAGCAATTTTAACTGTTACATGAGCGTTTGGAATTAACAGGATATATAATCAGCACAGGAAATTAGATTTTCTCCTTTAAATTAAACTGTCATGGTAGGAAGGAACATAAGCAGGGATTGATAGTGCTGCACAGTATGTTGTATAAAAACAACAGCTTTTGTTGCTTTTTCATTTCTGGGTAGGTCTTTACCTTCCTAAGTACAAAAAAAAAATAATCTAAAGCAATATAAAAGGCAGGTAACCACTCCTTTTTTCTTTGCTTTTATGCCTCATAGCTCTGCCTTCTTCATACATTATTTTTGTTTGTATCACATGGACCTAAGAACTGTTGTCATTGCTCCATTTCTATCTTCTCTTTGTCTTTTCTTTCACTGCCCTGGTTCCTGGCCCTCCCTTTTCTACTCTTTTGCAAATGTTAATAGCTGCCTTCAGCTGTACCTGATCCACAGATAACAGAAGAGCCAGAGGCTAATCTGACTTCCTTCATGTCCAAGGAATTAAAGTCATTTTCTGTATGAGTAGCTGGAGATAATGGCAGTCACTGTTCAAGTCAAGATCACCAGGGCCTGTCCAAAACCAAAGCCACACTGCAGCGGGGGGCTGGGACTTAGACTCAAACTTGGGCTCAGACTTGGAATCAAATCGTAATTTGGGAATCAGGAGACTACTTTTTGGCAAACTGACTGAGAGAGGCAGAAAAGCATTTGTGACAGTCAAATGTTCGGGATCCAGTAGACAGTCCTACAAACTGTTCGCAAGGAAACTATTGTCATTTGTTTTCCTTATACTCCCCAAAACAGGGTTTCCATGCATTCCTTGTTAATACGCTGAATTGCCGCATCAGTTTCCCCTCCTAATGGAAATAGCCTGACAAGCCCATGGGTGTTAGCTAAAACCCCGCATCAGCATGGCGACAGCACAAGTAACCAACACAGAAAGCATGTTTGACCTCTGAGAGAAACATCTCCTGCAGCCAAAGATAAAAATAGCAAAACATCAGCGTTTAATATTTAGCAGGTATAAATGGGGTAAATCTGAATCTTGGTGTGACAAATCTGTTCTGAGAGTCTTCTCTATATACTGTTAAACTTCGTCACTTCTATGGTTCTTAGTCAACATTAAGCTGAATGGAAAATTGAAAGTACATAGGCATACACTGGGATAAAAATTTCATTCTTTTAAGAAGCCAGTAAATACAACATCACATTTAGACTCGAAAGGCATCCCTACTTTTTAAGGTATGGAAATTATCAAACAATAGAACTAAGAAATGAAAATTTATCTGTGAGAAATGGTTGGGTTACCTCTGATATCACAGTGAAATCACTTATTAACAACCTGAGCTACAGACCTAACCTTAATTCTGACTATGACAAGGTCATTAATAATGTCTTGCTTAAAATCAGTTTCATGGAAGGTTCACCTGTACATGATTTCACCTGTGTGTATAGGCATGTACAGAACTAATCTGTGCAGCTTCATTTTTGAAACTATCTGTGTTCAAGCAAACCCAAAACAAATTTTTCATTTCTTAAAGAACACACTCATTAAATTTAATCAATGAACTAATCTGAGACTTACTTTTAAAATCTTAAATCATCAAATTATGCATACAAAGGAAAAGGTTCTGAGCACTGAAAGAATATGATTTGTGTACAATATGTTTGAAGGAAAAAATTCAAATCATCTTTCACTGACGAAGGCCTATATAATCTGATGGGGAAATAGTTCTAGAAACTGGTCTTTATTTGTATTAGATTAGGGTAGTGAATTACCATCTGGCTTTTGAGTGGTGAAGAACTGCTGCAAAATGTGAATTCCCTAACATGGAGCTGTTGGTGACAAAATGCCATCCTCATGTAGCCTATCCAATTTATATGGCATCTGTGAGCATTGTAATGGTAATACTGACCTCAAAAGTGCAAAATACCAACACAGTTTTCAGGAAACAGCAGTGCTTGAGTAGCCTTTCTGACTCAGTCTTGTGATCCAAGGTGATAACAGGGGTTGGTGAAGAAGCTCCAGTGAGGGCACAAGCTTACCATCTCAGCTCCTTGCTCTGTAAGCAATGCAGGACAGAGAACAAGATTCTCCAACAAAACCTGCTTGTGAACCAGGTTCTTAGCAGGTACAAATAACAGCTTCCTCAGTCTCAACACCATATCCTAACTGAGTGCCTCCAACATTTATATTTATCAGCACTAACTTCAGGGGTGGTGGAGGACACTGTTGCCACTGCTGCTTTGACTTTTACAGAGTGTTCTCCAGCCTGCAGTTGAGCTGTTGTTCCTGTAAGCATCATATGCCAAAGACAAAAGCATACAAAAATCATTTGCGTTTCCAGCAGAACCACAGAGGAAAATGTTCCATTGGCTTTGCAAGTAGGTATATTTGGCCATTTTGCTACAAATTCATCCTCCTTAGAACTCAGTGACAGATTATTTCTGGGTTTAAAGTGGTGAGATAGCTGCAGACAATTCTTAAACAGGTTAGCTGGAGCTGCCCAGTTAGCTGGGCAGGCTGATGGGAATGCTCCCTTTTCTTGGAATTGCAAGGGAGAAGGAGCAGAGTTGTAGGAACTGTAGCACCTCAGCTGGACGTGGAACCTTCCTAAAATGCACTATTGCATGGAGTTGAATGAGCAGGGCTTAAATGTGGAAAGCTTTCAAAGAAAACTCAGAGTGACAAATAAATCTGAAGCAAAACTTAATTTCCAGAACAGAAAATTCATCTCAGAAAAACTCAGTAAGCAAAAGATCCCTGCTTTTACAAAACTCACTCTGTGTGCATGTGTGCATGCATGCGTGCACGTGTGTGGTTCCTGTGGTTATGGTATAGCAGGCCATTGAATTATCAAACCAGTAATTTTGCCGTTAGTTTTTCAGCTTGCTTCTTGCATGCATATTCTGTGGTCAAATCCATTAGTAAGTTATAGTGATAAACACCTGGAGTCTATCAAAAACAAAGAGAGTCTTATTCTGTAGGTACAACCAGCCTGGTGAACATACCAAGCAGAGACTAACTGCATAATATAGAACTCAAACAGGAATATGTTTTTTATGATGTGCCAGCATAAGGGAGATCAAAGACTGAAGCCAAATAAATAGCAACTGGGTACCAGCAAAGGAAACATATTTAGACCTTAAAGTAATCAGAAACAAACCCAGTGTATGCCAACACCCTCCGAATTCAAAAGTAACATTTTCCTCCTTTTCATAAAAGGTTCAAAAGCTGGCAGATTTTGCTCTGGGTTTCAATCTACTGTTTTTATGACTGGGAAGGAATTTTCGTTTCTCACAGACAATAGAACATGAAGCACAAGAATCATCCCCTCACCCCATCATCCACTTTTCTCCGGTGGTTTTAGGGAGTTACACCCCCTGCTGCCCTCTGATTGAATTTTCCTTGGCTGCTCTGTGGAATTTGCCAGCTTACATTAACCATTTATTGAGCTCAACTCCTTATCTCGAAGATCGCCTGGCAAACTGCAACAATCTGTCTGGCACCTGGGGACTGGCAGAACAAATTTTTCCAGGTGGTACAAGCAGACACCCAGAATTACATGCCAACACTATTTTGTGAGGCAGTTTGATCAAAAAGAAAAAGCCCAAATGACTGATGTTCAGTGTCATGTTTAGTACCTGCAATGTATCTACATAAACAGTTTTAAATGACTACTAGTACTAAAAAATACTTGCAGGGTGGGGGGGGATGGTGGAGGGGTTGGAGGGGGGAGTAGGGGGAAGATACAAGGGTGGCAGTGAATTGACAGGCTGAGCCTGGGGGCAAACAGTTACATCTGTGCTTGATTTGTCAGGGATTTACATTAGTGAAACTTTAACTCTGCAGATGATAAGTAAGATTACACTTACAGAACAAGTTTATGCAAATAAAGCTTAGTCTACGGAGTGTGTGAGTCCAGACACAGTGGATTTGGCAGGTTTCACTGAGGCTGGTGGCTGGGTTTAATAAATTCATTTACATAAAGGATTAGGACATCTGGAAAAGTAGCATGCCAGTTTACTGAGATATAAATAACGCTAATTGAGAGGTCACAGGTATGCAAAACACTCCATACATGCGAAAGAAAATAATGGAAAATGAAGGGGCAGACACTTGCATTTTACTCTTGGTTACATCAAGCTAAGTGGTAGGTACTAGCTGCTCCATGCCTTTCTAAATGCCACTAATGGTTTTAGTTCCCATTACAGAACCCTACTTCATGACACGTATGCACATAAACAGTCCCTTTTTCTTAAAAAACAAAACAAAAAAACCCAAACCCAAAATCAGTGGTTCATATCAACTAGCGTCAGGAGACAGCCAGAACTCAAAGAACCTGTAGGAAATTACTTACAAACTGGGATTTAAATAAGCAGTGGGGTAGATAATTCAGTTTTACGCAGAAGCCTGACACCCTGGATAGCCTGTTGCCATGGCAACATCTCTTTTCAGCAGCAGAAGTAACACTGAAAAGTATGTTTGCACCTAATTCAAACTTGCTTTACAAGTTCTGTGGTACATACTTACCACGCTTCTGGCTTTGCAAACTAATATCCTAGTTAACTGGTAAGCATGAGATACCAATAAGTTGTACATGATCAAGCAGTTTGCAAGAACTATACTATACCCCAGAATTAATTTATAGCTTGGTAAGCAATTCTAATTCCTCTTCATTATTTTTAAGAGTGTAAAATGTCAGAGTTTCTCAGCATAAACCAACAGTTTAGCAGTGCACAGGCAAACCTTTTGCAAAGGATATAATGTCTGTATGTTCATATTTCAAGCAGTTTCCAATAAAATTACTTTAAAACAATTGAAATGTTGCTTATACGGAGCTAAAAATAGCTTACTTTGAGTTTTTTCCTTTTTCAAGGTTTTTTGATAAGCTTTGCTTAGTTCTGTCCCTTCTCCAACACATTAAATACATGCAAACAAAAGATTTGTCCACATGCATACTCATTTAGACATAGCACTGTACACATGCCACATTGAGATGTACAGGGGAACAACAATGGTAAACTCATCTGAAGTAACATACTGCTCTCTGACCTGGTTGTGCAAAAGCCCTCTGTGAAGTGACTTGGCTTTAACTCTTCCTTGAGATAGAGCTACCTGTTAGAATTGCTGCAAAATACACTGAAGTAATATATATGCACAAAGCAAAATATTTCTACCACCTGGCTTTAAAATGGTCAGTTTTGCTCTTGTGCAATCCAATTATATCATTGCTATTTTCAGACAGAGTGGGAATCAGATGGAAATATGGGGCAGGAGCAGCTGGGCTTATGTAGTCAGTGGGAATGTTGTTGCTGTACATATTGACCTTATCCAAGCAATTCAATATGTAAAACTAAAAGCCAAGACATATAAGCATGAGGTATGAACATATCAGCAGCCATGTTCAAAAGGGATTAGCTTTTGGAAGGGCCAGTTCAGCTGTGTGCTGCTGCTGGCATCTGTTAAGAGCAAGGGAAAACACTCTTCATGTCTTGGTCCATGAGCCAGATATATCACTTCATTCATCCTTGCGGTGGGATGTTGATAACATCTGAAAGCAAACAAAGGTGATGATTTGGAGCGGCTGCTAGTAGGCACTCGCAGTTCTCTTTCCACTTATCATGCTCTGCTTTGGTTGGATCATTTCCCCAACAGACAAGATTGTAACCTGCCTTAAAAAAGTGGCCATGTTCACTAACGATTACAAATTGTGATCACAGTCCAAACGTAGATAAGGCTACAGCACCCCAAGAAATACAGCCCAGCTAAATTAATGGGGGTTGTACAATCTTGATTCTGTTTGTGAACTTCTCACCTAAGGAAATACATGCCTAAGTAATTTCTTTTCCTCCAGTGTTTATGGTAGACAAATGCCAGCAGCCTTCAGCTATTTGGTTCTCTCTGTGGCTGGACTAGTTAGTTCCAGCCCATCGCTGGCACAGGCTGAGGAGAGAGAGCTTCTAGCCTCTGCTGCTCCTCTTTGGCATTCAAGCCATTACCCGCTCCTGAGTCAGCTAGCTTTGTAAAGTCAGAGTTCAATTTCATGCTCCCTGAGAAACATTACAAAAATTATCTTCAATTTACTGTAAAACTCTACATCAAATTCCAGTTATTGTCAACCTATCAAATCTATTTTTAGTCCCTACTGCAGAATACTCATGTCTAAAAGAATTATTTAAATAAATAAACTGCATACTAACTACTCAGGAGGTTACAGGTAAAATTGCCCTAGAATAGCCCCAGATCTGAGCTAGAGAGGTATTGTTGCAGAGGGCAGAGTATCTCACACCACTGTGAGTCATTCTGGTTAGCACTGCCCACTGTACAAACTTTCTCTTTTCCACATCTCACGCAGTTTGTTCCTGAGGACACTTGGTAAAAACAGTCCTATTTTCCCTGAAATGAAGATACAGCATTTTCCTAACACAGCATAAAATGTACAGAAAAGCAGTTTATTATTCCCTGTCTCTGACCAAGTTAATTGGATATTAGAATTAGAATCATGTTAAGTAATCTCTGTCAAATCCTATTAACTCCTTTGCTCTCTTCCAGAGTATCTGCTGAATGATACAAAGCTTGTAGAAGAGTTAATAGCTATATATCTTGTGGGTGCAGCCGAAGTATTTTGTTTGCCAAGGTAAAAGAGACCTTCAGGTTCCCCATCATCCACACCACAGGGAGAGCTCACTGTTCTCCCATGTCACCCTCAGCAGTAACCAAGAACAGCAGGCTGGAGATACTAACCTCTGCTGCAATCATAATTTTCACAGTTGTTCATGACCTGGGTTGAGAATTTAAATGCAAAAATACACCAAAATCCAAAGCTATAGTTCCCACAGCAGCTATAACTCAAGTCGTTGGTATTTGGACATACATTGTGGAGTATAGACACAGTAATGCAAAACACTAAAGCTACCCCTGGTTATGGTTGGCTGGGGCAACCATAACTCTGAGTTTCCTGACTTTTGTGTTAAGATCTCAACCATAAATATTGCTTTAATGTAGCTTTGTGCAGTAGGTTTACATTGGCATCAGGAGGTGCTCATACGGAAACAGTAGAGAATTAGTGTGGTATGCTTATTAAATGAGTAATGCTTTTAGAATAATTCCTGGAGTGAAATCATGGCCCCAGTGAAGTCAACGGAGCCAGGGTTTCAACTCAGAAACATCTTATTTGTTCAGGGAAGAAAGCAGCAAATGTCCTAGTGGTTTTGATTTTTATTATAAAGGAAAGAATTTCAGATCAGCTCCCTCCCTCCAAATCAGGGCTCTAAAGGAGTAATCCATTTATTCTAAAGGAGTGATCAACCTCCCATAACCAGCAAATGGTTGGGGGCGGTGCCTCCACAGAAAAGCTTAGAGGTTATTGGATTTGTTTTGTTTTGCTTTATTGTTGTCCATATTAAATACCCCAATGTGTCTATTTTTTCCACAGAAAGTTATTTGCCAACCAAAAAAATTTCTTACTTACTCTAACTTTTCCCTGTTTATCAGTAGATGACAGTAGAGTTAATGATCTTTTAGAGTACCAAGCAACTGGAAAAGGGTCACCATTGAAAAACTTTCAACAGAAAAGGTTCAGACAGTCTTGGTATTCATTTCAGTTGTTAGTTTCTGCATGCTTATTTTGAAGGTGGAAATGACATACCATTATTTTGCCTGGTAGGATGGTAAAGAACATTTCTCCTAGAGGACTGTTTTTTTCCTTATCATGATTTAGCTTGCACAAAACAGTCTACTTCATTATGCAAATAAAAATAAATAAATCAGAGATGGGCTGGTCGCAAGAGGAGAAAATTTTTGCATCTTGCAGTCTGTGACCAGCCAGAGGAATGCTCCGTTTGTGCCAATCTGCCTTGTGTTTCCAGCTGGGAAAGACACTGTGCAAACTGATAGCAGATGGTAGAGCCGAAAATAGGTGCTTTACATGTCTGATTGAGAGCCAGCATTTTGTCATTTAGTTGTCTCACGTCATTGCACTGCATTACGTTGTGCAATCGCATGTGACATGCTGAAATCAACTTTACCAACACAGTATTTGCTGAAACAGGACTCTTGCCCTGATGCAGTGGGCAAGAATTTGGTGTGTTTACTGTTTACTGTTCTTGGAAAGGCTTCATTCATTGGAAGCCACCCTCTGAGGAAAATTTCTGCCAGCTTATCCTGATGGGAAGGGTCAGTCATGGCACTTGGAGAAACCTCTGTTCAAAGACTCTCGGGAGAAGAAATCCATAGCCATTGGCAAAGGCTGGCGCAGGGAGGGGGTCTGTGGAGAGGGAAAGAGGGTAGTCCCTGAGAGCGGTCATGAGCAGTGCAAATCCAGTGTCACCAGCTTGCCTTGCAAAATGAAAATGTTCCAGCTCCCTGCCAAAAAATGTCATGTGGCAGCACACTGACATCCCCCTATTTTTAGCTGCAAAGGCAGCTATGAGTTCAGTTCTTTCTTTCTTCACTCAAGCAAGGCTCTTGGATTGCTCTGCCATGAGCACGAAATGGTGCATGTTGGTGAAGAATGAACTCAGATTATGCAGGGGCGAAATCTCTGACTTAGTGCTGGGTAACTGTATTTTAAGCTGTTGAGGTTTTTTATTCATGAAACTCAAATCTGAGCATTTCTGTGCTGGTCAGGCAATAGCTCCTCTTCTCCATTACATATCCTCATCTGAGCAAGAAAAAGGAGGGAAAAGGAAAGGATAGAAGACCAAGATCACTGCGTGTAATAATATATGACAGTCTTCTTCCATAAAACTCTTTCCATCATGCCGTCTTTGCCTCTTTTTGGACTTTTTAGAGTGTTCTTTGCATGGCAAAAAACCCTAATAAAGCTAAGAACAGGAAAACAGGCCTCCAAAATTTCCATTTAGAAGCTTATGAATACAGGTCATTAGCTTCATGATATTTTCTAGTTTAGGCTTGCTGAGCTTGTCTTGCTTGGGAGTCTCTTCCCTCAATGATGTTTTACTGAAGTGTGATCTCTCCTTGTTCTGCTTTTCAAAATTCCTGCAGTCAGTGGATGCCATTCCCATGATTTCCACATTTACTGGCATTCCCAAACCACATTAGATCTTTTCTCCCTTTTATTGTTGAAAGCTATGTTAGAAATCAAGATGTATGAAGTTGAGACTGTAACACAAGTCATGACAAAAAGCCTGACCACAGTGCTTCAAATGTCTTCCATGAGTTTCTCTTGCAAGTAGACTTGTTTCCTCTAAGGTAGAAGCTGGTGGAAAAACATCCATCAGCCCCAATAGTGTCAGGTGTTGGGACAACACAAGACAAAAGAGTAGAGAAAGTATTGTATTCAGTCCATCAAACCTGGTAATCAGTGCCACTACTAGCTCAGTCCTCATATATAACTCCTGCTTCCTTCCTCCTAGCTGCTTAATAAATCTGAAAGTAGTTAAAGGAAGGGCAGAAAGGTAAGCTGGCTGGTATGCCCCCTTTGCTGTCACCTTACATAAATAAATGTAAATATTTTGTTTTGATTAAGCACTTACAATGAAGTAATTTAATTTCTTTTGACAAAAATATCTCAGGGAGTTATGGCAATTCAAAGCAGCTGAGGATGTTCCTTCCAAAATGGTCAGTAGGAACCCATATGTACAGGCACACATGTTTAAGAGGATAAAGAAAGCATATTTGGTAGGCTTTGCTTTGGAGAACAAATATATTCATGGACATTTTACTCCCAAAATAGGGGAGCCTATGCCTGCTGCATTGCAACTGGAATAAAATATTCTCTAGAAACAAAGACTTGCTATGTTTTCTTAACTGTATATTAAAATAACAAAGACTGTAAGCAGCAAGATATGGTGATTTAAATTTCCTGACTGAAAGTTGTTGCATGCATATTTTTGGTAGATGTTTTGGCTAATTAAAGAAATAGAATCAAATGAACCCTAACATAAACCCTTAAGATTATTGCCATTGCAAAAATTGTCAGGAAAAGATCCTTGTTTAAAACACCGCAGTCTTCTGTGACATAGGTATTTTTAGAGGGAATTTTACTTTGCATTCAACACGGCTTTATGTTTACAATTTGTTACGCGGTTTTAATTCTGGTTTTTGTAGTACTTAAGGTATGGGTATGGGTTTTGTTTAATTTTTAAACTGCACTGCTTATTTATTGATTTCTGATAGAACCTGGAAACAAAACAAGAATTAGGAAAGTTTTAAAGGCTTGTTTAAAATGTTTGTCAGATTTTTAGGTTAGAAGATTAAAAACATATTGCACAAATGTTAAAGATAACACATAAATTACCTGTGACATAGAAACATAAATCCTTCTATACAGTTCCAAATGGATTTTCCTTGAGATTTGCATCCAAAGAGTCCATCAGCTTCAGTGGGAGTTTGGAGTGGTACCTTATAGCACGATCACTCCTTGCTGCTAGCAATTTCTGCAGGACATGCCCTCATTGGAGAAGCAGGGCCAGCTCAGCCACTTGTACCCTCCGCTCCCAGGTAGCTCACCCTCCATGTGGGGAAGGGAGCTCAGAGTACCTACAAGAGATGGGGCCTTTCTGACACGCTTCTTCTAAAAGCTTTTCAGGCAAAGTCTGTTGGCATCCAAAGACCTTAAAAGCAAGAGCTAAGAAACGCAAAATTATTCAATAGGTTAAAGGCTAGGCCTTCAACTAAGACATGCATGCAGACCTTCCTCGCAGCATAAATCTTCTTGCAGTCACCAGTTCCACTTTAATGGGAACACATTTAGCCATTTCCTATTTATTCCTTTTCTAACCTTTTACATTGACACCTACCAATAACTTGTCCAATACCCGTAACTGCCATGAGACAAAGAACTGGTAGAGTTCTGTGGAAACTACTGAAATCAATAGAGCTACTTCAGACCTGGACAGGTTTATACGGAAAAGAAATCTTGCCCATACTTCATACAAGGGATCTTTGTTGCTGAAATCTGTGCCATAATTGTGGGTTTGTTTGGTTTTTTCAGCTTTCTTACTGGCAAGTGCACCATCCTGACCTCTCTCTTTCTTTCTTTTGGAGGCTTTTTGCATAATAGAGAGGTATTTGGCAGAGGTCTGCTTTCTTTTTTTTTTTTTTTTGGAAGAAGAATGATCTTTCCCTAGGGTACATTTGGATGCTGAAGCAAATGTAACTCTGAAAAGCAACTTTTTTTTTTTTAAGGATATTCAGAAATTTGATCAAAGACAGGTTTTTATCTAAGAGGATAGTTCTTTTAATGCTGAGCTGAAATGTCAAATGCATTATTTACTAGGAGGTACCCTATTTTGTACAGAAAAGTGAATTTGCTCTCTGTAAAACTGTAGCATAATAAACCATGCTGTTTAAAGCAAAACAAAACCAATATCATATAACTGCTGAGGGAAAAAATGCAGCTTGCATATTGCCAGAGTAATATTTTTATCTCAGCACAGATCTAGTGGTATTTGCAGACCTGCCTCTTCTCGTATTTGCTTCAGTAGTAACAAACGGGAGATTTCGAATAATAGCTCAAAGGCCATCCACAATTTGAAGGCCAAACCACTGCTGAAAATGAATTTGAACTATACCATTGTCTTGGTGATGTGGTGGTTGAGCTACAATTGGTGATACTGTTCAGCTACAATGTGCATGGAAAAAAACTTTCAGAGAAGCTACTTGTATTTCTCTGCCATTCACACAGTCTGTAAATTCACAAAGTAGAGTTTGAGTAAAAGGTGAAGAGTATGATTCAGACTGCTTCCTACAGTGTGCAAATCAGGACCAAAAAGCTTTAATCCCTCCAAAATCCAAGGGAATGATCCAACCAGCTCCAACAGCCCTCCAGGACTGGTGGTACCTACACTCAGTAGATGTAGCTCATTTCGGAACATAGAGTTCCTGGTGGCTGTGTTTAAGCTCCCAGGCATGCACAGAAGCACTTTTCAATGGACCACATAGAAAGCTTAGCTTCTGTGCAAGCAACATCACTGTTTGAATCTGTGCAGGATGGGGTCTCATCTCAGCCTTATCCTGGCTATTTGGTAGGTGGCCTTGGGCACAGCTCATGCACTTGAACAGCAGGAAGCACAGTACGAAGTGAAGCAGACATTGCTGCCTGTGTTCAAAATCACAAAAGAAAAATCTTGATGGTACTAATCCATGCCTAGGATTTTAAAATATTGTAGAAATTGTAATTTCAAAGCACCCTTAGGGTCCAAGCAGTGTTCAGCATCAGTGGGGGACCTCAGGCCAAAATAAAGGCTGGCAAAAAAGGGATCTCAAACCCAGGACACTCAGCAGAGCCAGATCTGTACTTTCTCTGTTGCCTCCAGAAGAGCCTCAAAGAGAAGAGGATCCAGGACTGAATGACAAGCTCAGGGGTAGCCCCATCTCCCCCACCAGGTGTATGGGGGATATATAGTCACATCCCACTCCCTCCCCTGGAAGGATGGAAGCAACCCTCAGTAGGCACCTCCAATGGTCATATCAGCAAATATGAAGCTGTGACATACAAATTGCTAATAGTTATTTTCTATTATTCAAGATATCTCTTCAAAGAAACTCTTGTACCCTCTGGGGTAAAATTCTAAAATGAAATTCTGGTGGAGAAATTCTAAATCTAGGAGGGACGCCGGGGTAAGCACCAATTCAGTCCAAAGCAGATAGTAACGAAGCAATTTTACAAGCAACCTATACTTAAAGAACCTCTTCATTGCTTTAAGGAGACTGCAGGGGAGTCTGAACAAGTTGACCCAAATGCAACTCCCAAACCTGCTGAACTTCACCTACTGTTCTTAACAACATCCAGAAAAGAAAAAAAACATTTTCTAACCCATTAGGTACAGTAACTTGTTTTCACCCTGTCATCTTCCTCCACTCTATGTGCTTTCCTAACTCATTCTTATCATATATACATTTGTATCTTCACTTGCCTCTTTCACAGAGTACACCAAGTAATGTATATATTTCTCTAAAATGTGATGGAGGTGAGAATGCAAAGGCATTGATTCAGATTAATATTTACCTTTTGACTCATATACAAAAGGAGGAAAGTGAACACCAGGTTCTCCTGGTGCTCCCTATCATATCACTTCATCATAACACAATGACAAAGTCTGGAAATGGCATATAATCAAACATTCATAATGTAACAGTTCCCTTTCATAGTAAGACAAAAAACTGGTGAAGGAGCGAAACACAGCTATGATGAGGTCTGGTTTGCAACATTTCAAACTGGTGTTCATGGATCTTGGGAAAGAAGGAAAACTTTGCTTTCAAAATTTTGGAAAAGTGGCAATCTTAAATCAATTCTGCTAGTTTTGTCTGAGAGTTGGCATGGATTTACTCGGGTAACTTCATCCAAGTTCTGTTGGTTGGCCAAGGAGATCTTAAAGTTAAAAACCAGATAATCTAGTAAAACAAAATAAAAGGCCTAATTAGTGATGGTAGCTCTGGCCTCATAAGAAAATAATGTGATGGATTTGGAACACAGATCAGAGCACTAGCTCCACAGAAGTGTTATTCCAGCCACAGAAGGTCTTAAATACACCTTTTAAAATGTATAATATAATGCCAGATGGTTGAGCCACATCTGAGTTTTTCAGGGCATTCAGTATGCGATCAAAGTTAGGTAATCACTGAAAGAGAGTAAAGTTGCTAAGGACCTGGCATTATAGTTAATGTGAGCACTGATAAATTGATTCTTGATCTTGCTCAGAAAAACTCTTGGTGGGTGGCATTTCTGTGAAATAGGTGTTAACTGGAATAGCCCAGTTTCAGGTCACGTTTTTCAGCTGAAAATGTAGTTCTTTCTAGTAGTTTAATGAAATAAAATTAATATAAAGCAATAGTTTGTCTAACTAATAGCCAAACTTCTGAATTCTCTTATTATAGCCAAAATGACATCCAGCTCTGAATCAAAATCTGGGCAGTTTCACTCTTGAACACAACCAAACCCTGGCTGGACAGTTTGGCTGCACCTACAGTCTCCTTTGAAATCCTTATGTGAGTGGTAGCTAAACTGCTCAAGTTCTCTGATCCAGCACCTATCAATATTGCTGTATTCAATCAACCTGTCATTTACAGGGTGAGATTCAACTTTACATTAAGACACATAACTTCAGATATGTGCACGTAGGTGTTGAAACTGGCATTGTAGCTAATGGAGATCTACTCAGTTCCATCAACAGTGTCTGAATGGCAATTCACCTCAATGCAAACTAGGCATTTAGGACATGGTTAATTGCATTTAGGTGTCCCATGCTATTTGAGATGCTCTAGGGTATTTGAAACACACCCATAGGGGAGGTAAAGGTGACACATGCCCCACAGGAGACCTGTGATTTCCTAGACTGGCAGCTAGAAGGTCAGGCAGGACACCCTGGAGCATCTTAAATGGTATCAGGCACCTGTGCATGGACAGAATTCAGTGACTAGTCAACCAAATCTCTCTTTAGACACCACAGACTGTATTGATGAGTTCTCCATTGACTAGATTGGGATTCAAACACCCAGTCCATGCATTGACAGACAGCTAAATGTAGAAGCCTTAATCCTGTAGAAGAAATACTGTGGAGAGAAATTTCAGGAAAAGCAGACAGGACTGGCATAGTATGAAGGTGACCATGGAGGATGTCCTTGTCCACCACTCCAGTGGTATAAAGGAGGAAGACAGAGGAGTTGCCTGGAAAAAAAAATCACTTAGAGCAGGAACATCATGAAGACCTTGTCAAGTGGTTTTATGTTATCCAAGTTAAAATTTCCAAAACAGTTACCCTGGTATAAAACCCATGTAAACAACAGGAAATAGCACATTTAGCAAGTTACAGTGAAATGTAACAGGTATATTAACTAATAGGGATATAGGTATGGATATACCTTTCATAACAATAATAGACTTTTCCAAGTCACTCATTTAAAAACAAAAATGCAAAAGAATGAACTGTTTTGTCTTCAGGCCTTTATCCTTCCTTGATCATGGGTCAGGAAGGAATTAATGAGAAACCATTATTGGACAAGGAAATAGCTTGATGGTATGTTATTTATTTAGTGCCCCTGCCCCCCCGCTGTTTAGCTTGTAAACAATTGCAAACACAGGCCGATCAGCAGAGCAGGCACAGAATGTCGACTCCACAGCCCAGAGGCTGAGTATAAATATGTTTAAAAGAGATATCAGACTAGATCCTCAGCAGGTGTCCTTCAAAGTAGCTCCATTAACGGCATTGCTAATGCCTAATTAAGCCTCCCTATATGCCTAATCCCGATGTGGACTTGATTGATTGAAGATTTTTCTGGACTTATCCCATAAAGTCACAACTTGTTGCAGTTCTTTTATATAGCCCTAACATTTTGGTGGTTCATTAGTAGTAAACACAGTTGTTACAAAGTTATAGAATTTATAGCTTAGGGCATGAAAAGCAATTTTGGAGGATTATCTGTTTATTTTTCGCTCTATTTTTAATGAAATGTTTATACAAGCCCTTAATATTAATTTTCCCCATGACTTCCACTTTTTACTCATGTAAAGGTGTCAAATATGTAGCTAGGACTTTTTTCTTTCTTTCTTTCCTTAATAGAAAACTTAATTTTTAAATAAATGATAATGTTCAGTGTTCTTAGATTCTGTTTCTTCTCTTAAAAGGCATTTCAACTTTTCACCAGAAAATAAATACATTTTTAGAAATCACATTTTAAGATTTTAAAAAATCTTTACATTTTTAGTGAGAAGAAGGAAAAAAGAGGATTTCCTCCTATTCTAGTGAATTAAAGCTAAGTTGCTTTATTATTAAAGGCTTGAAGTGGTTATGCCTCCCCCGCCCCCAGTAAGACTTCTTAGGTATCTAGATTTCTAGCTCTGGATGTGCCTAGAACTCCTGTGTCAGTGATATCAGGACCACTGCTGAGAGCACCCTGCAGGATCTGGCCAACTAGATGGTCTCAGAGCACACCTCAGATTGGCTCCTGCACAGCACAGAGAACCTGGTACAGCTGCTACCTCACCTCTTACCACTTCTGGATAAAAACCCCACTTACCTGCGTATGGGAAAGCTGTTCCAGCTCTGTTTCTCCCAGGCTTTACGGTATCCAGGGTTATGGTCCTTCCTGTCTATCCTCCTGAAGCTGTTAGACTTTTCATCAACTAAGTAACAAACTGGCCATCGAAGAAGGGACCAGCAAAGCCCTAGCGTCAAGATCAGCAGTTGGGACAAACAGTTGGGAGAAGAGACACCTATAATGACGTGACCTGACTGATACTCAGGTCTCCTGTACAGCACCACCATTAGGTTCCCTAGTTGCACTGAAATTGCAACAGCTTCAATGGCAGGAATTAAAGACATCCCCACCAGAATGCCGTTGGGGTGTGGCATTTGGAGAATTTGTCAAGGTGGAAGGAAATTCAGCTTTACGTGCACTCCTTTGCCAATGGAGGGCCAGGATGGAGGGGACTCTCCTCTTTGCTGCCATTACCTCCCAGTGGCAGGCAAGAGCTCACACTCTCAGCCAGGACCAGAGACAGACATGTACTCTCAGCACAGCAGAGGGGACCAAGCCTGTGAGATGGGAAGGTTCTTCAGAAAGAACATGTTTCACTGTGCTCTCTCCTGGTGGAGCCCCAACCCCAGTCACTGCGTGGTGAGGCTGCCCTCGCCACGCTCCAACACTCCAGTTTCCTGGATCCATCACGACCCTGGCTGTGTAGGGCTACTGCCAAACACTTCTGCTTCTCCACAGTGTTCGGCAAGCAGCAGAGCAAACTGGCCACCACGTTGCAGCTGCTTCAACCACACTCCTGTCAGCTCTGTGCTTCAGTCTGTGCAGCTATATGCCACTTTCTCTGCCCCTCTGGAGAAACCATTCTACAGTCTAGTGGTACAAGGATGCAGGTCAGCCTGCACCTATATAATTTGCAGATATTCCTCAACATTATTCCTCCTCGGGGCATTGCTGCATGTTTAATGAAGTCTGCAAACTTGCCAGCTCCCCAAGCCTCCCTAATTAGGCACTTGTGATATGACAAGCTTCTTAACAATATTATTTACTTTCCCTGAGACATAGCAAGGGAAGGTTATGTTTCCCTCCCTGCAGAAACCAGTAGCATGATGGATGAAACTTCAGGAAATATTATACTGGTTGGTTGTTTAAGTTTTAATATAAAACATATTTGTGTCTAGGCTGGACCTGAATTTTTCGGCAACCTGAATTCCTGTAAAGATATTTTAATTTCCTTCCTTTCATGCAATTAGGCTTTAAAATCTTTCAGCTCTTTTGTTTTGCTAGGAAAGAAAAACCATTTTAATTCACACAGCTCCTTTTGATATTACACTAAGATGTAAGAGGGGCACCCTGTCTTCCACTGGTGGTGTTTTACCTCCAACAGAAGGAAAAAAATCCCAAACCGATTCAACTAGCTTGTCAGTCATGTAAATGAGCACGTGCATGATAACTGAAGGGGAAAGAGGAGAGGACAGGTACTAAGGTGAGAAGACAAGCACCCTCAGGAGTGCCACCCTCTGCAGTGTATTCCTGTGAGGAGAGCAGAAATCCTCCACCTCTCCTCTCCCACCGCTCCCTCTTCTGCCCCCAGCCAGAGCATGGTGCTGGCCTGGGGTGCTGAGACCTACCTTCGTGGCACTTCCCTCAGCAGCTTAAATTAAGAACAAAGTGATGTTTTCTTCAAGCTGAGAGAAATGACGCTCTTCCCTGTAGCATCCACTTTCCTTAAGACCTGTTCAGCAAAATGAAAACTAACAGGGTTTGGAGATGTCCCGGGATGGAGCCAATATATCTTCGACATCCAGTTCCTGAAATGGCAATAAACACAGCTACAGCATCTGAACCACAACTCTCCAGTAAAGTCTCTGGAAGTAATATAGAGCTGCTTCTTGCTTACCAAACTGAGTGGCTCCACCAGTGCCAAGGAAGCTAGCAATACTCTGCCAGTCACCTCCATTACAGCCCTTCCAGGACTTTAAGCATCTGGGCATCACCTTTACTGTGCTACTAAGCTGCTGTCATGACCAACAGCTTTTTCCAATAATATTTTAATCTCAACCAAAATAGTAGTCTCAGGAAAAATTTTAAAAAACAGTAAGTTTATCACATTTATTAAACCTCAAAAAAAAATCTTCAGATGATGAAATTCAGAACTTCTTTTTACACCTGTGGATCAACCTTAACATGAGAAGGTGCTGGGAGATGGCTTCTCTTACATTATTCTGAGGGGGAAGAAATATATCCAAAGCAAATTTAGATAGATAGATAGATAGGAATTGCAGGGAGCCTAACTCTCTTCAATACATGCTAATGGACCACCAGCCAAACCAATTTACTTATGCAACAATACTCAGTTTCTCTCCTCTGCAGCACCTCATGCCAAGGAAGGATTATAGCAACAGCAATTTGTTTCAGATTTACTCTGTCAGATCAGCTGCTGATAGCTTCAGACCACCCTAATCTGGGAGAGAAAATGAAGCTACCTGTTGACAGAAGAGCCATTTGTGATTTTCCTGAGGCACTTCATTGTTTATGTAAAACCATTAAGGAAGCCAGGGGTGATATGAGTTCAAACTCCTTTTTAAAAAGATAACCAAAGAGACTTCAGATTTATGATTCTGTCTCTGTTCTCCTCATGAGATATTGCAATCTTCTTGACTTAGATGAAATGCAAGTCTAAATACCAATTGTGACCACAGTGCCTGCTACTACATTTGCTTTCTTCTCATAGAACACTAAACAGTGGCTTAGCTTTGGGAGCTGTAAATAAATGAACTGCATTTTGAAACAAACCCCAGAGTTTACATCATCTTAACTATAAACTGTAAATTAGGTGCAATGGAAGTTACATTAGATCTTTATATGCTACTTAGAGGTAAGGCTTTCAAAGAGGTCTAAGGAATTAAATATCCAATTCCTATTAATTTTAATAGAAAGCTATGCTCAGCTCCCTCAGGTAGTTTCAAAAACTTCATCTTAACAGACTCTGTTATAAACCCTAAACCTATTAGATCCTTGGAGAGATTCCCACTGAGTTTAGGAGATTTGGATCAGGCTCTCATCTCCTTTCCAGGCCAGGGATCTCTTCCTTGGGCATCAGGGATGACAGCATAGCAGCAGGGCCCCGAATGCCTCCCTAACTGCAATCCCCTAATCTGCCATTGCAACATTTTTCCCTAGAAACAGAGTGAAAAAGGTCACTGTAGTGCACAAACAAGCTTAGAAAGACTGCATACAACTTCTGCATCCACCCAAAGAGTCAAAATTTGCAGACTTTCTTGGTTGAGGAAGCCAGCAGCTGCTGTAGCCTCTTCACATGCCTGGAGAGAGCAAACCAGGTGATCTTGTCAGATAACTTCAATGCTGGGAGAGAGACCCAGAGGAGGGTATTACATTATTTTATACCAAGATTGGCAAGACTGTCAAACAGCTTACGTCAATGGCAAAACTCCCATTGCCGCGGTGGCACCAGATTTCCCCTGGCCGGAGTGCCTGGGCACTGGGGGAATTGCAAACCCCCAGACATGACAGGTGCCCTCATGGCTCAGGCCCATCTCTGCATCTTCCTACCGTAAACTCTGACCAACACAGGGAGAGCACATCCTCAGGTCCCAGCAGTGCTGACACACTGTAGATGTGTCACCCCAGGACCAAGCTCTAGCTGAGCAGTGCGTGTCCACTACCTACAGCATTGTTTGAGGGAACTAGTTAATTCTCCATCTTTGCAGGAGTGAGCTCTTTTTCCACAGGACTCATTGGAAACATAAGTAAAACTGAAGTTTCTTTCATACACAGGATTTAAGTTTGCTTTTTCATCATAGAAACAATGCTGTTTGAGAGTCCAGATGACATAATGCTGTATATTGCAAAAATGAGAAAATAACCACAGGTAATTTTAAACCAAACACAAAATTATATTAGTTGCACTTGACTTTAAAGCCAAATTTTGGATTAGGGCTCCATTTATTGGCAGTTCTGGGAAAAGGTTTCAGTATAATCCCCAGTTAATGAAACCTTTGCTAGTGAATTTCCTTTGTCAACACTGCATTTAATGTGAGAAGTGCTTATACCTGCTAGATCATCAAAACCTGCAAAGCTAATAGACTCAACTGGAATGTAAAAAACAGGGAGGATTTTCATAAAACTTTAATAAAAGGCTTTGGCCTAGAATGGTGTAGGGTGATTCCTTTAAAAACAACTCTACTATTACTATTCTCCAGTTTCCAAATACTTTTTTGCCATGAAAATTGACAGACAGCTATGCTAAAAAAATACATATTGTAAAGTATTTCTTGGAAATGTTGCATAAGTAAAAGAAAAAATTCAATTGTAAAATCCCTAGAAACCTAGCCAGGCTGAGTCTGAGCTTTAGATACTTTTGGTCTTGTGCATTGCTTACAGAGTCGGATAAATGCCAAGACCCAAATAAACCAGCCAGAGAGAAAGGCAATCTTGACCACTGCTAGCAAGCAGCAAGAGGAGAGGCTGGTTTAGTTCAGTGAAATGCTGGGGCTCCCCTGCTGCAGTTTCCCTCGGTGTCAGGACACATGATGACTGACAGGCGCGTGACAGAGAGGAGATCTAATCCGGTCTCCGTCCGGCACATCCATCCCACCCCGCCGCAGGGGCAGTCTAGGTTTAGCTGTTTAGGGACATCTGCACAGAGGCATTTTAGAAAAGCCACCTTTAATGAAAGAGCTGTAGAGTGGCGTTTTCCTGCATATTTTTGTGAGACTTCTGTGCCAAGGTGAAGTTGTTGATTCTGTTTGTATGTCACTCAGAAATGCTCAGGGGCTCTCTCTTGCTGGCAGCATTACTACTTACGGTATAGGAAAAGTGTCTCTTCTTTCAGGAATTCAGTGTAAAAATGCTTTTGAACTACATGACTCTTTTTCCCACAACTTGGAAAACTGCAATTTTGTAGTTAGCCCTGATACTACTTTGTTTCCCTTTGTCCAGTGAAATGCTTCTTACATTATAGTGTCATTCCCATAACTGGTTCTCCACCTGAACTTGAGGTACTCCCTTCCTTCTTCTCCTGTGTGAAGCCATCTGCCACAAGGCTTTGGGATCCAGCAGTGAAAGAGACTTTTAAAGAAACCTTCCCGCTGCATGTAGCATGTGCTGAGACAGGACTTTGGAAACTCAATTAATGCTTCCATGAACACAAGTAATGTGTGAACGTGCCTGTGGCTGTGTACTTCCCTATGAAACCTTAGAACTAGGATTAAAGTGACTTTCGGGTCAAGCTGGATGATTGCACTAAAAAAGAAATGCTTTATTTTTCCTCTAAAATTTTAAACTCTTCATTTCAACCATGTTGACTTTGTGTTCACAAAAACAGGAATGTTCATGGAAACAGTATTAAAAATATTTTTAAATACTTGGGAAAAGCAAATTTTGAACTCCTACAAAAAATATTGCAGTGGAAATCTCATTCCCTTCATCCAGTCAGGAAACAGAAATACACCATATACACTGTACAGCCATTACAGCTGTTTGAAGTGTGCCAAGAACTACTCATAAATTAACTACAGACATAGAATTTTGTAAATAAGTTTGATTAATAACTAATCAAAATCTTCTCAATGGCAACTCAACTGAAAAAAAAGTGGAAACATTCATTGGAAAATAAGGTATTACAGACTGCATCTCTAGCTTGACTGCCCAGTTATCTGAACAACTGTGTTAGTTTCTGCCAAACGTATCCCGGCTGACTGGTAAGAAAAACTTTTGCTTTATTTTTCTTCCCTTTTGCTTGCCTTGTTGCTAGCTGAGTTTCTCACAACAGTGCTGCCTGAGTGGGATCTATGGGACTGCGCAGCTAAAATCCTAGGAAAACAGGGGAACTGCCCTTCACCAAAGACATATCCCTGGGTACAATTCTACACCAGCACACAGACCTTGTCCTGATCTTGCAAAATCCCCTTCCTACATTTATGCTTGAAGTCTCCATTTTGAAAAACACCTATATGTATGCTTAAGTTTCTCTCTGTTTGAAACGTGCCTTAATGCGGTGCAGACCTGTGATTGATGTTAAGCACGCTGTAAGTTTGCTTTTCTATAGACATGCTTTCTTGAATTTGATCTTAAGCAGCCAGTTACCGGACAGAAGAACAGCCTCATAATCTTTTCTGCTTCTAGTTTATTACAGTTATAATCACCATAGTGCGGCGTTTTCTAACACTGTACAACTGATCATATCCTGAAAAAAATCATATCATTAGTTTGATAGCAAACATTGGGTGAGAGAAAGCCAAAGGCAGGATCTTTACAGTTGGGGTTCCCCTTGTGCACAACCTCACCCTTGTCTTCGTTCTTCTAGAAGAATGGATAGAAGAAACACAAGCAGAACAACAGAATTCAGCAGTAGATGGATTATGTGCACATCAGATTTCATACATAATCCTTGAAATATGGACTCGCCCAAACCCCCACTGAAGCCAGTTTGATGTCAATGAATTAAGGGGTTGAATTCCTCCTCAGAAGCATCACTCTCCCGGTTGGTGAGGAGAAATTAGCATTACACCTGCCAGCAGCCAGTGCTACTTAAGTAAGCAAGGTTAAAGGAAAATTACTATCTATCTGAAATGCCAAACCTTCCCAAGTGTGAAAGTTTTCTTCCTTTCCCATGTAAAAAACAGTTTTCAGTGACACAGTAGGGTTATTTTAAAGACTCTCTACAGGCTAAAAGTTCAGCAATAGTGTAAAACTCCATTTTGAATTGTATTTTGGTGAATAAAGGTAAATCAGTCACTGGATTGAAAATGGGAAGTCACAGAATCAGATTACATTTCACAAACAGGTAGAGTTGGTCCATCAGAAAACTTAGTTCTCAAAAGTAAGGAAAGCTATAAGCAAAACTGGGAGGAGAAAAATAGATGGTAAAACCTGTAAGTGCTTCTCAAAAATAATTTATTACATCAAGAGAAAAAGGCCCAAGAACACTATTGCACAACCGAGGATGACAACTTTGGCTACAAATGCATTTTGAGTCAATGGCAAAGAGGAGGAAAAAACCAGAAATAGTCATAAATAACAACTCCAAGACAAAGATACAGCAAGCAATACATGCTACAAAGTGTGGAAAATTGATAGAGAAAGCCAAAGATGTTCATCTGATCAGGCTAGCAATAAAAACAATCATAATAAGAGCAAAAGCAAACATAGTGTAGAATGTTAGGGGCAGGGGTTAGAATATGTAATAAAAGTGCTGAAAAAGCAAAACTGATCATTCTCTTCTGTATTTTAAAGACCCAGAAAGATGCAATACTTTCCAGTGCAGTTGTGACTCAGAACATCTCTTATGGAGGAACGTTTTATCCCTAGACAGATTGCAACCCCTTTTCTTAAAGGAGATATTTCAAGTGGCCACATGCAAATGGGTACTTCTAGAAACAAGGGGTGCAGGTCACAGGCAGCAGCATGGGATTCGCAATCCTGGAAGGAACTGATGCTCATGAGAACTGAGGGGTCAGTGTGGCTGACCCTGTGTGGCCCTCATTAGAGCCACAGCATGAGCCCTCAGCCTGATTTTCTAGCAAAAGGCGTGAATATGGGGGTGTGGTATAACAGGGTAAATGAGAAAGGCAAAGGAGAGTGTGAAGCCACCAAAGCAGGAGGTACAAAGTGGATAGGGAGTAGGAGGAGGGAGTCCCGAGGTCTCTCCAAAGGTGACCATGCCCCACCAGGATGGCGAGACGAGGTGGGTCACCCATCTCCTGCTTCTTGCTGTGGACAGGGACCTCATGGCGGGATGGAGGACACTGGGGCCAGGGAGTCCCCTGCTAGGTGCTATACCAGTTTGCAACAAAGTCAGGTTGCCACTCCCATAAAGGTCACAATCCAGGTATTGTCCTGACAGTTCTTTTAAATAGTTACCAGCCAGTCATTTTAAGGCATTTCTAGAGCCCACAAATCCATTTGTACCTCAAGTGGGATGCCTGGGCACCCCAGCCCTGGTGGGCTTACAGATTTACTCCACTCCCTCTGAAGGAGGCTCCTCCAATCCAGTGCCTTTTTGGTTGAGGGGACAGACCCCTTTGATTTACTTTCCGAACACTGGTATTTATTGTGATTTGCAATGATTCAGCCCTCAGCACTTGAAATGTTTATGACATTTTAAAATATTAAGAAATACAATAGTCACAAGTATAATATAAATAAATTTAAATATAATAAACTCCTCTTGCTTCCAGCCAACGCAAACTACAAAATGAGAAACTCGGGGTCTGTCTGCCTGAGGAAAAAGAGACTAAATACACTTACACACACACAGAAACCAAGGGATTTCTCCATCCTGGGAAATATCTTTAGGCTTAACCCCATACACCAAGAAAAGTTTTTTGCTGTTGGTTTAAAGCAATCTTCCTTAAGGCCCTTTTTCAGAAGCCCATCACAGATGACCCGACTGAAGGAAAGCATACCCTCAGACACCTCCGTAAACCACTGCTCAAGGACTGGCCAAAGAGGGGCCTTTCCTAAGCCCTATGTTTTTAAGCACTGAGGGCTGACCAACATTTCCCCTGCTCTTCTGGTATTCCCCACATTGGTGTCTGTCTCCCCACTTTATGGTCAGTCTGTAAACTCTCCACAGCAGCTACAGCACCTTGGTTTATGTTGGCATTGCACTTAGTGCCATGGGACCATGACCCGTGACCACACTCTCCAGGAGCTGTCATAAGACTACAAAGTTAAGTCTGCAGGTGTAGTACTGCTACCACCACGTGCAGGAGAGAAATATAAAGAGCAAAATAATTATAACTTGGATACTGGCTATTTTAGAGGCAAATGTAAATTACAAATATTTAAAAGATCTGTCATATCTCCAATAGAGAGAAATTATACAGAAAGATACACAACTATGTACCAGTGGATAAGAAAGGGGAGCGCTAGAGCTAAAACTGGGGAAAAATAGTTCTCAAGAGGCTGAGTTATTAGTGTACAAAAGATTTTTCTAGGGAAGTAATATTGCCTTCAGCTTTTAGGTTGTTAAGTACTGTATTGGACAAAACCATTTATAGATACGCAATAACAAATAATCTTGTACTGTCAAAAAATGAATAGATGATGCAGAATTTTCCTCCCCTGGAGTTGATAACTGTAAACAGCTATCTCCTTTTTCCATTTAGATATAAAATGATATGAATCTCACTCTCCCTTGAATGTACTAATTCTTCAGAAATATTATCCAAATAGTCCAGAAGAATTTTCAGCATAAAAGTTGCCTGTTAATGGTTCACATTGACTAATCTATGTTCAAAAATAACAAGAAATTCCTTTGGCTCTGCTTCTATTTGAGCAAAACATTTTACCCTTAGAAAAATAACAAATAAGAAATAATTATTCTTGGTTAGCTAAACACTCCACTAGATTTTTCACTCTTATATCCATGAAACTTGCAAGAATCACTGACATTTTCATATATATTTTAAGGCACAGTTTGGCTCAAGGAAAGAAGGAAAACAATCCTGTCTGTTCACATGACATCATTCAAATTTAAATTTACTTTAAATTCTAATTTTTATTTTCTATAATCATGATTGTTTCCATCACAAAGAAATTAAAAAGAAACATCTCAGTAACTGCAGTCACATCAGCAGGACACAGGAAAACAGTATTAAACCATATATCTTCTGACTTGAATATTGCAATTGATTCTTCTGGATTAAATTTGCATAGTACACACTTAATTACAGTCAAATCATTATTAAGCTCTTTTAAAAAAATCTAGTTTTGATGTTTGATGAGAACAATTTCACCATTAGACTAGAGAGGGTTAAGCTTGTTTGTGAGCATAGGACTAGCACAGAGCCTAAATCCATTGCCGTCCTCTGAAATCCTCTGAAAGGGCTAGACTTCTGCACTGGAACCTGTATATCACAGAATTACATTGTATTTGAGTATTTTTAAATTTGCAGGCTTTAAAAAAAAAAAACAAAACCCAAACCCAACCCTTTATTACTTTGAAAAATGAAAGCTTTTATTAGTAAAATACCTTCTTGCAGTGCTCGAGCCCTTGGGTTCAAGTTCAAGAACCTGAACTAACACTCAAAGCTGAGAATGTTCTCGCAAACACCTAAAGAAGTGGTTTGTGCCTCGAGTTGAAAAGAACCTATTTAGTAAAGTGAAATCTAAGCCAAATTTGTTTTCTTCTCCAGTTAGGAGAAGAAAAAATTAATTCTTGCATCCCTTTCTCCCAGTGCATAAAAGTGTGTAAATGAGTTCTCATCACTTTGTTTTGAGGAAGTACAAATAATTCTTCATAGGTGAGTTCCCCATTTATATTCACAATTGTAGAGTAGCCCCACTCTGTTTCATGCAGCTGTTAGAATACTGAATCAAGTCAATGCCCACTATTTATAATTTCAGAAAGAGAATGAAGTATTGCCCAGTTCTTCTAAATGAGGCTGCTTGGCAGAAGTGGTTTAAAATAAAATAAAAAAAGAAATACAAACAAACCCTGGAAAATATCTTTGTGAAACCTGCAAAATTTCAAGGCGAGTTCAGAATAAAATTATTTTCTTTTTCCTATTGCAGAATTTTTTTCACTCAAAAGCCAAGGGACCTTCTAATCTAGAAGCGCATTCTCAGCAAAGATGGCTTCCCATTACAACAATAAATATAATAAAATATTGATAAAAATGACAGAATATATTAACAAATGCTACATAAAATTTATCTTTGTGAAGAAGGGATCCTCAAAAGAAAACAACTTCCATATGAAATATTTTTACTTAGCTAAAATAGAAGGGAAAAATGAAGGCATGTTGCATTACAGCTGCTACACTTATTAAGGGCCAGCCTCTCTGCCACTTTGGTCCCTTCAGGTAGTACCCAAATTCCTTAAGTAATCCCACTGAATCCAATGGGAAAGCTCACAGAGTAAGGTACAACTCTTGTGATTAACAGTGGCAGAATCTGACCTTAAGGTCATTTTAATAAGCATTCTGGTGACTTACTATTTCCTAAGGACCCTTTTTCATAACACATTCCATAAAAATAAGCTCTAGAAAGATACGGTTTCTTCTGTGTCAATATGCCAGACATTTGGAAATCCTGGTGAGAACAAAACACTGACTGCTTGTCACGGTGACGGAAATGCCCAGCAGAACATTGGTACGCCGAGGGCCATGAAAATGTCAACATTAAACTAAACCCTGTGAGTCTATCCTAGAGCTGGCCTGGCTTTTCACCACTGACAAGACCACAGGTCTGGTATTGTCCTCCTGGTCTGCACATCACAAAATTCCCTACGTGGCTGGAAGGTACCTGCTTTAGAGAAAAGGGAATGACAAAACCTAAAGCTGAGGAAGCTTTATGAGATCGTTTAGTTCACCATCATCCCAGGGCAAGATTATTCCCTACAGGATATTCTTCAGTTCTTTGTCTAGTCTGGTTTAAAGCCTCTATGGCAGAAGGAATCTAGGCCAAGACTGAGCAAGTTTGGCAACACTGCATGGGGAAACTTACATTATCCCAGCTGCAAGCCAAAGAGTATTAGTCCATCACTTTTAAGAGCACAAAACCTACTGACATTTTAAGCACTAGATTCACTTCAGCTAACATCAGCCCTCAGCACGGCTGCAGCCGCCAGGGCCACGAATACCACACATGCCTTCAGGACCAGAGCTGGGCTGGGGAGGGGCCACACAGACGGCAGAGCGGAATTTGCTTTTGTGTGTGCAGGGACATGAAAGAGTTAGGCAAAGCCTTTAGAAAAGCACAAAAGAGGTGTTTAATCTTCAATACCAGGAAGTAAAGAGGATGTTAAAATACACACTTCGCTGCAGAACAAGCCGCATGGCTGCATTACCAAGGTACTAGCTAGGCTGGCAGCCAGAGAAGCAAGACAGCTGCATCTGCTATGAAGCTTCTCTAAAGCAAGCAAATGCTTGTAACACAGAGACTTATTTCCAGCTCAGTGTTACCTTACTGGGTGGAAAAGATGCTGATGCCACTGTTGGCTCTGCCAGGGCAAAAAGTTCCCAGGTCCCTAACTTAGGGACTGTTGCAGGAAAGACCTGCATGATCTTGGAGTAACTTCTGCCCTTGCAGCTTCCCATTGCCAATGGATGGCTCCTGCAGCCAGCAGGCTCTGCTGGACCAGGTACCCATGATGGAGGACACCCACAGGAAGTTAAATACAAGTTCCAAACATAACCATTCCCCTCCAGTATCTTTACTGATGTGTCTAAGCCTACCTGCTGAAGTTTTAACTTGCTCCTGGTTATCAAGCTACTTTTTGCCCAATTTCATGATTAAGTTTATACTCTTGAGATAAAGGTAACACAAAAATGTCAAACTATTCCTTAAGTACCACTTTAAAGTTCTGGCACATCAACAAAAGGTGTCTTCCAAAGTGTAGAAGCATCTTATGTAAATAGAACTTGTTGATAATATTTCAACAGTAGAAAATATAAATGTGGTCTGTTCTCTCTCTGCATTATCTTCTAGCTTTTGTCTCTGTGCAATAGGAAAATAGCACATGGTTTATGTACTGACCTGTCTAGCATAGAAGAAATAAAAAAGGTACAAACCAATTGCTGCTGTCACTGAAAAAATACTTCAGGTCTTGAATGCAAACTGTAATATCCTACAGAGATTAATATAAGCATGCCAGGTTTATGGTTATTCATTATTAAGCTTCTGGGAAAATAGAACAATATATCCTGATAGTTTTAAATACGTATTAGATCCTCTGAGTCGCTGCTGATTACTTAGTCCATATTTCTGTCACCATATTTCAAAATGACCTGAGAGCGAGGATTCTGAATTTGTAAAGTTACAAGAAAAATTGGCAAAAATAACTTTTTTGCCCGTAAAAAGGACACTTAAATGCTGACTGGAGCAGACACTTATCAAGAGACCAGCCAGAAAATGGAAGGGAAGAGCAGGAGACAGCTAACAATAACTTTGAACTGACCCTCAAACGTCAGCTACCAAACGATGCTCTCAGGATCGCACAGATTGTATTTCCCATAATGGGAAATAAAAGCCCATCATGTTCTGCTCAAGTGAACGATTTGCTTTGGTCACAGGACTAAGAAGCTAAATATTTCTAGCAAACACAGGTACTTACAAAGCCCTGTTTTAAAGTCTGCTCTTATATTGGCCTTGGGAAGGCAAGAGTAACCTGGCCCTCCCCATTTAAAGTGTAAACAGATCTCTCCGTAGGTAGAGAGGAAAGGGTAAATTAATTAGCCAGCTTTTCTTTTGTCTTACAAAGCTGTTTGTTGAGGTGGGGAGGAGAGGGGAAGGGGGCTGGAGGAACAAAACAGCCCTTGCATAAGAGCCCTTAGCAATACACCTGGTTAAGAAAAGATGGTAGCTGAATTCAGAGAAATAGCCTGCACACAAATTCTGAGCAGAATTACAGTGCAATTTATATTAACTGACATAATTTTCCATGCATATCAGAGGAGGATGTTATGGCCTAGCTTAGATCAGGCACTATCCTGGTAGGTACGGAAAACACTGCTGAGGAATTCGCTGTTTCAGTAGTCAAGACAGAGCAAGAGTGAGGGAAAATGAGTGTATAAGATGAATTTTGCAATAAAAAAAGAGGATTAGGTAGACGACGGATGGGTAGTTCAGAGGAGGATAAGGAGACACACACTGGCACAGGTGATTTCCCAGCATGCTCTTCTCTTGTGCTGTTTGGGTGTGATGGGTTCAGCTGGGATACCCAAGAGTTAGTCCCTTCTACAGACCCTGGTCTAGTTACTGGTGAAACCCTTTTGGGCATGTAAGCTGCATGTAGACCTCTGAAAGCCTGAGCCTGTGCTGCCCAGACATGGCTGTGGAGAATAGTGGGGTACAGCCTGCTAAAAGCAGCAGTGAAAAGGTAAAAATTTCATAATCTATTGCCATCTTTCGGAACTCACCCCTCCTAGCCTATCTTCCCTGCTTCTCGGGGAAGATTTATTTGTGACTTCTAAAGAGCTGACGATTATTTCATTTACCACACACAGTTGCAAGGATACAACTAGCATCCCTCGCCTCCAGTTCTCCGGGGATTTGTGCTGCTTTTACAGCTCTGAACCTCTCCTCTTCCTGAAGGCAGGACTCCCAAGAAGAACTACATGTTTTGTATACGACATCAAGGCTGCTAAAACATTCAGTCCACCACAGATATCCTCCTTAATGTATGTGGCTCATTAACCACCACAGCTTTAGGTTTATAATTCAGCGATTCTACTGAAAAAAACAACTGAAAACCCATACTAGGTAGAGGGCCATGCTCTGAACTCAGCTGGTGGAGCACATCCAGTTTTATATAGCTGTATCCAAGATCAGAATTTGATTCCAGCATTACCTTGAGCTTAAACAAAACCTCGAGGTGGGACCTGCCAGTTACAATGGGGGCTGAAAGGAGCAGACCTTGCTTGCTAGAAGTCTCCCTGCAGCATGCCTGGCATCCTTGGTAGCTCTTACAGGGAACCCTATGTTCAGATCTCTATCAACAAACACTCAGATCTTCTGAGTGGATATTTTTTGGGACCTTTTGACAACTGTTGATGTGCTAGTCCCCAAAGAGAAGAAGATGAAGATGGAGAAGGAAGAAGAAGAAGAAGAAGAAGAAGAAGAAGAAGAAAAGCAACCCTGGGTTTAAAGTTTCACAAAATTTCAGCCTGGAAATTGCACAGGGGCTAAGGAGTCAGCCCAGGCCCCCCTCCATCCTCAGCCGGATCTGCATCCAGCATTCCTCCCCATGTTTACAGCTGGGGAGAAATTGAATTACCTACATAGTATTATTTTAGCATAAACGAAGAGGAAGACTGCATCAAAATTGATGACCCAGCGGGTGTTGCCCCTCCCTGACTGTACTGTATACACAGAGCTTTCTAGACTCCAATTTATTGGTTTGTCAGAAACTTCAGTTATTTTCATCAAGTTGAGTTTTACATTAAACATTCCTCCACTTAATTGGAACCATGCGGATACATTTGGGCAGCATCCATATTCCTGCTCAAATAAAAGGGGTACTTTGTTACAAATTCAGCATACTTTGCTGTTAAATTATATTTTGCTAGCAATTACAATTAAATATGAAGTTCACACTTAATAGCAGACCTTGTAATCATGTGGGAGTAGTTCTCCTTCCGTGAACATCATGCGTGGGTGGGAGAAGGGAGAGCCCTGCAGCCTCATTTTAATAATGAAATAAACAGTTCTGCTGGTGAGTAATTCAGGGATTTTAAAACAGGGCAGTGGCAGGATGGAAATTGTTTAAGAAGCTTATTTAACCCTCTCACCTGCTACTTCTAGCTCACTCAAGAATTACCCACCACCCAACTGCAGGCAGACAGGAGCAGCACCAAGGGATTTGGGAAAGGATCAGGGAGTGGGACAGGGGGTTTTGTCATGCCTGGTTTTATTTTTGCTTTTAGTCCCTTGTAAAAAATTGCTGCGGATAGCAAAGTCATATTTGCAGAAAGCTCTTAAAGTTTTCTTTTTTTTCCCCAGTTGAATTCTGAATTATAACAAGAAGTCTTTTTTTCCGGCATTTGTCTTGGAAAACAGGTAATGTTGTTCTGCAAATTGAGATTTCATTTTCAATTTCATTTGTGGTTTTATATTTTTACACTTGTTCCCATTAGCTCTAAGTGTGCCTGTTATGGAAAGGTATCAAGCAGTTTCATTAGAAGGTGAAGAGGAGACATTTTGCTATGGAAAAGCAGATTTGATACTTTGGTCAGTACAAAGCAGGCTCTTTCAATTTTAAAAACAGAGTGTGAAATATTGCAACTATTACATGTTATGGCAGTATTTCTGCTATCCTGAAACATGTTTCTACTGACATATCATAGAACTACAGAATACAAATTACAATGAAAAATACAAAATATAAACCTTACAGGAAAACTTTCTCATTCTGAATTCAAATTTATTTTTTTTCTGAAAACAAAGCTTTAAATTTGGATTTGTATATGAGGAAAACTTACAAAAGAATCTATGGGAGTAGGTCTGAGGAGACACTGGGATGAAATCTGCTTTACTAAAACAAAGAAAACCCAAGATTAACCTGATGAAAATATTTCTGCCCAGCTCAAGCTAATTTCTTAGTCCTTGCCCTTAAAATCTCTGACAAATGAACCTACGTTCCATGCTGCCCATTTAGAAGCAATTGGAGCTTGTCCTCCATGTACAGTTGATATTGCCCAGCTACTGTCACCCATCATTCAACCCAAGGCATGCCCTGCTTTCCGTCCACTAAGCCAGGTTCAGTATGTTTGAAAGACAGCTCCATGTGTGTCCAGCTCAGAAGAAAAGCAAATGACAAGACTGATGCTGTGTCAACAATTCAAAGAAACTGCCCTTGCTGATGATGGCAGCTGCTCGCATTTGTGGTCACTAATTAGTGGCCAACTGGAGAGATGCATGTATCACGGGGGCTGTGGGGACAGGATTTATGTCCCCAGACACGACTGCCACACTGACACTTGCAGCATATACTGCAGAACTCTGCACCGAGCATGTCCTCACTGCAGCGTGGAATTTAAAGGAGTGTTTTCCTTCTCCATTCTGCACCCATATCCCATTTCCTTCCACCATTGTTGTTCATGCATAAAGCACACTTGGAGAAGCCAGCTCTGTGCAGACGTAAGCCCTTCAGTTCTCTAGGATGGGGGAATTAAACAACTCTGAGAGCTACAGAAAGCACCATCCTACAACGCTGTCACCCTATTTCTGATATCACACCGGGGAATTAAACCCCCAACAGCACACAGTTCTTATTGTAGAGCCCATCTTACTGTTTCCCCGGAGTGAACTGCTGAACTCTTCTGGCCATCCCCAGAGCCAACGTCTCTCTTGGGGGTTGGTCATCCACAGAGCTAACTTCTCTCCTGGGGGTCCTGAGGGATGGCAAACCGCTTCCCCAGGTTCAGCTTCTTCTGCTTTTACCTCTCCACCACCGCTATGCCTGTAAATACTGGAAAGTCCACCTATTTCGATTATAGATGGGTGAACCTTGTGGTGTTTGAAGCACTGAAGATTCTTTGAAATACTTTGGGGGTTCCCAAGCTAGTTCCAACACAGAAAACACTTGGTAGAATGTAGCTCCATGTTTCTCTCACTGCACTGTTTTCCAGTCGCAATTTCATTTTAAGCTGGGAAAAAGATTTTCTTTACACTGGGGCTTTTCTAAAAAGATTAACATGACTGCACAGACAGCACATTGAACTTTGGAATCTGCTGTTTGACTTGTTTTGAAATTTTAAAAAATAATGATCCTTAAAACATCCTAGAAGTGCTCCCACTCTGTTATGAAGTCCCGATGGGTCCCAAAGGACTTCCCTGGCCAGCACCTTGTGGTTTATTTCCCAGAGATTCTCAGTGCTGTGTTCCAGCTCATGCTTTCTCTGGAGGTGGCCAGATTTCCCCAAAGGCAGACAACACAAGAAAATTGCAGCTGAAGAGACAAAACCAGAAATATTCTACTGCGCCTGAAGCACCGTATTTCTTTCAGAGCTTGAATCCAAGTCCCCATCATCCTGGAAGTACGCCTGAAAAGGTACTGCACTGAAAATTACTCTGCTTTGCAGCGATAGATGCCTTTTGCTCTTTAAACAAGTCCCCTTCAACAACACATATTCTCATCTGTGCATTTTTAATAGAAGCATAATTTTTGTCTTACGTTATAATGAATAGCACACAACTAAACGGTGCATATAAGACTGTAATTCCATCTGGGAGTTTGTTGACATTGATAAACCACTCAGGTTTTGTTTTTGTGGTTCATGCCATTAGAGCAGCTCAACAGGATTACAGTCCTGTTAGGTATAGCTAGTAATAGGCATTATACCATATGATAATGACTGTACATTTTATTAAAGAAAAAGTTTAAATATGTAATTGAAAATTCTCATCAATGGTCTGACAATATGGTGTTAAAATTATCTTTATGTTATTACCTGAGTGGCTTGTTTATTTTATTTAAGATTCCTCATCTCAGGCAATGAAAATACTTTAGGTGGATTTAATTATATCTATACTGAGGGACCAAAGCATTTCCCTTGTAATTTTGTGGCATCGCTACTTTTATAGGATATGAAAACCAGAACATTGCCCTGCCTATAAAGGAAAGTGAACCAGACAAGTCTTGTAATTTCATAGTCTAAACTGAGTTAAGCAGATACACACAAACAGTGAAAACTGTGGATTTGCTTTTTTTTTTTTCTTTAATTTCCAGACACTAACAGTGATAGCAGTGGCACTGCTAGGGATTGTTTAAAATATATAATAACATTTTCCTTTAATTCAATTATAATTAATAGATCAGCTAATTCACGTGTGCATTTCCCTCAAAATGAAGCTTGTGTTAAGACAGATTTCCCTCTTGTCTGCAAGTAAAGCTATGAAACCGGTGTGAACAGGAGCTTTCATTCTTCTGCACTTTACTCCCGGCTTGTCTGTATCACCACAGGTTTTAAAAATTTCAGTCACACATCCTGTTTCTAGTGTGGCCTCACTCTGCTAATTGCCATTTAGTTCACAGTGAAATAACTGCACTAATGACTTCAGCAAAGTCCAGTTCTAGACTGGACAGAAGGGAATTATTTCTGATCTGAATTTTTCTACTTCTACAAACCACCGGAAATGGCCACCACTGCCTGACAGAAGACTGGGGGCACTAAGTCTGATGTCCTGCTGTTTGCCTCTGCCCAGTGTGCTCTGTAGAAAGGTTATTACCTGTAACACACCCTGCATTTCAATCCAGATTTCACTTTTTGCACCAAGTAAATCTTCAGCAGCATCAGCAGGAGAATCACTGGGATGGGTCATGGCAGCCCACAGACACAGGGCACATGGGACAGAGTGCAGCTACACTTCCCCTTCCCACTAGTGCCTTTACTGAGCTATGCACTCTCATATACTGGGAGAGAGCAGAGATACTCGCACCATCTCCAGTCAGCAAAATTAGGGGAAGAAACTAGAGGGCAAGACTGCCCAAAGAGTCAGTGGAAGCTCTTCTGCTGAAGCCTATGTGCTCTGGATCATTGTCTGGAGGCTCTGCAGGTGATGAGAAGCTTCCAGACAGAGGCAACATTTGCAAAGCATCTGCTCTGAAGGCCAAGCTACTCTTTAAAGTATTAGGAGATACTGGGGTACATCTGCCCATTTATCCCAATTTCATGCACTTTCAGAATCCACTCTAGACTAGAAAAACTGAAACTAAACTTCAGTGTAATGGTTCTTCCACCCTGTGGCTAGAACCTTCTCTGTAGTACAAGATCTTTGCAGACATAGCTTTTACAACAAAGTCTCCAAGTGGAGATGTGGTGTAGACTGGCAAGAGATTTTTGCTAGCAGTGTTTACACCAGCTACCCAAATGACATAACTTATACCTCTCAATAGAGCCTTTTGCTGGTACAAGAACATTTACCAGAACTGACAATTTAATTAGTGGTGTGTTTCTTTTCTTCTTTTCCCATGCTCTTAGCTGACAAAGCTGTATATGCAAAATGTTTGAATGCAGACAGACCTATTACTTCTGGGGAAGCTGCACAATGGCCAGCAAACTATTCCAGCATTGATGGGGGAGTGGAGTGGGCTGAAGCAATACAGCCATGACGTGCGGTGAAGCAGCCTTCTCGTGGATCCTGGGCAATGTCCAACAGCAACAAACAAAAATCTGGGGTGGGATTTAGGGCTGCAGGTTGCACTTACAGAAGTTCTCTGGAGCCAAGGTGGAAGGAAACAGAAGACAACCACCAATGAAGCTAGTTTCTCAGTGATTTGAGATGCCTAAATCCTTTCACTCAACATGTGCACTAAATTCTCGTCACCCTTAAAATATCACAACGATCAGAAAACCTTCGGTATGGCACCTTCCCACCAAAAGCTGTCTTTGTCATCCAGTTATACCTCCTCACTCGACTAACCAACACAGATTTTGCCTTTGTTAACACCCTACAATTACAATGACTCCTGGGAGGGAGAGATGGAAAGGGAGAAAGTCTTGGCAGGGGCAGACCCTATTCTCTCTTGCACATTGTTAATAACACTGTCAGCTAAGTAATGAAATAATCCTTATTATAAATGCAACAGAGAAAGAACACAACTTGATTCCAGGTGGGATCTGCAACACTGTCAATTTTTTAAAATATTTCTCAAAGTAGGCAAATTTGATCTGGAGCCATTGAAAGAATAATTTTGGAAAACCACCATTTCATTTTTATATTTTACAACCCCTTTTGTAAATATAATGGTGCTTTAATGGAAGTTACACTATATACACACATAAACAAGAGAAAATTAGTGTATATCAGTTATGATAATGTTTTCTGCTGAGTACTGAAAAATTATTGGAAAACCACTTAATAGCTATGTAATGTTTTACAATACTGTCAGCTGAATGATTTCCTACTCTAAGGGGAGACACAGTCCTGCAGTTAATTTCACTGGGTTGCACTTGGGGACTGTTCCTATGCATAAAGCTACTCTTAGTTACCTTGTTTGTGATGACATAAAGAGGGGTACAGAATCCACTCTCTGCTCTGCCAAAACCCAGAGACATGAGATAGTTTTGGTGCTACAGGCAGACAAGAGAAAAGGCCATAGAGAAGATTTTTGGTATTTGTTTTTGAAGCTTTAGTTTTACCCTAGGATGAGGGAGTCTGAGCATCTCTGCCACAGCTGATTCAGGAGTGCTCCAAGCTTTATTGACAGCATCACTACTGTAATACAGCTACTAATAATTTGTTTACCTCAGGATGACAAATTAAATAATTCAGAAGAAATTAATCAGAAAGCATAAAGTTAAGACTAGGTAACTCAGACAGTAGGGCAGACCTGCGGCACGGGTACATCCACCAGAATTGTTGGGGCAATCCACAGTTGGCATTGCCGAGCACAACTAGAGGGTGCTGTCACCTGAAAGAGGTGACATGCAGCAAACCCCCTTTAGCTCTTTCCTCTTCCTTGCCGTCAAGTGGCTCACCATTTGATCAGAGTTGCTTCTTCCCCATACCGCACTGATCTCGGCACTGATGTGGAGTGAAAAGGGTTTAAACCTCATCCGTTCTGCATTTTGCAGGGTCACTTGGTTTCCTATATTCAGTGAAAGCAAAACTGCGCATCTTTCCTAGGTTTAGACACATTTGTGCTTTGCCCATATTACAACGCCCTCAGAGATATGGTGTGAATTTGGGGTTGTCCTGTGGAGTTAGACTTGATGATCATTGTGGGTCCCTTCCAACTCAGGACATTCTATGATTCTATGATATATTGCTACAGTTAGATACAACTCCAAGTCCTAGCAGCTGGTTTGTACAAAAGGTGGGCACAGAGTTCTAATTCTGTATTATGAAGAGGGGAGAAACTGAGTGTCCTCTGTGTCTTTCAGAGTTTTTCAGAGGGGAGGAAACACCCTAGTGATTACTTTTTAAAACATACCATCCTGAATAAACATGCTGTGGAAAAGGTGGCAAGGATCTTCTGTTGTATTAGGTGTTTTCATTCCAAATAATTTTATTTCTAGGACTAAATAATCTCCAAACCTGATTTAAGAGTTTCCATATCACCTTCCACCGAAGCCAGCGAGGATGAAGGGCCCAACTGTGTACATCTACTTGCTAGTTCTTCCTTTAAAAGTAGGGGCAGTTACAGCATATTCACATTTACTGGGATTTGTTTAACCGACTTTCAGCATACCTGACCGGCCATGTGGGTTTGCAGTCTCATGGATTGCAGCAATTTGAGCTTTGGGGTATAGCCAGCTTGCATGCTGAGAGCAAAACTGCAACTTTGAACAGTTTTTAGGTGGTTGTGGTCAGGGTAAAGAGGCCATTTGCTACTGCGTACACACTATTTTTAAGCACTGACCCCACCTTTGATCTCCTTCCAATGACTTCCCCCACATAGAGCTCACTAACAGAGCACAACACACTTCTTTCTCTGTGGGGATTCTTGTGTTTTTTAAGGAGGGAGATTCTCCCCATTCTTATCAAATCTGGAGAACTGGCAAATATTAGTGGCTGCTACTCAGACTGTGGCAGAAAAAACATGGAAAAGGAAAACTAAAGGTCGTTCAACTCAGGCTTTTTTCTGTAACATATTAAGGCAGGGCTACTTAAATGGGGAACTTTGACCCAGGCCTGGCCTGAGGCAGCTTTGTTCACAGCACCACAAGGGCCCATGCACCAGAGGTACGCAGACATTTGGGTGGGTCATCAGAGGCTCCCTTTGCAGATCCTGATGAGTAAATTCTTAATTTCACTCACCATTTTAAATACCTACTTTCAGATGAGATTAAATGACTCCCATTTTTGTTTTGCACTGGCAATAAGGAGAGTCAGGGGTGATAACTGTACCTGTAGATACACAGGTTTGATAAACCAGCCTTGAAGTCATAAACAGAGACACCAAGGGAGAGATGAGGGCGCTTACCAGAAGGAAGTCAATAGTAATCCTGGCATTTTGCCCCAAGGACTGCTTCTGCATATTACTTTAGAGAGTCACTGAAGGAAAAATAGCCCCAAAACAAAGTCCCAAGAAATTACTTGGACACCAAGGACCAAATATCTCGCTCCCCACTCCCAGTTCAGGATTGTATCCACTGAACTACAGATCAGGATATCTCTTGCCTCCTCTCCTTCTTGCCCCAAGACTCTATCATTCATGGTTGCACTGGTCCACCTTCAGCAGGGCAGTGGGGACACTACCTACATAGAGAGACTAAAAGGGCTGGATTAGTTCAGAAGAGAAATCAGTAGAAACTGCCACTACAGAAACTTCCTAACACAGGACACAGCTAATAAAACGGACATTCATTTGCTAGAATAAAAATATACCCAATTAAAGTATTTTACATTTTAAAATTCTTAAGCACTTCAAATTTTTAAGTACAAATGAGCGTGAAACTCTGACATCATTATTATTAAAGTCAAGAAATAAATGGGTAGAGTTAACATGAATATCTGCAAGTATATTACCTCCTTCAGGGAGGGAAACACATGCATGTGCACATATGCACTTTTATGTGTGTGAACACATGCAGTGGGGAAGTCAGGAAAGGAAACAATTTTATTTTCCTAGACTCCTCAGGAAATTCAGATTATGGTGTATTTTTCCTTAAATAAGCAAACTAAAATTGGCAGAATAACAATGTAGAAATTTATGTTTTGTATCAGCACAGATTTCTGAAGTATTAGACTAGAATACATTTTACAATGAATTTGTAAATGTTTTTAAGAGTAAAATAAAGAATATTATCTTAACCTAATGGAATAATTTTTTAAAATATAGCTATGATTAACAGAAAATATTAATTGCTTGATGCAAATGGTAGCTGCTGTCTTGATTTTATGCATACAACAAATTAGCTCATGTTTAAAGCTGTAAGGATTTGTTTGGGCTTCTCATAGTCTTTCTGCTTAGCTTAATGTTATCCTTCCATACTGTCTTCTAAGTATGGGAAGTTTACTTGGAAATGTTTATTTATTTTTTTCAGTTGACCACAATTCCTTGAGGTAATTGTTTTAACATTGCCTTTATGGCTGGGCTGTTTCAAGTCTACGTAGCATACCAAAATTATCTTCTGAGAAAATGTTGCATTTCTTTATGAGTTTTTTTCCCAGGATCCAAAACTTTTAAAATGCTATTCTTTTCTGCTGTGAGGTTATTTTCTGACTATAGGAGCTAGTGGGCTTCTAAGATTTCTACTCAAAGCATCTTCAAGGCATTTCCTTCCACCTTGTTCTTTGTTTTATGAATTTTCTCATGGCTACCCAAGTAATTTTCACCAAGGTTCAACATAAAGTTTCACTAATGACTGCTCAACAACTATCAGTGAGTGGACTCCAGGTTTTCCAGGACATTCAGATGTTGCAAACTGCCTTCAGACCTCAGAACTGCTGCAGCCAGAAACAGCCAGTCCCTCAGAGACAGAGAACGTAATGGTCCAGCAGGACTCCCTACGGGAACCAAGGAGACATTGCACGGATAACATTTTGGTAAGTCTGAAGAAAATTAATTAACAGTCCAGTTATAAATCAGCTCACCACTACATAAACCTGTTTTAGGAAAATTAAGTCGGTACACACTGACACTCTCCCAAACCTGAACATTACAGTAGAATCATAGAACAGAATCATAGAACGGTTTAGGCTGGAAAATACCTTTAAGATCATCAAGTCCAAGTGTTAACCTAGCACTGCCAAGTCTACCACTAAACCATGTCCCTAAGCACCACATCTACACGTCTTTTAAATACCTCTAGGGATGGTGACTCAACCACTTCCCTGGGCAGGCTGTTCCAATGCTTGACAACCCTTTCAGTAAAGTAATTTTTCCTAATATCCAACCCAAACCTCCCCTGGTGCAACTTGAGGCCATTTCCTCTTGTCCTATTGCTTGTTACTTGGAAGAAGAGACCAACACCCACCTCACTACAACCTCCTTTCAGTAGTTGCAGAGAACAATAAGGTCTCCCCTCAGCCTCCTCTTCTCTAGACTAAACAACCCCAGTTCCCTCAGCCGCTCTTCATAAGACTTGTGCTCCAGACCCTTCACCAGCTTCATTCTCCTTCTCTGGACACGCTCCAGCATCTCAATGTCTTTCTTGTAGTGAGGGGCCCAAATCTGAACACAGTATTCAAGGTGCGGCCTCACCAGTGCCAAGTGCAGGGGCACAATCACTTCCCTACTCCCGCTGGCCACACTATTGCTGACACAAGCCAGGATGCTGTTGGCCTTCTTGGCCACCTGGGCACACTGCTGGCTCATATTCAGCTGGCTGTCCACCAACACCCCCAGGTCCTTCTCTGCCAGGCAGCTTTCCAGCCACCCCTCCCCAAGCCTGTAGCGTTGCTTGTGACCCAAGTGCAGGATGCAGCACTTGGCCTTGTTGAACCTCATACAGTTGGCCTTGGCCCATCGATCCAGCCTGTCCAGATCCCTCTGCAGAGCCTTCCTACCCTGAAGCTGATCGACGCTCCCGCCAAACTTGGTGTCATCTGCAAACTTACTGAGGGCGCACTCAATCTGCTCATCCAGATCATTGATAAAGATATTAAACAGGACTGCCCCCAATACTGAGCCTTGGGCAACGCTGCTTGTGACCGGCTGCCAACTGGATTTAACTCCATTCACCACAACCATTTTGGGCTCGGCCATCCAGCCAGTTTTTTACCCAGTGAAGACTATGCCCATCCAAGCCATGAGCAGCCAGCTTCTCCAGGAGAATGCTGTGGGAAACAGTGTGAAAGGCTTTACTGAAGTCTAGGTAGACAACATCCACAGCCTTTCCCTCATCCACTAAGTGGGTCACCTTGTCATAGAAGGAGATCAGGTTAGTCAAGCAGGACATGCCTTTCATAAACCCATGCTGACTGGGCCTGATGACTTGGTTGTCCTGTACGTGCTGTGTGATGGCACTCAAGATGATCTGCTCCATAACCTTCTCCAGCACCAAGGTCATAGTGACAGGCCTGTAGTTTCCCAGATCTTCCTTCTGGCCCTTCTTGTAGTCATGTCACAACCATGAATTTCTCGTTGGCACATCATATGACTATAAAAGTACAGGATGACGGCAAGTCATTTGTATTTTGGGGGACTCCTTATCAAATATTCTGTAGATTAAACTTCTGTTCCATTATTACCAGCAGACTGTGACTTTGTGTACAAAGATTGGGATCCATGATACATACATCTAACACAAAGCAGTCTTATGTCCTAAAGGGTTTCCAGGCCAAGTAGATGAAACACACAGCAGAAATAAAAAGCCACGCTACCCTTACTCTTTGTAGTTGGTGAGCTGAGGGACAGATTTGCTCTAGGTTTCACAGCAATCACTAGCAAAGCTGGGAAATGATCCAAGACCCATGTCCTAACCATAAAACCATGCTTGCTCTCCTGGCATAGAGAGAAACAGGAACATGCCAGAGATGCAAAGCAAACGCCAAGTTGTAGAATGGGCCCCTAAAGTATTTTGTTCCCTGGAGAGAGATTAAAGTCTTGCAGTACATATAAACACCTGCCTAATGATGACAGAATTGAATTTATTGCTTCATGCAGCAAAAATCCCTCAGAAATAAGATACCAGACGTACTACTGAGATCATCCAAAACAGAGCACGTGTTGTAGTTATCACAAACTTCAGGTGATCAGCCTAAAACATCTGCAGCACATGTACTATCTGGTGAACACCAAGGCACAGCTCATAGAAACTCCGCCCTGGACCCTCCAGAGATTGTAAAGTAGCTGAGACATGATAGACTCGAAAGAACACCTCAGTTCATGAACCTCCACCACTACCCCAGCACAGCAGCTCCAGTGGAAGCACTGCCAAATGCCTAAGCTGTGCACCCTCTCCTTCAGCTTATCACACGCTTAGGTTAGTGAAAACACATTTCTGAGGCTGGAATAATAAGTTTGAACAGAGACCTTAACACAGAACTGCTGCACCTTTTCCTTCAGGAATCAACTATCTTCTATAAGCACTTAAGCCACAAAGTATTTCTAAAAGAAGAAAACTGGGCTTCAAAGATGTTAATCAAATGCAACATTTTAAACAAATCTTTTTAATACCTCGATATATCCACATGGTCGAAAACCAAAGCTATATCATAATCGGCACCTGTTGGAACAAGTAGTATCATGTCCATACAAAAAAAGCTTTCCAGCTCTACTGGGTTTCAAGCTGGTATGAGTAAGGGTATTTTCCATTAAACTGGCTATACTAAATCTGACAGTGATGTTAAAGGTGAGGTATTGTAATTTATATATTGGCTGTAATATGGTTAAAATCGTGGTACAAATGGCAAAACAATCTACACCGCAGTCATCTGATATTGTTGGATTTCTTTTCTCTTATGAAAAAAAGGTTTCATAGCTTTTTATTGTTAGATGTAATCAAGATGGTCACTCTTGACTGAAGAGAGTTAATCGTGCAGGTTGAGGAGGAACCGTATTTGCAGACTGTAAATTAGGTGAAAAAGATCCATGTTTATTTATTTTCATTTCTTCTCCTCTGGACAAAAATCCCTATTTTATTATCTGGAGCAACTGGCAAATATTTTAAAATACAGTCCTTACAAATTACAAATTTAGCTTCACTCCTCAGATCTCAGGCCAACCACAGCTAAGAGAAAGAAAAAAACAAATAAATCCTTGCCCCCACTCACCCTTTCACCACCTTCATGGCTCTGTTCCTCTCAGAAAAACTTAAGAGAACTGGTGAACTTTGCGGTGTGCCAGAGAAGCCGGTGCACATGGGCTATTTTAGATCAAAGGGAGAAATGCCTTCTGAAGTGCCAAGAGCTCCCTCACTATTATACCAAAAAAGTGCCAGCTCACCTTTTCTGCTGGATGAAATATCATAGAGAGGGAAGAGCTGGTGTCTACTATGGTCAGGCCTGGGTCATTAAGGACTCTACAGAGTGGAAAAAAAACCCAGCTTTCAACTCGTTTTGGAAATAGCCCATCCTGGTGCACAAAGGCAATGTACTTGCAGGGCAATAGCTGGCGTGTGCCAAATTCAGCCCTGGACTCACTTCAGTTTCTGACCTGGCTTGATAAGTAGTTCCAAGTGACGTGCATCACAGCAATGTCATTCCCAAGATGACAAAGGCACAGAAGGTATGTCCACTGCAAAACTGGAGCAATCTCAGAGGGAAAAAAAACCAAGAACTTTTAAGTAAGATTACCTACAAGTATCTGGAAAGCTAACTGGATTAGGTATGTTCACAGTTCTAATATCCTCAACTTAAATGACAGTAAAAAGGCTTATTGCTTCTTTCACTTCTATAATGTACCACCTTGAGCCACCTTCAGTCTCTGCTAGCCTTCAGTTTTGAGCCAGCTCCTAGTCAAGCAGATTCCTGAAAAGGTCTAGCTCCTTGAGTTCCAGAGGATTAAAGTAGCCACCCACTCTTTGCTTGCCTTCTCTGCAAGTGCTAACGGTTCCTTTTGTACCTTTTTATGGCTGTGACCATGAAACCAGAGGCATCCATTTGGGCTCTTTTAGCACTCCTGGAAGCTTGTCCATCACATCTTTTCCTATCAGAAATGCCCCACAGTGTGATACCAATGTCCATCGCCCAGTTTTCTGTCTCCCCCAGTGGCTGTTGCAGAAGTTGCTTAGGGAGAGCATGTGAAATGAGCCACTATCTGAGGTCCAGTACTCATGCTCCTGCATCCTATTGTTAGGCTTCAGATGTCAGAAGGAACATTGCTGCCTATTCCCAATAGTGGCTGGTTTGCACCTTTTATCCATTAATTTGTCTAATCCATTTTGAACCTCTTGATGTGTTCTGACTCCACACTTTCTTGCAACAGCAAGTTGTAGAAGTTTATCACATGCATTGAAGAGAGACACTTTTAAAAACCTGTTTTAAATTATGTCCTATCAGTTTCAATGCATGTTCCCTGATCTACTGTTATAGGATTTGGTAAACAAGTTTAGCACTCATCTTCTGCACTGCCTTCTTGATTTTGTAAATCAGCTTCATCCTCACTCAGCCTTCTCTCCAAACTGAAGTGAGACCATAAGCCTGCTATTGATTCCCCTTAATAGTTTTAGACGTGCTTTCCCATAACTTTTTTTATTTTTTAAAAGAAAAAACTATGCTATCTTTGAGATGTGGAGACCAACTGTATGCAGTACTCAAGATGTGGAGGCATGAAGATTTTCTACAGCGGCAAAATGTCATCTTTGGTCATGTTCTCAGTACCCTTCCTGATATGGGCAATTCTGGCTGCAGCTGAACAGTGAGCCAACGATGACAAATAACTGCTAACTCAGCATGGCCTGGATTATTCTAAAGCACCACAGAGTTGTTTTGGAGACGCCCAAATTAACTCCAGACAAGAGACTAGATCACACAACAACACAGAATAATGCCATGCAGATATACTTGCTTAAGCCCTGGAAGATTTATAACTACATTAACATAGTGCACAGACTCCTCCTAGATTTGGCAGTACCTTACCTAGCTAGGGTGCCTACATGTATAGCGCATCGGATAAAACGGACAGGCCAACAGTCCCTCCTGTGCATTTGAAATGTCTTCAGAATGACACCTCTCTTTTGGGGAACCCTGTCCTCTCTCCCCAAGGCGGCCGGGGCTCTGTATCCGATGTGAGCAACATCTGAAGTCCATGTACTATAGAGTTAATAATTATCAATAAAAATCAGTGACTACAAATTCTCCCCAATTTAAAACTTGTTTTCAGTCATGGAGAAAATTTATCAATACCCCATCTGAAGGGCCAGGCATAGCTGTTATGTGACAGAGGAGGATGAAAAGTATGAACTACTTCCTCTTCACCCAGTGCTGCACGTCTTCTCCCTCCCCATGTACGCCACTGATGCACCTCAAAAAATATTTATGAGTTCTCATTCAAATACTTCAGCTGATAAATTTAATATCACATTCCCTGGGGTAAGCAAAAAATAAAATATTGCATTGGCCTTCGCACATGTGGAGATTATATTACTTTACAATGAAACCCAGCAAGCTGCACATTACAGTTTTTACCACAATCTCCTTGGTAGGAATGTTTCAAATACATTGCATATGTGTGAATACAATATAAGCGTACTGAAATGCTTTGAACACTGTAAAACATCAGACACTTGAGGCAGTGGGGAAAAAAAGTCTTCACCTATCTTGGCTCTTATCTTAAGCCTATATTGTCCTTTAAGTGCTTGATTTGTCACTGGTGTTCTCTAGTCTCATAAACAGTGCTACTTACGACGTACAGAGCGAACTTCCAAACGACTGACTACTTAAACATCTCCCCCAAACCCCTCTAAGCTCGTACCTTGTTCATGAAATATCTCTGAAGGAAAGCAGACGAGACTGCTTGCTCTGTGCGGTACGACTCCCGAGAAAAACAGATTAAAGGAGTCGCAGCTGTACAACAAAGTCCTTCGGTTCATGCAAACGCGTTTCTACACGCCGTAAAAGTCTAAACATCTGACTGACTTGGATTTTACAAGGCTACAATACTGGAAAATACGGATAGAAACCGACAACATTCGAAGGCATTAGAGAGTTGCATTTCACATTGGTTTCCTACGCCGCCAGCTTGCCGGGACCACCGCCGCACCTGCTCCTGCGGCCCTCGCCTCGTCAGCTGCAGCGCGGGCGCCACCTGCCGCCCGCCAGGGGAAGCGCGGCCGGCGCCCGGCGCGGCGGGGCCGGGCCGCCCGGAGCTCCCCAGCCGGGCCCGGCCGCCCCCGCCGCCCCTCGCCGCCGCCTCGGGCCGCGCCCGGAGCCGCCCGCCCTGGCGGGGCCCGGCCGCCCCGCGGTTCTGCGGCCCTCGGGCGGCGCGCCGGCCAAACCCCGAAGGGCGCCCCCGGGGAAGCGCTTGACGGGCAGAGCGGGAGTGGCCTTCACCGTCCCCCCGAAGGGGGTTATTTCCCCGTGCCACACTTTGGGAAATTATAATGATATGCCGAAGAAAACAGAATCTTCTTCTGAGCAATGAGCCTGGCAAAACAGAATTTGGCGGCCAGAGGAGAGAGCTGAGAGATAGGGAAGCATTTGTTTTATGACTGTATCTGTGGAGAGGGCCGAGAGACTGATAGAAGGGAACATCCTGCCTCAGAAAACGCGGAGAACTGGGTGATAAAGTGCACAGTCAAGGAGAACAACTAACTGGCATGTTGATAAGAGCTAAAACCAACCGTCCTTTAGCTGAACTATCCTCATAATACTAAAAATCACGCCCATAGGCCAGAAACCCCCCACTCAAACAAGCCCCTTACTTTCTGAGCACGTGGTAAATTTAAAATGAGCTTTAAGTCGAAATGAGAAAGAAACAAGCCAAGTATTAGCTGAGGAGTGTAAATATTACCTGTGACTGACACACTTAACTGTATAAATGCCTTGTAGTTTCTCGGTGCGGGGTGCCAGCTTTGTGGAGTTACCACCCAGCACCCATCTTTGCGCAAAAATGAAATTAATAAAATACCTCCGCTCTGTGTGCAGTTTGGTGTTTTCAACACAGAACAAACGAACCTGTTTTCAGTATAACAATAATATGCAACCTACAGGCACCCATCCGTTTAGACTAGCCCATCTGAGAGTCTTGTAAACTTTATTTTTCAGGAAGAAAGCATGCCTGGTAGCTTTCTATGCTTAAACCAACATTTTGATAGCTGTGAACATTCAGCATTCCTACAGAACAAGGTACATGCAAGTTGGTGCACCCAGAAAATGAAAAATCACCATCAGCCACCCTTTATGAACATTTCTAAGTGACTTGGTGACTGCCGCATAGGAACTCAGTGGCAGAGGTAGAATCTACATCACCATTTTTAACTGCAAAACCGTAGTCATCTTTTTATTTTTTTTTATACACAGCAGTCTTCTTCACAGTAGAGCTCTAGCTCATTGTCAGGGTCTGCTTTGTCTTCAAATTATGTAAGACAGCTGTAGAAACAACAACATATGACTGTGTGTTTAAAGAATATATACGTGCCAAGAGACTTGGAACAGGGTTGCACATGCAGCCTTTTTTCTCCTAGTATTACCTGGAGCTTTGTAATCTGCCTTTGAGATGGCACATGCATGTGTATGTGTGCATGCATCTTTGCGCCTCCACCGAGTTGTTCTGCCCCTTGGCAGTCATCCTCCCTACGGACCACTGCTAGAGGACAATGAGAAACGTATTTTGCCGCTCCTTTCATGGATAATTATTGGCAAGACACCAGTGGTGAGGCAGGGGCCTCTTGAGGCTCAGTACCACATTCCCCTGTGTCTCATTGACTCGGCCTCTTGCTATTCATGCACTGCCCCCACCTACTCTTAATTATGTTGACCAGTCTGCCTAACTACCCATCATTTTTTCTTTCCTACATATCCAATCCTCCCCTTTCATCCATCATCTGGAAGTGCTCCTCCTCTCTGCCTGCTTCCCTGTTACATCTCAAGCCCATGAATGGAAACACTTGAACTTCCCAAGGAAAAGATTTTAAGAAATTAGCTGGGGTTAGAAAAAAAGTAAACTACCACTACCCCCTGTCAAACGATGTACACACAACAAAAGTCTCAGAAATAGCTGTGTTGCTTTAAGTTAAAAATATCAAAATATTTGATATGGACCCTCTACTAGGAATAATTCCATGCCATGAAAAATAGGCAATAAAACAACGTATTTAGGATCTTTTGGGAAGGACTAGCTAACATTATCTATATTCACAACCATACTGGCTCAGTCTATAACGACATGGTGGAATTTATTGTAAGATAATGGAGACAGCCATTCAAAGGGCACTTCAATTCCATCCTGTTTCTTGGCTGTAGGCCAGTTTGGCTAAAAGTTTTCCTTCTCTTCTGAATATATGCAAAATCACTCATAGCTCATGTCCCAACAGCATTTTTAGGAGTGTTTTCACACAATTGCAAGTAGAAGAGGCACATATATTCCAATTAACTTTCATTTGAAGAGGACATGTAAATAGGCTTGACAGTTAGATATCAGATGATGCTGTTCACAATGATCAGAAAAGGATTAAGAAATGCTGGTCTTAAGAGGAAATGTTAAAAGCTGTCATGCTGAGTTTAAAACAGGTGGTTAGATAGCCATGAGGGAAGAGTCAGAACCAGCTGAGATTTTGATTTGGATATAAAACATATCCATGGAAGGAACGGAAGAGTGAAAGTCCCTGCAGAAACAGGAACTGAATTTAAGTGTTTTTAAAAGTACAGTAGCTTGCTAAATTCCATGCACATAAAGGCATTTCTTGTACACGTGCTGACAAACATTGTATTTTGCTACCCTGAAAAAAGCAAAGCCGAAGGGTGATACTTGAATACTGTCCATTCAAATAAATAGATGAAAAAGAGAATATATACCATAGCTTGTATTGACATACAAACACTTCTATATATATGGATATCTGAGGGTGTTTCATTTTTTTGTGGAGGGGTTCTACAAAACATGACCTCCATTCCCTTAAACACATACTCTGAAAACTAGAAACATTTCAGGTTTTTTTTTCCCCCCGTTTGCCTTCCTAAACCTGTCCCTAAGCATCTGTATTATGTTATCCAACACACTGGCTGCTAACAATACAATCAATATAAAAGGTTACTTAGGGGGCATAGCTTTTTTCTGTCCTCAAAATACGAAGCTTTTTTTAACAGGGATTTGAACTCCTTCACTGTGGAAAATGTCTTAGAACCATTTAAAAAAAAAGGAAAAAATGAAACATACTGGAATTACAATTTTTTGGAGTATGAAAACAGGAAATTTGCTTTAATAAACATTTTTCTGCATGTCAGCATAAAATATATTTTTTCAGTTTCATAACTTGATTGTAAAATTTTATGGGGCAGGAACTTGGCATGCCGGGCACTGACTTAAACGCCTATTATTTCATTGCTCTTAGAAAAGAATATCTGACCGCTTATGCATTGGTATTTTTGTAGAGTATTGACATATAGACTCTACCGTTGTGCTTCAAACAGTAAAACTTATCTTACAGACACTAAGATCAGTCAGGCTACAGCAAAGATGAACAGATTCCTGGCATTTACTGAGCTAGAGGACTGCTGAAAGGTAACAAACCTCCAATCAGATAAGCAAAACAGCTAGGTTGATTTGTACATAAACGTGCTTCCCCTTATATAACTCTGCTTTTTGCCTAATAATCTTTCTGCAATATGAAATATCAGGTGATCATTAAAAGTTTTTTTTTAAACAAACCAACCCTGTACAAAAAAATATTATATCAGTTTGTAAATTTTTGAAATGTGTGGTTGTTACTTTACTCATAGAAAGTATCCCCTTTTTATGTACTACCATATTGCTCGCACAGGTCTCAGTGAAAATATTTTAAATACTTCTGCTTAAGTACTATGAAGTCCCCCTAATTGCTTTTGAATTGGAAGAGGAGGAGAAAAGCTCCTGTAAGTCAGTGATTTTCAAATTAGTTTTTACTCATTCATATAATATTACATGACCCAAACACTTTTGGAATTGAATGGAGGATGCACAGTTACCAATGGCTGAAAGTTCAAATATTTGCATAGTGTTTTACTTCCATAAAGCATTGTATCATTTACAACAGGTCAGCCACATGAAGCAGTTAATTTCGGGTTTTTTGTAGGTGGACCTTCATTCAAAAATAGTGCCAATGCATAAGAAAGTTTTGATTGTGTGTAGGATCATTATATCCAACAGCTTCCTAACCACTTCATCTGCTCAATTTGTTAAAAAGACTCTCAAAATAAACATTTGCTTGCTGACCAATGGCTGAAAAAAAAAATCTCATGTATTTACTTAACTGTCTAAAATTAACTGTTTAAGACTATTGAGAAAATAATGTGCCATTTCTTCTGTTTTCCTTCAGGCTACATAAAATTAAGCCACAACTGTGCTCATCCAACATCCAGTATCCAGTTCAATGGCCTAACACAAAGTGCCTACTGAAGCTTCACATCCCAAAGACGTCATCTCCAAAGGAGAAGGCAAGGCTGACGAATGGATGTATGTTCAGAGTTCCCTTACAACACTGGATGAGAGACCTTCGTGAGGTCTCCAGGAAAGGGACCATGTTTGAGGGACCATGTTTGCACCAGCTTCAGTAATGTGGACACAAGAGGAGCATTGGCTCACCACTGGGATACCCAGGTTCTGTAGTACAAACAAGGAACAAAAGCGAACAGGTGGAGGCAATTCTAAATCAGGAACATTAGTCAGAAAATACAGGGGTTTATGCTTATTTGTAACAGAAAGTGTTAAGGATATTGTGTGCTTTAATACTAAATATATGTTCTCTTCATCTGAGATTAGTGCTCACCCTCCATAAAATACTTTATGCATTAAATAAGACTAGAAGATATACTTTTCTCTTGGCAAAGCAGGCAGACTAAACAATGCTCTCCAAAGGAATGGCTGGAGCCCGCAGAAGTGCTTGTGCAGCATGGCAATTTGCTGCTGACAAGCCCTGATTCCCCTGACATTTGTGCTACTGCAAAACATAACACCATATTACAATGGGAGATCCTGATATGAATGAGCTGTCCTGATTAGAAATTACCTTCAAGTGAGCACTCAGGCTCCCACTACACATTACAAGCACACATACTTCCTTCTTAACCAGACTTGGCATGGAGTAGCACCGCCATTATCCCAGACTCCAAGGGATTGAAACAGTAAAACTGGCACTGTCATGGGAAAGCGTGGAGGACAGGTACAAACCAGCTCCCCTGTGGGAGCCACAGTCAGGGCCACAACTCCATCAAAGTAGGAGCTGTGCAAATATGTAGTGGTGGCATCATCCAGATGCTCGAGCTTTTACAATCTAAGGCAAAATGCACAGGGCACAGAAAAGCACTACTGGCCAGGATGACACATACATGGTTCCAAAACAAAATGAGCTTAACTGTTCTCAGGATATTTTTTTATTTTGAATCTCACATAGGATGGTCTTCCAACACTATCTAGAAGTCTGTACTTGGCACCTTCACAGTGACTTACCATCATTTCTTCAAAGCGCTTTGTTAGCTTTCCACTTCACATGGAAACATATGAATTTGGGCCTGGACAGCACTACCAATCCATGCAAAACCACTAAAAACTGGTATTTTAGTCCAGAAAAAAAATTTCATTTGGCCTCTTCTGCCAACCAAAAGCCACAAAACATGCATCATTGAGCAAACCATCCTGCATTATCCCTGTTTCACAACAAGGAAAATCTGCAAGGGACATTAAATGCGATCAGCAACAGAGGAAAAGTCAGGGTCAGTCCTGGAACTCTAACTCCCATCTTTAATTCCCAGTCTGATGTCTGACCACATCCTTTCAGGGGACAGCTAACAGGTACCTTTAGGGTGATGACTACAGATGGCTATAATTTAAAAAGTCATCCAAGGTCTACTCCTCTGAAACCTTATCTGAAAGCCTGCAGCATGCATTAATGTCAATACATCTTCTATGGCAAAACAAAAATACCATCTCTCAAGGAAGTGTGAAGAAACCCTGTCTCTTTAGTATACAAAGCAGAGGTCTCAGAGAAGCACATGCTAAGTCTTCCAGTATGAAGGACTAGCAACCACTTGCCTTCTTCAGCCAACCTAAATGAAAAATCAACTTTTACAAAAGACAAAGGTGAACCAGAAATTTTGGGTGGAATTTAGTCCTCAGGAAGTTTTTGAAAATCAATCAAGCAGTAGGGATAGTCTTACACATAAAGTAAAAAAAGTGTAGTAAGTATAAAGTAAACCAAGTCTTCATCAGTTCTCCAACGCTGACCCTGCATAGGTTGCAAGGTCACCTCCAGGAAAGAAAACACTACAGAAAAAACCCTAACTTGATACCTAAGCATTTTGAATGCATTTAAGACAGACCTCAACCCAATTTTTTGGCAAAAATATTTAGGAAGTGTTGGTTCTGTTCCAATGAAAAAGCCTTGGCGTGAAAAGAGAGCTGTCATCCCCTAGTATTAATATTCATTGCCATGTAAAATGATCAAGTGACTTATTTAAAAAAAATCATAGCCCTGAAGTTATATTGAGGTATCATTCTATTGTTGCAAAAGAAAGGCTAACAAATTGCCCATGGACTACAGCTCTCCCTACTTGAACCCCTCTTCCTAAGAGGTAAGTGATCATACTTGACAGTGATTAAGAGGAAATGTGTAACCCAGCTACTGCTGAAGTAGCAATTCCAGTATCCCATGGTATAAATGAAATAGAGAAACCATTTTGATAATGAAGATAATGTTATTTTTCTCACATTGAAAATAAACTGTGTTAGATGAAGTAGACTATTATGTAAAGTTGAATAGGGTATGCCAGACTCTTGTCAAATTGCCTGCAGGTTTAAAATATGTAAAACTCCTTAAGGACCTATTTGCATTACAATTAAGACTAACGCAGACTAAACATGAATTCACAATGTGTTAACAATTCTTCAGTCTTATACAACTAGAGTCAATGTGCATCCTCCCCATATATAGCTTTAAAAAAACCCACCAAAACTAAAAAAACATCTTGTTTTAAGGAATTTCGCTGCTCCTGTCAGAGGTAAAAAGCAGCATCCTAACTCCAAATCCATGAAAACAGACATCTTACCCACCTTTAGTGCGAATCTGAAACTGGTGCTATTGTACTATTCTGAACTAACCAAATTAATGTAATCTTACTTCAACCTTCTTGTTGGTTGTGAACGCTCACAGAACATCTTTTTCTTTACCCAGCATATCCTATTTCTCTAGTGTTGGACAGGAAATCCAGTGATGATACCATAGTGCAGCATATTACTTTGAATCAGCTGTCTCCAAAATACAGAGGGAAGTGCAAAGGGGAATAACTTCAGATATTAAATGCACAGCAGGAGGTGAACAGCCTTCCACATCCTCTATGGAGGTAAAGAAGTAACAGCCAGACAACTTCTTCAAAATTTTATTAAAGCAACAGGTTATCAACTTTATGCTTACTCATCCTTTTCAGTGATAGCTCCTTTTCAAGATCATTGTCTCAGAACTACAGTTCACCTGGACACAAACATTTCTTCTTTCTTCCACCCATTTCCTCCTTATTTTCTCCCTCCAATAGAGGGAAATTAGAAAATGGTCCCCTCTGAAACTTTAGTATGTGTTGGTATTTGGGCTTCACCTCACAAGATACCATTAGATTTATGAGACAGTAAGTTGTATCAGCAGAAGTTTTCCATGTTGAGTTGACCTCAAGCTAACTTAAGCTTCACTTGGAAGGGCAAATCCAGTTTAAAAAAATCTAAGATCTATTGTTTGCCCGTTTTACACATAATCATATATATCCAGAAAGCCAGTATGTATACATAATTTACTTGCCTAAACTCCTTTTGTAGTCAGTGAAGTACCTGAACTAGGGACCATGCTCTTCTCCATTCTCCTGGGTCACTTTGTGTTAAAAAACAGAATGAAAAGCTGTATTTTAGCCAAAGAGCTAAACATCTGGAAAAGCTCAGTTTGCTTGCACAGGCTTAGCAAAGACTTCCTCAAATCTGAGAATGTAAGGCTATGGATTTCATCTTTTAAAGATCTTCACCCACTACCCTGGAGGAGCTTACTGAATTGCTCATTTGTTACCCTGCGCCCAGATATTTATGGAATTAAGGCAACTTTACTACGCCTAGCAGGTAAAAAAAGTTCCTGTACAGAATATGTTCAATTAAGAAACAACTTTCAACCTCAGCAACACACAGGCCACTGAATCCAGGTACTCAACTGACAGTTTTTCAGTAGTTAATGTCTTTCAACTCCATTAAAAAGGATTACTCTTACAAATTATTTCTATTCTCAGTGTTTAGAAACCTCCAGTAATTTAATGAAATAAGATCTGCAACTAAGGCTCTTATCTATAGGAGTGAATTTCTGTAATTTCAACTATATTCAAAAGCATCCAAATGGAAAATGGTAACATTCATACGTTTGTGTTAAGAACTTCCCTCTATTTGTAATACTAGCTTGGCATTAACAAACAATAGCTTTTAACATTTTAAACTCCTTCACTGAGAAATTCACAGAGAAGACTGAACATATCCAAGTTCAGCACAAGGATACATTTCTTGTTTTTAACCAGACTTGGAGCAGGTGACTCCATCATTAACTACATCTGAAAAGGCTACCACAGGAACCTCTCAAAAACCCGAGTCACCCAGACATAGCTACTAGAAAGCTGTGACAAGGCAAAAACCACAAGACACTTCAAGAGCTTTAATGAGAGCTGTAAGAAAGTGCACCTGAGCCCAGCATCTGGAGAAGATGCTTGCCTCTACGCTACTTAAACAACTGGAGATGTCAAAAAAAGGGGTTACAAACTAATGAAAATTCAAACTCAAGAGCCTGAGAAGTAAACAGAGATAGGCACTCCTGTCACAGTCTACAGGTACCCAGCCCCACATACTCACATTCACATCCTCCTGATCAGCATAATGGAGCAATTCCTTATGACTCCACTGAGAGCTGCTGCACAGAAAATATAAGACATAAAACAACTTGCAGGAGAAAGAAAAGTAATCTTGAATTCCAGTCCCAATCTTGCCCTATTGTCAAAAAGCAAAAAAATTTACAGAAGCACAAGTTCTGTACATCATCCAACAACTAGAGAAACCAAGATGCTGGGCAAGTCGGAGTTCAACACTGCCTTGTTTGAGCAGTAAGATCTCAACTGCTTGGCTACCTTGACTATTGAGAACTCCTACTGAATCAGATCTAAAAGTACATGACTGTTTCTTATAAGAAGCTAATTCTACCCATAATTTGCTTCGGGGGGGGCGGGGAACCCCAACAAAACACACCTTGTGTCAGTTAAGTTCCCTGAATAAATTAAGACAGCATTGAAAAAAATTCCTGCGACATCTCAGAAGATTTGGGTAACGGTTAAGGCCGTTCTCCTCATTTGTTTCAGCAGAGGGAGCCAAATTTTCATCACAGATGCAAGCAGTACTTCGGACTTTCCCTAACAACTTACTCGGAATCCCTCCAGAAGCTCAGGCCTAAGCACTGCCAAGCAAAGGTAGTAATCAACTGTCAGCATTTTTGCAACTGAGAAGCCACGCGCAGTTGTCTAAGTTGGTAACCTCTGGGGTAGGAACAGGAAACAGAAGCACCCTAGAACAGGAATGGCAGAGATTACCATTATCTTTTTAGCAAGCTGACAGAGCTAACATACTTATAAACTATGCCAAGACCTGCGAAGTCCTTTCATCTTCTGATGTTATCTTTTGCAACTCAAAGAAGTATTCCACAGATACCCACTCATTAATCACACACACACACGCGTCAGGTTCGAAATTTATTTTCCATTCATTTCTTGCACTTGAAGTACTCTTCGATGACATCTTTGGCCTGAGATTCCTTGCCATAGTCCTGTAACACAAGATAACCCATTAATAACATACAGACCCATTCAAGACTTTACAACCTATTTTAAAAAAGGGCAACTGAGATTCTGACATGTTTTCTCAAGGTACTCCCAAAATTCTGTACAAATGAGAACCTCAAGCAATACACCAGATGCTTTCCCTTCATTCTCTAATAAATGAGTATTCTAATAAAGGACTCTTCTGTTTCATTCAAGTGTAACATCCATTGGTATGGATTCAAGCAAATTCTTCATTTCTGCTTAAAGCAAGCCAAGTATGCAGCACAGCAACAAAAGTACAAAAACACAGGCAGAAGGCATTAGTCTTTATTGTGAAGATGTAGCCATCTCTTGGGACCTCAAAGACAACAAAGTCTTCAAGGCTCGTACTGTGGCTTTACTTTACCAGCTTTATTTTAAAATATGCTCTGCAAAACATTTTCAAGTTGAGCAGACACATTTAACTGGCATTTTTTCCTTCAGCAAAACTTTGTCTCTTCTAGTTAAAAGGCCTTTCCTTTAATGTTTACTGGCAAGCAGGCATAGATACTTAAAGGACACAACCGCTAACTCACAAAATATGAGTACTTTAAATAAAAATGAAATGGAATATAGAACAGGGAAGCAGTTTACTTTCACCAACAATGGAAAGCAATTGTTTTAAAAAAACAATTTAAGAGCTCTATTTAATAGTCCCTTATCTAAAGCATCCTTATCTTTACTGCTTATTTTCAGAAGTCAAGAAATCAACTAGAATTAGCATCATCTTACTTTGACAACCACACAGCTGCAGCCCACTACTTTGCGAGGTTTTCCTTCTCTGTCAATCTTGCAGAGACCAACCCATTCACCCAGTTTCTTGTTGTCATCAACCTGTGTAAAACATTGCATTACATTAGAACTAGTCATTTCTAACATAACTGGGTTCTGTAAAAAGCCGCTGTACTCTCAGAAGTATTGGGTAACGGATGGCTCTTTCCTCACAAGTATCAGTAGAGGGAGCCAAAGTATCATCATTGTACAGCTCATAAGTATTTTAATTTGAAGTCATGTTAAGACTCCTCCCATGCTCCTCGACCACAGCATTAATTCTATTTCTTATTATACAGGACAAAAAAATTCATCTCAACTTTGTAAAATACCTGATATGCATCCTTTGCCAATTACATCCAGTAAGTAGCACAATGTCTACTAAGAGAAAATTTGCTTAGATAAGCCATATACAGACTTACAGCATAGTGTTTCAAGGGTTCATCTCTCTATACGCTGAAACAAGCGGTTTATATTGCAAGCAGGATAACTGTTCCAAAATTGCGTCTCAAGTTCCGACACTCACCTTTATTAAGTTGATCTGATGTTCTGCACAAAGTGCTTCAACTAACTTCACGTACGTGGGTTCATCACAATTTGAAGCCAGAACACAAAGATGGGCTTGGCGTCTAAAAAAAATGAAAACTGACAAATGTAACTTCAGACACTGCTTAAACTGTCTTTAATAATCAAAACTGCATAAAGAGCGAAATTCAGCATGTGCATTTCTAGACAACCACTTCCTAAGTTTAAGTTTTGGTTTTGAGACACCATAAGCTCTTAAAATATTAAATACGCTTTTGATATCATCTACTACTTTTTATGTTTTTCATATATGCAACAGACTACTCATACATTGTTAGCTTTATTATCAGATTCTATCCCAGTTTCAGAAGCTTCTAAAAATCCCACTAAATAAATTCTCAGCTTTAAGGTGTAATGACTGGATAAACACCAGGTCCCATAAAAAACTGGTGTTACTGTTAGAAAGCAACCAAGTTACAAGTTGCTTTTTCTTGTTTACCTCAGATAACAATAGTTTAACATTGGAATTGTAATTATTAAAAGCTTGAATTTCCATCTCAAGTTGTTATAAGCTCTTCAGAACAATCTTTTCTACTTACGTTCAAAGAAGCTGTTATGACAGGGCCCCAATTCTAATTAGGCTCTTTGTATACTGTGGTACAATGTTAAGAATACCAAAGGGATACCTGACAACAGAGAGAGCTGTGTAGGTCTTCTATGCTTAACCTCATGTAATTTGACCACTGCAAACAAAGTCAGTTATCTCTACGGCCTTCATCACAAGTTTCATCAGAATTTTTCAGAAACACTTCCAAGCAAGAACCATCACACACAAATGCATATAAGCCTTGTACATATATCAGCCTCTTAACACACAGCATACGAAGTTGTAGCTGAACTCAAAAGAACTCTTACAAACTACCTGTCAGTCACCTAAGTTGTATCTCCTCCGTAGTTTGGTACCTTGTCTTAGTGCTTTTCACATACAGGTTTGTCAGACTGATGTTTTCACTCATAAGAAGAGTGAAGGGGTATCCGACAAATTGTTAAGTCATCACCCAAACACTGTAGCATTGCACTTAAGCACTGTCTATTCTTGAAAGTATGTACCTATATGTAGACATGCACAGGTGTGTGTGTATACATATTATATACACATATATATAGTACCTCACCCTACCAAGAAACCATAAGCAATTGCCATGGTTGGCACATATATGAGAAGTTTAATATTGTTTTGATATTGCACCAAAGCAATTATCTACAGCTGCAACACAAAAAAAACAAAGCTATTAAAAAAATAAAGGCAAGCTATGAATTTCAGTTTTTCTTCATAAAAACTAAACCAACTCTTCCAGGCTGAGTGTGGCACACATATTAACCCTCCCAATCAAAATTCTTATAAAGTTTTGAGAAGGATTTATCATTTCTTAAAACACAAGGCTCTCGAGCCCCAGATTTCCATAGCTACGTACCGCAAATGCCATTCCACTTCCTTCACAAAACCCATCCATGTGAAAACTCGATGGTGCTGGGGCCACAAAAAAGACAGAACCTAATACACTAGATGCTGTTCTTCTTGAGTCACTCAGTTTAGCATCTGTGTTTTAACATCACAATTAAAGACCCCGAAACAGAGATAACGAAAGACAAAATTCCGTGGCAGAAAAACATGTTCTTGGAAGAGCTTTCAACTGAACATCTGGACAAAGTAAGCACCGCATGCGTTCAACATACCTCACGCAGTTTTGCTATTCACCATAAACAAAATGGGAACAGCACTTACTTGTCCAAGGCTTTGGCCGCTTCACGAATACCACGAGCTAGGCCATCGTGGATAAGCGCGGTCTTCAGCACTTCTTGTAGGGCGGTGTTAACATCCATTACACCTCCAGCAGTAATGCTAAAGAGAAGACAGATGTTATTGGTCTGAGCGTGCCAACATCTTACCGCTGTAAGGAAGAGCTTCCCGTTCCCCTGCAAGCATCCAGTCGTCATAAAAAAATACACAAGAAAGGCGAGCAGAACTAAGCCAAAGGAGAAACTGAGAGAAACTACGAGAGACGAAACCCTCCCGGCGCGGCAGCCGGCTGCGCTCTCCCCACGCTCCCCTGCGGCACCGGGGCAGCCCCGCACCCCGCCCGGCCCCGCACCCGCCTCCGCCCGCAGGAGCCCGGCGGCGGCTCCACGCCGGGGCCTGCCCGGGCCGGGCGGAGCTGCACAGGCCCGACGCGGAGCGGCGCGAAACGGCGCGGCCAGGCGAGCCGCGGCCCCCCCGCCCGCCGCCCCCGCGGCCCCGCTCACCCTTCCTCGGCCATGGCGCTCTCGGTGGGTGCTGTCCCCGCCCGGCTTCCTGCTGCAAATACAGACACAGGCCGCCCCGGTGAGTGGCGCCGGCCGCCCCGCGGCCCCCGCCCGGCCCGCTCCCGCCGCGATGCCCCGCCGGCGGCGCGGATTCAGCCCGGCAGGCCCCGGCGCCATCGCGGCTACTCACCCCGGCGCCGCCGCCAGCCGCCAGCCAAAGGGAGGGCGGGACTTCCGCCTCACCCTCTTATAGCGCGCGAGGACCCCGGCCCGCGCGGGCGCCGAGGCTGTCCGCGGCGCTGCCTGATCCCGCGCCTCGCCCGCCCAGGGCCCGACGTGGCGGCGGCGGGATCGCGGGGCCTCCCTCCCGCCTTCGGTGCCGCAGCGGGCCCGGCCGGGCCGGCGCGGAGCGCGGCCTCCTGAGGGGAAAGCCAACTGCAGCAGCCGGCGAGGGGCCGCCCGGGGTTAGGGGCCGCCCGGGGCGAGGGGCCCCATCACCTTCCCTAGGGCAGTGGGTGCACCTGTTGCTGCTGAAGCCGTCTGGCTTCAGGTGGCACCTTCCCTCGGCACCCGGCAGCCCGGAGGAAGGCGGGGAACGACCCTGACTTCAGTCTCTGCTGCCTTTCAGCGGGGGTGACAGGGCTTAGCTCTAACTTGAGAGGCCTCAGAAGCGCAACTGGCGCGTTCGCGCTCCCCATCCGGCGCTCGCAGGGGTTACGCGTGGCGTGTGCGCGGGCAGCGCAAGCCGTTCCGCCGACCCGTGCGCGTGCAGCGCGGCCGCCGCGTTTCGCACGTGTTACTTGCTCGGGTGCTGCCAGCCTGATGTGGGACTTTGTCCGTCCTATCTGTCTCAGTTTGAACCGTTGGCCCGTCTAGATATTGGCATCTTTGTAAAAAATACGTAGTGACAAAACGTAACAAAAACAAGCAACAAATATTGACAGCCATGGTTTGTGGCTAATGCGGTCAAACACATTCGTCACCTTTTCTACAATATGTCCTTCTTTGATCTTCCTGGTATCGTCAAACGGCAGGCTGTAGGCTAAATCCAGGCAGTGAGGAGACCCCGTCCGCACAGTGACCCACCGGGGCCGATGAGGGCAGGGGAGGGCAGAGAGGGAAAGTGGAAATGGCTCACGAGCTCAGGGCTGCTCCGCAGGCCTCCAGCTCAGGCCGTGCAAGCTTTCTGAGTCTGCACGGGGCAAAGGCCTAGCTGGGGGGCTGTGGCTGCAGCACTGCCAGGCTCCAGCTGTCTCTTTCCCTGCTAATGCCGACTCCGAGGCAGTCAGGTACGTTCCCTTTATATTACAGAGATCTAGAGGGGGCAGAGAGGTTAACCGGAGCCCCCTGAAGAACGGTCATGGAGAGAGAAGTGTAGTGTGAGGGCACTCCTCTCCCTGCACTCTGAGCTACCAAGGGCAAACCCAGTAGGAGCAACACTGCCTGTTACTCACACTGACAGCCTCCAAGGTGCATATGGCCACCTCCAACTACTGCCATATATTGCTTGAAACTCTGAACTGCAACCCCAGTTTCAGTACCCCAGGGGGCTGCAACCACTGCAACCCCAAGACAGGCATTCTCATTTAGCAGCTCCTGTGGGACGTTTGGCCATGACTTCTCCCCTCCTTCCTCCACAAGAAGTGGGAACTTATAATTTCCTTCATACTGCTCAGACTCCAGAAAGCACGCAACCACACAAAAATGATAATGCCCACCTCCCTTCCCTCTCCCTAGGGAGAATGTTCTTCCCTATATCCATCTGTCATTTAATCTTCCTGTGCCCCTTAAAAAGCCCCAAAGACAGTGAATCTATAGAGGAGGTTTTGTACTGAGTGGCACAATAAACCACTATCTCCCTCAAGGTCATTAAAGGATAACAAGAAGTCCATAGCCAGCCATAAGACACATCAGTATTGCCAGATAAGCGCAATATACATTCTGTCCAGGAGATGGAAGTATGCACATCTGAAAGATTTGTGATCTGAAAAGTGATAATCACAGTCAAATTATAATCTAATATTCTAGAAGTAGAATATGCAAAAATAGTTTTCTAGCACAGTTGCATGAAAACAAAGCTGTGCTAAGATAAAAGTTATGTATGTGTAGAGGGGAGGTTTGCATTGGCACTGAACTCTCTGTTGAAATGTTGGTATAGCACAGTAGGCGTACATAGCTGTGTGTGATCATTAACGGAAGTGTGTGATCCTGTGTGAAAGTCCACTCCACTGCACGGTGTGTTCATCGGAGCACTCTGCACCCTGATGGCACTACTCCACCTGCCCTGCCTTTCTGTCCAGATTCCTACAAGGAGTAGCTAGTTTCTTACCCTCTGTATTTTGTCTTGGAGTTATGATGTCTATTTAGCACCCTGCAGTTCAAATGCTGGCATACAGCCACGGCGCATGACACGTTTAAGCCAAGGAGTGCAGTCCTAAGAGACTAAAAGAGTACTCCTAGTGCACTCGAGGGTGGGTGAGCAGGGTAACAAGCAGAGTGCTAGAAAACGAGGCACTGCCAGATGCAGTGCAAGGGCCTGCCTGGGCTCTAGAGAGGTCCACGACACTGCTAAACACTGAACAATCAGTTCTGAATTTCCGTTCTGAAAAATCCTCGTAAAACTTATTTCCCTCTGACACCTCTTTCTAGAAATACAAAGCACAGGCATGTGCTATGATAAAATTTCCAATGTCACAAGATAGAATTATCTCATTTTCCTTCCAAAAAAGACATGATGTCTCAGTCTTGTGGAACATCAAGTTGGAAGCCTTCTTGCAAATAACACCAGTGCACATATCACCCTACTCTTCCTAAACAATTATCTTATACATTTCATGTTAACACTCCCCAAAAAAAAGGTTCTGCATCATAAAGTTGGGAGGCCAGGCTATTTTTACTGATTTTCTTGCCCTGTATGCACAAAAGTCCTGCTCCCCATCCCAGAGAGGAGAGTCGTGTATTTCCAAGCGCCGCCAGGTAACGGTTCGAAACAGCCAACCACGTGCTGCTACTCAGGAACGCAAGAGATGTCTGCGCCAAGTTTCAAGTGAGAAACTATGGTGAGACCATTCTGGGGTCTCAGAAAGAGGACAACCTATGGCATTTCAACACCGATTTGAAAAGAAGACCTTGATGTCATGATAACTGAACAAAACAGTTTGCTGGTTTTCGTTGCCTTCCACAGATTCTCCACTAGGCTCTCAAAAGGATGCGGCTATCACGTGGTTACATTAGAGCTATTTTAAACGCTTTCCAAATACCTCTGTGCAGCCTCTATGACTTCTGGCAAAAGAAATAGTAATATGATGCAAATCAGCACTAGCTAACTGATTTCTGAATTGTAATGCAAAAGTATTTCTAAGATCTCTACAAATATACAGAACAATAATAAGGGATATGTATTCCCACATGTGCTCAGCATTTCAGAATGTCCTGGATGTCCACAGAGGAAGCTGCTCTTAAAGCAATTGTTCTTCACATGTTTTTATCTTGTGGACATACGCAATGGATGTAGACTCGATTTGTAGTATTTATAGAGGGCTAGTACTCTAAGGCTTGAATTCTACACGTGATTTGGGATCTGAAAGGAAAGATAGATTTTTTAAAAGTTGCTGAAGACATGACATAAGCAAGAAAGGCTTGTATGCTATTAAAAAAAATGATTTTTGTTAGACTTGAAAAACCATGACAGGCTGGTAACCAGTCCCGGTTCAAAGGCTAACAGTTATTTATAGCTTACAAAGAATACGTGAAGAATTAACAAACATGTTCCCTCAACCAGTTTCTTCTGGCAATAATGAGCAGTGCATAAGTAAACTGTATGCAGGCATAGGGAGTTCATAGCCCCGTTTCATTATTGGAGCCATAGCTCCTGCTGATCACAGGGCATCGCTGCTACTTCCCACACTTCAGCCTTCTACTGCACGCATTGACTTTGTGGAAATCTGACTCCATAGGCTTTATTGGATTACTCATTACTCACATGTAATTATCAATGAGAGGACTGGGTTTTGAAAGCAGTTGGGATCTGTTGAGTGAGAGTCCAGGCTGAAAACTGTTTCACCTCCTGAACATAATTGACTGTCAGTCTCTAGCCACAAAATGAAAGCTTTGATCTCTCTTCATGATTTTAATCCCTGTCTACAAGTTTCTCTTATTAGCTCTATTTGTGTGTCATGCTTTGCATGTATCTCCTTTTCTTATTATCCTTTTGCCAAACTCAGGATGACTTGCAAGTGCTTTTCCTCTTTTTTGGGGGGTAAGGCTGTTCAAAGGGCAGTATCTATGAAAAGGATTTACATTTCTGTGTTTTTCTGCAGGCAGACAGGAAAAGATCAAGGTAGTTCTTCGGGATTTTTTAACTTCACAGCCATAATATATGCCACACACGATATATTGCCAAAATAGGCTTCACCAAAGGAATGTGTGGCTGTTGTTCTTTGTGGCTGTTAAATAGTCTTAACACTTCCTAATCTTGTGATAAGAAAGTAATTCTGTTTTTTCCTGTCACATGGAGTGGGGGATTCTAAAGTTAGCTACATGGCAACATTTGTTCTGAAATGGCTTATTTTGCATCTTAGTATTATAACTGGTGACTAGATGGAATACTGATGGCCTAGTTAAAGTAGTGCTTTTAAGAAGCAATTACTGGTTTTTCTCTTCAAGCGATAGGTGGTCTGCCTTTTATTAAATTTTGAAGAGGTCCCCAGCTCATGCCTCATCTTCCTCACTTTCCTCCCCTCCCAATAGGACCTTGTGCCAAACGGATTTATTATAACACCTCTTCCTCATCTCCAGCCTGAATTTACTCCTGGCCAATTTGTAGCTATTGATTCTTGCGACAACTCTGTCATTCAGCTCTTCTGTTACTGTTTTATGGTTCCTGCAACTTGCTAGGGGCTGTGTAGATGATCATCGATCTTGCTCGGTCTACCTGTCCTAAGAAGCCATCCTGAATCTCCCTTTGATATGGAAGACAGAGACGTTACAGCAGATGAATGCTTGTGCTATAGAAGGCAAACCAGCAGTCAGTCCTACAGTAAGTGCCAGCCACCCCCGAGGAATCTTGCAGAGCAAAGCCGGGCCAAAGGGGTTGAGTTTTCAGGAAACGCAGTCGGGTTAGTCGGCTGTAGCAAGGCCGAGAGTCCCCGAGAGCCCATCCCTCCTTTACCATCCAAACTTCCTTTAGCTGCCCGATGTACCTCTTGGGTCCCCGACCCCAGCTCCCCCAGTCCCTAGCAGTCACAGTAACATCACGCTCATAAACTCCTTGAGGTCCTGTTTTGATACACTTGGGATTTACACTTCCATGTGAGGCTTTTCTATAATGCGTATCGTTCTGCTCGTCGGAGACATCTTTCTAACGTCCGGGTGAGGTACGGATGAGATACAGGCGTATCCAGGCAGGTACAAATGCCCGCTTGCTCTCGTGACAGCTTTGCCCGCTGCCTCCTCGGTTTTCTTCAGCCGTGGAAGCCGCCGTACCGAGAGCATAGGCTGCACTTCGCGCCTTACGAGGTCTCGTAAGGCAGCACGTCCCCGAGCCAGATGCGCCGGTACCCCGGGAGCCAGCGGGTGACGATCAGACCGTCCCAAGCCCGGCGCCTGCTGCCGCCCTGGGCGCGCCCCCCGCCCGGGCTGGCACCCCCCGCCGGGCGCGGCACCCCGCGGCCGCCCCCCGCGGCACCCCGCGGCCGCGCTCCGGGGGCCGGCCGGCCGGCGGGCGGGGCGTGGGGCGCGGCGGGCCGCCCCTCAGGCCGCGCATGCTCAGTGGCGGCGCCCGGGGCGGCGGGGCCGGGCGCGGCCGCCGCCGGGCGGGGTGGCGTCGCACCGCACCGCTCCGCGCCGCTCCGCGCCGCGCCTTCCCGATGGGCACCCGGGCGGCGGGGGGCGAGCAGCCCCCGGGTAGGGGAGGGGAGGCGCCGGGCCGGGCCGGGCCGGGCCGGGGGCTGCTGCCGGGGTGGGCTGAGGGGCGGCACCGGCACCGCTGGGGAAGGCGCTGCCTCACGGCGGGGTCCGCGCTCCTGCGTGAGGAAGGAGAGTGGTACGGCTTGGTGTAACTCCCCGGAGCCGGGAGCGCGGAAGCTTTGTGCGGATTTTGGTGTTCAAACTGCGTTTCCCCTCTATCAGTTTATAACCCTTTTTTTTTTTCCTTCTTTTTTTTCTTTTGTACTTTAAGAAGGTGGCATGCCAGAAGCCGTCGGTGAGCAGTCAAGAAGGCTGACCAAAGAACAGCTGTTTACGGTGGCCGCGACAGCTTCTATAAACTTCAGTTCAATGATATGCTATTCGATCCTGGGACCCTTTTTCCCTTCGGAGGTAAACAATCAATTTAGCCGGCTACTCTGTAGATCATTTTTTGCCTGCTGAAACTTTTAAAAGGATCTCAAGTACCGTGGGACCTCTCTGGCTGTCTGTAAGCTCTGAGTTAGATGTTTCAGTTGTGGGAATTCATAGTGATAGCCTGATGTTGGCTAAAATAGATTAGAGTGTATGTAATTGTGACCTGGATCCTGTCCATGGACGAATTTCATCTCCCCTGTGGCTGCGGAGAAGACAGCAAACTAATGATATGAGATAGAAGTTGAAACGGATGCTTGGAGAAGTGAAATAGTTTTTTGCCCAGTGTTGTATAGCAGTTTGGTAGTAGATTTGAGATTAAAACTCTGCCTGTGTCCTGACTTGCATTTCAGTGCCTTCAATGACTTTCTATTTATAGCTACCTCCCTGTTAACTCATGCTGGGCCATCATTCACTGTGTTAAACTTCTTGATCTAGCAACCAGAGGGGGAAGACACAATGTCTGCTTACATTGAGTGAATGTACTGTTTAAATACAAGATGGAAAAAAAAAAGAAGGTCGTGATGCCTTTGCAGCAGAATTTCTCTCATGACCAAGTTGTTGCCAAGTATTAACAAAGAAATGTTTAGATTATCTTTGTTGTGAATATTCCAATGTACTGCTTGTACCCAAGGAAATGTATTTTTCCAGTTGCATAAGTAAAAAATTTGCCTGGTGCTTGTTATGGGGAGGCATGATACAGTGAAGACAACATACCTCTGTTCATTGCCCTCTCACCATGCGAAGGATCAAAGCTTTGTAGCTTTGCACGCCAGCTGAAGCTACCTGTATAAAGGCTGGTCACCTGTTCAGGGGTTTAGCAAACAGCACAGTGTTTCTGTTCATTGAGGAATCACTGTTCCTTTTCCCTTGATTACATATAGCTTGAGTAGAAATGCAACAAGTCTTTAAATTGCAATGTCATTACCTTATGAGTCCCTACTGCCTTTGAGAAAGGAAATTGCTTTGTAACTGCACTTATAGAGATTTAAAAAAAAAAAAAAAAAAAAAAAATGTTCCAGGCATGAATGTTATTCACCTCAAGAATTTGCCTCCGTCTTTAAACAGTTGTGATCTTCTTTGCAGGCAGAAAAAAAAGGTGTCAGTAACACCATTGTTGGCCTGATTTTTGGATGTTTTGCTTTGGTCAATTTCTTGACTTCTTTAATCTTGGGAAATTATGTAAGTATAATTGAAGCTATAACTTATTTCTGTGATGACACAGTTTGGTACCTGAAGACAGTTCTCTAAGGCTGAGAAAAGCGATATCTCTTCAGTAGCACTCCTGCAGTCTCGTGTCTGCAGTAACTGGGGCCTGGCTAGTCAGTCTGAATCTGATCTAAGTCTTGCCAGTACAATTTCAAAATTAATCTTCTGCAGGTATTGAAGGTAGCATAGGATGGCAGACATGTAGCTGTTTTGTTTGTCTGGTTAACTGTTCTGTTTGCTTCAGAGTGATCTGCTGATCAATTCTCCTTTCTATTACCTCCTTCCCCCTACCCCCTATTTTATTTATTGCACTTACTTATATATTTTGTTTACCTTTGGCAATGTTCTTAAGATGTTTGGGTTTGAGGTTTTTTATTTTATTTTATTTTCCTTTAGTTAGCTGCATCCCTTCTTCTTTTCTGGTATGTTGTGTTTTTCTTAACATTTCCTCCTATTATGAGTCTCTGCTGCTTAACTCTGTTTCCCCTTCCACTTCATTATACAGCAATATGAGATAAATGTCTCCAGTTCTTGCAACTTCAATTTTCCCACAGATTCAGGATTTTTTTCATGCTGGAGAAATTACAAATAAATTATAAAACAGTTTGTTTGTTTATATACTGGAGCACCACTGTCTATGCGTTTTTGGCTAGGGCTGCTCAGGATCATACCCTAAGTTGGGCCTCCAGCATTTTCACAGTCTTCTCTTTCTTTGGCTGGGCAGTCTCTTTGCTGACCCCATGGTGAATGATTTTCTCTGGTGGTGAGGTGGCTCATCAAGGTGTCACACAAGTGCCATTGGTAAGTCCAATCTCGGTGCCTGTGATGGCATTCACCTATGGCACAAGCCTCACCAAGTACTTTGCAGGGGAGAAAGAGTAAGCGTGCCATCCTCACTGCAGACAGGTGAAGTGAGCACCAATAGAGGTGGACAGTCCAGCAATCAGAAACCCTGAGGGTTTCAGTGAAACTTGGCAAAATATGGGCTTTAGTAATAATGGCTGAAACACAGGGACCTTGTCCAGGCCTGAACAAGAAAAGAGTCTGAAATACCTGCTGTCCTTAGGGGAAGTTACAGCGTGGAATTAGAAGCTCAGATGTACTTTGTTACCTGATGGAGTTAGCTTTATGGTATGCCTCTTGTCATCCTTCACTGTGGTGATGGAGTCTGAAATGAAGTAAGGTGGGGCCCTTTCCCTGGTAATGAATGGGGAAGCCTGAAGCTACCGTGCTTCCTATGCCAAAGCTTTGTGCTATTAAACCCAATGATAAATTTGCTTTAAAATCAGCTTCCATTAACTCTCCTGGGCCATATACGTGACAGGTATTGCTGACTTGGCATCACTGACAGTGCTGCAGGGGGAATGTATTACTTTCTGTTTGTTTATAATGAGGAATGCTGCTGTAAACTGCTGCTCTGCAGAAGCTGCAGCACAGTGCTGTGAAATAGTTAACTGCACCATTGTCTTACCATTCTGAAAACTGGGTTAAGTCACTTAACCGTTTAGAATATTTTTAGGTTCACTATTGCATGAAGGCACGCCGACAGGGGCAGTGTCTCCAGATATTTTAGTTACATACACTATAAAGTGCTCATGATGTTTTGATTTCTTAACAGTAACTTACTTTGAAAGATCTTTGATCTAGGCTTGAAATAATAACATGTAAAAATGGTATTTAATTTACAGATCACGCATATTGGAGCAAAATTCATGTTTGTGGCAGGGATGTTTGTTTCAGGATGCATGACCATTTTGTTTGGGTGAGTAATTTTTGTTGCTTGGTTTTATTGCATTTGTTTTATAATCATTTTCATCCATATGAAAAGATGGACACAAAACAAAACTGGAAACTCTTGGGCATCTTTCAGGTGTTGGCTAGGTCACCTAACTTTTTGCATCTTTACTTCTTATCTGTTACTTGTAAAGCAGAATGAACACTACTCCCTTTGAGTAGGTTTCAAAGCCTGTTTAGTACTGTGAAAGCAAAGGAGGAAGGTTCTACATATTTAAATAACTATCATAGTTGATGAACAGCAAGAAGTCTGTCAAAGTGCAGCAATAAGAGAACTATTTATGGATAATGTTTTAATTATTATTTTCTTAAAAATACAGAGTGCAAATGAGAAGCTTTGCCTGGCAGGCAGAGAGGCCAAGTCACTCATTTTAGCAAAATAAAAGTTTTATTACAATGAGGGAAGCTCTTATTAGGTAGTTATAACTCATTGCATCAGATTCCTTGTGCAGTTGCTTGGAAAAGCAATGAAATACAACAGAAAATGGCATTGGAGTTTTTCACAGGTTAGGTTTTTTGTGCTCTTTTCACCACCAAAGAAAGGGAAAAAGGAGAAAGCTGCCAAGAAATAGTTTGGTAGAGTTTGAGTGACTTCACCAATGTGATTTAAAAAGATGTGGCAATAGAAAGCATTGAGTGTCTTGTAACTGTGTCTGTTAATGAGTAAGAAATGATCCTCCAGGGCCTTTGTAAGTGACTTATTGCATCCTGAGAGATCTCCATTTACTGGGGTTTTTTGGGGTTTTTTTTTGTTGTTTTTTTTTTTTTTTTCCCCCCAGAATACTGGACAAGGTGCCAAGTGGACCAGTGTTCATCGGTTTGTGCTTTTTAGTAAGAGCAATGGATGCAGTAGGTTTTGCAGCAGCAATGACAGCATCATTTTCAATCCTTGCAAAGGCATTTCCCAATAATATAGCTACTGTCCTGGTAAGTGCAAAAAAACTCCAGACAAACCCCAAAAAACCAGTGCTACAGCTGAGTACCTGCAGTATGATAAATTGCCAGTAGGCAGCCTAAAACCAGGAGGAAAAAAATCTGCTGTCTCATGCAGGCATATTTGAAATTGTCACTCAATATTTGTTTGTAATCTAGAATCACAATCTTAGAAAAAGTTCAGACCTGAGCATAACTCCAATTAGATATGAATTAAGCAGTATGTATTAGTTGCTTATGTTTTGAAGACAGCTGAGCATTGATGGCAGTAGTTATCTCTTCAGTTGAAGTCAGACTAGTAAAATACTATAATACAGCCTTTAGTGACTACTTCTACATGGATAGTAAGAATCCATGTGGATTGATCCAAGAAATTTGATTAATTCATTCAAATAGCATTGATTTAAATGTCCGAAAGATGCAAAACTGGAAACAATTTTGATTTCATTTTTTTAATCTATTGATAAAAGTGATGTGTGAGAAGAGGAGAGCTAGAACTTCTTGAAATCTGGCAGGCACTATTTCTGGTCATCAATGATTCATTTCAACCAGAGATATTACTGTTATTTAGTCAGTTTTTATGGTGTTAGGAAAAAACAAGTTTTGTATTTAATAAAATGCTGCTTTTTCTTTCTCTTTTTCAATAAATTCTGGCTTCAGTCCAAATATAGACTGACAGAAATAACTGGGTTAAATTTTAATGAGTGAACAAATATTTAGAACATCCTTCAGAACATTTAATAAAATAGTAAAAGTTGATGCTTTTATTAATATTGTTGTTAAGCTGTATAGTTATGTCTGTAGATATACGTCTATAAAAATGTGACTTCCTAACTAACAAAAAACTACTAAATTGCATCAACAGTGAGGAGCTGGCAATTTCTTTGGAAAGCAGGTTATACATTGCAGTCATGTTTTGGATTTATTCTGTCAATAAGGTAGAGGTTTCTTCATTGCATCTTTGAAAATGTAATTTAAATAGGTAAGTAAAGTAACCTTGACCTAAAGGGACTTAGTTACCTATCTTATTATAAAGACTTAAAAATAAATGAAATTCTATGGTGGCAGCACAATAAACATGATGCATAGCTGAAAACAGACCACAATTAGGAATGCTACACAGCTGTGGTTTGGTGGCTACCTATGTTTAAAATCTTAAAAGGGTGCTGGCAGAAGACAGATCACTTTTAAATATTGGTCTGTTTGCCATATTATATACTCTAATGTCTTGTTCTGCATGAGAATAAAAGCTTTTCAAATTCATTCATGTAGACTTACTGTCCTTAAATGGACATGATGGAGAGTTCTTGTTACTGTGAGCTCTGCTCATGGTGGTGGCAGAGGCAGAGCTGATCATAGAATCGTAGAATTATAAGGTTGGAAGAAACCTCTAGGATCATCAAGTCCAACCGACAACGCAACACCACCATGCCTCCTAAACCATGTCCCAAAGTGCCACATCTACATGTTTTTTGAACACCTCCAGGGATGGTGACTCCACCACCTCTCTGGGCAGCCTGTTCCAGTGCCTGACCACTGTTGCAGTGAAGAAATTTTTCCTGATATCTAATCTAAACATTCCCTGACACAGCTTGAGGTCATTTCCTCTTGTCCTAAAGGCCATTTCCTCTCACCCTAATTAGTTGAAGCAAGGTGCATCCTATGGTAAAATCATAAAGCCTGAAGGAATGGATGAGGGATTTTTTTTTTAGCCTTGCTTTCCATTGCCCTTCTTGATAGTGCTACATTCTGAAAAGCACTTTTCCTCTCCTTACCATTTTGGTACCAGTTTTCAGCCCACCTTTTACCCATTGGGTACCCTAGAGAATGTATGGGGAAGTTATTAAATGTAGGCACATCAGCCTTGTTGAAGTGGGAAGTTCAGCATCTGTCAACATGATCCCTCTGTTGGAGCAGGTATGAACTTCAGAACACAAGCAATATCACTTTTCTTACAATATCAGGTTTACCTTATCCTCCCCTAATCTGTAAACCCTCGGCTCCCGCTCCACCAATAATTCATTAACTTAGAGGGGCTAAATGATGTGCAGCCTGATTTGAACTGAATTCTCACCAATCATAAATATTTTTAAGGTTGGTGAGCAACATAAATAAACGCATTATTTGGATGCAGTTATGTTAACTCATGGGCATGCCATGTGTTGAAGTTTACCAAAACGTCTCAAATCTATCTAAAACTAATTTTGAGGACTTGCTAGTCATATGCTGTTATTAGTTATTTCCTTTCCTAGGAAAGGAAGAGGCTGAGACCCTAGGCTGACCTAAGGTAAAGAACTTGGCTATTGCTGACTGTGCCTGCTCTTGAGCCATTTGACCACTCTGACTTGTATTAGTAAAATTAAAGATGAGGATGAATCCCTACACTGTCTTTCTGGGTCCCAGAAGTTAGCAAAACTTTAACTGTAAGCAGTTACTACCGCCAGCTGTTACTTGTTAAAAGGGGGTGGTCTAAGCACTGATTAGTCAAGTATTGAGGCAGATGTTGACAGTGGTGACTATGATGTTATAACACAAGATTTAAGTGTAGCTGTATTATTGTCCTTTTGAAAATTAATATCTTATGAAAAATGCCAGATTATAAAATTGTAGCCAAAATAATCTGGGTTCTCCCCATTGCAATTTCACTGTTATTTCCTGTCCCTAGTCAGTGAATCCAAATGGTCAGTTATGGAGAGAAGGCTGTAACTTGCACATGTACCTCCTCCCAGGAGATAATGACCCATCCCAGGAGGCTTGTTTGGGTCCTCCCCCTCAGGCTGGAGTATAACTGCAGGTGGGAGAGATGATCATGTCAGCCTGAGTTGTCCTACAGATGCTTTCCATCAGTAGAGCATTTGTCTTGCCTCAGGACTAGGATGTGTTAGGTGACAGCAGAGTGCCTAACACTGCAGTACAGGTGGTTCCCCACAGTGAAGCAAAAGAGGTGATGGCTGTAAAATTACAGTTGTCTGCAGTTGGCTGCAAAATTGCTTTTGTAATTCCCCTTCGTGAAGATCACTACTAGCTGTTATGCCCCTTAGTGATACAGTGCCCTTTTCTTTTCACTAGCCTGACTATGTTGTGCTGCTCCTCAGAAAAATGGATGGCTTTTACTGTTACACTAGAGTTTTTCAGCACTCTGACTGGTTTTTGCTTGCTTTCTTTTCCATACTTTAGGGCAGCCTTGAAATTTTTACAGGACTTGGACTGGTGCTGGGCCCACCTTTAGGTGGCTTTTTGTATCAATCATTTGGTTATGAGGTCCCTTTCATTACACTGGGATGTGTAGTGTTGGTCTTGGTGCCTGTGAATATGTGCATATTACCAAAATATGGTAAGCACCCTTCTTCCTGTCTCCTTCACTCACCTTAATTTCTCAGGTATATAACTGTGTTTTGGAAAAATATCAGTTTCTGGAGTCTGATACAACTCAGAGGACAAAGCTCCAGCTCAGCTAACTCGTGATCTTGATCAGGCTCATGATTTAATGCAAACTAAAATTAATGTGTGCAGATGGCCTGGAATGAATCCAACATCTTGTGCCTATCTCTGCAAACACCAAGAACTCTGTGTGGAAGTGAACTGAGGCAAACTTCTGTGCTCTTTTGTCTCTTTAGCTTCAGGGCTTGTAAAGGATCAGTTATGTCTTCTTTGTATCAGCTTGTCATTGCAGCTAGTTGAAGATAAGCTAGAGAGAGGGTTTGCCTAAAACAAGAGAACTTGACGTGTTTGAGCAGTTAACAGAGGGGAAAAACGCAGAATTACAGGAAGAACAAAAAGGGTTTATTTGTACTGAATGATGCAGGATCTGATTAACGTGAAAGAATGTTAAAGTTAATAAAGGAGGTGTTTACTGAAGTGTTGGAGGTCCTATAAATTTGATGAAATTTTAGATGGTCCTGCTTGGACAGAAAGTTAACTTAAGGATAAGTTTTCACACAAGATCGTAATTGCAAGGTTACAGTTCTGTTAGTCTTTTCTAGAATAAAGACTAGTAACTTTAAAATACATTTTTAAAATATTTTTTTCCTCTTAAATATGAAAACCTTGGAGAATAACTTCATATATATTGGCTTTTGGAAGAAACTTACAGTGGTTAACCATATGCTGCTACTGCTGGCTTCCCCCCCTCCACCTCCCAGAGCTCTGAGACTGTATGGAGTCATAATATTACCAGCCAATTTGAAACTACGTTAAATAAATGTTAGCTCTGAGCTGGTGGATGCTAATGAATGAGCTTTTAATTCTATGTATGCTTTAAGACCACGTTCAACTATTAAAGCACCAATAGCATCAGGAAGGGAGCCTGACTTAGAAGTGACATCTAACCATGACACCTGAAAGAGTCTTCCTGTCTGGAGTACAAATTAAACACGTAGGAGACCCAAATGACTAGTTGCTTAAAAATTCGGACACATCTCAACTGATAAATAGCTATCATTTTATTTTACTTTCAAAGCATGTTTCTGTGATTGAAAATGAATGGTTTATGCATGTGTGCAGGTTGTTTTAAGTTGAGATGTATCCATGAGATTTTCATTGTATAGGGCTAGCAGAAAAGTAACCATATTTTCACAAAATTGGGAGTGGTACATGCTTCTGTTCTTTTGAAGTTGGGGATTTGCAGTGTTGGAAGCTAAATTGTGTACTTTTCTTTTATTCACCAATAAATTTGTTTTTTTTAATATAAAATAGTATAGTATGTAATAGTCTACTATTGACTTTTAGTTGTTAGATAACAAGTAATAGGGCTAGAAAAAGGGAAATACTGATTTCTTTTCTAAAGCAAGAATATCAGTCATGAACTTATGCTACTGAAAATAATGCAATTTCCTCCCCTTTTCTCTTGAAACAGATGCGATCCCTAGCAAGGACTCCTTCTGGAAGCTTGTTCTTCTGCCAAAAGTCGTACTACTCTGTCTTACTATATTTTCTTTAAGTGCATGCTTGGGCTTTTTGGATCCCACAATGTCTCTATTTATCCTAAAGAAAGTAAGTCCTGTTAATATGCATGGAAGTCTTGACTTGCTAAATAGTAAATAACTGGTTCAAAATGTGTTTTAAATATCCTAAACAAAATTAAGCCTTATCCAACTACACTGCTTTAATTAACTGTTAATAATATGATTCCCAAATAACTTGATTTCCATGGTACTGACAAATCACAGTTTGTATTGACGCCATCTGGTTGCCACTGGGTCTTAGTAACTTTGAGAACAAGGAAATGGAAGGCCTTCAAAAATGTGCTTTTTTGCACTTAATTGGCTTTCAACTGCAGAGTACCTTCTCTGAACAGGGAATAGCAGCTGGTTTTGTAAACAAGGGACTTTTTCCACCTTTCTGAAGGCAAATTCTGTAAAACTGCAACAGTCACTGACAGCGTTATGTCTCTTGATGTGGACATTTGTTTTCAGGGACGTGACCTCACAGCCCTGCCTCCTCTTACAGCAATGCCAAAATTAAACTGATTGCAATGATGTAGCCTGCCAGCTGACTTCTTCAGTCACTCATTAAAAAATGCAAATGCTGTTTTATTAATTTACTTTTAATTTACTGTAATATTTATTTATTTGTTTCCTACTTAATTTTATTTATTTATTTTCCCCATGGTGTTTAAGGTAATGAATTTGAAGTAAACAGTTTGTTCCTGTGTGAAGTTAAGCAATGCTTTTTGAGTGGTTTATTTATTAATTGTTTTTCCAGGGAATAGCATTTCACAGACAGTTGCGCACCTACTTTTCGTCTGTCTCGTCCAGTATTTAGAGCATTCATCCAGGGTGGAGGAGACTTGGTGCTAAGCTCTTCCTTTGGTGGACGTGTGAATGTATGTCTTCCACCACCCAGGAGGGATCTGTAATTATTCTACTGTAGAATATTGCACACTGGCGTGGCTCTTCTGCTTTCCCTCTGCTCTGCGCTAACAGATACTTGCTGTGAAAGGGCTGTAGCCTTCCTGGCAGCTGTTCTAACCACTAAATTAGAGTTATTATCATGTGCTTGCACATAGCAAGGAAATAGTGAATATTTATGTATTCCATGCCACATGAAACATCTTGGAATACCTTCTAACTGGTAGCTAAGGCATTCGAGAGACTAGTATGCTTTTGGTTCACTGCACATTTTATTTCAATACAGAAATGTGACTGCGTTAGGAAAATGTAGACCTCAGGGTGTTTGCAAAAACCCTCTTACTCATTCTCATAAAAATTCTCCTTTAGTTGAAAAGCCAGAGGCTCTACTTACTTTTTAAGATGCACTGATTAGCAGTGGATGACTACAATATTTATGCTTTTCTAAGTGGAAATAAAACTGAAGATTGGAGAGGTGAAGACTAAATCCATCTAAATTTCAGTGTCTGAAGCGTTTGTTTCAAATGTGCCAGATATTGATTTTAGAATCCAGTGTGCTGGTGTAGGGACATAGCATAGTGTTTCCTCCTGAGATTATTTAGGCTTTATCTTAGCACAGTTTTGTTCGGGTATTTTCACTCCATGCTTAGAAGTGGAAGGAAACTGGAACTCTGCTGATGACTTCAAATACTTGAAAAACCTCTGTATGGTATCAGTAAAATACTTAAAATCATGCACTTTGACCTAAATTATAATTATTGGATTGTCCTTTAATGAATGTAGCATATATGGTTTGTTGTTTTGTTTTTGGTCTTATTTGTCTTCCTTCCCATAGTTCAAACTCCCAGCTGGTTATGTGGGCTTGGTATTCCTCGGTTTGGCACTCTCGTACTCCTTGTCTTCTCCCCTCCTCGGACTCCTAAGTGACAAACTGCCAGTGAGTACTACCCTGCTGTTTGTGCAGGGTTAGTAAAGCACTCTGTGCGTTTAGTTAAAACTGGAGGACTTCCCATATTGAAGCAATGGATGTAGGCCTGGTCCTGTAAAGGAATCTGTCTTTCAGGACCTTGCACGTGCACTGAACACTGCCAACTTGAAGGTCTCTTTCGCAAGGTCCAGGTAACACAAGAATGTCCAGAATAGTAAAGGGTGTTGTACAAGTATCCTGTAGTTGAAATGTGTTGAGCCTTTCTGGTGGACTAAGCACAATCTATTTCCAGCCAATATGGAATGGAGAGTGCAAAAACATGTCCCAGTTATTCATGCTTTTGTCCATATCTAATTTATCAGCTTTTGAGGAGTAAAGATGTTCTGGTTAGCTGTATTGACTTTATCTCTTAAAGTGTAATATCCAAATTAGATCAGCAAGCTGACTGACTATGGTTCTCTAGCTCTTAACTGCACCATGGAAAGAGACTTTGACAGTGATATATCCAAAACTGCCTGGTTGACAGCCACTGCTAATTGATCAAGGAAACCTAGACTTTGAATGTTGTGCACAAAGGACAGTGCCAGTCTTCTGGCACTGTTTTTTTCCCAACAAACTAATAATGGCCTTTGTACTTGAGAATTACATGCAATGCTATAGGATATTTCTTATACTAAGGAAAAGTAAGACTTAAAATACTTTAACAGAGGAGCAGTGCTTTTCAGGAGATGAAGATTTAGAAGAGGGGTTTTAGGAGAGACAAAACAGTTACGTTACAAATTCACATCTTTAAGTTACATACCTCTCCCTTTTCTTTCACAGTACCTCAGGAAGTGGCTGCTGGTATCTGGAGGCTTAATGACAGCGCTGTGCTTTTTTATGTTAGGACCTGCTCCTGTACTGCACATTGAAAGGTACAGAACTGCCTCTTCTTGAACTTGTCCCCTTATGTGATGTTTTTGTGATAGCTATCATGACCGTAGTCATGTATGTCCACAAGTCTATAGTTAGCACCTCTGACCATGAAACAGGGTATTTTTTTAACTTGAGACTCTGAATGTAAAGCAGTGGAAGCATCTGAAAATTGAGATTTTACAGCTTTGTAAAATAGATCCTTTTCCCTTGCTTTTTGTTACTGTCTTTGCTCATATTAATGTGTGTGTGGTGAGAAGAATGCTGCTTTTTATTTTCCTTTCCTCCCAATTTTGTGGTATTTCCAGTGCAGCAAAACAAAGTTCTCTTTCTGTCTTATTTTTCCATTTTCTCTGTTTTGTCAGTGTATCTGAACGATGGGATTTATTTGCATGGCTGTGCAGCAGTTTTCATTTTTTCTTCTCTTTGTTTATATATTGCTGAGCAAAAGACCAGGTTATGGCTTTGTTTTCAGCTAGCTAAGTAGTGACAGTGTCTCTCTCACCTGAACACTGCATTGCCATAGCTCTCAAGTTAATTCACAGCAAAACACTCTGCTACATTTACAAAACAACTGTACGGTCCTTTTGTCCTAGGTTATATAGTCTGTTAAAGCTGATGATAGGCTTCCTGATTTGAGTGGGAGGTGCTGATCTCCTCTCTCTGGTGACCGGCGATAGGACACGAGGCAATGGAATGAAGCTGCATCAGGGGAAGTTCAGACTGGACATTAGGAAAAGATTCTTCACTGAGAGGATGGTCGGTCACTGGAACAGGTTACCCAGGGAAGTGGTCACGGCACCAAGCCTGTCAAGAGTTCAAGGAGTGTCTGGTTGACGTTCTCAGTCATATGGTTTAGTTTCAGGTAGTCCTGCGAGGAGCAGGGAGTTGATCCTTATCATGATCCTTATGGATCCCTTCCAACTTGAGATATTCTGTGATTCTGTAACGCGCAGTATTAGTCAACTCCTTCTTCCCAGACTTCTACTTTTTAAAAAAGATTAAATAGATTTGAAACTGAGCTGGTGAGAAAAGGAAACAAGTAAAATCTTCAACATTCTTTTCCTTAGTTAAGTCTATTTGGGTATAATGTATCAGGCTACAAATTGTACCTGCAAAATCCTTCACTTGTGCAACAAAGCAAGTCTGGAGCTTGGATATATGTATTGCTGAGTTAAGCTCATCTGTCCACCCATTTTTTATGTGCTTCTCTTAATGAACTGCATTTGATAAGGAAATATTTAACTTGAGCACAGGATTTTTAAATTCTCTTACGAAGTCTTTTTCTAAGCATAGAGCTGTATTTTCAAGTCTCAGTGTTCATTTAAAGTCGACTTCTTGGCTTCCAAAAAAACTAGTTTTCTAGTCAGTCATGGAGAGCGGATAAAAAAAGCAAATGGTGTCCTTATTTGAAAAGAGTCTTCAGCAGCTAACTTCTTTTAAATGCCTCTTTTTCAGTCAGCTGTGGATGTTCGTGCTAGTGCTGGTTCTGATTGGCTTTTCCCTTGGCATGAGTGCTATCCCAGTGTTTCCAGAGATTCTGCACTGTGCATAGTAAGTAACTCAGTCCAACACATCTTTCATGTTAGCAACAGTGAGAAACTGCAACTAATTTTCAGGAGTGAATATGAAGTGGGGTTTTGGTGTGGCTTTTCCCCCCCTTTTTGAGACAAAGGCAGTGAGTAACTCTTAAGTGCTTCCACTGCTCTTGTCTTAGTTTTTTCTGACCAAGCACCCCAGTCATTATACTCCAAATATAATTTTGTAAATGTATATCTCAGTACTATGAACACACTGAAGTCCATCAGGGTCTTATGGTATGAGGCGACCTGTGTGTAGTTTCATATAGACAGGATTTATTTCAGCTTCTGAGGACGATTAATAGCAAGCAGTTTTCACTGGATTTTCCGTCTGCGTTGGTACTAACATTTGCACCTGCAGGAGTCATACTTGCGCACAGTACAAGGTCTGTGATATGGCTTGGCAGTAGTGACTAGAAGGGTCTTGATTTACTCTTATTAGTATGTTCCTCTTGGAACAAGGTCTCTCCTTCTTAAAAACCACCTGTCAGTGTTTTACACTTGCCCTATGAAACACGGGGAACGAGCGATGGTGTAGTGTAAGGAATCTCACTTGGAAGACATCAGAGATAAGAAGTAGCACTGCAATCCTCCAGAGAGGCAGCAAAGAAGAAAGTACTGGGTAAACAGACATGATTCCAATGTATGCTTTTGCTTGTTAACTATTTATGTTGTGTGTAAATTAAAAGGAGGAAAAAAACTTTATAGGGGAAGGCTATAGAGAGAGACACAATAACGTATTGTACTACTCTGACTGGTCTGTCTTTCTGCAGTGAGAATGGATTTGAAGAAGGTCTGAGTCTGCTGGGACTGGTGTCTGGGCTCTTCAGTGCCATGTGGTCCCTTGGGTGGGTATAGTCACCTTTTTGTAAGCTATGAGTGTTCGGTTGTTCTATGCTATTGCCACATGAAAGCCTGCTGCATTACAAGCAGAAGTCTTGCATTGCAGTCATTGTGTTGACCTTGATTCAAAAGGGTCTTGCTAAACAGGTGCCTGATGGACATGTTAAAACAAAGCTTTTTACCCAGCAAAGGGAATGGACTCTGAACTTGTCTTCCTTGAAATGTATTGCCCTGCATAGTAAAAAGCTGCAGGGCTTAAGTGGATGTTAACTTGCACTTCCGTGTAGTCATTGTTGTTGTCAGTGAAATATGTAATGCTCAACACAGAGAGGTGGACCCTAATTTTTTACAAAGCTAAGTCCTCCCACATGGAGCAAGCTAGAAGGGATTTGCTCCTGACTAATTCTGTTCTCCCTTTTTCATTTTCCACATTTCCTCCTTTTGTCTGGGACAGCTTAGGGTGGAATCTTTTCTTTCAGCCACAGCTATTATTTAAGGTCTGTGTTTGCGTAGCTTAGCAGAGTGTGTCTTGTGTTAATTACCCAGTGGTCGTCACAGAAATGAGTGAAGGGCGCTACTGGCTGAGTTGTCACTCAGTGGGAAGTGATAGTCTCCCCCTATTGACAGCCACTTCCAGGATTTTTTTCTATCTGTCCTTGTAGTCATCTGTGGCTGCAGGTGGGCTCCAGTGGTGCAAATCTGCACCATTTTTTCCAAGCTAGCTGAAGTTCTAGCTGTCCTGTTTGTTTGGTGTAGGTTTCAGTACAGATATAGTTAGTATAAAGTTACCAAACCCCACTTTTATGCTGTTATCAAACCTGATTTTATTATGTGACTTGCTTCCAGGAAGTCTCTCTGGTTTTACTCAGTTTTGTCCCTTTCTGTAGCAAGAGACTGTGTCATGTAAGACCTTTCATAAAGTGACAGCAGCTGCATAACCTTTTATGGCATTCTTCGGCATGAAGGTGCAGGGCAGTTACATACAGCTCAACCTCGCAATGACTGCATCTGTCACAATATGCCTCCCCACCTGCCTATATTCATCAGTCTTTTGTCTTGAGGTTTGGAAGATTTGCATTTTGAGGGATGAGAGTTTAAACTTCTTTTATGATAGAATTGATGGGTGTAGATACCATGTTAGAACACGGTCCTTAATGGGGCCTCTCAGCCATTCCAGATACAAAAAAGAGTGTGTTCGGCTTTCTGATGTGGAACCTATTTCCAGCTGAGGAGGTAACTAGAAAGGTATATTGGGACCATGGCAAACAAAGAATTAATACTTACTGTGGATTATGAGAAAGTGAGGTCCGTGGAAGACAATCTCTTTGTTGACAAAGGAGAGAGACTGTGGAGGGAGACCACAAAACACAATAAAAAAGTTCTCTGACAATATGCTATGTTATCTTTTTTTGTTTGGGATGCCAATACCTCATTTTGATTTCTTGCAGGGCATTTGCAGGTCCCACTCTGGGAGGATTTCTATATGAAAAGCTGGGTTTTGAATGGGCCTCAGCCATCCAAGGAGGATGGGCACTGTTAAGTGTAAGTAATTACACGTTTTTTGCTTTTTATATCTGTTGCAATTGTGAGCTATTGCATAAGGTTGTTGTTATTATTATATATATATTATTATATAATTGTAACTGACTCTTTCCTCAAAGGGTCTCGCAATTGGAATATTCTATATCACTGAAGCAACAAGGAGAAGGTATGCTGAGATATTTATTCTTTATTTTACTTGCAGCCATGTAAACCAAACCTTTGAAAGCTGTGCTTCAATTTTTTCCTCACTACCAACCTAATAATGAATGACAGGATGAGCAGTAAAAACATTGCTTAAATATTTTGTCTGTATGCATTCCTAAATCCCTACTGACCTAAACAGAGACCTAAAGCGGGCAACGCCTGTTCTATACAAGCAACAGGACCGTGGCATTAATGAGGAAACCCTACTGATGGTTACTCCAGGGGGTGTCTGTGAGCTGGAATTGGCTAGGTGGTCACATCCAGAGAGTAGTGGTCAACGGCTCAATGTTCAGATGAAGATCAGTGACGAGTGGTATCCCTCAGGGGTTGATATTGGGACCAGTGCTGTTTTAATATCTTCACCAACGACATGGAGAATAGGATTGAGTGCACCCTCAGCAAAGTTGCAGACGACACCAAGCTGAGTGGTGCGGTTGACACACCTAAAGGATGGCATGCCATCCAGAGGGACCTGGACAACCTTGAGAAGTGGGCCTATATGAACCTTATGAGGTTCAACAGGGGCAAGTGCAAGGTCCTGCACCTGGGTCAGGGCAACCCCCAGTATCAATATGGGCTGGGGGATGAAGGGATTGAGAGCAGCCCTGCAGAGAAGGACTTGGGGGAACTGGCAGATGAAAAGCTGGACATAAGCCAACAATGTGTGCTCGCAGCTCAGAAAGCCAACCGTATCCTGGGCTGCATCAAAAGAAGCACGGCCAGCAGGTTGAGGGAGGTGATTCTGCCCCTCTGCTCCGCTCTGGTGAGACCCTGCCTGGAGTGCTGCATCCAGCTCTGGAACCCTCAGCACAGGAGGGACATGGACCTGTTGGAGAGGGTCCAGAGGAGGCCACAAAAATGATCAGAGGGATGTGGAACACCTCTCCTACGAGGACAGGCTGAGAGAGTTGGGGTTGCTTAGCCTGGAGAAGAGAAGGCTCTGGGTAGACCTTATTGCGGCCTTTCAGTACTTAAAGGGGGCTTATAAGAAAGATGGGGATGGGATTTTTTAATAGGGCCTGTAGCGACTAGGACAAGGGGTGATGGTTTTAAATTAAAAGAGGGTAGATTTAGACTGGAATGAGGGTGGTGAAACACTGGAAGAGGTTTCCCAGAGAGGTGGTAGATGCCCCATCCCTAGAAACGTTCAAGGTCAGGTTGGACGGGGCTCTGAGCAACCTGATCTAGTTAAAGATGTCTCTGCTCACTGCAAGATGGTTGGACTAGATGACCTCTAAAGGTCTCTTCCAACCTGAACCATTCTGTGAAATAAGTGTGAAAGCAATAGTACGTGGTTCTGTGCAATAGGGGGGAACCAAATCCAGTGATCCATGTAGCTCTTTCCACATCATGTGTGGCTTTTTTGCTATAATGTTGGTATTGCATAGAAGTTTCTAGAGAATATTAAACCTGTTTCTTCCGTCCTGTTCTTTTCCATGTGCAAACAGTTCCAGTTCTAGCCTGCAAAATTCTCCTGGTAATAATGAAGAAAGAACTCATCTGATGGGCAGTGAAACATAGCCAGACATACTTTCAATTCTCTGTTTACTATTGTGGTTTAACCCAGTGTTGAGATGAGTGGACTTAAGTGTTTCATTATTCTGAAGCTGCGATACATGATCCCTTAGTGAATAACCAGTTGTGGTTTAGTTGTAGCTGCATTACTGTTTTGAAACACTGACTGCCTTTCTTTTGGAAGTCCTCATATGGATTGGCTGAAGTGATGAGTAACCCTCAGATGTCAGCCTGTTTGTGTTCCATATACAGTGCACCACTGTATGTGAAGAGGGGTGCTTTCAAATGTCTGCTTTCTATACTTGAGTTTGCTGTGCATTATTCTTGGGTAAAGCTACTATTTTGCTACCATGATTTTCTGTATTTTTTTAAAGAAAGTTCATTATCTTGTAATACTTTAACTGATAACATAAAATGTTGAAACAGAATTTTAAATGACAAAGCATTAAGCACAATATTGTTTTCAATAAAGCAACTTCTTTTTCCTAAGTTTTGTGAATTTTCTTAGCAACAAGAGTCTAAAAGACTTTGTCTACCAGCACTTGTATTATCTTGAAAGTGCCTGAAAATGGGAGGCAAAGGTAATGAGGAGAAGACTTAGCAGAGAAGACTAACTGATCTTCAGTCCTGGAGGAGACTTGGCATCGTGTGTGTGTGTGTGTACACATACATGCACAGACATATGTATGTTTGTCTTCCATATGAAGACATGTGTGAGATCTATTTTACTGATAAATGCCAGCTGGAATGTTTGTACTAATTGCCTCTGCAACAGTAAACCTATCAAAAGTCTAGGGCTACTATTTTCCAACGATGGGGGAAAAAAACAAAATCTCCTCACCTCCTCCAGGTGCTCAGCAAAAAAACTCAAGGGGAACTGAGACAAGGGCACGCCTGGCAAACTGACTCTAGACTTCTTGACCTTGGTTGTGGCAGAAGTCTTTCAATTTGTCTTTGAGCCCAGAACTGAGTCCTAGAAGGGGTTTTCTGTGGTACCCATTTTTCCATAAATAAGAAATAGTCCTAGCAATTTCCCCTCAGTTTCTCTTGTGAGTAGCTACTGGAATTTACATGAGAAATACTTCTTTCTCTGCCAGAGCCCTTTTTGAGGCACGAGAAAGAGGAACTGCTCTGGTAGCCAGCTGAACTGTGAAGCATCAGGGTACCAAAGGGCAGGCTTCCCCTGGGAACATCCTGGTAATAGCTCCCTTTCCTTTTGTATCATGTGTTAGACTTTACTGAAACCGGAATGTACACCTCAACCTATTATGAAGTGCTGACCCTGCCAGTGCCAATGGTGGGGCAGGTGAGGAGGAGCTGAGAGGACTAGAGGTGGGCGCAAGGTGCGCAAGGTGCAGATCTGTAGGCATGAGACTTAATTAGCTGTCTTTGTGGAATGACTTCTTCACTTACCTGACTTGTGCTGTTAGGACTTGAAGTGGCTGGGAGTACCAGAAAGAGCACAAGTGTCACTGAAATTAATGAGCTGTCCTGCAATGCATGAACTTCACCAGACTTCCAGTAGAAACTAGAGAGGCTTCACTAACCGCTCTAGCTTTCTAGCAACACATCTTCTCCGCTCTTCGTTCTTTCACGTACGCAATGGAGGTGAAAGAAACTTGAAGAGTAATCCTGGTTTCCAGGTTTGTTGTTCAAATCAACTCACAAGCATGTTCTCCTGCCATGATTATCCAGGGATCCTTGGAGCCGTGGTTAAAGCAGAGCAGTGGCGTCTCTTATGCAAAACTCAGCAACCCCCTGGTTAGTGCTGCACCTGTCTCATGCGGTGTCAGGTTTAAATAGCCTTCTGCTGTTACCAATTCAGCTCTACAGTCTGTGAAGCTGTGATAAGTGAGGACTGCATGAGGTATAGCCAAGCTACGCTTGGCTAGATCCAAGCAGCCCTGAGCTGGGGTGGCACAGGTAGTGCCCGTGCAGCAGCACTGAGCTCGGGACTGGCCGCCTGCCTCCTGCAGCCCTGCCTGCACCCCGTGCCCTCGAGTTTGGCCAGGAATGTGACCGTGCTGGTCTTTGCTGAGATTTCCAAAATCCAGCTTGTTCTCCTGCTGTGCCCCAGGCTTGCCGTGAGCTGTGTTACCTCGGCAATGACACACCCGAATCATTCCCAGATCTGTCAAGAAAGTTGTTTCTTCAGCTGCAGCACAGTGGTGACTTCTCTGTCGGTGGAGAAAGGCAGAATTGCTCAATGCTGGCAGCTCTCTTGCCTTTGATGTTGTGAGACTTTCCGGGCAGGGTGATTGCACTTCCTGGTGTCGGCTTTCTGCCACTCCGGGGAATTCCCAGGTTTTGTGCAAGATTTTCCCTTTTAAAGCCCCCTGGCTTTGCTTGCCCTGTCCTCCTCTTGGGCGCCTTCCAGACTCCAGACATGGGGCTTCCTAAAGCTTGTGCCTCTTTTGGTGCTGTCTGCTGTGGAGGCCTGTGCCCTGGACGGCTACGTTGCAGCCGTCTACAAGCACAACGTGGTCCTGTCAGAGGATGCTGAAGTGCCAGTTTCTCCTGAGGAGGCCTTGGTGCTGATGGACAAAAATACAGCAATTTTGGAAATGGCCATCAAAGAAACAGCCAGACAGGTATTATGACAGAGTTAGAGACATTCATTTTGATAAACACTGACCGTTTATTCTTTTTCTTCATGGTGTTTTTTTGGTTTTGTATGTTGGTACCAGGGTGCCCATATCATTGTGACTCCTGAAGATGGCATTTACAGCTGGATCTTCACAAGGGAAACAATATACCCTTATCGTGAGGATATCCCAGACCCAAAGGTGGACTGAATTCTATGTACTGATCCTGGAAAGTATTGTCCCTGCTGTGCATGGGGGAATGGTCTGGTGGGAAAGATGGCTGCCTTTAGGAGTGGTTGCTGATAGTCTTAAATGTCTTGGAACAGCTGATGTGAAATGAAGGCAGGTTAGACATCATGTAGTTGCCATAAATAGCTTCAGACAACTTCCTTCATCATTTTTCTCTGTCATTTTTTTCTCACTGTAATTCTTTTGATTTTAGTTAGTATACTCATAAAGGCTGAGATTTATTTAAAAGAAAAACAAAAACTTACAGAATCTACATTTCAGTAATGTATTCCATACATGTTGTAGAAAATGTTTAAGATGCAGGATTATTAGGAATATTTGTGAATAAAATAACAGCTACTACTCAAAGGATATACTCTACAATTTCAAATTTATATTTTTGAATCATGACATGGTAGCCTTTTCATTCTGTTATGTTCCTTAATAAATTGCACCACTTTTTGAGGCTGCAATATTTGGTGAAAGATAATGAAATGCACCATAGAAGAAACAAATTGTAAGCTACCTCAGCACAGCAGCTGAATCAAGAGCTCAAGCAGAAAGCTGAGATTAGCCCATGTGTCAGTGTAACATCAACGCTGTACCACACGCTGGCAGCAGAAGAGAGACTCGAAAGTGCAAAGATTTGTTTTCACTGTGAGAAAACCCCTGTGTTCCTCACTTATCTAACGTGAGGTGAAGCTGGAGTTTCAGCATGCTAAGTTTCGAAGCACAGAACCGCTGCCTTCTGTTGAATAACAGAAAACGACAGTCTCGTGTTAGAAATTACTAACTTAAACCTTTCATTCTTGTGATCTGTAGTCTTAGTGTTGGCATTTTTATGGATTGACTTTGATGTTTTATTACCTTTCTTCCTTCCCTGCTGTTTAGGTTTGAACCCTCACCAGTGCTGGAAAGACTGAGCTGTCTGTGAGGAATAACTCCATCTATGTGGTTGTGAATACGGGAGACAAGAAGCCCTGTAATTCCAGTGATCTAAGGTGCCCGAGTAATGGTCACTATCAGTACAATACCAATGTTGTCTTTGACTCAGAAGGGAAACTGGTGGCTCGTTATCACAAGGTAAGAGGATTTTACGAAGTTCAGGAAGTGCATGATCCTCAGGTGATTAAAGATACGAAACAGAAGCTGCTTCCGAGGCTTAAGTGTATTCATACACAGAGACATTATAGAGCAGGTGTCAGAGGGCAGGTGAAAGCCACTCTCCTAAGATACCTTCATTCCTGCTATTCTGAATTTAATAGCAAGTAATTAAAAGAAATTAACTAAAACTCAGTAAGCCTCTATTTTTACTGCTTCTCAATAAGAAGTGACACATCAGATATTCAAACATTAATGTCCTAAACTCTTGCTAACTAAATACAAATCCCCTTCACTGGTATAAATCAGAACCACAGATACTTGTGCTTGACTCCTCTTGCAGTGGCAGGAATTCTCCTTTTTGAATTAAGATATAGCCTGTTCACAAAACATTCTCCATTACTTGTCTTTAAGTGAATAAGCATTATATTCAATATTAGTGTGATTTAAGTGGTTTGATTTCTTTTCTAATATTTTTTTTCTCTATCCCTTCCTTTCCATGAACAGTACAACCTTTTTGTGACAGAAAAACAGTTTAATTACCCCAAGGATCCAGAATTTGTTACTTTCAATACATCCTTTGGCTACTTAGGCATTTTCACTTGTGCAGACATACTCTATCATGACCCAGCTGTGGTCTTGGCAAGAAGACTTCAGGTTGACGCCATTCTGTTCCCAACCGCTTGGGGTAACACTCTCCCACTGTTGTCAGCAGTCCAGTTTCACTCAGCATGGGCTATGGGAATGGGCGCCAACTTTCTTTCAGCAAATACGCACAACTCCACTTTAGATATGACAGGTAATGTCATTTTGCTCTAATTGAGCTTGTTCCCATGGGCAACATTTATATCAGTGTAGGGCAGTTGACCTGAGCAGAAATTCCCATCAGCTTTAGACAAGCATACATGTGTCAACAGGATTAGGACAAGAGAACAAGTACAGATAAAAAGGAAATCAAAATGTGAGATTTAAGAACTCAGAAATGCTTAAGTTGACTAGAACACCTTTAGTTATTTGTTAAATGGTCAGTCCTGAGAGTTTATGCATGTGATTCTACATCTTCTGACCCTGGTGTTTATCGATGTTTTGGTCATGTGAAGGCCCAAACTATTTTTTCTCCACTAGGTGGAAGCCTAACTCTGAGAAATGTTCTTGAGAGTCCTGCAAACGTTACTTCTGGGCTGGAGACCTTGTGTCAAGTTTTATTTGCAGGCTCTGTTTTCATTGTGTATTTTTCCCGAGCAGATGCTAGAAATCAAGCACAAGTTTTGTGGGCATGTGCTTGCAGAAGTGAGAGAAAACTTACTGGTGTTGCTAAAATGTAGCCTTAAACTTTGCCTTCCAAATAAAAGCAGATAGGGGCCATTCCTCTGGTTCTCAGTCATTGATGACCCTATCTCATACAACAGACAGAGTAGGTTTCACTCTGGGCTTTAAAGATTTATGTATTTATGTAAAGAGTTTGCATAAAGATGTGACTTTTGGTAATATCTTTTTCTTACAGAATTTTTTTTTACTTGACAGCGTTACCTTTCATTTTAATCAAAAATACTGATTTCTGATGCAGCTAAACTCGATGAGGAATGTATAGGTTCAGCCACTTAATTCATCTATAATGGCATATAATTAGCATACTAATCTTGTCACTTACAACACATGAAACATCAGAGTTTGGTCTACTTTCCACTGGTTGCAAAAAGCATTAGGTTAGGATTGTAGTTTGTGAAGGCTTAATTTAGTTTCAAAACAATCTGGTAAACATTAGAATAAAATTTGGTACATGTTTAATTAGTGAAGACTGCTTACTTGTACCATACACTTGCTTTCAGATTGAAAGCTAAGCTTTCTGGGGTTATGTGTTTGCAGGGAGTGGTATTTATGCCCCAGATGGTCCGAAAGCATATTATTATAGTACAGAAGTGGAAAATGGTCACCTTTTGGTGACAGAACTGTGTTCACGCCCACATCTCTCTCCTGACTATCTTGCTGCTGTTAACTGGAAATTGTATGCCAGCAGTATTGAACATAGTATATGCCAGCTTCCATCAAATGATCACTATTTCAGTGGGGTCGTTTACCATGATCTCTTCTCCTTCACAGAGCTCGGTGAACCCAAGGGAAATGGTGCCATTTGCCAGCAGGACCTCTGTTGCCATCTGAGTTACAAGATGGCAGAGAAGCAGAAAGATGACGTTTATGTTCTCGGTGCCTTTGATGGGCTACACATTGTTGAAGGAGATTATTATTTGCAAGTAAAGGTTTCCTGTTCTTATTTGGACAGTGGGAAGGCTGCAGTACTCGCTTTGCAGCCCATTTGCATTTGTCTCATTTTTGACTGAGGGGTTTTAAGAGGAGGCATTTTTTAGGCCCCTCTGAAAACATTTGTTTTCTTCGTGATGCATTTGACTTCATTAGGGCTGTTGATCCTGCTTTTCTGTCTATGTTATAAATGATGAAAGTGAAGACCCTGAGCTGACCCCATGCTGTAACACTTCAAGGAGGTTTCCATATATGTGTACAAAAGGGAGAGAAGATAGCAGAGTTCTCCCTGTCTTCATAGAGATGCTCTTGTCACGACAGAGGGCTCTTTTCTACTCAGTGGATTGTGCCATCATGCTGATGGGATTCTCTAATATGCAGTTATCTCACAAAATTTATAAAGTGAGTATGGATATAGCCCTTGTATTCACATGGCTTGTCAGTGTATTGGTCCTTTTAAATTTCACTTTTAGGCTTTTTTTAATGTGCTATATCTTCATATCTTTTCTCTATATCTTTAGAGTATTCCCACTAGAGTAGACAAATAAGTATGCCTTCAGTTTTTTAGGAAACTCAGGCAGAGCTGAAGTAACTTACCTAGGTCATAAACTATTCCACATCTATGACTAAATGCATATGCATTATGCATGAATGTACACGTAACTTATAAACACACGTGTGTACACACAGTCACAGTGCTTTGCTGCAGTGCTGGCAAAGAACTGTCTTTTTACAAAGTTTCAAGTGCCAGAGCACTCATGGATCCTCTTGCCTAAATAAATGAGTAGATGTATTGGATAATTTCTTCATCATGGCAGCTTTTCTTACAATCAAATCCAGCTCTTGATTGTTGAAAGCTTAGCGGTATTTCGCCTTTCGGTACCCTCCTCCCCACAGATATGCACACTGCTCAGGTGCAAGAGCACAGACCTGGACATGTGCGGGCAGCCGGTGGAGACTGCAGAGACCAAGTCTGAGATGTTCTCTCTCAGTGGTATGTTTGGCACTAACTACGTCTTTCCAGAAGTCTTGTACAGTGGGGTGCAGCTGGCCCCCGGGGAGTTCGAGGTAATGGGACACTCTTGTGAGTTGTCAGACTTGTAACACAAATGGTCAAAAAGCCACTACAAGACACCGGAGCAACTTGGGAGTTATCAGTGTCTTCTATTTCAGTAACTGGCTTGAGTTCAAGGCAGCTTTATTTCTGCCTGATTTCCCAGGCTGCATTCATACAGCAGGTCCATTTCCCCGATTCCCTTCTTCCCCAAATCTCCTAGAACAACATCTTGCTCAAGACAGAAGTGGTATAGTTTTTCTCAGACTTTGTGGTATCTCCAAGTGAGTAAGAGACTCAGACATGCTTTGCTTTCTCTTTTTTCAAGACATCTTTCAACTAGGTCAACATTAATGAACATATTATTTTGTGTTTGTCATACAATACTACTGCTTTGCTGATGTTCCTGTTTATTTTACTTTTCCATAACTAGGTGCTAAATGATGGACACCTGATAAGTCAGACTAGTACGTTGAAGCCAGTTTTGAGTATAACACTTTTTGGGAGGTGGTATGAAAAGGACCCTCCACACACAGAGCAAGCTTCACCGTGATTTCACTGCAGACCCTTTAAGATCTCATCTGCTTTTTTGTGTAATGCTAATTAATACTAATTAATCATAATGTTAATTAGTGTTAATACCCATTATTTTAATGTCATTCTATTTCTCAATTTGCCTTATCTAACAGCATAGTCATTGTACGTTGATTTGTTGACTTGATTTTGCAGCAAAAATAATTTACTCTGCTGGGCAGTTCTTTATGTGTTTTTGTATGATAGCTTTTGATTTTCGTAGGCTTGACGTTGATCTCACTGGGGACAATAGAAAATAAATTCCTCTGACTTCAGTGGTGTAGGATTCAGGCACACAGCAGTGGGTTGTGGCCAATAACAACTGATCTTTAATTCTTTGAAATTTTTGGTGGGGTATTAGAAGTCATTTCCACAACACTGTTCCGCCCCATCTCTGAGCACACACTTTTCTAAACCAGAGATAGACAGAACCTTTGAAGGCCAATGGTTGAAATTTTAAGTTACCATTTACTTTGAAAACAAGACTGCAAACACCATTGCTTCAAAAACAGGTATTCAGCTGAGTACACAGTGTAGTATGTTGTTATGCCATGCCCTAACTTAGAGTTGGAGGAGTCTACTTGAATCTTTCTGGCCACAGTTTTGTGGAAAAATTCCTTTCCACAAAACTATTGATAACTGTGTCACTTTTTCAGGCAGTCAGGTGTCCATACCAAAAATCCTCAAAATGAGGAATTTTGCAGGTGCACATCTGTCTTCCTGTGAAATGGTTACTCATGCTGGTGTGAGGGAGAGTCAGGACTGTGCAGGCAGGTGTTGGGAAAGGCTGGTGAACAGCTTGAATAGATTGAATGCATGTGTGCAGGTGCAGGATCTGCAGACAGTACCTTCAAGTGGACTGGATTACTTTGGGTGGCGTGACTAAAATTTCTATGTAGTGTTAATTCTGTTGTTTGTTCTGCGGGTTTGTTTTGAAGTAAAAACACTGTTCACATTTAATCTGACCAACATAATGAAAAACAGACTTGCAGGACGTAAAATACATTGTTTTTGAACAAAGTGAGTGTTGTAAAAACAAGATTTTTCGTCTCCAGATATATTAAATTGTAACCCTCTACAATTCATATAACAGAAGTAATGGAAAACAGTCGTTTGTGGAGAAAAAGTGCTGTATCTCTACATTTATATCTGCACCCTGGGACATGATGTCCTGTACAGCTGAGCAACGTGACTGTTGCTAAAAATGATTGGCTTCTGATTTCCCCACCTCTGCCCACGTGCCCTGACTGCTTTGCAGTGATTGCATGACGGCAGGCGTAACCCTTCGCGGAAGCTTCTCCACAGCAAGTTTAACCCATTGAATAAGGCGTAGCCTTCCACGTCTCCTCTCTTAGCACAAAGCAAAGGAGCAGGACCACAATCTGAAGATGGACTGCCTCTACAGCTAAGCTGATTTAGCATCAAATCGCACCCTGTTTCACAGAAGTAAGTCAGTCCTCAGATAACCGCTGTGCAGAGACGGAGGGGAGTGCAGTAGAGGAGTGAGGAGCGTGGACTGGGAAGATGGAGTTGTGGAAAGTAGAGGGAGCTCTAGGATAAATTTCTTCTTCCGTTTCCCGCAGCCACGTATAGCCTGGACGGCTGTAGTTTCGTTAAGTTTAATTCGGTGTGTGTGTTTGTTTAACCGCAGCTAGTCCCTTGCTCCTGGGTGAGCGCCCAGCCCTGCGGGCGGTAGCGGGTGGTGCCTGCAGGGGCAGAGGCAGGCAGGGATGCCTCCGTCCCACCGTGCTACAGACCCCCCCCGGCCGGGCAGGGGCACTTGAACTTCGCGGGGCAGCGCCCGGCCCCGGCACTTGTCGCTTTTTCTGCTCTGCCCTGCCAGGGCAGTCACCTTTCGAGGCCGGCTGTTGTCCTAGCTGTTGCTAAGCAAGGGAGCGTTTACTGCTTCCTCCTGCAGACTTACGTCTGACTGTGGTTAATGTGACTCAATGCATATTTCATTTGGTAAGAAAAACAGGGGAGGAAAAAAGGTTTCCAAGCTACATTACTTCAATTGTCACCAAAATCTCTATTGCAGCCTTTTAAAGGCTCGTATTTAAGGCTCCTGAGTGAGCATGCTGTATCTAGCAATGCAGGTAGAGAAGTACTCAGAGGTGAACATTACCAGATGCAAACCAAAGTTCCAAACGGTTGAAACCCTCGGTCAGCACTACTCTTGCAGGGAACTCTCTGGTACTTGCATTCACCTACATTTCTGTTTTTTCTGTGACAGCTCTACCATGACAGTCTGCTGTAGCTGAAGGCAGGCAGCCTGTTCTGCTTCCCATTGTTTAGAAAACCTTTTCCAAGTGAGAATACTGCAACTACTAGAAGGTCAAAAAATGGAAAATGTCATAGCAAAAAATGCATTTGGACTGAACTGAAGCAAAAGATTAAAAATGAAGGCCTCTCAATACACAGCATGTTCCTGGGGACAGGAAAGACAAACAGAGGAGCAGGCATGCCACTGTGCCTGGTGAACTAGCCTGCCCTTCTGCTTCAGGCAAGTGGCAGCCAGGCAATGAGGTACTAGATTAATGGCCTGGTTGGTGGCTTACCTGCCTGATTTCAGAGGAAAACATTCCCTCCAGATGCAAATTTTCTGGTGGAAGGCTGTTGGAAAGTGATGTACAGCTAAGCATAAGTGACTGGGAGAGCCACTGGGATAAATGCAAGGGACAGTTCTGTCACTGGCACGTTAAGGGTATTACATCTAAGCACAGTGGGATGCTCTGTAATGACTTTGGTCTAAAGAAACTCTGGGAAGCAAGCTGCACATTAGAATCATAGAATGCCCTGAGTTGAAAGGGACCTGCAAGGATCGTCGAGTCCAACTCCTGTCTCTTCATAGGACAACCCCAAAATTCACACCATGTGTCTGAGTGATTTGGTTAAATGCTTCATGAATATTGTCAGGCTTGGTGCTGTGGCACATATCACACAAAACAGAATATGAAGACACTGGAATAAAGCAAACAGTTTTTACAACCCTCAGTTTTGCCACTCAAACTTCACAGAAAACTAGCTCCAGGGGGACACATCCACCTTTCACGTGGGTATCAGAGTTGAGCCAACATACGTAGCAAAAGTCTATTGCAATCAATGACAGAAAAAGTATAACAACAAAAACTGGACCGTTCTTCCTAGCCATGTGTTTAACAACTTATTTTTCTATTAGCACAATTACTCTTGGCATTGCCCAGCTTTTTAGCCTTGTGGAATTGCAACATCCTTACTGTCTACTGTTATACTTTCCCGTACATCACCAGCCTGAGTCCAAAGTTACACTTCAACAGAGCAGCACTTCCTCCCTCCTTGAAAGTTAAACTTTGTCCCTGTTTTCTTTTCTATATGTGTGCCTTTTGCACCATTTGCCCGTGACGCAGAGTATTCTAGGAGCTGTGAGTCACCAGCCATGCTGCCTTCCCGGCCTCTCCTGCACGCTGCGGTATTTGCACTCACAGTCCTTCAGGCTCTTGCCTCTGACACCTTCATTGCAGCCGTCTATGAGCATGCGGTCATCCTGCCAGATGACACTGACAAGCCCGTTTCTCCCGACGATGCTTTGGCCCTGATGAACAAAAACATGGATGTCCTGGAAGGGGCCATCAAGGAAGCCGCCCAGCAGGTACTAGGTGTATTGGGAGTGTTGTTAATTAGTGTTTTCTGCTCCTGCTGACCCTCGTGGTTGTCTGTTGATGGGTGAATTCCTAACGGAACCTGTTGTGTCAGGGCGCCCACATCATTGTGACTCCTGAAGACGGCATTTACGGCTGGCGTTTCACAAGAGAAACCATCTACCCCTACCTGGAGGATATCCCTGATCCAGCAGTGAACTGGATTCCCTGCACCGACCGCACAAGGTGATTTCTCCTGCAGTGATGTATGTGGTTTCAAAATAGTGTCTCGTGGAGTCATGAGCTGCTCCCAGTAAATGCCTAAGAACTGCTAATGCTTTTGACATGAGGTTAAGTTTCAGTTAAAGTCCCACCAGGGGGGAGTGAGCGAGCGGCTGTGTGGTGTGTGGTTGCTGACTGGGGTTAAACCATGACAGTAAGTTACATGATAAAATATATAGCACGTCCATGACTAATTGACTAGGGAACCCTGTTAAAAAAAATGGTTTTTGAAGTAGACACTTTACAGAGAAATTCAAACAAAATACAGAATTTGGGTTGCTAAATGTAGAGGAAACCTTTTTTTTTCTGCATTTGGAAAAACTTTGTTGCCAGAATATGCTGCTTCTCATTCTGCTTTCAGTATTTGCACACTATTTTGAATAGAACTGATTGGAAATTCTTAACACTAGTTTTTATTTTCTTTGTTGGTTTGTTTGTTTTTTTACAAATGCTGTATGTTTATATGTATAAAATATAGCACGCATAAAAGCACACATACAATTTTGTGGACAGTCAGGAAATAGTTTCTGAGCAGCTAATAACAGAATTGATGAGTTCAGTAGTCAAAATCCAAATCTCTGAGTGCTACAAACCCAGAAAGCTTTAATCTTAGTTTTTCACAGTTAAGATGAGATACAGTCCAAATTGCTACAGTCTCTGTGCTGTAGGACATGATCTGTCATTCTGATGTCATGTTGCAGCAGGGACATGATAACCTATAGCTGAGGACTGGACTTCAGATCCACACAGCATGAAATAAATGCTCAGTCATGGAACTACAGCTGTGGTCTCCCTTCTTTGCCGCGGCTTTCTGCACCTGCTCGATAATGAGGTGCTAGGACCATAATATTACATTTGTGAGGATGTAATTCCTCAATGGTCCTGAGAAGAAGATTCACAATGGGGAGAAATGCAGAATGTGCAACTTTTTAGTGAGACATAAGTAGCTAAAATATACAGAGTCTTTCAGTGAATGTGGGGTGTGGTGTGGCAGTGTGCCTAAGCAGGTCTTTAATCCAGTTCTTTGCACAGTTAGTTTTTCTGAAGGTGATCTGTGTGTCTCTTCACTGTCCTAAATCAGGTTTTTCATTAGTGACTTGTGGGAATATAATGCCTGCCATTGCAGTCTGGCATGCCCTATTCCTCGGTGCTATATATGTATCTTGTATGATGGTCCTCCTGCATGGCCCATGCACACCTTGCAAAGCCATATGCATTGCCACTTTACAGAGGGAGATGTCTGTTTTCTTTCTGGACTGGTGTGGGTGCTTCAGAGGTGCTGCCAGTTTATGGCACATGGCCTGTCACATCTTGAAAAGAATATCCCACTGCTGTTCATGCCATGGCTAGAGGACTGTGTCCTCCTGTCCCTAGGAGACGAATTGCCTTGACTGCATCAGATGCACTATCCATGATTTAACTCTGCTTGATGTGTCAAGGGCCCAGAGCTATGGTCCTCAGGTGCTGCTGTGCCAGATGCTAAGGTATTCTCCTGTGTGACACCAAGTTAGTCTCTTCCTCTGCCCAGCAATTCCTCTCCGGCCCTTTCCCAACCCTAGGATTATCTGCTTGCTGCAGAGCACGTTCTGGGTGCCGAGGGGTGCTTGGCAGGCAGCCCAAGGGTGGCATGTCCCTCTGGACGCCAATGGGAAGGTTTCAGGACCTGCCCCAAGGTGCGGAAAGCAACCTGAGGGAGTGCTGCAGCCACCCCGTGTATCTGCATGCCCTGCCATGACTGCAGGATCGGAGGTGCTGCTGGCATGACCTCAGCACTTCAGTGAGGGACACCACTGACAGCACAGATTTTGTTAGTCTTTTTTTCTAAAATGCATTAGATTTGCTCCAGCACCAGTGCAGGAACGACTCAGCTGCATGGCTAGGAATAACTCCATCTATGTGGTTGCAAACATCGGGGACAAGAAGCCGTGTAACTCCAGTGATCCCAGCTGCCCCAGCGATGGTCGCTACCAGTACAACACCGATGTCGTCTTTGACTCAGAGGGGAAACTGGTGGCTCGTTACCACAAGGTAAAGTGGTCTTGGAATGTCAGGAGCTATTTTTCCACTACTTCCAAAATGTCTCCATTTGGCAAGAGAATTAAATGCCAGTCGTTGTCCCATGGCAGATTTTTGCTCCTGTTTATAATTTAAAAGAACCTCTTTCTTGCTGTGCAGTGTTGACTCCAAATTTGCATTTGCTGTTACATTTCTCAAAACAGACTAGAATGAAAAATGATTGTGCAGGTCCAGTTTAGTGGCATGTGGTTTTGGTTGACTTCCTCAGTTTGTTAACTCTGTATTACTGGAAATCCTGCTGCTTAAGCAGCTTTAGTTTTCAGTGCCAGCTTTTCACCAGACTACCTCTTCACGTTCCAGGATTTTAAAATGTTCATCTGCATCTTGTCTTAGATGAGAAGTCTGATTTAAGGAAGACAGGCCCTTTCCTATTGGTTTTTTTTTTTTCTGATGATGTTTAGCATAGTTTTCGCATAACAGGAACTATCTGGACAAAACCGCAGACCTAAGATGGGCGTAAAAAGAGATGAGGACACTAAAACATTTGCACCCAATGAAAGTATCTTCTTTCAGTTTTATGTGCCTACCTGCAAGTTTCATCAAAGTTTCCTGAGAGTCATGCGCCAGATATCATGCCGATGTGGCTAGACTGAAGTCATTTGTTTGTTTAGTGCACTTTGAGCCCAGTATTTCACCTGGTTCTTCAGAGACGATGCCAACATATTTCTTTGTGAGCAAACTGGGTGAGGGGGACACTGATACTGTGAGTCTGGTCCCCCGTGTGCCAGCCTGGCACAGCCTATGCACTGAGTTACAAGTTCAGTAAACTTGAACTTCATTTCTGGCACGTGTTTATTGTCCAGGCCACCTGGAGATTAAAGGACCCTTTTAGTAAATAAGAATGCAAAGGAAGAAGGAAGATGTTGGAAAGCTGAGAATGCCACAAACTCGGATTTTCCTGTTGGCTGAGATAGTCTGCCTTTCCCCCATCACCACCACCTTTGTTTTCTTCTCTGCTCTGCGTTCTCCCTGTATTGTCTTGCACTTCCTCTACACCAAAGTCACTAATCCTATCTCTTGGCATCAGATCCTCCATGCTCCTCTTCCATTATTATTTCTCTTCTGCGTGTCTTTTGGGTCACTGGAATTATAAACTAGGTGGGGAGAGCGGAGAGATTATTTTTATGGGAGTTGCAGGTGGCTGACACCAACAGACCTGCAGATAGCCAGTTGTTTTACTAGCTAGATGCCAGGGCAATATGTGTTTCTCCATATCCACCTTCTGGGCCCTGTGGTGATCCTACAATTTTAGCCCGACTTCCTACATGTGAAGGCTTCAATCACAGGTCAAAAAACTTCTCTACTCATTCTGAACAGTTTTAGAGAATGACTCCAGGATATTGCAGTAAGTGCCTTTAACTGGTTTCTCTTTTTTCCTTCCCCTACAGTATAATCTCTTCATGGTCGAAAGTCAGTTTAATTATCCTAAAGAGCCAGAAGCCATCACCTTTGATACCCCCTTTGGGAAGTTCGGCATTTTCACGTGCTTCGACATCCTTTTCCGGGAGCCTGCCGTGGTCCTGGTGAGCGAGTTGCAGGTGGACACTGTGCTCTTCCCAACGGCTTGGATGAACGTCCTGCCATTTCTGACTGCAGTTGAGTTTCACTCTGCCTGGGCTATGGGCATGGGTGTCAACTTCCTAGCTGCCAATACACACTATACCAGTATATCTATGACAGGTAATTAATGCTCACTCTGTCTGAAAAATCTTTATAGCCATGAATCTTTATTCCATGTTCTGCAAGGTGATTTTGCAGAGGAATATAATATATTTATTTGGAAGGTGAAGAGTCTAGTCACCGAATTTTAAACCTGACAACCACTGTCCCTACTGGTGCCATACAAAGCACAGCAAAACTTGTGGTGTTTTCTTCTCCCTGGCTTCTTAGGATTTTCCCTTCTTTCTTTTAATGCCTCTAAAGAAGTAGTAAGTTACTGCTCCTTCTCTCTGAGTAGAAATTTCTGAAACTTAGATTCTTTTTTTCTCCACCTGTAAGTCTGCAATTGAATGCCCAGAGATAAATATACTTGTAAACCCAATGCATGGCTCCATTTATTCTGGTCAAATGAAAGACTTATTTGTAGCTGTATTTAACACAGTTGTGGAAAAATGTTAAAAACAACTTTTCAGACCTGTTGCAGTAACGCTGCTGAGAAGTCTGCATTTTCTTTTAAGACTGTAGCACTGATTTTCTAGAGCTTAGCTTATGGGTTAGTGTATTTCATCTAGGCCAGTGTCTTTGCTGAGCTGTGGAACCACAGTATTGGCTTGGGGCTTCTCATCTGAAATGCCTGACAGGCTACTTCTTGTTGTCCATTTTATGTGGCTCTTTGGCAGTGAAGGGTATGACAGATCTTCTTTGATTTCTGTCTGTGGCTTGGCACTGGTCAGGTCTGAATTCCCCACATGGGGAGGAATCTTCAGCCAGTGTAAACGGGGCGGACAGCTGCCATCTCCTTCTGTGTTCACCAGGACGGGCCTGTGATACTTGCCTGTGTTGTGTTTTGGATGGTCTCAGTCAGTAGATGGTCCTTTTACATCAATTAGCCAAGAATAAAGGAATTCTCAAGCAACTCTGTTGCGTGCAGCAGAAAAGAGAACTGGGGAGGCCATAAATACAACCATAACATAACATCCTCTGCCTTTGTCTACACTGAGCAGACCTCACCCAGGGAAAGAAATGCTATTCTTCGCCAAAGCATGATCTCTGTGTAGTGAGTTGCTAATGGTCACCTTTGGTGAGACTAAAGTTTCTGTAATATTTATAAAATAGTCAATAAGCTAGCAGTAGGGACAATTAAAAGGACTATGAAATTTTTTATTATTTTTGGTCTGACTATTGTGCTCTCCTCAGGGAGTGGTATTTATGCACCAGATGGAGCCAGAGCATACTACTACAATATGAAAACTGAAGATGGTCGCCTCCTCATTGCTGAACTAGATTCACACCCTCGTCTTTCTCCTGCCTTCCTGCCTGCTGTCGACTGGAGCTCATATGCTTTGAGTGTTGAAAGATTCTCACCAAATGACCATGATTTTAAAGGACTCATCTTCCACGACTTGTTCACTTTCACTGAGCTCACTAAGCCTGATCAGAATCTCACTGTTTGCCAGAAGGACCTCTGCTGTCACTTGAGCTACAAGATGGCAGGGAAACAAGAAAATGAAGTTTATGTGCTAGGTGCTTTTGATGGGCTTCATGTTGTTGAAGGACAATACTATCTTCAGGTAATGATTCTTTGGAGGGGGCGTACTTATTTTAGGAAGCTTCTTTACAGGGAGAAACCTTCAGCTCTAGGCGGGGGGGAAAGACGACTTCCTTGTACGCTGGAGTGCTGGTGTCCTGTTTGTTAGCAATGGGAAGTAGCTGCTAAAATGTCCAAGCCTGCTTACTTTTAAATCCAACAAATGCAGTGGAAAGGTCTCTGAACCTCTTAAGTTCCCAGAGTGCACTCTCTATTTTTTTAGCCATGCAATATTAGCTAAATTTAGGTCCTCTTTTGTGACTATCTGCAGTAAGTGTTCTGAATCTCCTCTGTAATCTTCATCAAACAGTTGCTGCTAAAAAATCAGTTGATCATGACTATCTTTATGAGATGCTCTGATAATTTAGAGTCACAGAAATGTTAATTTTTTGTCATTACTCAAATCATAGCAATGGAGTTTCTTGAAATGGCATATGACTTTTACTGGGAATGTCCACTCTTCCTCTCTTTTAATCAAATGTTTGGGAAGACAGTGAGTTACATCCTGGTTGAATTTGCTTAAAGCCATATAAGAAAACATTCTTTGCCTTCGTAATTCAGTTATTGTGCCAGCAGATTATTGTTCTTTTAGTTTTGGCCTTTGCATATCAGCTGGTACAGACTCCAGGATATGGAGGGAGGTCTTAGCCAGGAAACAGCTCATCTAATACATTTATGAAGGTAGCTTGAATAAATTCAATTCTTGGTGAGCTCACTTGGAAAATTTATTTCAGTGATTGTGAAAGCTGCCAGATGGTATCTAACAGTACTGAATTTTCTAGAGAAGGCAGAAATTTCTACTCTTCCTTTTTCCCCCTCGGTATTTTTTTCATTTCCTCAGAATATACTGAGAGAATTAGATTCTTTTTTTCTGCTTATTTGCATTTCAGCAAGAAACCACATTTGCTGATGAATAATATTTCTGATGAATACTCTTCTTCTGTGCCCCAGTATATGACACAAATAGACAAACTCCTCCATCACCTGTCAGTAAAACCAGCCAAAATCCTTTGAACCTTCACAGGAGTGCTGGCCCTATTTCATATTTCTTCATGGTGTCCATAAACTTTTACCAGCTGTAACCTGGAGAATTAACTTTAAGAACAAAACATTGCCATTCCTACTTTCCTCTGTGTGCTGCAACTGCTAACACAAAACGGTAACAGAGGATGCTGACCTCATTACCTCGACATATATTCACCAGGAGTTGGATGGAAAACATCAAATTCAGATTTCCCATGGACTATCAGACCATCTAATGAATTGTCATCAGCAACATGTGCAAATACCAGTAAGAGGATCTGTGTGTACAGTTGCACAAGGCACCCATGAGGAGGACTTTGTTTCATTTGCCTAAAATTTCCATTCACAAACTCTTCTTACTAAGACATATGAGAATGGATTCTTGAAATGAGAGAACTGGAAATTGGAAGCTTTATGGAAGTGACAGGATTGACCTTCAGGGGTAAAATAAGGTGCTCTGGCAGCACTTACCCCAGAAACTAAGGTTATTTCTAACTACTAAGGCAGCGCAGCTCTGGAATTCCCCAAACCAGATCAAGGGTTGAAAAAATAAGCTACAACTAAAAAGGAGTTGCTTAAAGGTTATGAAAGAGATCCTGTGATGGTCACCTGCTCTGACACACACTAGCTTTAATGACAGAAGGCTTCCTTACCAGAGTGTTTCTGTCTTGCTAAATATGTTGTTGTCTTCTCCTCCCCACAGATATGCACACTGCTCAAGTGCAAGAGCACAGACCTGGACACGTGCGGGCAGCCAGTGGAGACTGCAGAGACCAAGTTTGAGATGTTCTCTCTCAGCGGCACTTTTGGCACTAACTACGTCTTTCCAGAAGTCTTGTACAGTGGGGTGCAGCTGGCCCCTGGGGAGTTCGAGGTAATGGGACATCCTGGAGCTGTGTCACGCAAGGTTCTCTGCAGGGCAGTAACAGAATAAACTGTCTCAAAACAGCCAAAGTGACTTTGCTCATAGTGAATAATCAGATCTATTAAATACCTTTTAATGAAGTCACTAGTTTCAGCTGACGTACCTTCTTCCTGTTTCGTCACATCTTTCTGAGCTCTTAGCATGTTCATATGGGTACTCCTCTAATTATGTCCTTCTCTTACCTTTTTCAATCAGGTGTTGAAAGATGGGCGCTTGATAAGCAAGACAAGACCAACAAAACCAATCCTCACTGTGACGCTTTTTGGACGGTGGTATGAAAAGGATCATCTGAAACAAGACCCACAATCACCAGCCTTCCCATGATTTACCATAACTGAAGCTGTATGCTATTAATTTCATGTCCAAATGAGATGCAGCATCCTCTGCTACAACAATCCCAATTATGTATCTTATTTCCAGTTGCATAAACTTTTTATCAATGTGCTTTGCTTAGTAATAATGCAGAAATATTATTTTATCGCTACAAGTTATTGAGAAGTATCTATTTCTATATCGTAAGATTACTAACGTTTTATTAGTGCAAAACAGCAGTTGTGTTTCTCTCTCTGTTTTCTGGATTTTAATTTTTCTAGCCTTCAGAAAATCTGTATTGTGCGCCAGAGAATACATTCTTATTAAAATAGGATTTCATATTTTATAATTGCAGATTATTATGAGACCAGTAGATAAAACAGTGAAAGATGTGATTCGTGGCAGCTCTATGCAAAAAGGCTCAATAATGGTTTGTCTCTGATATACAACTACGTATGTTGACCTATGCAAGTCTGCTCTTTTACCTCACTTTTACATATTTTTTTTTCCTATTTGTGTTGCTTTGGTTTTGTTGCCTTTATGCCATTTGGTGCAGGTCATGTGGCACGTGGCAGCACAGAATACTGCATCATGGATGCTGAGCAAGAACTCCAGTCAAAGAGCCAACCCTGAAACAAAACCTGCCACCGCTTCTTGGTCAGAACTCAACATGAATCATCATTTCTTTGAAATCTCTGTTGAACCAAAACTTGGAATTGAAACCTCAAAATATTCTGCTTGCCAGTTCTGAACAACAGCTTGTCGGCACCTGCTGGCTGCGCTGGATGCTATTCCGTGCTGGAACTGTGCACCCAGTAAACAGGTCACTGAGTGACCTGGTATCATATAGCAGCTCCTCCCTCCCATCTTCTCTATTTCTTTCTGGCCATATAACACCAACATAAATGAAAAAAGCTTTGTCCTTTGCTCCTTCATGATAATGCTGGGTGGTGCTGCCCTGGAAATCCATTTACTGTATGGATTAGGGGGTTAGATTTCTACTTAAGACCAGCTACTGCTGGTGAGAAGGCACTGTTCACATCTTTGCTTCCTCTTCTCCCCCAGCAACCTGTCCTTTGTTGCTGCTGTTGGACCCCTAGTGACCTTCCTTCAGTGTATCAGCGTGTAAAGATGTGCATGTTCTCTGGCTGTGTCTTTGAGAGTGGTCAGAGACCCCTAGTAGTCTAATTTCTCCTTCCTTTTCCCCACACTGGCACCATTCCTGGTCTCAGCATGGTGCTTTCAAGGTCCTCAGTCCCATGTATTTCTGTTATGGAGCTGGTGAGAAGTTAGGAGTGCCAATACTACCCAAACTCCAGCACTGATTATCACTGCTGTGCACCATATGACCTTTTCTGTTTTAAAATGTAAATACATACTCACATGTGACGTAACACAGCGCCATATCTAACATAATGACATGTTTATCAAAAGCCCCAGACAATGTACTCTAGCTCATGGAAGCTCAACATCAGTGCTGCTAGAGCCACAGTCTCTTAAAACTTTGTTCACTGTTGGAGTCAGTTACTGTCTGATCACAGACTGATCCCAGTCTGGCAAGGGATTATCCTGTGTGATCCTCTTCCCATGAGTACAAACTCAGTGCAGACACTGTACTTGTCCCCTGGGAACCTGGTGGGTGATACCACAACTCTCTCCCAGGGAAAGGATCTGGATTTAAGGGAAGCTATGGCAGCTAAGACCTAAGGAGGTCTCACCTTGCAATGTAGAAGGGATTCAGCAGGAGTGTGGGGCCGGTCCAGGAGCTGAGAGGCAGCTCCTTCAGGTCTGTTCACTGCTGATACCGGTCCTCTGGCTAAGGGAACGTGTGGCAAGTAGTATATGACCCCAACCCTGAATCTGGTGAGTATCTTGAATTCAGGATCTGGTTCAAGGCCATTGTTGTTTAGTTTAGGTATGTTTGTATGTTGAATATTTCCCTGTGGAAGACTGGCATAAGCTGTCATGGCACTAAATTCTTTTTACTGAAAAGATTGCATAACATTTATTGTTGTGAAATGTGTTGTTGTGTGAAGTGAGTCAAGCATACGGAAAATCTACCCATGCATCCACGTACCAACTCAGTCTGTATAAAGACAAGGCTGCGTGTAACCTGACACTGAATAGTGATGTTACCTGACAGCAGAATCAGAACCAAAGAAGGTAAGAAACTTGGGCAACCAGATACAAGTGATTTTTCTGCATGTGAAGCTTTAGCTTCAAGATTTCTGCTGGAGTGATCTGTAGACATGAGAAAGCAGGTTGCAATATGTAAAATTTAGAAATTGTGGCTCCCTTTCATGATACTCTTCCAAAAGAGACCTTTGGGGACCAGAGATCTTCAGAGCTCAGTTACTGAGCGACGTGCTGATGGGTTTGCTCAGGCAAACAGCCTGTCTGGCAGCCCCCCTCTGATGTGGAGCAGCCCCCAAAGGCCCCGCAACTCTGAGCCGGTGCTGCGTTGAGCTGGGGTGGCACAGGTAGTGCCCGTGCAGCAGCACTGAGCTCGGGACTGGCCGCCTGCCTCCTGCAGCCCTGCCTGCACCCCGTGCCCTCGAGTTTGGCCAGGAATGTGACCGTGCTGGTCTTTGCTGAGATTTCCAAAATCCAGCTTGTTCTCCTGCTGTGCCCCAGGCTTGCTGTGAGCTGTGTTACCTCGGCAATGACACACCCGAATCATTCCCAGATCTGTCAAGAAAGTTGTTTCTTCAGCTGCAGCACAGTGGTGACTTCTCTGTCGGTGGAGAAAGGCAGAATTGCTCAATGCTGGCAGCTCTCTTGCCTTTGATGTTGTGAGACTTTCCGGGCAGGGTGATTGCACTTCCTGGTGTCGGCTTTCTGCCACTCCGGGGAATTCCCAGGTTTTGTGCAAGATTTTCCCTTTTAAAGCCCCCTGGCTTTGCTTGCCCTGTCCTCCTCTTGGGCGCCTTCCAGACTCCAGACATGGGGCTTCCTAAAGCTTGTGCCTCTTTTGGTGCTGTCTGCTGTGGAGGCCTGTGCCCTGGACGGCTATGTTGCAGCCGTCTACAAGCACAACGTGGTCTTGTCAGAGGATGCTGAAGTGCCAGTTTCTCCTGAGGAGGCCTTGGTGCTGATGGACAAAATAAGACTTCTGGGTGACACTACATAGTGAAGAGGAAGAATGAAAAATATTTTTCTTGGTGTCTTGCTGAGCCATAAATGATTAGCCAAATTATGTTCCTTTACCCTCACGGACATACTACAGGTTCTAACAAAGGTTCTTTTATGAAGCACCTGGAACTATAGTAGTAATATTCTATTTCCAAAATACTATGCAAAAATTGCTTTCCATGAGAAAAAATCTGCTTTGTATGAGCAACTTCAAATTGCTTATTGTGCAAAAATAAGCCTTTCATAACAAAACTAGTAAAAAAAATTCTGTGTTTAGTTCTTTCTCACAAAACAAGCAAGTATGTTAGCTCTAGGCAGAGAGGTCAGCACAGTTCAAGGGTTAGTTTATATTGCAGTATGAATCTGGGAGGGAGGACACTCTCAGGGCACCTGCTACAACTGTGATAAGCCATTGGCCAAAGGCAAGAGGCATGGCAGGACCATGTGTCTCATAAGCATAGATGAATCAGCTACACTCTAAAGCGTGAGGGCTGTACTTCACACACTTGGTCTGCCTTCAGCTCTGGCTGAATTGTTAACTGATGGCAGCCACGCACAGTAAGGTTCTATGGAGTAGCGTGCCCTAACCACGAGAGTCTGGGCTCACCGCAGGATGTGTTTGGAAGCCTGGAGAGGGATGTACAAATGCAGTATGTGAGTGCTCCTTCCATTGAGACTCTTGTAGATCAGCATGGCTTCTGACATGCTCTCTTAGCCTTTTGTTCATGTTTCAAACCGGAAACAAGATCCAGTTCCTAGAAATGTTGCTTTGACTTCTTACTATAAATAAGTGCCTTGTTGTCTTTGATTGTTGGCAGAACTATACTGTACCTTCCCAGATTACTCAACAGAAGATTATTTCCAAAGCAAACTTATTAGTCTTAACTCCTCCTCTTTCTATCTAGTTTATATTCCCCATGCCCGATCCAGAAGTTGTGAGTCACCAGCCATGCTGCCTTCCCGGCCTCTCCTGCACGCTGCGGTATTTGCACTCACAGTCCTTCAGGCTCTTGCCTCTGACACCTTCATTGCAGCCGTCTATGAGCATGCGGTCATCCTGCCAGATGACACTGACAAGCCCGTTTCTCCCGACGATGCTTTGGCCCTGATGAACAAAAACATGGATGTCCTGGAAGGGGCCATCAAGGAAGCCGCCCAGCAGGTACTAGGTGTATTGGGAGTGTTGTTAATTAGTGTTTTCTGCTCCTGCTGACCCTCGTGGTTGTCTGTTGATGGGTGAATTCCTAACGGAACCTGTTGTGTCAGGGCGCCCACATCATTGTGACTCCTGAAGATGGCATTTACGGCTGGCGTTTCACAAGAGAAACCATCTACCCCTACCTGGAGGATATCCCTGATCCAGCAGTGAACTGGATTCCCTGCACTGACCGCACAAGGTGATTTCTCCTGCAGTGATTTATGTGGTTTCAAAATAGTGTCTCGTGGAGTCATGAGCTGCTCCCAGTAAATGCCTAAGAACTGCTAATTTTTTTAATCTATTAAAAATCCCAAGGACTGTAGAAATGAGATGCATCAAAAAGAACTCTTACTTAACTGGTAATGGGAATATGTAAGGTAAAAGGCATTAAGACAGTTTCTCTTCTAAAAATTGCAAAAGGAGGAAAATGAGGAAATTTTAGGCAAAATCATTATTTTTAAAACATGTAAAACTATATCACTTCAGAGAAATTGTGAAAATCTTCTGTAAGTATAAGCTAGTTTATTATCATGTCAGATGCACAGATTAGACAAGGTGATTCATTCCTCGGCTCACGTGGCTGAGTGATTTCTAAATCAAATTGCACAAAATATTTCTCTGGATCTGAAAGAAGTGCCTTTTAGAAATCCGACCACTTGCATGGTCTGCTGTATTACACAGGGCTGCTCTGAATGTGTGTCAGCAGGGGACACCAAGAGGACCAGGTCTGTGTCTAAGCTAAGCTTTTGTATTGTTCTGTTCTGAGGCTTTATGAAGCAAGATTTCAAGAGTCCCCAGCTCTGTAAATGCCGTGGCCCCTTTTTACTAAAAGCTTATGGGCAGCTGCCTTAAACAGAGTGAAGAGTCTTTAAAAAAGGCTAAAATGGTCTGTTAAATCAAGAGTTAGGTCTGCCTGAAAATTTATTTTTAAGTTATTTTAAGTTTATGTTTGTATATTGATTTAGTTTCTCCTCTGTTTTCTGAAGCTGTCCATATCTTTGTATGTGTGTTAGCTGGGAATTATATCCGCACAGAAAATAACATTGTTAAAAGTACAGGAAAGAAGAACACAGGGATACCATTTTTTAAAGCTAAAAGAGACCGGCAATTCAAAATGATGCTACAGAGAAGAATATGAACAGAAACTATGATTTGATGTACCCCTTTTTCTGCACCTGGGGATACGCAGTTAGTGGAATAGTAATTCTGAATGCATTTCTTCCACATTTGAATTTAAACTTGTAAAATTTTTTTGTTTTTTTCTTTCACCAAAAATGCATTAGATTTGCTCCAGCACCAGTGCAGGAACGACTCAGCTGCATGGCTAGGAATAACTCCATCTATGTGGTTGCAAACATCGGGGACAAGAAGCCGTGTAACTCCAGTGATCCCAGCTGCCCCAGTGATGGTCGCTACCAGTACAACACCAATGTCGTCTTTGACTCAGAGGGCAAACTGGTGGCTCGTTACCACAAGGTAAAAAGGCACTTCAGTATCACCCTGTAATTGATTATCAGTATACTTTTCATCTCTCTGGCACCAACTTCAGACAATTTATACAATTTTTATAAAATAATTTTACACAATTGTAGAGCAACAACCAATCCAGGATGATCCAATGCAAAGACCTTATGGCCAGAAGGAAAAGCAGCCAAGTGCTTGATTGATCAGGCATTATTCCCAGGAGCACCGCAGCTGCAGAGCGTGTGCCAGATCCAAGCACATATGGGCTACATTTATGATACTAAATGGGAAACAAGCAGTGATGGAGTTTTCCATACTCAGTAAATGTTAGCTGGTCCTCAGCACAGTTTTAGCCAAGCCAGACAGTGCTTTTGCAGGTGATGTCTTGGCAGGATTTGGCAGTTAATATTGGCTGGACATTGCTTCCAGGAGGCAGTTGGTGCACTGCCACCCTGTTTTGCAGGGGGAGAGGGTCAGCTGGATGCATGCAAACCTGCTGTGCTGGCCAGCTCAGCTACCTCAGCCCCCAGCTTTACCTTAATACCTATATCAGATGCAAAAGTAGCTGTTCATAATCTTGCCTTATTTTTAGTTTCTAATATGCCATTTTCTTCACCTGCAGTACAACCTATTTAGAGGAGAAACTCAGTTTAATTATCCTAAAGAGCCAGAAGCCATCACCTTTGATACCCCCTTTGGGAAGTTTGGCATTTTAACGTGCTTCGACATCCTTTTCCGGGAGCCTGCCGTGGTCCTGGTGAGCGAGTTGCAGGTGGACACTGTGCTCTTCCCAACGGCTTGGATGAACCGCCTGCCATTTCTGACTGCAGTTGAGTTTCACTCTGCCTGGGCTATGGGCATGGGTGTAAATTTGCTTTCAGCAAATACTCACAACATCAGATTGGCAATGACAGGTGAGTTGCATTTGGGAGAATGGAAATTGCCTTCAGAGTACTGGATTCAGAAACAGGCAAAAATGTTTTACAAATAGTGAATTCTCTGGAAAATAGTGTTTCAATCACACTAAAAATATTCTTGATGTTGTATTAAATGTAGTAAACAGCTTCAGGCAAGAACATGTTGAATGTTGTCTCATTTAGAAGCAGCATTTTTTGTTTAAAATTTAAACAACGGTTCAGTGGAGAAAAAAATGTTTTAAACAGAACTTAATAACCTAAATCCAAAAGGAGTTTTCCTGTTTCATATTGAATAAAACATTTTCAGGTTTTTGTGGCTGCTGAAGGGTTAGAGATATTTGTGTTTCGGTTTGATCTGAATAGATATTTACTGCCAATTTTTTTTCTGTAGACTGAGAAAACATTGCTGTAGCTGCATCTGTAACTCCCCCCTGAAGCCAAAGACAAAGCCACAAACAAATATTTTTGCCTGCCCTAAATAGACTGAGCTGAGTTTAGGCCACAGCCCTGGGTTTCCTTCTGTGAAATGTAATTACTCCCATTGTTTCATTCTTTGGCAAATATGACACTCTTAGAGCTCTGATTTATATTTAATTTAACCTAAGTTCTTAAAAAAAAGAATGGTCATGTGTCAAATTGCCATTTAAGGCTCAGATTCAAGATCCAGCGAAGCATAAAACCTGTGAAGGTCATGTTTAACCTGTGAAGTTTAGGTCATGCTTTTACACTATGATAGGTATTTTAGCGGTTCTGCGCTTTAAAATTCTTCCCAATTCTCCATAACCTTTTGACTGAAAATAGCATCACCAAAAAAGCCTGACAGTGTGGCATGGGGGGTGGCTGGCCCCCCTGCTGAGCTGTGCTCTGGGGTGCTGGCTGACGGAAAGCTGGTCGGTGTCTTTGGCAGGCAGCGGGCTGTTCACGCCGAAGGGACCCGCCATCTACCATTACAACAGTGGGACTGAGGAGGGATGTCTCCTGCTAGCAGAGCTGAGTGCACGCCCCCGCCTTTCTCCCACCTACCCCACCGCTGTCAACTGGAGCTCCTTTGCCACAAGCATCGAGAAATTTCCAGGAGGAAAAGACACTTTTTCTGGAGCTGTCCGGCGGGATATATTCACTTTCAGTGAACTCAGGCACAAAGCTGGAAATTACACAGTTTGCCAAGGAGACCTCTGCTGTCATTTGATCTATCAGATGGCAAACAAGAGCAAAGATGAAGTTTATGTCCTGGGTGCATTTGATGGGCTTCACGGTTCTCTCATAAAATACCATTGGCAGGTAATTTGTAGGGGTGAGTGTGGGTTGTGTATGCCTACATCCCAACCGTCCCAAAAAACTTGTCTGTTCCTGCATTGTGAGAACTTTTTCTTACAATCAAATCCAGCTCTTGACTGTTGAAAGCTTAGCAATATTTTGCTTTTCTGTACCCTCCTCCCCACAGATATGCACACTGCTCAAGTGCAAGAGCACAGACCTGGACACGTGTGGGCAGCCGGTGGAGACTGCAGAGACCAAGTTTGAGATGTTCTCTCTCAGCGGCACATTTGGCACTAACTATGTCTTTCCAGAAGTCTTGTACAGTGGGGTGCAGCTGGCCCCCGGGGAGTTTGAGGTAATGGGATACCCCGGAGCTGTTTCATGAAAGGTTTTCCAGGCTGTGGTGCCGGAAACTGGTATGGCAGCAAAGTCTCATCTAAGAACCGCTTTCGTTGGTTCTGCGGACCGTAACTCAAGATGACATTTAAATGGATGGATTGAATTCATCCTTACTGATGAGAAGATATAAATGCTAAGGCTGAGGATCTCTTCAGTGTTTTCTTTAGCAAATATGCCTTCCCACTTCAGATCCCAACTCTATAAATGTCAGCTTTCAAGGAGCTAATTTGTACAGGTTTCTACTGACGGGCATTTTAGGAGACAAAAAAATCAAATACTCTGAGAAATTGTCCAAGCAAGAAAAAATATTAATGAGTATCATGCATAAGAGCAGAGATGCTATGCAGTTAAGAATGTTAAAAGGGATCTTTGAGGGGTTTGTAGTTGGTTTTTTTTATTTGAAACTTCATCATATATTTTTGCCAAAATGAATCTTTTCATTCATAAACCTGAGATTACATTTATGTAAGAGGCTAGATGAAATCTTAATTGATTTGGAAGAGGTATTTAATAGCTTACAGAGACAAGGAAGACAGTGAAAAAGACTTGAGTTTTAGGGGAAACAAGGGTGATTTTTTTACAAGGTAGAGAATGGAAAAGCATTGCTCATCCTGCGTATTTGTTTTGAATGGGACTTCTGTAAAAATATACACATCAAAGGATTTATTGGTATGCTAAAATATGATCAGGGTCTAATTTAAAAAAAATATTTTACATTTTCTTAACAAATGCATGCTTATTGTTTGTCACAGAGTCTCTTAAAAAGTTGCAGGTGTTCACTGTCTATGAACAACAGTGATTTCAAATTGATCTGTAAAAAGTAACTAAGGAAACCAACATATGTCAAGTTGCCTGAAATTCTCTACTTCCATCTGGAAATTGTTTCATTGTTTTGGGGTCTACAAATCAAAAAGATTTCAAATTACTCCTCTAGATATGTATATAACCTTCATCACCATGTATGAGTAACTAAAAAGAACCTAACAAATAACTCACCTTCTTATGAGGCAGAGAAAATGATCTTTTTTTCCAAAGATGGATCTTGAGGAAGTTTTAAAGACCTTCAGGTCAAAGGAAATGTGGGAAGCCTATGGCAGAACCAGAGCGAATTCTGGTTTGTTTCACTCTCATGATTGTCTTTTAAAAATGCTGCATGAAAATATTCAACCTCTAAGGCCTATCCTTTCTGTACCATGCAAAATTGCTATTCTGTTAGTGAACTATTAGTATAATTCTTTCTCTTTTCAACTAGGTGCTACGTGATGGACGTTTGAAAAGTAAGCATGGCACATCGAAACCGCTCGTAACAGCGACACTGTTTGGAAGGCTCTATGAAAAGGACCCGCCGCATCCTCTGCGAACCTCCCCATAACATAACTCCATAGCTGTTACACAGTCACCATAGAGAGGAGGGGAGTTCCCTACAGTGATCCACCTCCTCATGAGCCATGGCAGTTATCCTGCATCATTCCTGTTCCGCAGTCTTGCTCAGCAGCTGCAGCAGTTAGTTTATTTAGAAGAAAGCAGTGTGTTCACTCTGTTGTGTACCTGTATCAGTGGTATATTTTTTTAATATTGCTTGAGCCAGTGCAACTATTTTTCAGTATGAATGCTCTGTCACATGAAATCTTTAATTAGAAATGATTGTTTTCCCAAAAATATCATGTAGATTGCCAGGATAACACTAGAAAAAAGACTGATACTGAAATGTGTGAAATGTGAAGTTTGTCAATTTGCTACAGAACAAATCTTCGCCAAGGAAGCCTTTTTGTCCGTTTTTCCCCTTCCTGTTTTTTAGACTGTATAAGCACTAAGTATCTATGTTTCTCAGCCTTACACACCAATCAACAGGGCCTCCCTAACACTCAGTGGGCCTTGGCCCCGTTCTGAACAAGGGACTGTACAATGAAGGGAAAACCAGATTTGAAATGGTTTTAGGTGTAGCCTTAGAGAGAGAAAGTAGTCCTCCACAACCCACACAGGCACTGAATCTGGCTGAGCTCCATAAAGCATCTTCAGTTCTGCAATCCCTCTGAGCTTGCACCACTTTGTGTGTGACAGACACATGCTGGGTCCAATGCATTTCAGATCAGACTTACCATATAAACATAGTATGCCAACATCTTTCCTGGGTTTTGGAAAATTTCTTCAAAACTGTGAAAACATAGGAAATAGGCAATGTTTTAGTACCTGAAACACATTTTACCCTGTAGTGTTAGAAATGGGCATTATTTGGGTCTTCTAGCAATGATATGTAAAACTTGGCAGTCCTGGACCTGATTTCTGTCTATCATGTTCTGCACCAAACAGGCCTCATTCGCACCACATATGCCTTGAAGTGGTCCCTGCCTCAATGCTTATCCCATAGCCTTTTGTGTTTACTGCCCTTCACATTAGTTGACATCACATGATTTGTTTTCCCATGTGCTGCTGCTTTTCAGCACACAACTTTGGAGGCTCCTTCCAGGACTTTTTCATCCTGGAAATAACACGGCTGAGCTTGTACTCAGGGGAGGGACTGTACTGCTTGGGAGCAGTTAGTCAAGACAGGCAGGGCCTCGGGGTCGTGCTTGCTGGTGCCTTATCCAGCACGTCACCCTTTTCTCACCTGACTTGTGGTTGTAACCCAGACTAGTCTTTCATCAAAGAGAGGAGGTTTTGGTCAAGAGAGATTATGACTGACCTGTGGCAGTACTAATCCCATGTGACTGTTGGGTGTGTAGCGTGTATGGGGTCCAGAATTTCAAGATGCAGACAGCCTCACTGAAGGGTGTGAACTGACCCCACTCCCCAAGCCAGTCTGGTACATTCCAGGAGCCCCTTGTCTTGTCCGTAATGGGCAACAGTTTGGGAAGGGCAAACAAGACTGAGCATGCTGGTTATGAAGGTCTGCGGTGTCATCCTGTTGACCATGCAGGTCCATTGTTTTGCACTGGGGTCAGCACAGTCAGGCACACATGGTGGAAAGTGTCTCTGCAGCAGAGCAGCTCGGAGCTTTGCCCTGGGGGTGGTCCCCATGGTGGCGTTTCCCCATCCATCCTCAGTGCTGCTCACTCAGCTGTCTGCTCTAGGAGAGCTCAAGGAAATGCTCTGAGAAAGGCAAGAGCTACCCTGCTGGTAAACTCCAGTGCTGAAAAAGATCCTAAAAAGGCTTTTAAGTGGAAAATGTAATTCAGTTTGCTCCCCCCGAACCCTGCTTTTTCCCTTTCTACCCCAGAGGAGGTACCTCTGATACCTTTCTCTTCTAGTCTTGGTTGCTCCTTGAGACAGCTCAGGCCCTGGCTCCAGTGGGGTAGGGCTGGAAGAAAGAGGGAGCCCCACTGGGGGGAATGCTGCTGCCTCCTGCAGCCCTCTGACCTCACAGGCGCTGCAAGAGCTGCAAACTGGGGTGTGGAGCCAGCACCGCACCTCCTTCTCACGCGCCCTGCTGCTCACCTCCATCTCCCCCTGGGCTGCCCTTCAGGCAAAATATGCTTTTATTACTTAGCCTAGAATTGCTTATGTGGAAAAGAAAAAAAAGAGGAACTGCTACTGGAGTGGCATTTGAATACAATTTGACTTTTGTTTTTGTTGTCACAGTCATATCACTTGATTAAAATCTTTTTCTACTGGTTGGTTTCAATAGCTTTACATGCTAATCCACAATAAAGAAGAACCTGGAGACATTTCAGAGAGAAATGCCTCACATGCATCAGTGGTACTCTTGAAATAAACAAATACTTTGCAGGTTGCTGGTACTCTACATCCTGAGTATTTCATGTACTTCAAATGGACGTGGAATTTATAAAAATCTTTCCGAAACTGAAGAGGAATACAGTTGGGACACCTGGATTGAACAGAATTGTAGACATTCAGTTTATTATTACTAGGTTTATCTTTCTCCTGTCAGGTTAAACTTTCCAAAAATATCTGTAGCTGTGGAGTCAGTAAGAATCCATTAGTGTTAATAAAATTGGGCTCCTGGGGAGGTAACTAAATTCTAAAGAAGTATTTTTCTTTTATTCAAGGGTAGATTTTATGCCACGTTCTGCTCCCTTGGCACTATTCACGCTGTGATAACTGAACATAAAAATCTCTCACATATTGCTTGCTGGCATTTCTGAAGTATGGAGTACTTCCCAGATACACGCCGAGCTGACTGTCTTAGGCTGTCAGAGTTGGAAATGGGTAGGATACAATTGATATTGCTAGTTAAGTAGCTTATAGGATATCAGGAAAGGACTCAAACTTCATCCATTAGGGATGCAGAAGTCCAGGCTTCTTTGAAAATGACACTAAAACCTAATTTGAAGAATGGTTGACCTGTAGTTTTCAAGATTTGCTGCACAGCTTTCCTCTCCCTGAGAGGGCAACGAGGGTGCCATACAATGGACCACTAAATTTATTAATCCCTTTCTCATTTCCGATGATAAATCAAGAATTTAACCAAGCAGAGGATGAAGTTACATGGATCATTGCAGCAGTCTCAGAACAGCTCCATCATTTTAATGTGCAAGAACCATGAACCCTGCTTTTGGATAAGGGTTTCCTGGAAGGAGGGCAAAAACCAAACAGATCTTCAGCTAAGGAACCTGGTGGTCACAGTGACTAGACGGAGTTCATTTTTAGGAAATATGAGTTTTTGTAATAAAGGCCAATTTCAAATTATGCAAATTACAGAAACATTCAGAATACAGAAGCAGAGAGATAATGAATGACCAATGTAGCAAATCGCATTCACCTAGAACAGTTCCTGTTGAATTCATGGAAAGTTAACCAGCTATGCACTTATATTCCTATCTGCTAGATGGGAGTTGAAAAAGAAAGAATGTTAGCTCATCTTTAGGAGGGGGGAAAAAAAGCCTCTCCTACACCTTCCTTATGGGACAGAATTTTAGTTTCTGAAACAACAGGAGTGTTTACTGACTCTGGGACAGATATGCCAGAGGAGAAGAATCAAATTAATTTATATCTAATTCACGTAAATGACTCCACCACAAAAGCTACTCCAGATGGTATCCTAATGAACCCCATCCTTTCCTGAGCTGGAAAAGCCTGCTCTTCACATGTCAATATTTCTTCCTTATACCTTGATGCTGGCCAAAGCAAACAAGACCCACCTGTCTATGGTGTCTCTGATTACATGGAGAGAAAAATAAGTCCTTAATAGATTTTACTGGTGCAAGGCTTCCAATTAAGGTAGAAAAATACTGCGTTAAAACAAGTGTGATCCAAGCCTTGTGGCTGGCTTAAGTAAGACTGGTAACATCTTTAGGGAAACTTTATCTCTGAGTAAAATCTAATGTACTTTATTGTGCATATTGAATTAAAGCAAGCAGACCTTCAGCAAAAATAGAGTGACAGAATCTTAATAATCTGTTTTTTTTTTTTTTCAAAGAGAGCAGGACACTACAGCTATGACCTTGTACGCATATTTTAGTCATCATGACCTTAAGTTACCCATTAAATAACATGCAACAGCGAGGTGCAGTCAGAGGTTGTGCAACTGTTAGACCTGGTAATACAATGTTTAATGTTTATGAACAATTTGTTTTATCATAGTTGAGTTACTGGCAGTATGGGACACTGTTCCTAGGTACACAGAATCAGTGCAAACATAATGAGAATGACTATAACCTGAGTTTGAATTGAAGAATTCATATATTTCACAGAATCACAGAATGGTAGGGGTTGGAAGGGACCTCAGTAGGTCATCTCGTCCAACACCTACCTGCTTGAGCAGGGACACCTACAGCAGGGTGCACAAGACCATATCCAGGCGGGTTTTGAATATTTCCAGAGAAGGAGACTCCACAGCCTCTCTGGGCAGCCTGTTCCACTGCTCTGCCCCCTCACAGTAAAGAAGTTTTTCCTCATGTTTAAGTGGAACTTCCTGTGTTCCAATTTGTGCCCACTGCCCCTTGTCTTGTCACTGGGCACCACTGAAAACAGTCTGGCCCCATCCTCTTGACACCCACCCTTCAGATATTTATAAGTATTGATGAGATCCCCCCTCAGTCTTCTCTTCTCGAGGCTGAACAAACTCAGGTCTCTCAGCCTTTCGTCATAAGGGAGATGCTCCAGTCCCCTGATCATCTTGGTAGCTCTCTGCTGGACTTGCTCAAGCAGTTCCCTGTCCTTCTTGAATTGGGGAGCCCAAAACTGGACACAGCACTCCAGATGTGGTCTCGCTAGGGTGGAGTAGAGGGGGGGATAACCTCCCTCAACCTGCTGGCCACACTCCTTTTAATGCACCCCAGGATACTGTTGGCCTTCTTGGCCACAAGGGCTCATTGCTGGCTCACAGTCATCCTGCTGTCCACCAGCACTCCCAGGTCCTTCTCAGCAGAGCTGCTTTCCAGCGGGTCAACCCCCAACCTGTACTGGTGCGTGGGGTTGTCCCTCCCCAGGTGCAGGACCCTACACTTGCTTTTGTTGAATTTCATGAGGTTCCCCTCGGCCCAGCTCTCCAGCCTGTCCAGGTCTCGCTGGATGGCAGCACAGCCTTCTGGTGTATCAGCCACTCCTCCCAGCTTGGTATCACCAGCAAACTTACTGAGGGTACACTCTGTCCCTTTGTCCAGGTCATTGATGAATACATTGAACAGGACCGGACCCAGCGCAGATCCCTGGGGAACACCGCTAGTTACGGGCCTCCAACCAGACTCTGCCCCGTTGATCATGACCGTCTGAGCTCTGTTGTTCAGCCAGTTCTCAATCCACCATTTCTAATTAACCAAGAACCAAATTATAACCCCACCTCATCCAGACAGTGTTTGCAATGTCACCATCCACCATTCGGGCAGGAAAGCTGAAAAAGAGGAATAACTTGCACAGGTCAATAAAGACAGCAGCAATTATTAAAAGGCTTATCACAGCTAATACAGGAATGCTTTTCAGTGGCTTGTGATGGACTATGACATGTCAAGGAGCCCAACAGAGAAATAATTCCAGTATACCTTCTAAAAATTAACCTCTTGACATCGTAGAGAAACAGCACCTCCTACTAAAGCCACGGATGGGCATAACAGCATATGCCAGTGTTGTCTACCTGTGGATCAGACACATCTAGAAATGATCAGTCTTGGTGAAACAGAAGCTGAGCATATTGACAACAATATGTTAATTTCTCTTTCAGTTTAGAAAAGAATTAGGAGTTAGCAGAAGCACTTGTAGCCTCCATCTGTGAAAGCATTAAAATGTTTCTCGTAGCTATTCATTACTATAAAGTAATAAGTGAAATACTCCACTGTCTGTTCAGATATTCTCATGGCAGCAGTGAATTTCCACTACAAGTGTGTACAATATAAGAAATGCATTGTAACTACATGATTTTAACTTTGCCTATCCATCTTCATTTGCTGCTTCTAATGTTAAAGTTAACTTTGATGAACTCATATTCCGGTAGCTATGATGGTGTCAGGATGCAAGAGCAGCAAGGAGTGTAGGAATCAGTAATATCTTTTGATGTCAGAAAAATAGTCAAACTTCAGGAAAGCCCTTTGCAGAAAAAAAGGAGGATATGTATTTGCATACAGTTGGTTGCCCAGCTCACGTACTGCAAAACATAATAATGTAAAACACAAAAAAAAGAAAGGTAGTCTTCAAGACCAAGTGATGACTCTTGTAACAGAAATTTTTGAACATTTACTCCTAAATGAGTGTTAGGAGTATGAGACATACTTGAATTTATGAAAGTCAAATATACCAAAACATTAAGGTCAGTTTTAATAGGATGGCTATTTTTCTATTCTGCAACTCGCCTTTCTGTGTTTTCCAGCCATTTGAGATTTCTTCTTGTACACTGAAAAAGGACTATTCAGTTATAGTTTTGGGGTTCTTTAAGGAAAAGACATCATTTTTTTTCAGGCAAAACTTTCTTAGTAATCCATGTCAAATTTATGAATGGTTTTGGAAAAATCTAAATCTCATTCTGCAACATTTATGAAAATCTTAGGCAAAATATAATAATGATAAGCAGTTCTAATGCCTTAACATCAACTCCATTAAGTTGAGCAAAGAGAGTACAGTGAACTTTAGGCCTAAGTCATTGCTAAGTTACTTACAGGCTCTTTAGGATACAATCCCCCATACTTGTGAGAGACCTTTCTAAGTTTTCCATATAGCATTTATTACTGTGCTGGCTAAGTGATGCTATCTAATACCTAAAGCTCTCTTTTCTTTTTTATTTTGTCCCCACTAAGAGCCAGAAATGTTGATTTAATGCTGTTTTCATTCAGGTCCAATAAAGTCAAATGAGGGCAGTGAGTTTGCTATACTGCTACTAAAATCAATGGTGGTGCATCAGTTTACATCTGCTGATTGTGCATCTGCAGAGACAGAGATGTTCTGCATTTAGTTGTGACTTCAAACTAAATGAACAGTTGTATCCTGTGGGGTTTTTTCAGTGCACCCTGCATGGAGGCTTTCACATCACTTGACTGGGTTTGGTTGGGGCTGGAAGTCATTGGCTCTGTCCAGGAGAGTTCATAGAGACAGTGATCCATATAGCTCCCACTTCAGCAGAAGCTAGGCCCTGTAAAATCCCCAGTATCTTGGTTTGTTACCCAGCTGACAAACTGTACAAAAATTGATCAAAAATGTACAAACCTTTGTTTTCTTCCCATCCCCTACTTGGTTAGTAGTTGCCTTCTCCAGTTTTCTCAGAGATGTTCTTATGCTGAGTAGGCTGCAAGAGTTAACCTAACCAAATTGTGATAATTATAATTCATTCATGGAAACTTATTATTCAAAAGAAGAATTATGCTTGCCTAAGTAGAAATTAAATATCTAACACTGGGATATAAAAGGGAAGAGCAAGCTGTAAAAACATGGCCATTTATGGACAGTGATGTACTTCCTGGGAGCTAGACCAAAAGACAGAAAGCTTTGGCAGGTGTGGTAAAAATACATGTGTGGTGCCTTTCATAATTAATGTCATTTAGCTATACCTCAAGAGTATCAGATGTGTGTATGTATAAGGGTCAGAGCTATATAAAAAAATTGCTTAAGCTTGATCAATCATTAACTAGCAACAGACTTAAACATTAATTTTTTTGAAGTCTTTCTGAGCCTATCTTTAATGCTACACAAGGCATTTTAGACTGTTTATTCATGTTAACATTAGCCTCTGTTTGCAGGGTTACTTCCAAGTTCAGCATTAGACTAAACAAAAAGCAGGCACGAAACCTCTCGCATTTGAGGGGCATGCAACACTTAATGTAACCACTCTTGTGTTTTGCCAAGGGAGTCTTATAATGCCAGTTCTTTTCTGCTAAGTCTTTTATTACAGATCATTGCTCTTCTATCACTAAGGACATGACCCGTACCCCTCCTTGATTTGCCAAGGCTCATCATTAGATAATATCTTGATGTCTTATGAACATTTGCAATCACAGCACTTCCATGAAGCTATGAGTAATTTCTGTCCTCTAATGTAGATGAGGAGATGAAGTGCAAAGAAACTGATGTTTACAGTACACACTAATTTAGGTGGCTAACACAGGTATTGTGCAGGAGATGGCTAGCAAGCAGGAACTTGATAACAAATAAAAAAAATCAAATTCAGACTGACTCCAGTACTCCCTTACCTCCCCTTTGATGATGCAAAAAGCATACTCAAATGACATGCAGCAGCTACTGAGAAGATAAATGAAGCTCTTCTGCTGAAAAATCAGGCTGCCCAGGCATGTAGTCCTGAGACTGGGCAGTGGAGGGTGGGCATGAAAGGGCACAGCCTCTGACACTGGTAGTTTCTGCACTAGTTGAGTTGCTGTTCCTGCAGTGCCATGATACCAGCGATGCTCATGCACAGCACTCCCTATTCCTGCAGCAGCAATAAACTGTGGAAGCAAAGGATGGCACTGGCAGATGCCCCCCTTAAAAATGGCCCACAGTGCAGCAGCACTGGCATCTGCAGTCTGTTGGGCTTGCAAATGGACATTTAGAAACAATCAAACTCGTTCAATACTTCTAGGAAAACAGCATGTGTCTGTTGTAGTCAAATCCAGCATTTGTGATAGGCAACAGAGAATAGTCTGTGAGAATGGAGGCTCCAGGAGATTGCTTACTGATGTATAAGCCTTTATTAGCAATTTTGGTTTTAGTGGCTTCCAGTAGAGTAGCCACACTTGCAGACCAGAATGTGACCTTTCAAGACCTTCATTTCACCAAGAGTTGTCCCTCTTGTTCAGCTTCACGCCCCCTTGTGCCACCTCGCCAGGGCCACACTTTCCTACCACCCAGGCCCACCCCAATCCCAAGTCCCCAGGGAGAAGTTGCAACCTGAGCCCCACAGGTACCGCTCAGGACTCAGAGAAACCTCAGGGGAGCAGGAGCTGGAAGACATGGCTCCCCACTACTGCAGCCCAACAGCCGATGCACGCAAACTAACCCAAAGTGGTTCACTTCATCTCCCTCCTGGAGTTACTTCTTTCTGGATGGACTCTCTTCCTTGGGCTCCACAGCAATACTAAAACTCTTAATGTTTGAAGATGCAGGTGCCGGTCAATGAGCTGTGCTTTAAAAAGCAACAAGTTGCAGTTTGACCACTGCTGATTTGTAATTTGGCTATATTTAGGTATAGTTCCTCTGGTATGGTAAAAGATATATAAATAAGCAATCAATACCTCTTAAGTCCCTGCTACAAAGCATCTAAACACCAGAGCGTCGTAAATAAAAGACAAGCAGAATTTTTTCATTAGGGGAAAAAAACATCTTTTTATCAGTCTTGTTCTCAGATACTGCTGAAGTATTGTAGTTGGATTTTTTTGAAAATATCCAGTCTGGGATAGATAAATCAAATTTTCAAAGATAACTGAAATTGCTAAAGTTTGGCAATGTTACACAAAATTGAAAGCAGGGCGAGAAACATCAGGCTATCTTAAAAACAGTTCAGTGCTGTTAGCTCCATCTGTACTTTTACCATAATAAACATTTGTCTTTATTTTGTATGCTTTTTTCCATGAGCCTGGCTTTAACTTAATTCAAATGCAGTCATCTTTGCATATGCTAGTGGCTTCTGTCAGAATAGATTTATTATCTGCTTATCTTTTCTGAATATTTAATATTTACGTCATCCTGTTGAAGAGATTTTTCCAGCAGGCTGTAAATCAGAGTCAGACCATGCATGCAGCTGCTCAGCTGTGGGACTCATGTGGGATGAGTCGCTATCGCACTGTATGCACAGGCTGCATCGGTTCGTGATGAAGAAATAGCCCCTGAGCAGGTACTGTCTCCATGTCATGCAGTCTGAAATATGGTGAGCTGCTAATATTTTAGTCTGGGATATTATCTTGTTTCAAAGATTAATCTTCTATGGTTAGTGCTGAAGATAATAGTTGTTATTCTGCACAGATTGTTGCATTCTTTCTGTAGTGAACAGCAATAACACCAACAGCAATAAGGTTTTGGTGGTGGCTGAGAGGATGATTTAAAAAGATGTTCATTCCCAATAGCTGAAAGAGAAGCATAGCCAGGGTGCAAAACTCTTTTCAGGCACAGCTGTGAATTCAGAATAAGGCTCTTTACTTTCTGTGAAGTTATTCCAGGGCCATGAGGATGCAGAATGACGAAGCTGGGATCGTGCCTGCTTACTGGTCACTGCCTCCCTCCTCTGCATTTGCCTTCATATTGGAGGTGGTGTTCGGAAGCCACCGAATATCTACAAACCAGCCACAGTCTTAAATTCACTCCTATGGGATTGGTGGGTGCACAGGAGCACTGGAGAGGCACAGGGGACCTGCCTGGCTGAGTGGGTGCCTCCACACCCACACTACAGCTCGGGGGATTCGCTTGCCCTGCCAGGAAGAGAGGCGAGGGGCTGCTCCTGCCCTCCAGGGAGTCCTGGCACTGCTGTCTGTGGGAACGGCTTTTGCTACGGAGTGGAGGCAATGGACTGCGTTATGGCATTACTTAGCAGGGCTATCAAATATGTAGGACACCCCCCCCCCCCCCCCCCCGCACCCCAAAGTTTCTTGGCTTTGGATGGATATGTTTTGCTTTGCTGTAAAAACATTATTTTCTTGGAATCTCTTAGTCCTCTGTGTGTTTCAGAGATTTGCACTTATCTTGGGGTTTGGATTTATAGACCTGATCCTAAGCACTACACTTTGAGAAAGAGCACAAACATCGCCATTACTCTGTATAAACAGCTATTTTTACTTGGCAAGGAAAAGTGATGGCTTCCACTGAAAAGTAAGAATATAAACCATGGGAAAAGATCTAGAGGTCAATAATCTCATCCATTCTTTAAATTCCTCTGGTATAGATCTGGGCTAATTTCAGATTGTCTTCAGTGGAATTGTACCAGGTTTGCAGTAGTTGGCACAACTTCTTGTTTAACCCATGTAATGAAATATTTATTTTCAATTAATAGCTCATTTGGAATTTGTGCATTTCCCCCCAGATTTCAAACATATGAATGGAAATTTAAGAAGATAACTTTTTGTAACGCTGTGCTTTTTTTCCTGAGGACTGCTTAAATGGTGACTGGAGTTATATACTTTCAAGATTTCTCTCCAGCCATGGGGCCACCTTAGAGCCTCCAGTAGTTTTAAATCCATGGTGCCCCTCACAGACAGCCAGTTTTTAAAATGAACGATATGAAAATGAGAAGCTTTGCTCTGTCTAATGGATACTGTAAAATGATATTTTCTGCCAAATGACCAAACTGTACCCATAGAAATGCAAGCTAAAAGAATCACAGCATAAATCAATGCTGTCCTGACTTTTGGGTTTTTTTTTTTTTTGTGGTAACTGTTCTCATTCCCGAGACCCGTTCTGTTCCTTCTCATTTCCAGTGTCCCTTTCACAGTCTTGTCTAAGAAGGACAGAATCATTTCTTAACACATTGTTCAAATGGGTTTGTTGTCTGGCAAAAGTGCTATTTCTGCATTGTTTTCCATTTTCATTATTTTATGTTTTAAAAACAAACAAACAAGAAGTGTAGATGACCCAAGGTATGCTAGACAATGTGACAACATCTCTTTTTCTTGGTTTTCCAAAAATCTGAAAACTAATTATTGCAGAAGTATAAATTTTGCAGAAAAGAAAGCCACAGCAACAATTCTGCAGACAAATTTTTATTTTGAATTTTGATGTATAACTGCTTTACTATATTACAGACTCAGAAGACTGTTGAATATTTGACTGTTGACTTTTTATAAGTGCTTTGAGGTCTCCCAAAAATAGAGCTTGACATATTTCTCTTTGATATTATAAATAACAAATCTGAGAATATTTTCATGATCCACATCAGCATTAAGCCACAAGAAAATGCCTGTTTGAAGCATCTGCACCAACAGCATGAAAGCTTGTTACCGAAGTGTTCCTTGTTGTTCTAAATCAGTTGACAATTTGGAGTGCTTAATTACTTAATTATCTTGTTATCTTATAAACTGCCACTTTGCATTCGTTTCAGTAAATATACCATTAAATACCACCCTTCCCATGCTCACAGCTTCCTCTAGGTCTGTGGTTCACTCCTTTCCACTATGTATGGGTCCTGCAGTACAAGCTGGTGCATTCAAAGATAATGAAGGCTAAGTGCTATGTCTGTGATTTGGTGTTTGGTAGAAGAGTGAAGGGCATCTCCAAAAATACGCTGTACAGAGACATCCTGCTGTGCCATCCAGTGGCTCTGGCCGCGGGCAGCCTCCTGCTGCCGTGGGGCTGCTGAAGGCACCTGCTGGACCCCACACTGGTCCTGTCCCTGCCACGGGCAGCTGCACTCACCAACCAGCCTCAGTGCAGTCTCTCTTCTGTGCTTTGCAAAGTAGGTGGTAGGTATTTTGCAGCCCTTGGTCCCGAGAGGATTTTGGTAGGAGCAGGAAGGCTGGCCAGCCCCACAGATGAGTCTTTTCTTCTTTAGAGGTGAAGTCAAGGTGAGAGCCCCATCACACTGATATCAGGGACAAAATTCACCTTTAGTGTCAAACAGGTCCCTTTCTCTGCATTTTTTCTTTTTAAAATACATTTAATTATTTTAAAGAAGATAGGCATTGTCGGTAGTCAGCTAGAGAGCAAACACGGCCTGCCCAGGGACCTGTGCTCAAACTAGCTGCTCTCAGATTTGGTATTTGAACTTTCCCTCCACCAGTATATTCCAGTGATAAGTGCAGAGTGCAGGCAGACAAGATACAACTGTCATAAAGCCATCTGATACATAAAATAACCCTACAACATATCATTTTGCATCCTTGGGTTTTGACTCTTCCTCTTCATTTTATTTCATCTCCCTGAGGACTCCTAACCCTTCCAAAGTCCCTAGAAGGCTTAAAAAGAAGCAGGTTACCTCCTGGAGAAATGTCACGTATGAAAGGAAGAATGGCAAGTTGTTCTTGCCTTTTATTGCAAGTCAGAAACTGGAGGGAAACAGTCCCTGACCGGACTCAAAATCTGGTCATGAAGGGAGGCAGAGCAAAAACCCAGAATTCATAGCTGGCTGGCTGCTGCCTGCTCACCTGCAGCACAGCAGAACTGTTCACGGCAGGAGAAGGTTCCCCAGCCTCTCTGCCATGATTCTGGTAGCACTGGCACCCCAGAGGGTCCCCCAGAGGTTCAGCTGGTTGCTGCCACACAGCTGTTTCTGAAACAAACACTTCAAGCAGAGCTGCCTTTCCAGGTCATCGCCTCGAGATTTGGCCACTGAAGGAGAGGCACGGCAGGAGGGCAGTGTGTGTGCATGCATGGATGTCCTTTGACTAAGTCCCCATAACGGGGGTTTGCCCATAATGAAGGCTGCCAGACTTCTGTATGAGTAAGGCAACATGGATTTTGTTCCCCTAAATTTTATCTTCCTATAAAATGTATATGTCAAGATGATAATTACCACGGCCTAAACCTTCACTCCTCAAAGAGAAGTGCCTGGCTCCACAGAAGGCCCACAGCTGTGAATCTCAAAAGGGTGAAGGCCTCTCTCAGAAGCAGTATTTGGGTGCCTAACATCTTTTTGACATTTGCCCAACTCTGAGCAATTGGACCTGACTCCTCTTCTCAACATACCCTCTTGAGTCTCTCAAGTGGTTTCTCACTCGGCCTGATGGTTGTTTCTGCACTTTTTCTAGTTGGCAAACTCTGTTCCTATAGCAAGGAGAACATTGCATTGCAACATCCCAGTCCCACTACGAGTGCAGCCTCAAGAAAAATAAAAGAACTGAGTTGTTTGCATTGATTTTGATTTTTGTGCACATAATCTAATGAAGGAGCTAAGCCAGGTCATGCAGCATAGTTTGCAAGAAGTAGTATCTTAATCTGCCTTGTTGCAGGTGTCCCTGAGGCACCCAGCATAACCGGGCTTTAGATGATGGTCACCATATTAAGTCTTTTATGTTCAGCTGTATTACTGTTTTAAAAGGCTGCATGGTCCTTTGTGGAGCAAAAAATTGATGCTCCTCATCTGTGACTCCAGTACAGCCAATAAAAAGCTGTTTACTTTAAACAGCTTTTTAGTAGCTGTATCTTGCAAATAGCTATTAATTGATTAGGCTGTTAGATTAAACCTGTTTGTTCAGTAGAGTAATCAGAACTAGGCTGGTAAACACACATCATGTCACTCTGTACACAATATACCTTTTCAAGGAAATCTTACATGCTGCTGTAACCTACCTATACTTATGTATTTTGCTGTATTTTAGAAGCTTACAGAAGGAAGACTACGTGGTGGTTTTTGTTCTGCACCTAGTAAATCTCGGGCTGTTCCCAATGTGGTCACAACGTTTAATCAAACAAGTAAATGTAATTCAAATGAGTTCAACTTACCTATAATAAAGCCCATTAAACAAATATGACCGTTACAGCCATGATTTTGTTCTTAAGTGGGTGACAAAATAAACAGTTTGAGCTACTATTCACATTAACAGCTGCTCCTGAGACAAGGGGCCAAGAACACTATTAATTGCACCCAACATCCTCCAGCAATGTTCCGGGGGCTCCTGGAGGTTGCTCCGGCTGTGGATTAAGTGCCAAGTGCCTGTCCTCTCAAAATTAACCAGAAATGTTATAACGGTGAAGAGGCTCAACTGTCTTTTGAGATGCTCTTTAAAAGGAAGGGGTGCCACTCAATGAGCAGAAAACAAATGAGCATCAAGAGCAGAGTTCTACCCAGCATGAGAAGAGAAAGGTAGGAGGACAGGTTTTTAAAAGGATACTTCTTCATATTTCCATTTTATTGAATTTTAAGCTTTGTAATTAATTATGGAAGTGTTCTGCTTTCTTGTTGAAAACTTCTTCAGTGTTTAGCTCATTTGTACGGTTTGCCATGTGAGTTTTGACTTATTTTGTTTCCATTTCACGTAAAGTCACACACTTTATCTCAGTTTGCTCAATATTTTGGTTGGAGTTTCTTTTTTCTGTTTAATGAAAAAGCAAAATCTCCTGAAAATAAGATTTTTTTTTTTTAAGAAAAACAGTTTCTAGGGGAGATCATATTTCTTTAGGCTAAACAGTTCCTCTGTCAGAGAACAATAGGGAAGTTGTTCATCTTTTAAACAGAAAACTAGAGATAGCACCTTAATTATTTTTGATTGGCTTCATAGCCTGTCTTACTGTATTTGTTTAATTTATTTACACATAGAAAAAATGAAGGTTGAAATCAGTGACACATTTATAACATGAGTGAGCTTAAAACTTTTATAAATATGTCCCATATATAGAGTTATATCGGTGTTTAATTCTTTCTGCTGTGTAAATTGAAGATTTGAGTTAATAAACACCCATCTGTCCTTCCTCTATCTGGGTGTAAAAACACCAAAAGAAGGAATGACAGGCAGGAAAAGAAACATGATGGTCAGAGACTGACCAAAAGTGAAATGTATGAAGTGATAGTGAAAGTGAGGTGGAAAAGAGTAGAGATGGTGTTAAACATTAGTAGGTAGAAAAAGGGGGAAGCAAGAGGCAGCCCAAACAGTAAATAAATATACTCAGATTGTGCCCTGTACTCCTGAGAGTGCCTCTGGATGCACCTTCTCCCTTGCACTCACATGCCAGCCTGGCACTACTTGAAAATTCCCCTGTAAACACAAGCTATTAGTTATAACTCTGTAGCTGCGTGTTTTTGCAAGCTATAGTATATCATCTATATTCAGCTTCCGTTTAGCTTCTAATGGCATGGTGTGCTTGTAATAACATTTGTTTCAATATGGGAGAAAATCAGTTACTCTGTTGTGTTCTATCCAGAATAACCAGAGGCAGCAAAGTCCTGAAGCAAATGGGTTAAATTAGTACTGGCTGAACTGCCATGTCAGTATTTTTCTGACTTAAACAACCACGTTATACCATAACAATAATGCTACTGAACAGCATATGCTAATGTTCTTTATTTTTCACAATAATGCTATTTTTCTGTTAATTAAAGGAAAACCAGATCTTTCAACAATGAATATTGCTTGCTAAGTGCTTAAGTACTTTCATGAAATGCTTTTGTAAAGAGACTCACAAAAGGGACATGTTACTGCATACGTGAGAGGACAGCCAATATTTGTGTCCTCAGTTGCAGACTAAACTGAAGTGTTTCTCTCCATGTTTGTGCCTTGGCTAAAAACAATATTAACATAATAAATATACAAAACAATGCTAAACTACTAGCAATGACATAAACCAGAGCCTGACAGAAGATATTTGCTTCTTCAGCAGCTAATGCTTCAGATTAGTCAGGCTCTTCCATCATATTTTTGTAGCAAAAGGTCAGAAAAGTTTTTTTCTCCTCTTAGATCTTTTCCTTACATCTCTATTTACAGCTAGAGCCTACAAGAATTATGCAGTAAGACTTGATCTGGTCAGGCAGTGCCATCTGTGTGAAAACCGAGGGCTCATGGAAACTCCTTGGTTTTGCCAGGCTGCACAGCAGGTTCAGGCTATCAGGATGGGGCCAGAGGACAGGCTGAGCACGGGCTCCTCAGCTTTAGCCTTCTCTTTTAGACTTGAAGATCTTAGACTTATGTATCAAAAAATAAGTTGAGGGACCTTCAGAATCTAAAGTAACTGATTTTCAAGAGCAAAGTGAGAGATACAGGACTCCAACCTATTTTGATGAAGACTAGGGCTGTTTAAACAGAAAATAACAAAAAGGACTTCTCATCTGCCTACTATACAAGACATTGCCCAGTGCAGGCCTCTGGGAGCCACTGCTATTCTGGTGTGAGGACACCCCATTATATAGTTTATTTCATCAAATGAAATTCCCATTTCAAGGGAAAACTAATGATAAAAATGTCATTCTGTTAAAAGTATAATTACAAAACAGTTTCATCCTTCATAAATAATGAAATGTGAATTTCTTACACATCCAAATAAATGAAGGTGTTTACAATTGCCTTTTTTTTTCCTCCCTGCAGCTCTCCCCGTATAGAAAAGAAAAAAACAGTTGCAAATGTATCTCAGCATTAGGAAAAACAGTACCTGTGCTGCATACCTATGTGGATTTGAGACCTCAGTAAGGATGCAACTGGGCTGTGAATCCGTAAATGGCTCTTGCATAAGGAGCAGCTGGTCAAACAGTATCCGTGTTTCCATGTATATCTTCATGGTTTGCGTTATTTTGGCCACAGTGGTTGGAAATTTGACAGTTATCATCTCAATATCTCATTTTAAGCAACTCCATACACCTACCAATTTCCTGATACTTTCTATGGCTACGGTAGACTTTTTGCTGGGATTCCTCATCATGCCTTGCAGCATGGTGCGCTCTGTTGAGCACTGCTGGTATTTTGGAGAGCTCTTCTGCAAGATCCACACAAGCACAGACATTATGCTGAGCACGGCTTCCATCTTCCATCTTTCCTTCATATCCATCGACCGTTACTATGCTGTGTGTGACCCTCTAAGATACAAATCAAAGATAAATACTTTTATTATCCTCATCATGATATTTGTAAGTTGGATGGTCCCTGCTGCTTTTGCTTTTGGCATGATCTTTCTAGACCTAAACTTGCGAGGGGCAGAAGAGATTTATAATCACGTGCATTGTGCAGGAGGATGCTTTGTCATTTTTAGTGAAACTTCGGGTGTTGTGGCCTCTGTAGTGTCTTTTTACATCCCTGGATTTGTTATGCTGTACATCTATAGGAAAATATACTCTATAGCCAAGAGGCAGGCAAGATCCATTGATGCAATTAGCCAAAAAAATATGCGATTTGAAATGAAGCACCATGTTTCATTCTGCAGAGAAAGCAAAGCTGCCAAGACATTAGGCATAATAATAGGAGTGTTTCTCATTTGCTGGAGTCCATTCTTCTTCTTTACAGCAACCAATCCATTTATGAATTATGTGATACCTCCTATTCTCATTGATGCTTTGGTCTGGTTTGGTTATTTAAATTCTACATTTAACCCAATTGTTTATGCATTTTTTTACATGTGGTTTCGCAGGGCATTAAAGATGATTCTATTTGGAAAAGTTTTTCAGCAGGACTCTTCCAGGACTCATTTGTTTTTAGAGTAATATGGTTTAAATAGTTGGATTCATGGCTTTGAATTTTTTTCTGGAGGCTGAACTCCTGGATGCAACAGCTGAAAATGAAGGAAACACAAATTTGTTTACTCATTTACCAAATCTGGTTCAAGCAGATGAGCAACCATTGCGCTTTATGTCTTCTTTCATTCCAGACTGGGATTTGTATGTGTTTTTTTGGTTATAGCTATTTATATGCAATGCACAGGAGAGCAAGACTTAAGTTTTAAAAAACTTACAGCAGTTTATATCCCTGCTCTTAATCATTAAGAAATTATTCCAATACAACAGATTAATTTCTTGAACAAGGTGTGTTTATATTACAATATTTGTGTTTGCTTATTGTCCTCTAGAAAGAGCAGAAAAGCCTTTCCTTTTGAATTTCTAGACATCTTTGAGTAATAACCCAAAGCTTTTAAGTTTTGTCCCTCCCCTTCAGTATGTGTACAGAGGCCAAACAAGCCCATATACAGCCGTAACAGGACACTCTGCAGGGGAAAATGGGACAGCGGAAAGTCATGCTGCTCTGTCTGTTTCCATTTCAATCAGTGCCAGTCACTTATGAGTTTGTCACTTAATGATTTGCTGCTTAATGAGATCGAAAGCATGTTTAACAAGATCAAAGATAAGGACAAATATGACATACACAATGAAAAGCAATAGTGAAAAGCTACATTGAACCTGACAATGCCAGAAAATGATGCTTGTCTAATGAATGTTTTGATGTAAAGTATTCACCGATTTGCATCTTACAGAACTTTTTTTCAGTGTGGACATATTGTTATTTTGTCTGATGCAATGCTGTGACAGCTGGTGAGGAAAGTATACAGAGAATTGTTACAGAAATGCTATGGTTGGCCTGAATGGAGGATGCATGGGGCAGGATGAATGTGGAAGTACCAGGAGGAGTGGCAGAAGAAGGGCTATAGGAATGGCTTGGGGTGACAGTGCCTGGGTGAGCAGGCTGTCAAGGTTACATCTGTGTGCGGCTTCTCAGGACACCAAGACTGGGACATGAAGGACAGGCAAGTAAGTCAAAAACTAGCACATGGTCACCAGCTGAAGAAGACCTACAGGCTGTCATTTTTTTAATCTATGACCTGGCTTCTCTAGAACTGTCATATTACCAAACAGAAGGAAATAATACCTCTGGCCTGATCCTGCAACATCTGGTTGGACTATGGACTAGTCCTGGGAATGGGCAGAAAAGGATTAGTACCTAAGAAGAGACTATGGAGAGAAACTGATGACTCTGTACTGAAGTAAGAGCTCAGCAGTAAATGATGCTCAGCAGTAAATTATGTCCTCCATTCATGTTGCTGGGATAAGCGCACATCATGTGTGTATCTTGTCTTTCTTTTCTGTGTCCTGTAGAGCACTGAAGCACTCTATGCTGTAAAGCTTAAAAGTTGAATGATGCTACATTTCAGCAGAGCAAAATCAGGATCTGAGATTGTCTCTTTTACCATTTCATTGCCATGTTTTATGTTTGCACTCTCCAAAATGACATAAAAAGGAGCAATGAAATATACACCACATGGGCTCTAATCCTTGTTAGTGACTAGTATATGACTACTTTAATACTTTATCTCACAGAAATAAAGTAAGTAAAGATAAAAATAATCTCCTTTTCTGATAAATGAATGGTTAATTCTCTTCTTCCTTCAACCCCAGGGAGGGTGGCCTGATGTAGGTCATTTTCTCCTGCTCAGTGTTACTTTCTGAAATGAACTGCATGATCACTTAGGCATCTTGATCGCTCTTGAAATAGCAGTTTCAGAAGTGCTTCCAGGTGATATCTCCTTTCTTCTGGCGGTGTTAAAGAATGAAAGGAAGTGATCTTTCCCTATGAGGAATGTTGCCCACCTGAAGCTTTTAAAGTATATTTAGTGAGATCAACACATACTAACATAGCCCCTTCAGGAAGTCAATGGAGATGTTTTTTTCCCCTCATCCACTGCCTACCTATCTCCCTGAAAATCTGGACACATTACTGTTTTTCCAGAGAACTTCAGCTCTACCAGAGTTCATAACTGGTCAGTCTCTCTTCATAATGTGTTCTGGCATCTTTCTGGCATTTTCTTCTGGTTGCAGGAGTAGTCTGTGAATGAATATGATCCCAGCTTGCTTGCAGGATGGCCTCTAGTTCAAATAGAGCACATGCCTCTGCACCCTGCACCTAGACCCTAGTGCAAAGGTAATCTACGTAAAACCTTAAAAACCTCACCCACACTCCTGAAGGCTGTTAGTCACCTAACCTAAATTTAGACATCTAAAAGTTAGGCACTACATCTGCTCTAGTCATTGGTAGCTCTCTTTATACTCACTGTAGAAAACCAGTCATCTTCACAGGGTGTTTTATCTCACCAGCTTGGTCATTTTAAGGTAAGATGCATTGCCCCTGCAGATGCTCTTTGTCTTACTACCAAAAGGGATCTGCCAGTCACTAGCATAGATTTTCTGATGATTTTAGACATAATTTTTAGGTAGCTGAGATGACGATTACTCATCTTAGGTGAATCCCACACTATAGGAAAGTTGGATGATTCTGGGACTCCAAAAATGCTTGTGTTAAAGGCTGGTTTTCTGGAACTAGAAGTTAGATGTCTTCTCTAACTTGCTTGGCTAGCAGGAGACCTGAAATGAGATTTTGGATGTAGGCAGTGATCCACGGGACTACTGCTGAAGGTTTGCCTGAATAGCTGCAGCTGGGAGAGTGTGGTGGAACAGTGGATTATGGAGTCCCAGAGGAACACACACAGTTCCCTGACAGCACGTCAGGAGGGAAGTAGGTCAAAAATTGTCAGTAGTCAGTAGGTCATCCTGAGGAGATGACCTGCCAGGGAGGGCAGATAGGGGAGACCTTGGGTTAAGGGAGTCCCAGCCATCCCATGCATGCTATGCAGAAGTTTGGAGGGTGTTGTGGTTTAACCCCGGTAGGCAGCTCAGCCTCACACAGCCCCTCACTCACTTCTCCCCAGTGGGATTGGGGAGACAATCAGAAGGGTAAAAGTGAGAAAACTCTTGGGTTGAGATAGAGACAGTTTAATAGGTAAAGCAAAAGCCACACGTGCAAGCAAAGCAAAATAAGGAATTCATTCACTACTTCCCATTGGCAGGCAGATCTGCCACTTCCAGGGAAACAGGGCTCCATCACACCTAGTGGTTACTTGGGAAGATGAACACCATAAGTCTGAGTGTTCCCCTTCTTCCATCTTGTCACAAGGTTTTATTGATGAGCATGACATCATATGGTGTGGGATATCCCTTTAGTCAGTTGGGGTCAGCTGTCCCAGCCATGTCCCCTCCCAACTTCTTGTGCACCCCCAGCCTGCTCGCTGAGGGGGGTTGTGAGAAACAGAGAAGGCCTTGAGGCTGTGTAAGCACCGCTAGGCAACAGCTAAAACAGGGGTGTGTTTTCAACACTGTTTTCACCACAAATCAGCGTTTCACTGAAAACACAGCACTACACAAGCTACTATGAAGAAAATTAACTCTATCCCAGCCAAAGCCAGTAAAGCGGGCATCGTGACATCATGGCTGCATAAGATCACCACAGTCTATTTAGTGTAAATGGAAAAAGCAGAAGAAAAAAAATTCAGTGTATAGACCACCAAATCTTCTGCAAGCTAGTCTAGCCAAGATGCCACCAGTATTTATTCTCTGCAGAATTAACAAGGGGCTTCCACACACAGACTGCTGGCGACCTTCATCCACACCTAGAAGGCATTTCTCCTTGTTCTTAATAACCTACAAGTCTAAGAGAGTTTTGTGCATGGCCCAGCTCAGAAAGTTTCAGAAATAACTTTTTCCTCTGGTGTCCTGTTACCTAAAGGTGGCATTTTCCTTGCCTTCTGTTTACAGAGTGCCTTCTCTGGCAAAGCAACTTTAATGAAGTCCCAGGTTATTTTCTCTCATCAGCCTGAATCACAGGCAGCACAAAGCTGTTTCTCACTGTGAAGGGAATGTATAAATAAGATGTGTTAATGAGGCCGCAGGGTCTCTATTTGGATGCAAGATTCTGATAAATTAGGAACAAAAGAAAAATGCCTCATGCTGTTCGATCAGATTATGAGTTAGGTCTGGTGAAGCAGAATGTACCTGACTGCAAGCTCAAAATGTCATCATGTAAATGAAGTGCAAAGGGTATTGTTAAACTCCTTATCAACACATTTAATTAATGACCTTATTAAACACTTCCCAGATGGCTACCTTTTTCAAAACAAATGAATCTCCAGTGGGTGACTTCATATGTTTTAACTTCCCTGAAAACTTGTGCAAAGCAATTACTCCAGCATGATGAAAGGATCTGTTTTACCAGTAAACCTACATCTGTTCATTTTGCCACCAGTGAGCACAGTTTGCAGTGTCACCTTCCTCTCATGCTTTGTACAAAATTGACAGTAAGTTTCAGAGTCAGGGACTGCTGCCTGTCCTCTCTGCCTTAGTGCCTGTAGCTTGTGTTTTGGTGGTTGCAACATAGTGCTGCAGCCTGTGGGCTGCCACCTGCTATGGCCTCGTGCATGGTGGTCCCACCTGTGGCAGAGCCTCATAGACTGCCCCTCAGTCACCAGATGCAGCAGGACAGGGGAAGAGGAGGAGCACTGACTGCCCAGGCAGGACCCTTCCAGAGGGTTCACAAGGAAGGCCTCACTCCGAAATGGAGTATTTTAAAAAGCTAGATAAAAACATACATTAGTGCAGTGTTCAAACAGAAAAATTGAACTCTCAAATTGTGTAAATATTGCAAAGTGTATTGCTTTCCTTAAAACATTTAACTCACCCAGGTTATGTACACTGTGCACTCTCTGTCCTCTACAACGCATTAATACCCATGCAACAAGGAAGAAAATACTAAATACAGTCAAACATAAGATACTTAGTGTTCTACAAAAGTCTTTTACTTCTGTAGTTTTTCTGATCATCTTAGTTATCTACAATACTACTTCCACACTACTGCATCTAAAGACCTAATGCAGAAAAAGACTATGCCTATTTATAAACACTTTTTGACTAGTCTGTTTCCATTAGACATAGCCTGAATTTGATAAACTTCTATGATGAAATGACTGGCCTGGTAGACAAGGGGAGAGCAGTGGTTATTGTCTACTTAGACTTCAGTAGGGCTTTTGACATCGTCTCCCATAAGATCTTCATGGGCTGGATGAGCAGACAGTGAAGTGGATTGAAAACTAGCCGAATGGCCAGGCCCAGAGGGTGGTGATCATTGGCACAAAGTCTAGTTGGAGGCCAGTGATCAATATTGGGACCAATTCTGTTTAACATCTTCATTAATGATCTGGATGATGGTGCAGGGTGTACCCTTCCAACCTCAACCATTCCATGATTCTATGAAATTTAATTCCTATAATATTTCCTTCTTCGTAGGTTTTTAATAAGATCTTTTCACCTTCATGCTGCCACTTTAAATCCAAAAAACTACGTGGGTAATTGAAAATGTTTCTTTGTGATGACTGTGCTATAGCCTTTGTAAAGCAAATTAATTTCCTAAGAGATCAGATCCACAGCTAACTTAGGCAGTGGGAACTCCACAACCCACTCCTAGATGTCTGGACTTCTTATTTCCCATAGGTATAGGGAAAGTCAGTCTCCTTAAACACTAAGTACTCACAGCATACTGACTAAAAGATATGTCAGCTAAAGAGACACCACTGAAAACAGAGTGTATCCTATACCCTTTGGGCTTTCTCAGTTACAAACAGGAGAAAACAATTCTTTGAGAAAATTTGAGCTTGTCTTTAGCTCTGTATTGCTGTGATTTCTGCTTTAGTGAATCATAGAATCATTGAATCATAGTATAGTTTGGGTTGGAAGGGACCTTTAAAGGCCATCTAGTCCAACCCCCCTGCAGTGAGCAGGGCCATCTTCAACTAAATCAGGTTTCTCAGAGCCCCATCCAACCTGACCTTGAATGTTTCCAGGGATGGGGCTTCCACCACCTCTCTGGGCAACCTGTGCCCAGTGTTTCACTACCTTCATTGTAAAAAAATTTCTTCCTTATATCTAGTCTAAATCTACCCTCCTTTAGTTTAAAACCATTACCCCTTGTCCTATCACAACAGGCCCTACTAAAAAGTCTGTCCCCAACTTATAAGCCCCCTCTAAGTACTGCAATAAGGTCTTCCTGGAGCCTTCTCTTCTCCATGTTGAACAACCCCAACTCTTTCAGCATCTTCTTCATAGGAGAGGTGTTCCATGTTCCATCCCTCTGATCATTTTTGTGGCCCTCCTCTGGATGTTACTCATTTTTCTGTCTTTTGTCCAGTGAATTTTGAACAACTGGACTCTGCTCCATTGTTTAATGTACATCTGTGAGCACAAGCTGCCTTAAATGATGCAAGTGTTGGCCCCATATTGTTCTCCCTCTAGTCATGGCTGATATCCTGTTTTTTAACAATGACAAATAATTAAACAAGCCTGCTTCCATTCTCATAGTAGAAAGTTGGTTTCTTTAATATACCTTCCTTTTAGTGTAGCTAACTCTGTTAATGCAGTTGCTGACCTTGCTTAGTGCTGTATTTTTAATAGGCAAGCTTTTTGGCAGATATGCTCTAATTATATGTCCCCACAGTGCCTAGCACATTGAAGACCCTGTTTTGGAGGGTGGCTAGTGTATTTCTTTTACGAAGAATAAACAGACACTGCCTAGAGCTTGACCTGGCCTAGGAGATGGAAGGAGAAAAGGGAATGCACAGCTGCAGTCATGTCGTTTAAGTGGTACATGCAAGGCCCCATCACAAATCCATTCCAGATTATAGGCAGGATTTAAGAAATTTACTAAAATCTGTATCAGTCTAGGTACACTGGACTAGCAGAGGTGCACTAGCAGGTGAGATACCATTCTGAAATAATGTTTACAGCAGTTCTGGTGTCTTTCAAGTGTGTGGGGAGAGATAGAGTTGTGCCATCACATGATTGTTTGCTCCACAGTCCAGCAAAGATGAACCCACATAAGTGAGCATCACTCCATATCTGTCAAATACCATGGTGGTATCTGAGTCTGTAAAGGCCCAGCAGGCTCCTCGTCTGAAGCAAGCCCACAGGAATAAGAATGGTTAGTAATAAGTAACCAAATAGTTCTCTCCAATCAAGAGTTAAGAACAACATGGAAATGATGAGGTACAACATGAAGGAAACTCATAGGCTGTAATAAAACTAAACTGTTTTACCAGTGAAAATAATGCTGCAACAATTTTCTCTCCACACTGCCTTTGCAGTGCCGCAGTGCCTCATATGATTAATTCTCAAAGATAATTTGTCATAGAATCATAGAATGGTTGAGGTTGGAAGGGACCTTAAAGATCATCTAGTTCCAACCCTCCTGCCATGGGCAGGGACACCTTCCACTAGACCAGGTTGCTCAAAGCCCCATCCAACCTGGCCGTGAACACTTCCAGGGATGGGGCATCCACAGCTTCTGTGGGCAACCTGTTCCAGTGCCTCACCACCCTCAGAATGAAGAATTTCTTCCTCATATCTAATCTAAATCTACCCTCTTTCACTTTAAAGCCATTGCCCCTTGTCCTATCACTACATGCCCTTGTAAAAAGCCCATTTCCAGCTTTCTTGCAGACCCGCTTCAGGTATAGAAGGTTGCTACAAGGTCTCCCCAGAGCCTTCTCTTCTCCAGGCTGAACAACCCCAACCTCAACTCTCAGCTTGTCTTCACAGGACAGGTGCTCCAGCCCTCTGATCATCTTCATGGCCCTCCTCTGGACTCACTCCAACAGGTCCGTGTCCTTCTTATGTTGGGGGCCCCAGAGCTGAACACAGTACTCCATGTGGAGTCTCACGAGAGCGGAGTAAAGGGGGAGAATCACCTCCCTCAACCTGCTGGTCACGCTTCTTTTGATGCAGCCCAGGATACGGTTGGCTTTCTGGCTGCAAGTGCACATTGCTGGGTCATGTTGAGCTTCTCATCAGCCAATACCTCCAAGTCCTTCTCCTCAGGGCTGCTCTTAATCCATTCTCTGCCCAGCCTGTATTTGTGCTTGGGATTGCCCCAACCCATGTGCAGGACCTTGCATTTGGCCTTGTTGAACTTCATGAGGTTTGCACGGGCCCACTTCTCAAGCCTGTCAAGGTCACCCTGGATGGCATCCCTTCCCTCCCATGTGTCAACTGCATCACACAGCTTGGTGTCGACGGCAAACTTGCTGAGGGTGCACTCAATCCCACTGTCCATGTCGCCGACAAAGATGTTAAACACCGCCAGTCCCAGTACCGACCCCTGAAGAACACGACTCATCACTGGTCTCCACTTGGACATTGAGCCATTGACCTCAACTCTTTGAGTGCAACCATCCAGCCAATTCCTTATCCAGCGAGTGGTACATCCATCAAATCCATGTCTCTCCAATTTAGAGACAAGGATGTTGTGTGGGACAGTGTCAAATGCTTTGCACAAGTCCTGATAAATTACGTCAGTTGCTCTTCCCTTATCCACCAATGCTGTAACCCCATCGTAGAAGGCCCCCAAATTTGTCAGGCACTATTTTCTCTTAGTGAAGCTATGTTGGCTGTCACCAATCACCTTCTTTTTTTCCATGTGCCTTAGTATAGTTTCCAGGAGGATCTGTTCCATGATCTTGCTGGACACAGAGATGAGACTGACTGGCCTGTAGTTCTGCAGGTCTTCCTTTTTTCCGTTTTTAAAAACGGGGGTTATGTTTCCCCTTTTCCAGTCAGTGGGAACTTCACTGGACTGCCACCTGCCACTTCTAAGGTGCTTTCTGTAGTCTTGCTTTAACCCAGTTAAACAGTTTCTTTTACAAAGGTTTCAATTTTAACATTTGTAAGCAGGTTTTAGACATTTCAATTCTGAGAGGTGACATATCAAACTGTTCCCCCATCACTGCCTTTTGTCCCATGCTGAAGGAGGACCAATGGTGAGGCATGGGACACTGCTTTCTGAAGGTAATGCTTTTTGAAGAGTAGCCTCTTATCCACAGGCTTATTTATTTTCTAGATCTAATATAACTGTGTATGCTAATATAATAAAATAAAACCTAATATAATTGTATTGCTGTACACATAACAAAATTTTACTGGTTTTGGAGTCTGTAAATGATTCTGCTGGAGATAATCCCAGAGATTTGCATTATATTTCCAACAGAAAATTTCCTTGTTTGCCTTTAAAGCAGCTGCCATAAAGGTAGACTCTTTTGAATGTTCTTACTTTTCCTTTAATTCATTTTAAAACCCATGTTTATTTTCTGCCCTGTTCTTATGACATACTGTATATTGCATTCAATAAAAATCCAGTCTCTGCTGAACAGCAGTCATTTACCCTTGGACTTATAATGCATCTTCAATACACCTGCATAAGGGTCAGCGTTAAATCTGAATATCCACCTCTGACCTCAGGGGACTCAATTTTTTCACATTAATCGTGAATTAATTCTGTCTTTTCTTGTAAGAAAATAAATACTACCTTTCCTATTTTCTATTTTTTTATAAATAATAGATTGTCTGATAACAATGGTAGATTGACCTAAATTGACACTTCTTTTTATCTTTTTCTGTAATATAAGGAGAAGATTTTATGTATATTATATGAAAGCTGCATATACAGCCAACATGACAGAAAGTGCTGTTTCAGCCCATTTAAATTACAAGATGTTAGTCGTCTTCAAGGTTATTAAATATTTCATTTCTAAGTTTCATTAGAAATGGTAATTATTAAAAAATGTGAAAGATAGAATGCATTGGCCACTAAAATAGATAAAAACCAGAATATCTTTTCTTGACCTCTACCTTTAGCCTCTCCTTTCAAAGACTCTTTTTGATATGACTTTTATCTACCTTAAGTCACCAAAATAACTCACCTGTACTTGAGGGTAAAAGAATTAATAGAGCAAACAAAAATAATAGTCTTGGGAATACAGACACTTGACTTTGTTTATCTCCTGTTGACGTAAACCCCTAAATTATATATGTATTTTTAACTCAAAATCTCCTGGGACTTAAATGTAGTGTCATAAAAGAAAAAATAAATTCCCACATTTCATTAATTTGAGCCAAGTTACAAAGGGGGTCTGCCTTTTACAGACATTGCAGTTTTGTAGGACAAGAACAAAACAGGAAAATGTCTACTTAAAGAATCTATTGGTGGTGTTACTAAAACAGATGCAGGTAGGGTTAGCCTATAAAACTGACTTCCAAGCATTCTTTTTAATCTTTTAATGCTCTCTTTCTGTATTTTCTTCATTTCAGGGTGATACCTATTGGAAAAAGTCAGCAGACCAAGCTGCTTCCCAAGTTCCTTTTAAGTGGGTTAAATCGCTGTGGAGAAGAGTATCTCTTTCTGCTTCTATTTCTGAGTACACTCTTAGTCCCAAACAAGTTACCAGGAAAAGAGGTGGCAGAAATGAGTCTGGTTCTCCCCAGATAAATGAATGAAATTTTCTGACCCTTGAAAATATTCACAAGTGTATTCATTTATAACTACTGCAGCTGGACCACAGTCTATTACAGGAGGCAAGACTCAACCTATGTCCATTCCTTTTCAGTTAGTGGAATTATAATGATAGAAAACAATTGTATAGGTAGGGAAAGTAAAAAATATTTCTTATCACCCCAATTTTACAACTGATTTCCATCAGATGTGTTCATTGCTAGTACTTCCTAATCCACAGAAGGTGAGTTTAGCATTATAATTTGGAAAAGGGGATTTTGGCAGCTGATTTGGGACTCTTAAGACGAGTGTTTAGGTGAATAGCCATTAACTGAAATCTCCAAGAAAGCTGAGGTATGTCAGCTCATATAACATTTCTGCTAGAGAAAAAAGATTAACATTCTAAGATTGAAGAGACGAATAAATCCTATACAATATTTACAGACTGAAATGAACTTGAGGGATTTCTTTGTCTATGCATCTTTGTCTTCCACAACTTTAAAATTACTAATACTATGATGTATATAAAATACAAGAGCCATATTTTACTAAATGCTCTAGGTACAATAGAATGCACAAAATAAATTTGATGGTATCATGTAATTTAGTTAATTTAAGAGGTAATTAGGTTTACTTTCAACTGCTTTGTTTTAAACATTATTTGCAATGAATTTTTTAATAGCTTAAAGTTATCAGATTTCATGTACCATTTCAGAAAAATAATGGGTTGCAGTTGGCCCCTATTTAAGCCAAGAGAAAGTTTACCTTTGAATTACTGCATTTCACTAAGTAATGTAATTAATACTCTTGACTTACTTTATCTTATATTGTCATGTTAGGATTTGGAATCTTTTGGAAACTTATGAAAATTAAATCTGCCTGTGGAACTGCATCTCCAATAGAAAAATCGAATAAAAGATTGATTATGCTTTGTCCAGATATGTTGAGGGATTTGACTGATTGCCCTGAGTTTGGAAATAGATCCTGTCCTGAGAGTGTTAGGTCACCAGAAGTACAAGGGGTAATGTATCTATTCATAACAGCAGCCTTCATTCTCACCATCTTAGGGAAACCTGGCCATAATCATTTCCATCTCATATTTCAAGCAGCTTTATTCTCAAACCAATTTCCTCATCCTATCCATGGCCATCACAGATTTCCTTCTGGGCTTTGTCATTACGCCCTACAGCATGGTGAGGTCTGTGGAGAACTGCTGGTATCTTGGGATGACATTCTGCAAAGTTCATTACAGTTTTGACTTGATGCTCTGCTTAATTTCCATTTTCCATCTTTGTTCCATTGTCGTGGGTTGGTTTTATGCCATCTGCCACCCTTTGCACTACGCCAGCACCATGACTGCTGCAGCCATAAAACACGTCATAACTGTGTGCTGGTCAGTGCCAGCTGCTTTTGCTTTTGGTGTGGTTTTCTTGGAAGCTTATGCTTCTGGAATTGAGGGCTATGATATGTTGATTAAATGCTCGAGCTTGTGCCCTATTGTGTTCAACAAACTGTGAGGGACTGTTTTATTTACAGTTGGTTTATTTACTTCTGCTTGCATTATGATAGGGATTTATGTTAAAATTTTTAGTCTCCCAAAGGCATACATATGAGTTGAGCCAGGCACACAGGCACACAAAAAGTGATAAGGAAAATGAGCTTTCTAAGAATAAAATAGGAAAGTTGCCAAGACTTTTGAGTATAGTTATGCTGGGTTTCTTAATATGCTGGTTTCCTTGTTTTTTCACAATCTTAACTGATCCATTTTTTAATTTCTCTACTCCTTTACCTTTGTTTGATGCTCTAAATTGGCTTGGGTATTTAAAACATTTAGATTCTAGAAAACATTTAAATTCTTTCTGCAATCCATTAATACATGTTTTTTTCTATCCATGGTTTTGGAAAACATTTAAATATATCTTAAAAGGCAAAATATTTAACCCACTTTTTTGTACAATAAAACTTTTCTCTGAAGATCAGTTACAGTAATAGATTCTATTACTGACAGCAGCTCTAGAAATTAAGAAGAAACAGTGGATTACTGTATATTCATGATTCAGTAAAAGTCTGAAATGCGCAATATGAATTATGAGTCAGACCTGTAGAATTATCTTACCAAATTTCTTTAATAAAATCAAACTCATTTTATATGATATTTATTTACACTTGTGTTCACTCTTAATGCCTTCATAGTGTTTCAGATGTTTAAGTCTTTCTAGAGTCTCTTAATGCATTTTTTTTTAATTTCAGAAAGTATTTACATACAGTCCATAAACGCATTATTTCACCTAATCTTGTATGCATGAAGCTAATCTTTTGTGAGGATCACCATCAATAATCTCCTAAACTGAATACATCCCAGGCTAATATGGGGAGAGTCTGTCATCCTTTTGCAATTGGGGCATTAGAGGTGTATAGAGTCTGCTGTTATTCCCAAGCAAATAGAATGTGAGTGTAATTTTGGCTTGAAGTTGACCTTTTCCCCTGAAAACAACAGAATCAGGTTTTCAGCCTTTATCCTCCATGTGCTTCATACTTGGGGAGGAGTACTTGGGAATGAGAGTACTGCTCACACTCAGGTATGAGCTTGTCCTTTCTTTGTTTAGACATCAGGCTCCAGATGTTACAAAATATGCTTGCTGACAGCCCACCCCATATTCACCCCACCACACTTTCACACTGAACTGGAGCCTTTAATTGAGGTCCTTGCTATGCTGAGCTCCCTCTGAAGTCAGTAAGAGTCCCTGCCAGAGTTCACATCAGTTACACGCTTAAAATAAGGTTGGCTGAGTCGTCATTACTGAATGCAGCTACTGCAGTCTTTTTATTGTGAATTGTACTTCTGACTTACCTTTCACGGTATGCATACAGTGTGTACTCTACCTGTATTAAAGTCTGACTACCAAAAAGCCACCTACATGTTTATTCACTTCTTGGCTTATCACATCTATATTAGTATGGCATGCCAGTGATAGTTGCTCATTGTATTTGCTAAAAACTTTTTAATGGATCTGTGATAACATGAACATATTCGATGTTGGATCTGGAGAATCCCAATTCTACCCCAGCCCTGAAACACTTGAGTGGGCAAGGAGCTGCAAGGTCTTGTCTGGGGTGGTATGTAAGGTTCTCGCCTTTTGAAATAAGAAACATAAAACCCAAGGTGTTTAAGTTTATGCAAATACTCTCTCTGTGCACAATTGCCACTAGCTGAACAGCTAGGGCAGGGAAGAGAGCAGGGCTGGATGCAATAAAGACTTTAGGCACCTAGAAGTTGGATAATACATTGTCCCGTATCATTGCTCAACACATGCCCAGGGAGACCCCTGGAATAAACATGAGCGCAGAGGGAGTGGTGCTCAGGGAGGGCAAGAAAACTGAGCAGCAGGTTGCTTGCGGCCAATGGCCCAGCTCTGGACAGCTGGATCTCTAACACAGCCCAGCCCTGACTTTCGGAGCCTGTGCTGTTGCCTCAGGTTTGTCTAGGCTCCTCTTAATCTGTTTTTGCTCCTGCAGTGCTTTCCTGGGGGACAGCTCTCTGGAAGCCCTGGTGAATCACAGAATCACAGATTGGTAGGGGTTGGAAGGGACCTCAGTAGGTCATCTCGTCCAACCCTCACCTGCTTGAGCAGGGACACCTAGAGCAGGGTGCACAAGACCATATCCAGGCGGGTTTTGAATATTTCCAGAGAAGGAGACTCCACAGCCTCTCTGGGCAGCCTGTTCCACTGCTCTGCCCCCTCACAGTAAAGAAGTTTTTCCTCATGTTTAAGTGGAACTTCCTGTGTTCCAATTTGTGCCCACTGCCCCTTGTCTTGTCACTGGGCACCACTGAAAACAGTCTGGCCCCATCCTCTTGACACCCACCCTTCAGATATTTATAAGTATTAATGAGATCCCCCCTCAGTCTTCTCTTCTCGAGGCTGAACAAACCCAGGTCTCTCAGCCTTTCGTCATAAGGGAGATGCTCCAGTCCCCTGATCATCTTGGTAGCTCTCTGCTGGACTTGCTCAAGCAGTTCCCTGTCCTTCTTGAATTGGGGAGCCCAAAACTGGACACAGCACTCCAGATGTGGTCTCGCTAGGGTGGAGTAGAGGGGGGGATAACCTCCCTCAACCTGCTGGCCACACTCCTTTTAATGCACCCCAGGATACTGTTGGCCTTCTTGGCCACAAGGGCTCATTGCTGGCTCACGGTCATCCTGCTGTCCACCAGCACTCCCAGGTCCTTCTCAGCAGAGCTGCTTTCCAGCGGGTCAACCCCCAACCTGTACTGGTGCGTGGGGTTGTCCCTCCCCAGGTGCAGGACCCTACACTTGCTTTTGTTGAATTTCATGAGGTTCCCCTCGGCCCAGCTCTCCAGCCTGTCCAGGTCTCGCTGGATGGCAGCACAGCCTTCTGGTGTACCAGCCACTCCTCCCAGCTTGGTATCACCAGCAAACTTACTGAGGGTACACTCTGTCCCTTTGTCCAGGTCATTGATGAATACATTGAACAGGACCGGACCCAGCGCAGATCCCTGGGGAACACCGCTAGTTACGGGCCTCCAACCAGACTCTGCCCCATTCATCATGACTCTCTGGGCTCTCTGGACTCTCTGCGAAGTGGAGGCCAACCTTTGCATACATTTCACATGACACCTTACTGGCCAGGGTACCATCTGCGATGCTATCAGGAACTTTCTGCTTCTCCTTTTGGAGTTGTGCCATGTGAAACAAATAGTGTTTGGAAGTGATACGGAGAGCCCGCAGTGTTCCGGTGCTGGCAGAGAAAGCGGAGTTCCATGCCAGGTGATGGGGGACGTTGCAGAGACGGTGTCGCAGCCAGCTATGCCAGGTCATGTCTGCATGCGGCTCAATGCAGCTTCTTCAGAGAAACTTGTGTGCCATCACCTCTGTCTTTGTGTTAAAACTAGTCCATGAGGGGTTTTAATTGAAAGCCAAAAAATGCTAAATGTCCCTGACATCCTTCCAGCAGTGAAACCATGAGTCAGGTGATGGGCCACAAAAAATTAGGTATAACACTGGACTTGGAGGCAACTACAGATCCTTTTTAAGCATCTTCACAATGTTTGCTGCCAGCAATATTTGCCACTGTACTCAACTATTCTGTAGAGTGAGTTTTAATCCCTTCTGTTAGTTACACAAGAATGTGTTAAGTTAATGTTAGGTGTCTAATTAAGTCTCTAAGTCCACATTTAAGCATTCCTGAAAATTATTCCATGTATTAAATGTCTAGCTGGTGACACATGATGCAATTGGAGACATTTTAAGTAATGATTAAATTACTTCATTAACATATGGCGTAAATCATTCAGAGTCAGCCCAATACATTACATCTCCTACAAAGACAACATTTCTTCCAGACTGCAAATCTTCAGGGAACAATTCTGAGCTACCTGTGAAGCTTCAGTGTGTCATGCCCTTCTGTGTGTCCAGTGTGTGCCCTTGGATGTTAAAGGAGTATCTACTTAGTCAGTCTTGCTACCCAACTTGCAGCCTACAGCTAGATCTTCTTCAGTAGTTCTTCTGGCCAAGGGGACTTGCAGATCTGTCAGATGGTGGGATTTGGTTCCTGAATGACTTTGTGGCATGCCATGCTGTTCTACCTGCTGTTAAACTTGATACTGGTGCTAAACTTGGTGCTAAACAAAGCACTGCTTTGCACAAAACCTAGGACAACAGAGTAACAGGGTTTTTTTGTGGACCACACCTGCTGGTGCACAGGAGAACCTAAGCATCTGTGGGTTTTCCTATAACATATTAACCACATTCAGTTCAAAGGGATACACCATTTATGTTCAGATGCAAGCACTGCAGATCTCTTAATTTCTTCCTCTCCTTAAATATTATGGTAAGTTATTTTGTATTATTTTTTTCTGAAACACATGCTCACCCATTAATCTATTTTTCCAAACTACACAGTGAACTGTTTTAGCATGAATTCTGGTCTATATCAAATCCAGACCATGTTCTTCTCCTCAGGGCAGCAGCCAGATGGGTTAGGCTTCTTGTATCTTTTCTACTGTGAATTATTCCAGCAAGAGCTAATGTTGCCCTCAGAGGATATATTTCCAATCCTGGATTCAGTAGGGAGTTCAAGCTTTCACATCCAGGTGGGCACCTCAGTCTGAGAGCACCCCATGGTCCTCTTCTTCTCTGGTACGCCCCAATTTGAATATGCAGGACAGTAAGACATGCTTAAGAGCATCCCAGCCAGCTAATCCAACTCAGCCTCCCTCTTGCAATGCCTCTAACAGCAACATTCAGAGCTGTCTTCAAAGCTAGTGATTTTTATTCAAAAATTGCTATATTTTTATTCTTAAATGGTTTGTGGTCAGAATAGTTAATTTCACTATTTTTTTTTCTTTTGATCTTTCCTGTCCCAGCTAAACTGTGAGAAAGGATTTCCTACCCCCTTGTGGAGTTTACAGGCAAAGGCAGCTTTAAAGAAAAAAGTCAACATTTATTATTAAGACAGGGTAAAAAAAAAAAGTTAAATCCTTGGGTTGCAAAAACACCAGCTGAAAAATTTTTAGAGAAATAGATAGATCATTTTTGCAAACTCTGTGCTGATTTTTATTTTATACCTTAATGCTGCAGAACACAACAAGTATTTAGCATGAAGTCACGATTAACTATGGTTCTGAAGGCAGGCGTGTTCAGGAGGTGAAGAAAGTGAGCAACAGCATAAAACGTCCAAATGGCAATTCTCTGGAGACACTGCAGTAGCATTTCCAAAATAAATTATTCAAGATTTAAATCAAAGGTTTTGGTTTACAGGCATTAATCTTTTTTATTCAAAATGAAAATATGCCAAAGAAGTCAGATACGTTCAGGTAACTTAATGCTCAACAGTCAGCATCCATTTTTCAGTTATAACATTTTTTTCACAAAAAAACCCACAATATTTTAAGCAGCTTTATTGAAAATTAAGTAAATGAAAGTAACTGTTCCAAGAAACTCCTGACAAAAGGGCATTTACAGCTGTAACTGTAATATATTAAAATAATTTCTTTATTCTTCCATTTACATAACCTAGTCAAATCATCTTCCCACTGGATCTGTTGAGTGTCAGTCTTCATGGCTGCAGCAGGAACAAAGCATCAATGAAGCATTACAGTGAAAACTGACATAGGAAAGGACGTGCAGTTTCTCAAGAGACAGCCACGAGTCTTTTTAGATATATATCAACCTAGAACATTCCAGTTTTTCTTCTAAGAGAGGAGGAGTGCTTTCATTTGTATTTTTAATTACACATTTCCACCAAAATACAGGATGGAGAAAAAGAACACTCAAAGCAGCTTTGGATTTTAATAAGAGAAAGGATATTTAAACACACAAAAAAATTAATCTGGTAGTGCTCTGGGGTGTAGACTAGAGCAAGATGGAGAGTCAGGGGAAGGGAGCCTTCTGAGGCAGGAGGGGAAAGGAAAACAGGCAAACATTCTTTCGGCTCTGATTGGGAGTAGCCTTCTCTTGCTCCCTGCCTGCAAGCAGGGGCTATAGCTGCAGCAGCTTGCAGGCAAGGCCAGCTGGGAGGGTGGCAGCTGGCCTGTGCCACCAGCCCACATCAGCATTTTCACACCAGGCAGCTAGGGACATCTGAGCACCACCCTGTGCTTGGGATCCTGCCCTCAGACACTTCAATTTCAGAGCCTGCACAGGAACAGAGTACACTGACACTACAGGTGCCTGACATCAGTGGAGATAAGGGCCAGATTTTGTCCCCTCGTTCTCCAGTTCAGATGCTGAGTGACAGAAGTGACCGTCACAGCACTTGCAACTGTCACATTTGTCTCTAGACCTGATGTAAAACTGTAATCATAATGGTTTAAAGATACTCCTGAAGATAAAGATATGTTTTAAATAAATCAGGAGAGGCAAGATTTGACCCAAAGAAGGAATTGTGTGCTCAAGAACATCTTTTTTCCTAAAAAACTTTCCCCTACAGATCTTGTTTCTGCAACGTTTAAGCAATTTTGTTTTATCTAGTTTTCTTCCCCAGGACTGCCTGTGTTGGAATACTTTGGTGAATACTTCATGCTGCCAAATCATGACTTCATCCAGCTCCTGGAGCTCACAGCTGATGTAGTACTGCTTTGACTTTGTTAAGATTTTAGGGCCTAGAAATGCAAGGTGTGGGCTTTGCCCCTGTGCTACACACATGTACACGGGTGGAACCGTCCTGTCCAAAACGGGGGGAAATATGTCCTTCACGATGCTTCCATCCATCATCTCCATCAATCCACTCTCCCACCAAGTTTCTGGTCTGCCTCATGGTCAAAACTGACTTTTCCTCAGTGTCATGTTATGCCCCACAGCACAGCCAGCTCCATCAAGTTGTGCTGGTACCTTGGGGATCTCTCCTCAAACTCTACACCTCATCATGCAGTTTTTGTAGTACCTCACCTTCTTGTCTGATTTCTCTCTCCTGACTGTAATTATACCGTCCTTGACCCATTGCATTACATCACCACAATGACCATCCCTATGGTAGAAGTAATTTTCTTAGATAGCTAGTCAATTTTATTCTTGTTTGCCTTTAGCATGGTTTTCTCAGTGTTAAATACTGACATTATTGGAGAATATTTGGCACCTATTGCCTGCAGCAGTTTCTGTGTTTCTCTCATACTTAACAAATGCTGAGGAGTGCTGGCTTCTCCCTTTGCATCCTCTTTCACAGGTATCGTGATGGTGGAGATACAAGTCCACATATTTTCTGCAGCAAGAAAATGTTGCAGAATAATTACTAAAATTCTCTGTGTGTCACAAGAATGAGAATTCCTTCAAAACCAGAATAATGTAACAGAAACACCATGCATAATCATGGAAATTTGGGGAGTTTTTTGGTTGATTGGTTGGCTGGTTTTGTTGTTGTTCTTGGCTGCCTTCCTTGTAATAGTTGATCTTTTTAATAACTTCTCAGCACATAAGGGCTTGTGCAAAGCCACCTTCTGGCTGAATTATTTCAGCTCTGCCTGCAGCCCTATCATTTATGGGTTTTTTTAGCATTTGTTTCAAAAAACCTTTGAAAATTGTCATTGCAGCTGCCATATTCAGACTCTGCTATTTTCAGTGTACTCTACTGCCTTCCTGTAAAAACTTGGTTAACTAGTCACATTCTTTATAAATGAATTAGCAACTCCTGGAATTACTTTCAGAAAACTTTGCAAAGTATTTATATGGGTTCTTTTATCTTTACAGTATTTGCATATACTGTCAAATACAATAACAGGTAACCTATGGGTGGACTTACATTCAGCAAGATAATACAACATCCTAAGAAATGTTGTGTCCAGATGCTAGGAAAGGACCCAGCACACTGACAACATATACAGGACACATTATCCAGATTCTCTGCTGTGCACACAGAGACACAAGATACGTGGCCACGACACTGAAAAACCATTGTGTCCAAGGGCCAGTGTGAACTCTCATGTTTAAGCCGCATGAGGTAATTATTTCGATATCATCATTTTAAAATTAGCACCCCAGTCATCCCGATCTGTTAGCCAAATTTTCCAAACAAACCAGGGGAGCAGAACAGTGCCAAAACACTTTTTCCAGCTGAAAACACTCCGTTGTCTTCATCTAATCACAAGATTCCGGACACAGTCTTAAAATCGCTGGTAAACCAACCTCAGCCTGCTTTTAGAAACATAATTTTTCATTCTGTAACTGAAAAATAATTTAAATGTGGGTTGATTTAGTCTCTGATGGTCTGGCCTCTGAACAACTGCCTCTCTCTCCATACACTGCACTGGACTGCTTCTGAAAATAAGTTATCATCAAAATAGCCATCTATGAAGGTGGGCACATTCCCTCAGAGGAATTAAAGGTCAGATTTTAAAAAAGGGATCAAATAAAATATAACTTAAAAAATCCCATCATATTTGTCAAAGGTTTCATAGGCAAAGATTCAGTTCTGTCTTCCCAGTGGTTACTGCACTGTGCCCCTTCCCCACAGCCAGGACACCAAAGTGGTGGCCAGGTGCTGCCACGCAGCTGCTCTGTTGTGTGAGTGCAAAAGGAGCACGCTCCTATTTGGTGATGCAGCACATCTGGTTTTGCTAATATTATTATGGGCAGAAAAGTGATTTTTATTCTTTGTTGTGTCAATTTAGCAGAAGTCAATATCTCATTCCATACCAGCAGTGCAACATTGCCAGGTCAGACAGGAAGAAAATGTGTTTCTACAGGGTTTGAAAGTGATATTTGATGCCCATGGAGCCGCCCTGGACCAGAACATCCCCTCTAGTCTCACAGGCCCCACACCGCCGAGCAAAGAAGAAATTGTGAGCAATTATATTGGGCACTTCTGCTTCCTTTGGTGGAAATTGCAGGGAGTGAGTGATATCTGCCCAGTCTGGGATCAGCAGGATGGCTGCAGGTCAGTGCTGTGCAGGTGCCTCAAACCAGCAGAAGACGGGTGATGGGGACACCTGCTTTAACGTGCCATGTGCTCTCCTGCTCCTTGCCCAGGGAAATTCGGCTGCCTCTGCCCGCTTTGTGGCACTAAAAAATTACCCAGTATAAAAAGGCAGCTATGCATGGGCCACATCCACATGGTTGAAAGCCATTTGATGCTTTTCACAGGCTGGACTACTTGGTGGCTTGCATTTTAGCATTAACTCTTCCTTTATTTTGTTCTGCCAGTACTGTGCAGTACAAGACCTTACTTCTCCCTCTCCCTTCCTTTTTTTACCAGCTTAAAACTGGAATGCAGCAGGTGGAACAATTTCTTGTGAGTGCAGTGGACAAGAATTTTCCATAGTTACAAAACTGAAGGCCAAATACTGCTATGTCTTTAAGAAATATGAAGAAAAAATACATACTGCACCCTATGGAGACCTCCTGTCTGCACAGAGGTGGGGTGCGCTACACCTAGCAGAATTTTAAGCTGGACTGGGTGAGTTTACTCTACAAACATTTCCACCACTCTGCAGTAATGATAAAACACTCATATGATACACCGACTTTTTCAGAGATGATCACTGCTCACTACTACAAGGGAGAGCAAAAGGCTGCACTATAGGCTACATGGCTGTAATACACATGACAGAAGATTGGAGGTTTAGGTTCACTAGCTCAGTGTAGGTCATCTTAGTAAGCCCATAGCCTTCTCATACTATTATATTCTATTTAGGGATTGCAGACTGACTCTCTTGGAAGCTGTGAGGAAAAATTTCACGGCAGAGGGGCACTGGTAATGGCCCTCTTAGAAAGTCTGTAATCCTTTGAAACTGTCTTGTTCTATTTTAAGGAACTCGGACTCAGAAGTTACTTAGAGAAATTTAGATCTTAGAGATTATGTGCAGCAGTTTCAATAAAAAAAGATCTTGACTATGCATGTCTTCACTGCAGATCAAACCATATCAGGTAGCACACTTATCCTTCTATTTTTTCGTGTGTGTTCCTGTGGATTACTAGGCTGCATAGTACATTCAACAAAAGTTCAGTCTGAGACTATAGTCAGCAATTTTGTCTGAAGATGGAAGGGTAAAGAGAAGGAACATCCTGAGTATGATTGGCATTTTTTGTTTTGTGATAGCATTCTTACTTTCAAAGTTGATACACGTTAAAAAGCTCTTCTTGTTCCAAAGAATAAAGACCCTGCATTGTCACTATTTGAGATGCCTCTTAATTGTGAACTGTCTCTTTTCCCATGACCAGATGAGGAGAGAGGGGAAAAAATGCAAAGTGATTCCAACAAGTAATGTGGAACTCCACAAGGAACGTGTGCAGGAAGGGTGAGCTGAGATTGTTTTGTTACATGTTGTTCCCTTTAGGGGTGGTGATAATCACTTCAGAAATATCACCATAGATAGCTAGCTAGACAGGGTAAGTATTTTGACAAGGATGTGATTTTACTTGGAATTTGAATGATAAAGTACTTGGATCAGAATGATACTTTATTGCATATAAAATACAGGAAGAACGGAATCTAATGAAAATGTCAAGCACCGAGGACAAAACCCCTATTGTTAATACCAAGAGCTATCCAAAAGACTCTGACAATCTTAATATAAATGACCATTTATTAAAATGGCTTTCATGGGGCCAATTTCAATACTGTAGATGCTGATAAGTTGAGATCTCTGTTTGGCAGCAAGCTGCATGGTAAAATTTTGTACTATTTGTAAGGATGTCATTTTCTACCTCACTGTTATGACCATTTTATCAGAAAAAAAAATTAAACTGTAGTAAGCAGTAGTAACTCTTCTATAAAAAATTAACAAGCAGCTAAATAACAACTGTAACCATTTTGTCTTTTTCTGTTAATGGTATGTAAAACTATTATTAGGTTTGAAGGTTGTTCAAATTTTTAGTGCCTTCTAAAAAAAGTCGTTCTGTCCTATAGTCAGCTGCATATTTTCTGAGTGACAAACACCAAAAGAATACAAAGCTACAGAAAGCATGTAACTAATAGTAAGAAACCAGCAGATGCCCCAGAGCCTACTGAAAAGAGTGGTCAATTTTTCACTAAATGCAGCAGGCAAATGAATCAGGCCCTCCATGCGTATGAACAAACAAAAGGAATTGCAGAGCAGATATTCTGTAGGAAAACGGTACAATACAGTGATTGTTGTAGCAGCTGCATGTTTTAAGGTACGCAGTAAACTAAATGGTAAAACCCTTTTCCCTCTTTTTTATCTTATCGTTAACGTTTTTTGCATGGCAAGAACAGTTCAATCTCACTTCATTCTCCCAGTGTCTGATATACCCCCAGTTTGCTATATTAATCTTCACTGTTTCTTAGGTCGGAAGCCAAGGCTTCTTCTACCGTTCCCCTGCCTGCTTATGCTGTAGCAGAAGGAAGAAACCTGAGCCCTACTGCATACAGCTGTAGGCTTTCTATAATAAGGGTACCAAACCCAGGGACTGGGTTAAAGAGTGAAAGGCAGAATTGGATTCTAAGAAAAATTCAGGTGCCAAATTACCATAGAAATATATAGGAAAGCTGTGGTACATCTTGAAAGACCTAGACTGTGGGACAAGTTTCAGGATTAAGACCCTTAAATTTAATATGTATGGGTAGGTGTTTATAATTATGGTAAATGTCTAAGCACTGATTATAGCTACAGCCAGAATGGCTGTTTAAACTCGGGCTGCAGTCAGTGGATATTTAGGAAATGAATCATTTGCTCAGTGACACCTAAGGTGCCTTAGGGAACCTGAGGTGTCTACATGGGGCTAGCATCCAGCACCAATGAAGCAGCAGCTAAGAACCAGGTGGGACACATCTGTGCATCTAAAATGGCACTAGATACCCATCTGTGGGGCATCAAGCTTAAGCAAGGCATATAATAGAAGTTCAGACATTTAGCTATGTAGAAATCTGCAAGTCTCAAACTGAGTCATGTCCTAGTGGCATCTTAACAACATTTTTCATTGACACCTTTTCCTCTGAACTCATTGCAGCCAAAGCAATAGAGAAAGGGAATTTCCCCTGAATTTCTAGTTGTTTTTTTGAGATATTTTCTACCAGTCCTCAACAGATTACAGAGGGTATATGCCATGAATGTATTCAATTGGCCACTTCTTTTTTGAGTCCCGTTGCATAATCTGTCTTTATAGTGTTCTTTTCTTCTGTGGAAGCAGATGAGCCTTATTCCTTTGATGGGTTACCACTGTCTATGCCATAACATCAGGTGATTGTTGTTAGATCTCCTTTTTGGCTAAACAGCAGGCTGGAACGATGGAGAGAGGGAAAAGCGGAACATGATTATTGATATGTACAGTGACATTGGCAGAGCAAACAAGTGAGAAGGAAAAGCTGCTAAAACTCTGGGAGTACCTGAGAACTGCTTTCCCGATTTTCTGACACTGCATTTCGCAACTATCATTAGGTGATGTTTTCCTCATCTTTGTAACTCCTTCTCTGTCCTGTTGCCTTTGACGTCTGTTTGGTTTACCTAGCCAAATTCCGTTAGGATCCCTTTGTGTGTTCTTTTTTTCTCCATGGTTTCAAAAAGCAATGAAGGTCATTATGAATTGTAAAATGATGATGATGATGAGGAGGAGGAGCTGTAAAATTATGAAGATTGATTGCTCAACAATAACCTCATTTTCAAAATGACAATCTATTGATTCTATCAGAGATAGTTGCTGACCTCAAAGTCCATAAATTTTATTCTTTTTAATATATTTTTCTGTAGATTTGTATTTCTTTATCTGAACAAAATATTGTCATTTAATTTTATGCCCCTTATAACTTTTTAACATTTTAAAATGGTCTGGCTGAAGTTAGAAAGATTATGTATTTGCAGGTACTTCTTAATTAAAGACTGGGCTTTGAAATAATAATAATGTCAGCTCATTCCACTAGCATGGATGAAATTATATTATGGTCTTTGAAAATTAACAGGAAGGCAGAGAAAGATTTGAAAATAAGTTGCTAGTAAACTTTTTTTTTTTTTTTTTTTTAGGAAACATTATCAACATCAGGAACAGAATTTTTCTCATTTATTTGAAATGTGTGCTATCACATTAATTACTGCTGCTGGAGAGCAAGCACCAGCCTAAATAACATGCAAATGGTCAATACAGTTTTTTTAAACAAATAGGTTTTACGGGCCATTCTGCGATATAATTAACCCACAAGCTTGTTCAGACTGTAAAACGTCATCCATCGTAATTTTGTACAGCATTGGGTGTAATAGGAACTTAATCTCATTTCAGGTTCTGGAGCTAATATCTTAATTAAATTAGCAAATGGAGATGATGACTACGAGAACAGGAATTCTTCCAGCTGGTGGAATGCATCGGTAACAACCACCTGGGAAGTTCTGCCAGGCTGTTTGCCATCAGTACCAAATACTGGCAGCATTGCCCTTCCTATCTAAAGTTAGAGGCACGTAAGTGAAATGAGATAGCAAAGAATTAAATCAGCCCATAAGGTAAATCACGCATCACTTAGGCACTGCTCACGCCTTGGAGAGAGGACACTCATCAGGAATAGGAGGCCAGGGTTGGGCTGCTTCTCCCTCATTTTATCATGCATCATGCAGGCATCGGGAGCTGCATGGGAATAAGTGCCTTGTTCCTGCGTCACAGGCAGCCCCAACACTTGTGCCACCCAGCCGGCTGGGCCTGCATGCCTGCTGATTTGGTGTCAGGGCAGGAGCAGGAGGTGGGAGGCACAAATAGAGAGTCAGTAAGGTGGGGCAGATTTGGATACTGAGCTATGAGGAAGGTGTGCCCTTTCAAAATCACACTATGCTGGTTTTGGTTTAATTTCCAGGTCTTTCAAACATCAGATACCATACTGAGTACCGATCCTCAAACAGCATGTGTTTGAAGTGACATTCCTTTTAACTCAGCTTTTACGTACATCAACAGGAATATAAATGGTGTATATCTGATCTTCAGTTAGTGAATATCCAGAGCATCCTCCATGGTATGCTGTACCTATGAATAACAGGCTCTCAATATCTTCCCCTTTCTTTCCCCAGAGCCTTCCCCGTTTCATTTAATCAACTGATATCTGATCACGCCCCAAAAGCAACAGGGAAGGTCCGTAAGTAGGGGAATATATGATTCCAAACTCAAACCTGGAGTAACACTAATGTGGGAGCTCTAGCAATAAGCCAATTAAATGAGCTTAGAGACAGAATTGTGTAGCAACACTCCTCTTCAGCATCCCTAACAATGACACTTAGAGACGCCTTCTTTACAGCTCCTGTCCATGGATTATGCACCATTGAATATATTCTTATTTGCTAGCAATGAAAGCATGCAGAAACCAAAGGAATCCTCCTGTTTTATCTAAAAGGGTGAAACAGAGTGCCTTCTCCCAGCCCACGGCTTTTCTACAGGAGTTAACAAAAATCTTCTGAGGACATATTGTGCTCTTAGCAGTATCTGATCAATAAATAGGACTTTCTGGCTGGTCTCCTAACTGTATCTTCACAATTATTCTACATGATTGTATTAAAGAGGCCATTTAAATATTTTCATAGTAGGGATAACATTTTAGTGAAAAGTTTAATGATCCAGCTTTTCCTCCCAGGCTTCAGTATCTTTGCTGCAACCGGTTACTTTAAAGCATCATATCACAAAGATTGTTAGTTATTGAACAATAAAAGGTGGATGCTAACAGCAGGTGAGCACCAACATTTTGTTCATAAAACATCCAGCATTACTAAGAAAGTGTTTGGATACCTCTTTTCCATAGCATGAGAACGAACATTGATCAGTGATGACTGTGTATTACCTCTAAGCTACAAAAAAAAGTAACCAAGAGCTGATCGCTAGATAAAGTATTCTGACTGGCAAAGGGCCGCTTCTCAAGATTTTTAATTGGAAGTATGTATTTGAAATCAGATGGCAAAAGATGTATTGTTTTCTGGAGGAAAAAAACTGACAGAGCTCAGCTGAAGCTTTATAAATGAGAGTGACCAGGCTCAATCAACAGAGTTTATATGACAAACACTTGGAGATAAAAATCAAGACAAGGCCTTAATTCAGGAGGGATGTGCATTATACTCTCATTAGTTCACTATCTAGTGGGATCATCTTGGATCAGGTTCAGTATGTCAACAGCATGGGCGCAAACACCTGCACATGTAGCAGCGCTGAAATCATTGCTAATCAAAATAGCCTATTAAAACAGGAATGAAGATGTATACAGCATTCCTGCAGCAAACAGGCATATCAGAATGTTTTTTGCTTAGTAACTTTAATTCATGAAAGTGAGAAAAGGACATTTCCAAGCATCAATTAACATAAGAACTACATGTAGGCATACGATTCTTGGAGGCTATGTTGTCTCTCCTTTCAGCATGCTTTGAAACACATCATGAGCCACCAATGTCAAAGGTAGTCTGTCTATTTCAGGCCTTTAGGTTCACTCTACTGTGCTGAGAGTTTATTGGACTTTTCTATTAGTGTTATTCAGTTAGGACGTTATTAAGGTTTCCACTGCTCAAGTTATTTCTAAATCTTAGCGATGACTGAGATCTATGACATAGCAGAAATAAACTTGCACTTCCCAACTTCTGCAGCTCTTCCCTCGCCAAGGCTGGGCTTTGCAGAGGGGACAGCGTTCCCAGCAATCAGGTGCTGCACGCTCTCTAGCATTTAATGCATGCAGGGGGTATCCTGCAGATGAAGCAGCCCAGCCCCAGGGCTCTGGGGAGCATCAGGTCCTATAATTTTCCCTTTGAAGAACTGCAGAGAGTGCAGAACCACCCTGGCTGCTATGCAGGTGGCCTCGAGGTTCACCTGTCGCTTCTTCTCAGGTGGCCAGGTCAGGAGAAGACCGGGTTTCCCCACGTCTCTGCTCCTGCCACTGCCTGGTGCCGTAGCTCCTGCTGCCCTCAAAGCCACACGCCGCCTGCTCCTCCACCCCGAACCCAGTGCCAGCAGCCATGTGCATGCACCCCTCCTTTTCCATTGATCCTGGTGACACCCCAAAGAAAATGGAATTTTCTGCTAAGCAGTAACAATGAACCATGTGAGCCTGGCAAAACAGAATTTGGCGGCCAGAGGAGAGAGCTGAGAGATAGCGAAGCATTTGTTTTACGACTGTATCTGTGGAGAGGGCCGAGAGACTGATAGAAGGGAACATCCTGCCTCAGAAGACGCTGAGAACTGGGTGATAAAGTGCACAGTCAAGGAGAACAACTAACTGGCATGTTGATAAGAGCTAAAACTATGTGTCTTTTAGGTGAACTATCCTCATTATAATAGTAAAAATCACACCCATAGGCCAGAACACCCCCCCCCCCCCAAAAAAAAAAAAAAAAAGAAAAAAAAAAGCCCCTTACTCTCTGAGCATGCATGGTAAATTTAAAGGGAGCTGTACCTTTAAGGTGAAGTGAGAAAGAAGTTAACCAAGTATTCGCGGAGGGGCGTGAATATTACCTGTGACTGACACACTTAACTGTAAAACTGCCTTGTAGTTTCTCGGTGCGGGGTGCCAGCTTTGTGCAGTTACCACCCAGCACCCATCTTTGCCCAAAAATGAACTGAACAGAACAGCTCTGCTCCGTGTGCAGTTTGGCGTTTTGCACACCGGGCGAACGAACCCGCTTGTCGGGAAAACACTGGCACCGCTTGCCCCCTGTCTCAGCTAAATATTGTAAATCTTTTTGTTTAAAGGCACCTTTAGATATACCTGTGATTTCCCACTCATTTTCTTCTAAGCGTCCATTCCCATTTAGAGACGGTGTGACCAAAACTGAACGCAGTGCTTCAAAGCAGGATGTTAAGGCAGCAACACCGTATTTTTCTCTGTAATACTGTTTCCCTCCTCACGTTCCCCCCTCAATTCCTGATGCAACGACATCTTTCCCCTAAATTAACATCCCCCCCCCCCCCCCCGTTTTTCCCACCCGCGCGGGCTGCGCTCCCGGGGGCCCCGGGGCTGCCCCCTTCCCCTTGGGAGGCCTCAGGGCCTCCCAAGGGGAAGGGGGCAGCCCCGGGGCCTCCCAAGGGGAAGGGGGCAGCCCCGGGGCCTCCCAAGGGGAAGGGGGCAGCCCCGGGGCCCGGCAGCGGCCCCGCTCGGGCCTGCGGGTGGCCGCTGCCGGCCGCCAGGCCCCGCTTCGCCCCGGCTCTCGCAGGCCGGCCGGGCGGGGCAGCGGCACGGCCCCTCCTGCCCACGCCTCCGCCGTCACGGCGGGCCGGGGCGGGCCCTGCCGCCTCTCCCCGCCCTGCCGCCGCCGCCGGCCGGGAGCGGGTCTGCCGGGGCCGGGTAAGAGCAAGCGGGAGCTCGGCTGTGGCGCCGGGGGAGCCTGGCAGAGGGCGGCGGGAAGGGCCGCAGCGGGCCGGGGCCGGGGCCGGGGCGCCCCGCGCTGGGGTCGGGGCCTGGGGCGAGGCGGGCGGCTGTGGGCGGCGGGGGGGGAGCGGGGAGCGGGGGGCGCCGTTTTGGAGTGCGGTCGGTTGTGTCATCACCCCCCACCCCTTTCCCCCCCACCCCTCCCCGTGACATCCCCCTGATGTCATGGCTTTGGGCTTGACGCTGACCGTGATGCTCCAAGGAGAGACTCGGGGCCTACAGCTGGTGTTTCACGGCAGCTTGCGTCGACTTGTGGGGTGGGATGGTCACCTCCGCCGTACTGAACGCCCTCCGTGCTATTCCAGATCCGAGGTGAGCAAAGCAGGGCAGCAGGAGGAAGGGAGGCTGTCACAAACGCCTGTGTAAATAGCGTGCCTGGGCCTGGCGTGTCGGGCCGACGTTATCGCTGCTGTCCTGGTGAGCCACTCGCCGCTGCATCAGGAACGGGCACTTCTTGAAACCGTAGGAGGAAGTGGAAGGTTTCACTCCGCTTGGCATGAAATGCAAGGCGCTGCATCTTAATCGAAGCTCAGTGACAAAATCCCAGGGATACTTAATTGCCAGAAGCGATGTGCTCGCGTGTTGTGACCCTCTCCACTGGTGAGCAAGCCCTGCAGAGGCAGAGAGCCGTGCCAGCAGGGCGACTGGAGCCCTCCTGACGGATCATCGTCCAGGCGTGTGCTTTGCTGGCGGCGCAGCCCTTCTGCTTGGTGCTCGGGGTTTTGTGCAAGCGCTGTTAATAGAAAAGAAGGAAAAGAGGAGGGAAAAAAAAAAGTTAAAATATGTTAAAATTGGAAGAAAGCGGTGCTGAACGGTGGCGTTGTTCTAAACGGTATTTGTGTTCCTTTCATGAAGACATCTCTTGTAGTTTTATATCAGAATATTAAGTAGCACTCTTCTTGGTGGCTTACATTGAAGTGAAGCTCTTTGAGGGGCGGGGTGGGGGGGGGAGGAAAGAGCTATATGTAGTCATTAGCACCCTGGGAGAAACTCAGCATCCAGCGCAATCAGATTTTGTGCAAAGATAGCTTCTCCCTTGGTGTAATTGACCTGAACATTTGGTTCAAGACGAACAAGCTGCTGTTAGGGAGATTTGGGTGAGCATATGTAGTGCGCTAGATGTCCCGTGGTCCTGGTCCATCCTCGTTTTCCCACGAGATGTTGTTTGTCTTACCAGCAGCACAAGAAACTTGGCGCTTCGAAACGGTCATCTTGGGTCCATTTTCAGCTCTGCCGTTCCTTCCCGTCCCCGATAGTTCCAGTACCCAGCGTTCATTTTTTTCTTCCTGCTTCTTCATCAGGCCTCTAAACGCTCTGTGCGCTCCTAGGAAACAGAATCCACTTATTTAAGGCGTTTCCCCAAGAACTAATATGTTCTGTTAGGCTTGTGAAAGCTATGTGCTTCCTTCGCCTAGTTCATTATAAATATCAGTGTGGATGAATCAGACAATGATAAGCATATTCTTTTTCTTAGCCATATGTGCTGAGCGTTGGTGATTTATTAGGCCTAATAGTATTTCAGGCTTCCATAATTTAGTTTTCCACACTGGGCAATTCGAAATACCACCGCTTTAAATTATATCTTTGTTGGACAGAACCATTTCTAGGGAAAATGACTATAACGTTACTGGCCAGTGGCACAACTAATAATTTTTTTTTCCTTCCTAAAAAACAAACAACCAAACAACCAAACAACCAAAAACCAAAAACAAAACAAAACAAAACAAAAAAAAAACCAAAACAAAAAAAAAAACCAACCCCTAGCCGTTACATGCTGTAAGCTTGGTTTTGGTATGTTTCAGCATGACTAATGTGGCAAGGCTGAGGGAATTGGGCAGAGTGGAACAGAAAATTACCTTTTGACATCTTTTATGTTAGTGTTGCTGCGTTAGAGCAAAGAAAGTTTTAAACAGACTGCTTGCTTTTCCCTATGTGGATTTAAGCTTGACTTCTGCCTGAAACTAGATGATAAAAGAAAATCTCTAAACTTTTTTTTTTTTTTTAAAGAAAAGGAAGGAATTAACTTTACTGCTATTTTGTTTGCATGTTTATTATGGTCCGTAGTTGGTTTTGTATTATGGAAGCCCCCCAGCCTGCCTTTGTGGAGCAGGATTCCAGCACATTAGGAGCTGTAAAAACACAAAGTGGAAAATGTGATCTCTGTCTCTAAATATTTTAGAGGTGAAAAAATAGATAAATCCAGAAAAAACTTAATCTTCCTTATTCCCACAAGAGAAAATAGTGATAGATTTAGTGCTCATATTACTAAGTCAGTTCCATTATGAGAATCCCTCAGGTGCTGTGGCAGGGAGTACTTATCTTACAGCGTACAGTCTGCCCTGCATTCCAAGAGCTGCTTTGCTTTTTTTTTTTTTTTTTTTTAAGGTTAATCTTACCTGCTGCAAGGTTACTGCTAAAGTCAGCAGCAGATGCTGTCCGAAGATGCTGATGTGTTTTGGGCTGCCTTACGTAGGTGCCAGAGTCACTCCGTAGATGCATCTTGTCTCATCTCAGTATTTGGGTGGCAAAACCTACTGAGGTAAAATAGATTGAACAGTGTTATAGTGCAGAAATCTTACTAATCATGGCTGTTACCATGATACAAATTTTCTGTAGCTAACATTGTGACTGGCTGCAATTTTTTTTTGCCAAAGTCTTTCGGCAGTTCATCATTTTTGCCTGTGTTTTCACCCTGCTTGAAGGATTTTGCGCTATTTTTTGGCAGTAGTTTAAAAAGGAAGTCACATTTAGGACTTGTTTAGGAGAAGTTTTGTTTCTTTGATCTTTATTTAGAAAAAAAGATAATCACGTACAAGAAAGCCCCATGACTTTTCTTTTGGTGTTTAAAAGCATAAAATCCGAATTCAGATCAGATTTAAATTTTCAAGCATTTCCGTGGAATGCAGCATGTACTTTTTGCTTTTTGAAAGTTAAGGATCCATGTAAACATTTCTAGGTCCTGATACTAAAACATTGCTTAAACAGTAAAATTATTGCTTAAGGGTTCTTACCCTAATGTATATGGGCTAGATTTATAGGAGAAGGAAAACTCTTAGAATATCTAAATGAGAAAATACAAAATAGATTGGGTGCTTATTAACTGTAGCTTACTGGAGCCTGCAAGATAGTTAGGTGACTGCTGCTGAGATCTAACATGTGCCACGCTTGTCATGTCACATCATTTTGTCCTGATGGAGCTTTCAAGAATGGCATTGGTGAGCTGCTCAGTTGTGGAGTTCCCACTTTCTTGTCTCTGCATTTGGCAGTGATCTGACTGGTAATAGCCAAGGGAAAAGTGGATTTTTTCCATGACTGACAAACACCTTTCTAGAAAACAAGTTGATACTAAGGTTCATTTTTTTGCTTGGCTGTGGAGTGACAGTGTGATGCAGGAACCAGTTAATGCAGGAATAGGAAAAATATATAGCAATCCTTTGAATTATTTTAAACTTCATGTACGTACAGAGAGGTCTTGCTTCAGTGAGTGTTGACGAAGTGTTCTGATTCTTTATTTCATTTGTGCCGGTAGGCTCAGTTCTTCGGACTTTCTTCAGTAGCTTGACAAGCCTAGTTGTCACTAGGTATACTCCTATTCAAAGACAGAGATGTTGAGCGGAAGCTAAAAGGTACAATCAAAAGCTCACACCTGACTGAAACTTTTAGAGGAACTGAAGACTACCACAGACGCAGCTCTGTTCCAGTTTGAATGCAAAGTGTACTTCCCTCCACAGCTGCTGATTAACTTTCCCATTTTAAAAGTAATGCAGGCAGTAATACCAAAATACATCACGACAGAGTAGTTAAATGCTGTGGAAGTGAAGAGTGGTAATTTCTATGGAAATTCAGAGTCTTGATGAATGCTTCTATCACCTTGGTATGGAAGGAGATGCTTGGCTTGGTGCACGCATCTGTTTTGTTTCCTGGTGGTTGAAACCCTGACCTTGTCAAAGCCATTAGCAAAACTCCTATGGACTTCCCAAGGGCTCAGCTATCTCTGTTTTCAGAGCAGTCTGATTAACTCAGCGCTAACAAGCGAAGGGTGTGTCAGTGGAAGTAGCATGTCCATTCAGTTCAGACATCCCTGTTGCTGTGAGAACTGGAACGAGGAAGAAGTTCACACTTCCTGTTTAAAAAATAATAACAAATACAAAATTTCCCTTTTCTTTGGGCTGTTCAGTTTGTTTTTTCTTGACTTGGGGAGTTTATGGTGAAGATTGGCAAGTGATGAGAGCTGGTGACTGACCTCTTACCTCTCTGTTTCCCAGACCAGTAGCTTACCCTGTCACTAACATGTATTATTAACACGCTCAGTAATAGCATTGCTGGTGGAAGAATCTGTATGGAGTAAAACAGCTGTGAATTTACACTGCTATCCTACAAATTTACTATGAATCTCAATTGAAATATGTGTGTTGATAGAAAGAATTGTATCAGCAGTTAGAGATCTACATGTGCAGATGAAAAGCTAAACTATATCCTGTGGACTTTATAATCTATCATCTGAACATCGTCTCATTATGTGTTGTGTGTTTGGCTGCCCAGCTATGTAGCTAGAAAGTTGAAAAGCTCAGGGTCTTATGTATTGTACAATCAAATGTATTGTACATTTGTTGGTATAGTGCAGTGTAACTTGTTTAAAGATACGGTTAGCTGTAAAAATTATCAAGACAAAAATAGAAAGTCAATCACTGCTTTTGTCAAGACTTGGATGAAATATTCTGTGTATGTCTCTTGATTGTAATGCTGTTGCTGAGAACAGTGTTACAGGCAGCTATCTGGTGAATACAGATATGAAGGGAGAACAAACAATCATGAAGGACTATTTCAGTTAGTTCCGTAGCCTTTCTACACAAGGTAACTTGGTCTTTTGCTGTCTCTTATACTGAGCAACTGCATTTTAATATTTAACTTTTAACGTTAAATATAATATTTAACTAAAAAGCATTTTTAATCCGTGCTAGCGTTGTAGATAACATGCTACTAACATGTCTACAAATAGTCATAACTTTTAAAAGAAACAATGTCAACAGTCCTGAGAAATCTTCTTTTTCAAACTAACTTCTTTTAGGTGGCTTCTTTGGATTTTATGCCTATGATTATATTTTCTGCTAAATTGATAGAATTTCCTTACTTAGTCAATACACCAAGGCATAGAACCATTTATTCACTCTAAAGTTTGCATGGGTTTGGTCTTACAATACAAATGCAATGCAATATTGGCTGGAGTTTCCAAAAAGATCAAGAGTTGATATGCCAGCCTTGGACCAGATAAGTGGTATTTATGCTGGCTGGCTGACTGACTTCAGACTTTAGTCTGTGACCCAAAATAACTTGAATCTGCATGTGCTACAGACAAAGACAGGAAACAATACAGCGAGAGCTAGCATGACTTGCGGGCAATTGTGCAGCAAGTACATAGAAGAGTGCAAATACACTCCCTGTCGCCTCATCTGCAATCAGGTTGTTCATTACTAGGGTATACTTCAAGGCCCGAAGACTCCAAGCAGGGTTTGGGACCCTGGTGCGGCAGCCATTTCAAAATTGTGCGTGTTTGTATTCGTGGTAGCAGGAGGTTGTTCATCTGACGTAGGTAGTGTAACCTGCAGGGCAGCAGGAATGAGCCTGACGTCTGTAGTTATATCCCTAGTGAAGTTCTGGTGGGATGTGTCTGACCAGTGCAATGTCTTGGCAGCTCCACTAGAGATCATTTCATATCACAGAGATATGAAAACAGTCATTTTTAAAACAACCAGGGTGTTGCTGCGCTGTATTAATACAGGCATTTCTGAAGGTGAAAGAAAAGAGTATTTGGCAACAAGGACTGTTAATTTGTTTTTAAAAAAAAGAGCTCATAAGGACTTGGGTTTGCAAACTGTAGCACAGCTGGTATCACACTTGACAAATCAGTTGGCCTTTTCATTTCCTTCTTTTCTATTTAAACATTTAAATGTGCTTTCTCTCTCTCCCTGAAACTGAGTTCTAGCAGTGTCTGTTAACCAGAAGCTGACAGGCCAGGAGAAGAGGACATTGCCTAGAAGGCACATGGTTTGGGTTGAACAGTGGAAGTGCAGGGGACTGGTGCGGTTAAAACATTGAACCTGTGAAGGTGATGCACAGGAGAGTAGAAAGGATAAAGTTAAGACTAAGCACAGCCTGGATGAAATTGTGGGATTGTTGGATGTATGTATGCTTGATTAGTCTGCATTCTCACTGCAGAGCAGATAAATTGCCAGTGTTGATTTGCATGTGTATCCTAAGCTATGTCTTGTTAATTTAGATTTAGAGTATCTTTGAGCTTGTGCTGAAATTCAGTCTGCATGGATTGAAAGCAGGCTAAGACATCTCTAGTAGTTACATGCTGCGTGATTGCATATGTGTGCTTTTAGGGCAAGTCTATTTGTGAGCATTTGTGTTGTCAGGTTTTGACCTTTTTGGATAAGATACGATAGTTCTGGAGGCAAAAAACACCCCTAAAATGCATTTGTATACCCAAGTTGTTGAAAAATGAGTTCATATTGAGAAACAAAGCAGCTGAAACAGAATAAAGAGGCAATTCATAGAATTTAGATGAAACTGGATTACAACTAAAACTGAAGTTGATACAAGTGATTGGTGGGTGTCTCCTTCATTCTGATATCTTGTGTGATAGCTGCTGGGGTTTCTTCCATATATGCTAGGTTGTATTGGTGGGATGGGTGATTCATTGTATGGAAATAACTTTATAATTGGTTTGGGATATAATTAATCAGGGGATTTGGCATTGACAGATTAAACATACAGCTTTTTTTCTGGAATGGCAACAAATGAAAATGCATACTTTTTCTTTGCTTACAGTGGGGAAAATGTAAGAAGTTTGACAAAGGATGTAGTTTCTGTGATGTAGCTGCTGTAGAGTAATTGCAGATCTTAAGCTGTGTGTATTACTAAGAATCTCAATAGTATGAGTTATTGTAGGAAATTCAAAAAGGATGTCATATTCTTATTTAATACTTTTTTAAGAAAGTGTTTACTTAAATTCCATCTTTAAAGTACTGTGTTTTTGGAGAGAGTAAACATTAGTACATGGAGTTTTCTTTAATCTTTTCCTAAGTATTCTTTAAGGTGATGAAGACCTTTGTAAACCTATGACCAAGACATATCTCTGTTTTCTGTGGGGGGGTTTAGGTGTCCTTAATAGGTGGAGACTGTCTGACTTGTTCCTGTCGTGGATGAACGTGACAGCGAATCTACTCAGCCATGTCGTACGGTGCAGGTTTTGGGGATCCTAATCAACTAGCCCAACGCATAACTTCTAATATCCAGAAGATAACGCAGTGCTGTAAGTTGCATTTATCCAAAAGTTTTATACAAAAGTTTAATAATGGTGGTGCCCACCATTTGAGATTATTTTCTCAGACTTATTCATGGGAATTCACTCTTTGACTTCACCTGCTCTTTTTACAGGTTTGTGGCACCCCACACAGCAGATTCAGTCCTTTGTATATATGTTTGAGTATGATCTATCCTGGGGAAGTATAGTATTACTCTGTATTCACCAAATTAATAAATAATTAGTAAGATGGCTGCTGTTAATAAACCAGTTTTGTCCTAGCCAGTTACGTGGCACCTTAAGATTGTAGGTTGAGATGTTTGCTGAGCAAGGATTGCATCAAATATTTGTTGGAGCTTGAATTGTTTAGCAGGGACAGAAGCTGTGGCCTTGCAGCTTGCCCCTGGAAGTGCATATTAGATACGTAAATAAGATTGTGTCAGTTTTAGTATACCTGTGCTTAGATTCATGCCACCTAATTTTTTTAGCCACCTAACTGGGGTGTTCAAGTTAGAGGTAAGGTAGGCTGCTGGGGTTTTCAGTCCTCTTCCCTTTCATTCCATTTTCTGTTATATTTTTTTAATATGTGTGTTTGTATATATAAAGCAAATAGAACGTGATCTCACAAATTACGCAAAGTGTGCTGTTCGTCAGAACGGAGCTAGCCATGAGCAGCATATGGCTAGGTTTTGGCATGCATGTTTTTAAGGTTGTGGAGGATGCATTGTGCATGCAGAAATGGGTATTTTATTATTAAACTTCAAATTAATTCTGATCAGGTAAGTATGTCAGTTTTAATAAAAACTTTCATCTTTGTCTTGGAGGAAAAGTTTCAGGAGTTGGTATTTTTAGCACAGATTAATGGCACAGATTGGGCTTCTGTCTATTTTTTCAGCTACTTTTTGTATTTTCTTCCAGAAAGAATTTCTTTTAATCTCAATAGATAGGAAGAAAAATTGTAATTTTGCATTATTGAAAAGTTTCTGTACATCAGGGTTGTGTTTCCTTAACCTAAAATTAACAGACTGGTTCTGTAAAAGCCCTTATGCTTTATTTCCTAAAATCTGCTCAGTGAGTTCACTCAGTCTTATGGCTTCTAACTTGGCCTTCTAGAGGCACCTGCTAACCTGTGACAGACACCAAGGCTCCAGGATGTAAAAAGTCTCGGTTGTCAGGAGAAAACGTAAAGTGAAATCAATGGTTGAAACTGGAACAATGTGAAGACAGTTGCTGAACATAATTAATCATCTTGTGCTGGATGTAGCGAGTCCTTAGGCTCATCCTGCCTCTTCCCTCTCCTCTCTTGCTTCTGCTGTGTCTCCCCTCTCCTTGTCACAAAGAAGACATACTAAAAGCAAGCTGCCCAGGCTTAAATAGAAGGAAACATGCCACGGGGGTTACCTGCAATCCTGCTCTCCTTTCCTTTTTTGAAAATTAGATGGCTAAAGTCTGGGCAACAGACAGGTGCTTCTGCCATTCCAAGACCCAAGTCTGAATCTCTCTTAGTCCTACTGCTGCATGGCTTCAGAAACAGGAGCTTTGCCTTCAAAAGCTCAAGCCAAGCACTTTTCTAGGACTGATAAGTGCACAGCTGGATTCCATCTCTCGCTCTTCTGTAGATCCGACTGAACTGTAACTACTCAGTTACTCTTGTAGTCCATTCTCCTCTGGTAGTTTTTACGAGGATCTGGATCCTGTGGGCGTGCTGAACATGTTTCCTGGACTGAGCTCTCTAAGGGCTTATGTACACTTTTCTAGCTATTTTCTTACCACATGTAGTACCTGTCCAGCTTTCTGTTGGAAGGTGTGAGCTGCAGGAACCTCCAGGTCAAACAGGGAGAAACCTACAAGCATAGGGACCTATAGAGCTAGTCACCTGCTGTGCAGGTGTCTCTCAGACAGCAATTTATGACCTTGGTTAGGGAGGGAGGGGGAGAGAAACAGGAATCTTAACCCTAAATCCATGTTCTTCTTTCTAAGCGGTTGGCTTGATTTTGCACCCTGTCCAGAAATGCTTAGCATTTGTGAGGTGTGTCAACACATTTGAAATCTTTTTGGTTAACCTGGAGTTGTGTAGATAGTCTGGTTTTCAGAGTGTGATTAATAGGGTAAGGGAGTTTCGTTTCAGATTACTGAACTATTTCAGGAGGTCCCTCAAAACTAATTCACACTTCTGCTAACATGCAAGCAAACTGTGAATACTACTACAGAGACATAGATATAGATGAAATACAGATTAGTTGAAAGGAAGCTGGCTCTTCCAGCTAGAAGCTGGCCCTTTACCTTCTGGGAGAAACACAGAAGAACTTCCTGAATTAGACAACACTGTGCTGCCGAGATTTCATAATACACCAGAGTTTTATAGGAAGTAGCATTGGTCAGAAGAACAATCTTTACTGTAATATTTCTTTGAGGTTAAATTATTACATATACCGCCTCCAAGTAATACATTTGATCTGGGTCTTGATTAACTGTTTTTAATATGCCATGCATATACAAGATAAAATGCATACATTAAATATCTCACATTTCATAATGCATCCACACGACGCTGCTGTCATATTAATACTTGTGATCCTTGCCTTCCTTCTTTCCTAGTTCATGTAACCCACTGTTACTGATTGACAAGCAAAGCTCGTCTCTGTCCTGGTTCAGCACACCACTTCAATAATTAAATCAGTTGCAAGATAGTATTTTTTTGTTGTTTGAGTGGTTCTGTGGCAATGGAGAGGACCTATAATTTTGTTAGGTAACAGCTGGGTTAGCATAGCACCCTTTTAACTTTAAAGAACATATTTTATTGATCCAATCATGCAGTTGATTGTTATGTTGAAGATGTGTTAAGAATTGTAAATTGCTTCTGCCCTGCCTAAACTGCTGGTGAACTACTACAGTAAATGCTATCTGTAGTGGGCTGTTTGAGTTTCTTTGGAGGAGGGTGCCTTGGTGGGTCAGTTTTAGGACCTTGACGATATAATTGAGCTAGCTAATGGGAACCAGCATACACTGCTGTCTGCACTCTGAGCTCTCGTGGAAACTTAAGCTGGGGGGCACCTATATGTGTCTGGGATCCCAGACCTCAGAGCATTCAGTGAAAAGAAAGTTCCTTCAGCTGTTCTTTAAACAAGGATCCATGCTCTGTTTTGCGTTTCCAGCATTTCTGCAGAAATAAGTGATTATAACATCACTTAGCAACAGCTAGGGAATGGAGTCAGTCTGAAACTCATGTTTTGTTTATCAGCATTATCTCCAAGCTGAGATTTAGGGAACTAGTCTGCTTTCTCCGTGCTTTTTGTTAAAACTGTTCCGCTGAGCAGCTGGAATTGCAAAACTTAAGGCTCTTGAGATGCGATGTAGAGTGTCAGGCAGGAGAGGGAGAGTTAGGCTCTCAGACCCGCTCCTAGCATTTTTAAGAGAATCCATGTGACTCTTTGAGCAGTGCTGTAGAACTTGGGGAGCCTGAATCACATGCGCTTGAATGAGCTGCAGTGTTGTGTGCTGAACCTCAGTGAGGTCAGTGATGCCTGTGAGCTGTGTCTCACGGGTTTGGTTTTGGTTCTGTGTTAAAAGCGATGAGAAGCAGATCTGCAAACAGCTAGGGAACCTTCAAATTTAAATAATAAAACCCATGAAGTTTATAATGAGCTTTGGCATCTCTTAGGCTTAGGCAGCTGCAAAATGTATGTGTTAACTAGAACACAAGTTATGATTAAGGTTTGAAAGTCTGTCTGGAATCTGGTCCAAAGTCACTGTAATTCTCATTCCAGACTTATCTTATATCTGATTATAAAAATCTAGATGACACACATTGTGTTGGACTCTCAAAATATGAATTTAAAAGTCATCGAGGTTTGTCCCTAACTTTCTGAATATGAAGAACAGGAATATGGAAAACAGAATGTAGGGAATGATGCATGGTATAGAGCTCCAACCTGTCTGTGCTTTGCAGAGGGAGAACCTATTATCAAGGTGTTTTAATCAGTGTTTAGTGAAGGAGCAGTAGTTCCAGAACTGGGTTTCATAGGTTGCACTCTCACTTATGTGGCAGCTTAAGGGCAGCTGCTGTTAACTTGAGAGAAATCTCAATGCCTACCTTCAATATTTCCTTGAAATATTTCCTGTTGGTCACTCATTTACAGCAACTGGAAAGACAAGGAATGAGTGTGATGCACAGAAACAAGATGAGCTAGCAAAAAATATTTCTTTGTGACAAAACAAGTCCTGCCTGCTCACAAATCTGTATTTCTACCAGGCATGTTCATTTACCGTACTAGGGATATGCCTAGTAGGATGAGAGCATTGAGTCCATATTGTGATTTTTTTTTTTCCTTTTTTTTCCTCCTTCTCCCCTTGAAAAGCATGTAGCAAATTGTACAAGAGGAAATCTGATCTTTCAACAAATTGAAAGATTAAGGTAGAATAAGTAACACAAACAAAAAGCCTAATTTAACAGCTTTAAAATATGTTAATTTTAGACATCTTACAACTGTGAAGATGAGGGGGAGCAGTTCTTTGAAATCTGACAGTTTTCTGCATTTTATAGAATTGATTCTCTGTGTGTAGCAAAACGGGGGAAAGCATTTTGTTTAAAGAGATGTTCCCAAGAGGGAGCAAAATGGGAGTTGCATTCATCTACTGGGACGACTCCACAGTTATAAGAGTGGGAATGATATGGTGAGAGGAGTAGGGGCCTCTTCTACTCAGCTGGAAAGATTTGACTCATGTCTCTGACAGGAACTGTGCAAGAAGAAGTAACCAGCCGTGTTTTTTCCTCCCCCCCCCCCTTCTTCTCAAGTCTCTCTCTGATGTGTGGGTCATTGAGGAAGCAGACTTGTATGCCTTTGTTTTGCTTTGCTCCTAATATTTTCTTTGTAGCTACCAAATATGTCACTCAGTGCAATCCCCAAAGAAAAGCAAGAATGATATAGGATAGATAGATAACTATCATGTTTCCACCGGCATCATAAGCCGGGCTTTGGGAGCTGTTGGTTTAGAAGCAGTTTAGAATGCTGCCTTTTGCTTGGGAACACAGAACAAAGCCTGATGTTGATAAAGTACACCCAGTCTTTGAGTTTTAGAGAATTTCTGGTTTGCAAACTGTAATCAGTTACAAAACCTATGCTAACTGAAGTGAGGCATTCATATTCCCTCCCTACCTCTCGCTTCCCAACTCCCCCAGTTTATAAAGGTCATGGCAGGATTTTGTGCAGTGGTAGTTGCAAAGTCAGTAAGAATGGCATAATCTACCCTTGCTTAGGGTTGGCAAGGTCAGTGATAGAGTATTTCACTTGTTCATGCACACTGAAAATCAGCCCAGCTGGAGAAACACATGCTCTGCATACGGCAAGATAATAAAATAAAATTCAGTAGCCGCAGTCCACATATGGCTAGAGGGAGTCTGCCTGGCTTTGAGAGATTCTTTCACATAAGGGCTCTTACTTTCTGCTGACTTTCTTTTCTGTTCGTTAAGGTAGCACAAACATCAATTTGCGTAGAGCACATTCCCAGAAGGTCAACTTCAGCCAGCAGAGATCCCTCTGTCATGTGATACCTCTCCTGCGCCAGCAAGTTTGTCCAATTTCTGTTGCATCCCAAGTTTTCTATAAGCTGTATTTTCACTGAATGTTGTTAAAATGGGAGTTGAATTACATCAATTGTATTACTTTCTCTGTCACTTTATGTAGCTGTAGAAAATCATAAACACAGATCAAACCCGGCAAAAATTAGAGTTCTGATATATGCCTTTTTGTGGTGGTTTAAGCCTGCTAGGTAGCTAAAACGTTCAGCTAAAACAAGCTGAAACATTCATGAAAAACTATGTCTGCCACTATGTAACACCAGCAGATTCGCATGGTTATTCTTTAGCTAAAAAGGATACAGATGGGCAAGTCAAAAGTAAATGAAATCGCTGAGGTGTTGAAATTGGAGCCTGTATGAAAACAAAATTCTGTTTTGTCTATATTTAAGCTGCGGTTTTGTACAGGTGTGGTTTTAAAGCAAATAGGTTTAAAGTAGAGCTTGTTGAGATTTTTGGCGATGATATTGTCAGAAATTTCCAATTAGCTGCAGTTAACCAGAATTTAACTTTGTGGGAACATACTAGTTGGAACAAGTTGTTTTGTTTTTTTTTTTTAATTGTTGCTGTTGTCAGGGAGGCTTCTTGGATTTAGGATGAAGTTTCAGTAAAACCTGGAAAAGGCTGGTTATTTAGGGGCTCTAAGCATCCATCATGGTCCCCCACATTCCATTTTGTGGGCTTTTCCAAGGCTTGAGGAATTGAACTTGAATCTGCTATATCCAAAATTCATAACCTGAATGTGAAGGATAACAGGAGGAGAAATTCACATATTTTGGGTCTTTCTAAATGCCTGTCTTTCTGCGACAAGGTGAAGTCATGAAGCCCACAGTTCTTTTAGAAATGAACTATTTCTGAAAACTTCAAGCATCAATTATTTGTATGCTGTTCCTGAAGACTTTCTTTTGTGTAAAGTAGCATTATATTTAGGGTAGTATGCCTCATAGATTTGTTTATGAATTTGGAGAGTTTTGTTAATATTTTTCTGTGTTGTGTCTTGTTTGTTAAAAATATTTTGGTTCTGTGGAGAGTGACATATGACACAGTGTGGATAACATTGCACAAGAGGGACAGGGATTTATTTATGCTAGCAGCAGAATAGAGTGAAAAATGGGTCTTCCGTGTACACCCCAGCATGCTATTTGTATTAGTATGTGCAGAAAAGGCAGAATTTTTCTTTGCCCTACACTGTTTTGCATTACCTTAGTTAACTAGTCTGGGCGAGGTGGGGATGAAAGAGCTCTGTAAATTAAGCCATCTTAGTTTGGAAGCGGTTTAAATAACAATTCTAAAACCACTGTGCAATTTACAAATAGCAAGATGACCAGTGAATACATCCGCAATTGGCTGCAACTGTTGCTTCTCCTGATGGAACAATTATAAATGGACTCACCTAGACAAGATAACTTGGGCAAAACAGCCTGCATTTGCAGCAGAGAGGGGAGGGGATGTGGCCAGGGTCCTCATGCTCCTTCCTATCTCTAGAGAGTTACACTTCAGAGCCTCTCTGAGGTACTTAAAATACCTATTCCAGTTCAATTCTGTTGGATTTTCCTCCTTGCGGACGGAAGAGGAGATTGCATGGCAGTTTGTTTATCCACAGAGCCCTCTATCAAATCTCCCATAAAACTGCTGGGCAGGAGGCTGCACTCCAGTTAGGGCTCAGAATAAACCCAGGTCACTGGTTGATTGCGAGTGACCCCCGGCGTAACAGCTACTTCCTTGTGTTGACCAGTCTGTGATGTGTTGCATGCCTTTGCTTCCATGTTAGCTCCTGAGTTAGCTTCCTGTGTTAATGACCTGACTTCTTAAAAAAAACAAGCTTTCTTCATGGAGGTCACTTGGCTTTATGCTGTTTGTGCAGCTACTCTTTACTGCAGAATCATGCATCATTTTCATAACTTAATAAGCTACTGGTATTCTTTAGAGAAATATTCGAACTTGAGGGTTTCAGGGAGTTACCAGGGATGTTTTAGGATACGGATCTAGAGTATAAAGTGATTACAGCTTGATTTAATGACTTCCCCTTGGCTGAGTGGTAATAATTGATCACATGATCAGTTATTGTGCACTTAATATGTGTTTAGTGCGCTTTACGCCCACATTAGAAGAACAGGCACTACTTCAATCCCACTTCCCAGTGTCCTTGGAAGATCATTGTAAATGGTAGTAATCAAGCATGAAATAATTATAGCTGCAGTGAAAAAACTGAAGGCAGGTCCTGAACTCCAGACACTGTTACTGATGTTCCTAACCACTTGGGGACATGTCGTTGTTTAACCCCAGCTGGCAACTAAGCACCACACAGCCCCTCGCTCACCCTCCCTGCCCCCCACCCCTGTGGGATGGGGGAGAGAATCAGAAAAAGAAAAGTAAAACCTGTGAGTTGAGATAAAGACAGTTTAATAGGACAGCAAAGGAAGAGAAAAATAATAAAATAATAATAATAAAAGAGTATACAAAAGAAGTGATGCACAATACAATTCCTCACCACCTGCTGACCGATGCCCAGCCCATCCCCGAGCAGCGATCGCTGCCCTCCCCGGCCAACTCCCCCCAGTTCATACACTGAGCATGACGTCACATGGTGTGGAATATCTCTTTGGTCAGTTGGGGTCAGCTGTCCCGGCTGTGCCCCCTCCCCTCCCAGCTTCTTGTGCACTTGGCAGAGCGTGGGAAGCTGAAAAGTCCTTGATTTAGTGTAAGCACTACTTAGCGACAACTAAAACATCAGTGTGTTATCAACATTATTCTCATACTAAAGCCAAACCACAGCACTATAGCAGCTACTAGGAAGAAAATTAACTCTATCCCAGCCAAAACCAGGACAGGATATGATTCTATTTAGAAATGCTAGAAGCTCTAATAAAATCCAAGAGGAAAAGGTACAAGACTTGGTGTTTTCCCACTCTTATGTACTACTGAGTATTTAGTCCTTAGAGCTCTGAGAATAATCTTCATCACCATCCTCATTTTATTTTCTCTTTCCCATGCATACTTCAGTTACTGTTTCTCTGTGTGAATGTATTATCCTGTTTTAGAATAATCAGTGTTATACATTAAGTCAGAATAAAGCGAATCACTTAAAACCAAATCGTTGAAGTTTTTAGATACCTGATTCCAACTAGGTGAGCTCTTGGGCATGGGGCTGCTTTTTGCTAAGTTGGGGACTTCTGTCTGGTGTCCTGGATTTGATGCCTCTAGTGAACTGTCACCCTTGGTTAAAGTAGGGATAGCAAGGTGTACAGCACAGCGGTGTGGTAATTTAGTTAAAATCTTTAGTGAGTGTAAAATACACTAGTAGCTTTAAAGAGGTACTTACACTTGTACAGAAAACTCCAATCTGCTGGATTTATTGCAACTACATTAGGTTGCTCTATGTCACAGCTTTCATAAAAGATTGATCGAGGGATGCTTCCTGCAGCGTCCGTCTATCTTTAATCAAGTACTTTCAGTCAAAGTGCAGGAGGAAAACACACTGAATTGGATTTGAATAAATTGAGGAAGCCTGTGGTCCCCAGGCAAAAGCAGTTTGAACTGCTGTAAATTTTATAATTTTATGTAATTTAAATTTATGTAATTTTAAATTTTATGTAATTTAAATGTAAATTTACAATTTTACAAATAATTCTTCTATTCCAGTAACCTGCTCTGAAGTGACTATGAAGTTTATTAGATTCCCCACAACTTAATCTGTAACTGGATGTGGTCTTTGTTGACTTACTTGTTCAGCTGGAAACAAGTAGGAGATTTCTTCATAGTTACCCAACTGGTGGCAGCCTATGTAAGGTCTTTGACGAAGCATTTCTGAATGGTGACTGTGCTGGTGTTGTATACACCACTTATTTGCCATACAAAGCCATAGCTGAGCCTGAGCCTCACGTGGAGCAGTGTGCATTTGGTGCGCACAAAGGAACGCTTTGCTGATTCTGTTTATTCTGCTTGGGCTCAGGAACTAGGAAAATGACTGAAAATCCATGGCTTTAAATCCCCATTGTTAGTTTTAGTCCCGTGAACCTTAGGCAGTGACTACAACCCTATCTGTCCCTTTTTAAGTAAAAGATGGTGGCATGGGGAGGACCCTCACCATTACAGTTAATATTCAGGAGCAGCTGTAGCTGCTGGTTGGAACCGTGCTCTGCTGCTCCTTCCTGTGACATGTCCCAAGCCTTGCTGTTCTGTAAGGCAGGTTTCATTGTACTCACCCTGCCTGCTTTTCTGGTTCTTGTCCTCTGCAGTACAATGCCTCGGTGTTTGTTGCTTCTGCTGCCGCCCGTGTTTTTTCCAAGCACACCCAATGGGTGCCACATTTCCTGTGGAAGCATTAGACCGTAGCTTTATGAAACTGGGCAATGTGGTGGGTCTGGCTTGGACTGTAGCACTGAAGGAAACTGCTGCTGTGTGGCTATAATTCAGTCTTGTGTGATCCAAGTAAGTAGTTGTGTGATCCAAGTAAGAGATTCCAGGCTGCAAAGGGGTAATAAGCAGCATGCATTAAACGTATTTCCGCCCCCCCCCCCCCCCCCCCCCCAGTTTCACGCTTCTGTGTTGCGGCCTTCTTTTTAGGACTGTCTGGGTTATGTGTTGACTCACCTCACTCTCCAGCTGTAAAGCTGCAACAAGCTTGGTCATGGCCCCTTGAGGGTTTAAAGTTTGGTTTTCCAAATGTTAAATAGAACGGAGGTTGAGGTGGGAAGACAGCTGATTGCAGGTAACCTGGGAAAGCTTCTCCCCTGTAGCTGGAGTTACTGGTGAGTGTTCCAAAGTAAGACCATCCTCAGTTTCCCTTGTCTCATGCTAGGGATGAACGTGGTGCTTGGACACTTCTCAGCCCTGCCAGAGAAGGTGGCTGACCTACAGTCCTCTCTTAATTTCCCTCCTTTTAGTTAGTTCTTTGCCTTTCAAACATCAGGATTTTACTCAAGGGTTGGGTGGTTTTTTTTTACCTTTTCTTCTGTGACAATACTATGGTTTTACAGCCTGTACAGTGACTACTAATTCTCAATTGGGGATAACTTTGTTTGCTCCTGTGTTCTTAGAGGCAAGAAGTTGTTTACATTATGGTCTTCATTGTATTAATTTATTTGTATCTTTAAGTTTGAAACTTTCTGTGTCATCTTAAACACTTTCATGTTCAAGGAGCAGAACCAGCAGTTATGTCAACATGGATTTACTTGTGGTAATGGAGCAGCTTTGCAGAGATGGCTGACGAACAAGGGAAGATGAGGAGAAAGGAGATGAAACTTTCTTCTTTCCCAGCCAGCTAAAACCCAGCGGTTAAGCAAGGATAGTATGTGATCCAATATGTGAAATACGTTCTTACCTATACAAAAAATAGTATGCATTGCAGATCTGGTGGGAACATGTTTCTCAAATACTTCTACCTGCTAAAAAATGTAAATAATTCCACTGTAAATCTCACTACTCCTCTAACTCATGTAGAAAAAAGGAGACCTTTTATATGAGAGAGTATTACTATTTTTTTCTGTGCCCTTTTTTTTGTTCTCTTTAACTAGAGGGAGAGCTTCCACTGATTAGAAAGGGAGCCACTGTTTGACTTAGTAAAAGTAAACATGAGCTGACTGTTAGTTTTCTCTGTAGGAATTCAGGTTAGGTCTTAATTGTTTCTCTGGCTCATCATTAACCGTGTCTGACCTGTTCCTGAGCATGTGACTGGTCTGAGAGTAGCTGAGTAGCTTTCATCAGCTAATAGTTATGTATTATGAGATCTAGATCTGGAATGCCACAAAAACCAGTGAAAAGTCTTCTTACTAATAGAGTATTGCTTTTTTTCTGATACAAGACAAATTTTCAGGTGGAAGAAGTGAGATTCTTTTCTTTTGCATGCAAGAGAGCAGTTGCTTGGAGAAAATGCATTTTGCTTGTGTGGTATCGTGCGCTGCCTGGTTCCCAAGGGGGACTTGCCTTCTGTGGTGGCTCATTGCCAGCCCACAGCTGTCAAGGTGCTGCTCCTGCAGGATTGCAGTATGAGCCCTGAAATAGCTGTTGATCTTCATTATATGCAAACATCTACCCTGATCTTAGGTGTAGAAGTGGGTGCAGGAGTTAGCACGCTTCTGACAGAGGCTGTTGCCATATCCTGGTGACTTTGGTGAAGAACGCCTGCATGCACACGGTGCGTGCCCTTCTGCAGCTCCTGAGCAAAGTCCAGCAGCTACCTGTACATACCCAAGAAACCTGAGCTAGAGTTAGACTTTGCACTGACATGGATTAAAATCATGCACAAGATCCAGTCAGGCTCTGTTACAGGATTGGTAGTGCCCAGAAGGACGGGAGGGATCTCTGGTAGTCGTATTACTCCTGTCTTTCAGAGCTCCTTGGGAGGGTGGAAGAATCGGGAAGTGGGGAAAGGGAGACCATAAAGGGTGAGGTAACCTAGGAACCCATCAAAACTGTGCCCTGATCTTTGGTCTCTGACTGTTACCAGTATGTTTGCAGTGCAGAGCTAGGACTTTGTGAATTGGGCCTAAGCATTTGGCTGGCTGGGACACTTGAGCATTACTGATGGATTGAGAGGCACCAAGGCAGCTGCCAGGTGCCTTGACATGCCAGCCTGAAGTCCCTGCACGGGGCTGAAAAGCTAGTTAAACGAGTGAGGCAGTACCATTATAAACACCACCATCAGTAGTGAAGCTGGGAACTTGGAGGCCTCTGTTTTATGAAAAGGAATCCTAGGTTTCCAGCAGTTCTGCTCTCCCTCTTCAGTGCCAAGACCTTCTCCCTGCTTGTTTCCCAAATGGGGCTGTGGAGGAGCCAGCAGAGATGTTTCTACAGTCTAACCTTCAGGAGGAGATGCTAAGGCTACCCTGCTTTTCCTTTGAGGAAAGGAAGGGATAGTGACTTTTATCTAACAAGTTTCAAAGCCATTTCTTGCTTTGAGTCAAATTCTGTAAGATCTCTGTGTGTACATATGAGGGAACAAGACACTTTACCTCTGTGATCCAGGTGGTAATGTCTTAAAGCCTATTTTAAAGTTTGTTTTTATCAGTAAAGCTGTATGAGTTCATGAGTCTGGACAAATGTCTGGAGTTTAGGTGGTTTTGTGATTATATGTGTAATATTATATCAAATGTTTGAATGAGTAGTAGCTACAGTAAGAAATCTGGGAAAAAAAAGACAAAACCCCAAAACCAAAAAAACCCAAGCCAAACCAAAAGACTTATAAGACTATATAATATATTTTTTTAGCCTGTGTACACTCTAGCATGTTTATATTAATAAGAAGGAGTACAAAGGATGGATTTCTTTAACTCATGAACCTGAAGGTGTGTACTGTAAATCAAGATTTCAGGAGGGTCACCTTCTCTGCTTCCTGTGTTATACTGGTGCTACCAGCCTGCTTTGGCTTTTTTTATGAAGACAGCTTCAGGAGTGCTGCTGACTGTTGACCACAATTTACTTCAACTGCTCTTCCTTTTTTCTGTTTGCTTAGTTGAATAAGCAATGTTTCACTTTGCAATGCAGTATACTTCATATGAACAAAAAATTGAAAAGAGAAATGCTATTTTTTTCTGAATAATATCCTTATTGTGAAAGGTTAAGGGGGAAAATACTAAATTACAGGAAGGGCCAGAAAAATTGGTGTCAGTTCAGTCCTTGGGTTTTTTTTTTTCTTTGTTTTTTCCCCTTGAGGTTTGAAAGCCTGTTAGCACTTCGCTGTTTTGATGCATACTTACATACTTCTTGGTAACGTGTTTTAATTTTGTGCTGAATTCTTGAATCATAAGACCTGAACTGGGATGAACTTCCCTCTGCCTGGGATTGTATAGCTGACCAGCTACGCAGTGCTGGCTTTTAATTTTCCCTCAATTATCTACTTGTGTTTAGTTATAGAAGTAGGATAAATATCTAATTAACTCGGCATGCAAATATTTTAAGTTTAGGCTTTGTTTCAGAGAATTTTTCAAGTGAGAGAGCCTTTATTTAAAACACAAGCCTGTGTTTTCTTTATTTGCAGTTAAATAATGCATCTCTAGGTGGCGGTAGGACACACCGGTACTTTTTCGATCTGCAAAACAGCTGTTAGCAGAGAGCTTGCAGTTTGTTTTGGTTTTGGTTTTTATTCTCCCTGTAGAATTACATCCAGAATACCTGAGCACCTTGGCTTATGAATCAGAAGGGAGGGTGCCTTGGCACAAATACAGGATAATTTGTGTTCAGTTTTATAGATATTAAAACTTCACACTGTTGAAGAGAACACCGGCCGGTTACCTTTTTGTTTGTTTGTTTTAAAACAATGCGTTAGGCTGAACATAAAAAGAAGGCTTAATTACCCCAAGCCGGTATTTCTCAGTACGTGTGACCAGCTCCAGCTGCCAAGGAGCAGGACGGAGGACCTGCCAGCCCCGGCGGGTAGGAGATCCCCATGGGGCAGGGAAGGGCTGGTGCTTGGCGGCAGGTGGCGTCTGTAGACAAAATTCAAGAATTTTCACTTATGTTTTGCTGCTTTTCGGCTCAATTAAAATACAAGCTGCATGAAACCCATCTTACAGTGCTGTTCCCCACAGTAATTTTTTTATTAGCTCATGTCCACTCAGTTCCCCCAAAGACTTCTGTCTTGCTGTATTTGATTTTTACCTCATGCAAAACTTGGGTGCTACCTCTCCCCTTTTTTCGATATCTTCATGACCTGGGTGTGCACAGAGGGAATTGGCTTTAGCAGTTGTCGACATCATGACATTATGTAAAGCATTGTGGAAAGTCCAGTATCATCTAATTCACTGGAGATTCGTTATGAAATAGAGATTAGAACTAATATTATTACTAAAAATGTTCTAAGGAATTACAGTTTTATCTAACTGCTTAACTGCTTAAGTCACGGGTAACTTTCTTCTTGTAACTGAAGTTCTGTCTGTTACAGAGCTCTTCATGGTATATGGAAAAATGCTCTTTTTTTTAAATGGTTTTCTTCATTACTTACAGATGCATTTTACTGCAATTTTAACTGTGTTTGGGAAAGAAAAGATAGTGTGCTAGTAAAGTGAGGATCCCACGTACTATCATACCATCATATTTTCTACTGACTGTGTGGTACATCAGTCTGCCTGGGGAGGGCCGCAGAACTACAGGGAAGACAAGTCTACTCCTAGCTGAGGTCAAGCAAAAATAAGTTATTTTGCCTATGTATTCTTTCATTTTAGAAGATGTGAGGGTGTTAAGCTGAGATAAAGCACATTGAGGATATTAGTTTTGCAATGTGATAAACTGCATATTCTTGAAGTGTCTGTCCATTTTTCTCCTTGCTTTCTCATGTGACAGTAAAATATATTACACTGAAAATAAGGCTTAGATGATGTGTCACTTTTTGCAGTTCAAAACTAATATGTTTTATGAAATACACTTAAAAATCATGGGTGATTTGTATTCCACATTTAAAAATTTAAGGATCTCAAAATTACAATTTAAACCTGGACACCTGACTTCTTTTTTCTTTATTTTTTCGATGTGCTGTAAGCCTCTGAATGCTTTGTTGCTGTCTCTTCATTAATGCACAGGTTCTGAGATATTTGTGTATGATAATGTCATGGCAGTCTTTCGTATGGCTTTCCAAAATGACATGCGTAAAATATGATGAAACTAGAGTAAGAATTGTGCTGCTTATTTTAAAAATTAATATTAAAAGGCCTGATTTATACGTATTATAGTGAAACTATTAACCGGTCTTTAAATTGCCTGTTTCTACCTAGACACTTGAATACATTCCCATCCTTTATAAAAAACCCTGGGCTTTGTCTTTGACTTGGCAAAAACCATTCACTAGTTGTTCTGGGGCTTCTTAAGTGGAGTCTTTGTAGTAGGTTGAAAAAGTCTGGAGTATCAGTTTCTGTCAACTTTTATGGCTTTAGAATTGTCAAGCAAAAATGCATAAAATTAAGTGGGAATTGTCTGTGCCCCATTAAAATTTCTCTTACTCTTCACAAACAGCTGCCGAAATACAAAGAATACTACATCAGCTTGGAACACCACAAGACACGCCTGAGTTGAGGCAACAGCTGTGAGTACTTCACATGAAAATGTTCAATTTTATTGCATTGTAAACAATCTCCTGGTAGGTGATGAGGTGTTTTTTTGTTAGGCAGAGTGCTTGATCTCGCCGAGAAAGCCGAGTATAGAGAAATGCTTGAAATTTAAATGTTGCGATGCCCTTTCTAAAATTAATCTTGATAGCATTTGTAAACTAGAATCAGCAGTATCCATACATCTATAAAACCTATGTTGTATGTCAGCAAAGGGAAAGGGGTAGGACCAGAAAGCAATGTCACAGTTTTAAAAACAAACACCCGCAACCCTCCACCCCAAGTCAACTCTTCAAATCTATCTGTGTAAGTTTCACAAGGTAGTGAATATATTGGGTTTTTTTTGTGAGATGTGATATTGGGGGAGAGAGGGGAATGTCTTTTTAGTGCTGAAAGCTACAGTAAAGGATGACATTATAGAATAAACATGTACCAGAAATACTAAAATAGCAGAAGTGAAATAAAGCTCCAAGGCAGATGCTGTGCTGTAGTTCAGTCATCTGAAGGGGCACTTTCATTAACATGCCACCAGCAGAGACAGTCCGCTGCTCTCCACTTCTCTGCACAGTCTAATGAACTGGTATGGGTTTTTCCATTAAACTCCTTTACCACATTAATCTCGGCATCATACATGCATGTAAGCGATGTGTTGTGCTAACTCTGTGGGTGAGAAAGTTGGCAGTCTTCAGTGTGGTTAATGCCACACTGTGGCCGTTGAATAGTAGGAGGAGGTGTGTGTTGGACCAAATGCATCGTATTCATCTTATGTGAACAGCCAAATTGCTTTGTAATAGCCTCAGGTCAGGGCCCATAACATTAGCCAGGCACAATCCACAGTGGATGTCCTACTGGAGACTGTGGATAGGTGAAGATCAACATACATAGTTTATGCAATTAACCAGGCAGGACCTAGGCATGAATTCACAACTAAACAGGATTGACACTGTTGTGAAGGAGTTGTTCTAGTCCCTTTCTGGAGGTAATATGTGTGGTAAGCTTCTTTGAGTTTTCTTCTGTCCCTTTTTCACTTGTCTGAACACCTGGCCCTTCCTTTCATGTTGGTATGTATCTGAAGTTATTTGATTATTTTAAATATTGATGTTGATTGTAGCTTTCCAGATAAGACCTTTTTTATATACACTGGGGAGGAGGATGCAAAAGCAGGTAAAGAATTTGAGTTGTTCCAGGAAAAAAATATGAAAATTGGTAAAGGATTGTGTGATAATATCAGAAGCAAAGAGACAAAAACCCCAAAATAGCAATGCTGTTGAAGAGGCTTTTTTTTTTTTTTAAGTACTGCTAAAGCTATCAGTAAATAATTAAGTTTTCAGCTAAGTTTGCAGCTTTTGTATCATGGGAGAATATAGATCTCTTTGGATAAGCTTCCCAGTAACTATCAGGAATTGATCTTTCATGAACTGTGGTATTGGAATTATATTCAAGCCACAGTATGTTCTTCTGTACAGAAAAAACTTAGTCTTTTCTACAGTTATTCTGAACTCAGAAATGACCAGTTGATGCCAGCTATTGATAGCCTCAAAAGGACTATGAAAAGCATGTCTAGATATTCATGATAACTAGAAATCTATTGCTGCACATCAGGAAAATAGAAGAAACCTCAAAAAAAAAAAAAGGTGAGTAATGAGATGCTGTCACACTGAGGAACACACCTTCTTCAGCATCTGTCCTGCCTGAAATCCATGGTGTCACACGTTCACAGTGAAAAACAGAATAAAGATGGCTTTGTGCACTTTAGAGAAGCATTTAGTACTGCTGCTTTTCTGAGAATTAGTGACATTCAAACAAGGGAACCAAATGGTCTTTAATGAAACTTTGCATTTGGTTTTAGGCAACAGAAGCAGCAATACACCAACCAGCTTGCCAAAGAAACTGACAAATACATTAAAGAGTTTGGATCTTTGCCTGCAACAAGTGAACAGGTAAAAAACCGAAGAGCACGGCTTGATTGACTGTCGTGTTGGCTCATGTAGAGTGTTTGAGTGACTTCAGTTCTCCTTTTGTGTCTTCTTTTTTGTGCTCCTCACCAGGCTTTCAAAGCGCTGTTTAGTTAGTAAACACATTTGCACAACAGGCACACTTACAACATAAGAATATTTTGTTGCAGTCCAGACTTGTTCCAAAGTTGGTTTTATGTATCAGGAATGAGGTAGTTTGACTGAAATGGTAGGAATCAAGGCCATGCGCTGTGCCTGTGATTTAAGGTAGCTGGGCACTTCGTGATCCATTGCAGTGATGCTAAGTCTGACTCTACAGGCACTCTGACTGCTTCCAGGGTCAAGGAATTGTGTGCCAAAACTGCTTGCAGGGCAGGTGGACAGACCTGTTCACCCACTGTCCAAATAATTTGATTATGCACAGTAGGTCTGTTCTACATCACTCAGATCAGCATATATGCTAGGTCTTGTCTACAGGCTTTTCCTTTCTTAAGAGGAGTGGACAGGACCTGTTACTAAAACAACTTGTGCAGTCTTTAAACTGCTTCTTTCCCAGATCTGTGTAAAATCTAGGCAGGAGGTAACATGTGAAGTGGCTGTTGTCGTTAGCACGCTCCTGTCTGCCATCCTGTGGTTTCTTTTCCTAGCGAAATCTGTCACTTAAATAAGGGAAGAGCAACAGGATCCCAGAAAACGTGGATTCAGGTTATTGTCACTCAGACAACTTGCCAGATCTGTGACTGGTTACCAAAGAGCCTTTAGGAAAATGAATTGTCCTGAAACACTGAATTTAAATGGCAGGCCATGATCCATGTGTGCTCATTCTGTCAAGTTGTAAACTTCTAATAGAGGCATTAAAACTTGGTCTTGGTATAGAATCTCTAGTTCAGGCAAAGTATGTTTAGGGTTTTTTAATGATTTCTCTGTTTCTTTATCTTGGAGCTGAAAAGTTGGTGGTGAGATTTTATTGTTTAATTTTACTCCTTTTATCATGACCGTCTTCATCAAAGCTACCTCTCAGTGAAATGCATAAATAACAGATTGATGAATGGCAAATTGTAGCCTCACAGAAATTTGGAAGGAATGGTGGACGTAATGTATACATTTAGGGAAATATGGTAGCAGCTCTCCTGAGTGCCTAGTATTCCTCTTCCCTCCCTTACATCTTAAAAAAAAAAAAAAAAAAAAAAAAAAAGGTTAGAACAGGTATGTTTGTACCAGTTTTTAAGCACTTAAGGGAGGATGCGAACCCATTCCTGGATGCAGCTGAATATGTATCTCCAGCACTTACATAAAATACATGTGAAATGCCCTGTTCTTTCTTTTCTGCACTTCCCCCCCCCATTCAGTCACTTTTGCATATTTTAGCTTCAAAATATTTCACACTTAAACAGTAAGTTTTATTATCAACAGATAATAAGGAAGGTAGAAGCTTTCTTGTTCCTGCCCATTTCTCATTTCCAGCTGTTAAATTAAACTAAATATATTGGTTTCCTCTTTAAATGCCTTAAATTGTGGCAGAGTTATGTGATCCCAGAGGGAAGGAAGGTTTGTCCGTGCAGTTGCAAATGGTTTTGTAGACAGCCTTCCCTTACACCTACTTAGAAAAAAAGAGTATATGCCTTAGCATTGAGCAGCCTGGAAATGGCAGAGCCTTGAAAAGCCTGAGCTCATTTGACTTGGTAAAACTTTTTTTCCTATAGCGTCAGAGAAAAATACAGAAAGACCGTCTTGTGGGGGAGTTCACCACAGCACTAACAAATTTCCAACGACTCCAAAGGCAAGCTGCCGAGAAAGAAAAAGACTTTGTAGCCAGAGTAAGAGCCAGCTCAAGGGTATCTGTAAGTATTGGAAAATGAGCCATTATGCTCTGATTACAATGGTGTTAGTGGTGTTCGATGTCAAACTTGCCTCCATAATGCTACTTACAAAAGCTCATGTCTAACTCCAAATACTGCAGAATGTATGCGATATGATTATAAGTATATAATTATGAGCTTTCTTTGCTCACTTTTATGCATAGATGAATTATGCAATTCATTTTATAGTAAAGGCTGAAGTAAGTTGTAATGAACCCCCACTGAAAACTGTTACTTTTCCCTTGCCTTTGTTACATAAAGGCATGAACTGACCCTGGGTTCATGCCATAATCTTGCAAAAGCAATTTTTAGTAGATTTTGAAATCCTTTTGCTGGACCTTTAGATATCAACAGATTTTTCCTACAGAGAAGAATCACTTGCCAGATTTCTGTGCAGTATTAAAGTTAAGAAGTGCTGAAGAGCTCGAGCTTTTCCTTGTTAACATATCAATTTTGCCTTTTTACTCTGTGCCAAATACACATTGCTGTACTTGTAAATTTTAGCAGGCAGTTACTGAGCTGAATGTTTTTGCTTGTATTTCAGCTTTATGCATGCCTAAAGCAAAATCAGGATGAGAACATGTTAAATCGTGTTTCAGTTTGAAGTTGACTTATTATAAACCTCATAATATTGACTCATTATAGAAATGCTGACAGTGCTTCTTTCAGGGCCATAATGTTTTTATTTATTTTCTTAAACACTGATCATGTAGGGTGGTGCTCCTGAAGATAGCTACAAAGAAGGAACACTCGTCTCTTGGGACAGGTAGGCTGAATTTGTTAATGAGTCTTAACCTAGCTCAGAATAATAAATGGCCTGTGGGAAAACCAGTTGCTGATATTTTTCATTTTTCTTTTTAATTTTTTTTTTCTGATCAATTGCCTTTTCTTTGAGGGAATTGGGATAGGTTGTTCAGTCAGGTTTTCTTCCACAGGGTAAGGGTATAGAAGAGGCTTTTTGGTGGGATATGTGGGAAGAAAAAGGAGCAGTTCAGATCATCTCCCCCTTTTTTTCCCACGCTTTGGCTTCAGTCAACTCCTTAAGCTGCCCCAAGTCCGTATCTGGGGTTTGTGAGACCCAAATTTAGGTAAGCATGGTCCAGCCTGTGAATAGAGTAAAACTGTTAAGCTGTGATAAAAGGGTCCAGTGTTTACTAGGATCTCACATTGCTTTCATACTCTCCAAGAACTGCTTCTCAGTCTCAGATTCTGTTTTGTTGGCTAGCTTGCTTTTGCTTCAGATGGATACAAATTCTACAGTTTATATTTCAGAAGAAACTTTGCCCTTTTATTCATAATGGGAATTTCCAATCAGCTAACTCAATGCTATGTGCAACTTTACTACAGCAGCAGCTTCCTATACTAAAGGTGTGATTGTTAGACCTTCCCTGTTAGCTAGACAGGCAAGGGTAAAAATGTGCATTTTGTTAACTGATAATGTAAAGTATGTGCTATGTATTTAACCATCATTTTATTCTTCTGAATTATTTCTCATCATGCCTGTTCAATTCTGGGTGTTTTCTTGTTTTGTTTTGGTTTTTGTTGTTGTTGTTGTTGTTGTTGTTTGTTTGTTTGATAGTCAACCGCAAGCACAAGTGCAAGATGAAGAAATTACAGAAGATGACCTCCGTCTTATTGAGGAGAGGGAATCTTCCATTAGGCAGCTTGAGGTACGTACAAGTGGTTTTACAGCAGAATATGCTTTTAATGTTTCCAGAGAAAAAACACTTTATAGTGGTATGAGCCTTAATTGCAGACATTAGTCTAGAGGGGTTAGGGTTTTTTGTGGGTGTGGTTTTTTCCTTCAAAACGACAAATATTGCCTTTAGATGGTATGTGAAATGTGCATTAGAAATCTACTGTATGAAAGCCATGCTTTGATACTGTGTTTAACTTCAGGGGTTCAGTTATGGAATAAGAGAGTGCTCATATGATTGCATGAAAAATATATATCCTTTTTTTCCAACACAGTGATCATATTATGTAACCTTTTTAAACAGTGAGTATAAAAGAAGCAAATTCATACTTTTCCTCCCAGGTATTTCCAATGTATTGTTCAGCACCTTCATTTTGTAAGCACCTTTTTTGAACACTTCTTCCGGAAATACTGTAATTGACGGCTTGTCAGAAAGTTAAAAGCATTTAAAGACAAGATGTAAACTACACAGAAAATTGTCACATGTGATGAAGTACTGACATCAAGAGACTTCTGTGAAGTCAAAATGAATTTTCCAGCCAGTCTGGAATCCAAATCTCTGCCATCAACAAGAAAGATGCTGGAACTAGGGTTTGTCAGGAAATCTTGCTGATGCATGTGGCAAAATCCATTCGATGTATAAATTTTGCAATAATCACTCCCTTGCCACCCATACGTTACATACAGTGAATTGAAATAAACACGTATCAATCATTAATTGAGAAGAGATCATATGCACAGTGGTAACGTGGCATCTATTACTTCATCATAACCAGACAGTAATAGGATAATGTAATATAGGGGCAGCAGCCTGGCCATATTGTAGAGGTAATTTCTGTAAACTGTGCTGCTTGTGAAATTTGTGTGTGTTTAATTTAATAGATGTACTGAAACTAATGCAAAATACTTTCTGCATATGCTTTTATTCATTTGGGTTAAAGGGATAGCTTCTAAGCAAAGTTGGCAGAAGCCTGCCTCTTCAGTTAATCTGATACAAGCATGTGTGTAGACGAGCCCTCAGCGATGAGAGATCCTGTTTGTGATGTGACGTGAAGAGTACTTTGTGCACATACTCATCTTCAGTTAGTTTGATTATAATAAACTTGCTCTCATAATACAAAAAAAGCCTTCCAAATAAACATATTAAGGTGTTTTTTTATCCTAAAGTGTAAAGAGTCATGGATGCGTACTTGGGAGGAAAAGAAGCAGTATTTGTATCTAAATGCACAGAGATCCTGGAATATGTTATGTCAATTAATGTGCTGATTGTTTCCTTGCAGGCAGATATTATGGACATCAATGAAATTTTTAAAGATTTGGGAATGATGATTCATGAGCAAGGTGATATGATAGGTAAGTCCAACTCAGTTTTTCTCTGGAAATTTTTTATTCTGTCTCTCTGCAGCAATGTAGAACTTTTTGCTGGAAAAATTCCTGTAATGAGAATATCAATGCTAAAGCAAGTCAGGTGCGACATGATAATGGGTAGACTGGCTGAGGTGACAGGAATACATTAAGAAAGTGTGCTTAAAGTGTAATTTTAAAAAAATCATGTTTTTTTATAAAATGCATTTAAAATTAGTTTTAGAACTTTTTGTACATAAAATTGGAGTTCATGTGGGGAGTTTTACTGTATTGACTAGTGATATAAGTGTGCAAATTCAGCAAAGTTTCCTGCTTCACCAGCCATGCAGTCAAGCTTATTCTTTTAATTAAATGTGATTGGAAAAAACATTTTCTGAGTCTGCTGTTAAACCACGCAGTTGTCTGTGTCCAGCATACATTTGCAGGGGTTTTTGTATACCCTTAGCCCATAATCTGTTCAAGATCCCATCATATTTTTCCACAAAAAAAAAAAAAAAATCTGTGTCGGTATGATAGAATACCAAACTGGAGTCATGCCTTTTGGGGTGTTTTGTCTGTCTGTTTCCTCTGATTTTATGGGCCTTAGGGCCTTTTTAATCTGAGCAGAGGGCAGTCAGTAGCAAGTTGGAGGACAGAAAAGTGCTGAAAGTTTCTACCCTGCTTGGTTTCTAAGGCTCAGTCCTGCTTCTAGAGCAGGGGAGCTGTTACTGACATGAATTCAGCCACTCATTTTCTGGGTGGTTTGGAAATGGACTCAGGCATAAGCATAGGATGGGTCAAACTTCCATAATGCAAGGTATAAAACTTTGGATATTGATGAAGACACCAGCAGTTGAGGGGCAGCTATTACATATGCTCTGAAGTGTATTTCAGCATTCCAAACCTTTGGCTGGGTTATGACTAACCAAAACTTGAAATCTTTCCTTTTAAAATAAAGACAGCATAGAAGCCAATGTGGAAAATGCAGAAGTACATGTGCAGCAAGCAAACCAGCAGCTGTCAAGAGCAGCAAACTACCAGGTAATGTCAATGCTGGCTGCCAGTTGTGTGTAACTGTTCTTTCTCAGTAGTCCTGACTTCCACTTACTTATGCAGTTCAGATTTTGCTTATCAGTTTCCTCAAGGCTTGGAGACTTACTTAAAGGTTTATGTTAGACTACGATGGTATTTCTAGGTCACTATAAAACAAAAGTCAGTGACCTCTGAAAACTTTGTGTTTTCCGTAAAAGTAGCCAGGCTGTTTCAAAGCACCTAGAGTTATACCTTTATTTAAAAACAAACCAACCAACCAACCACTCCTTTTACAGCTCAAGAAGTAAAAGGCTGCTGTGTACAGAGAGTGAGCCTCTAAAGATTACTGGAGGAGTAGGAAAGATAGGCTGGGAAGTCTTTTGAAGATGCTACCAGCTAGCATCAATTTTTGCTGTCCAGAATCTTCTCAAAGCTGTATATATCCAGCTTCTATTTGCTACCCTGATGCTAAAAATGTATTTCAAACTCTCAAACTTTTTTGAAAAGCCTTTTAAATACCTTTAAATGCCACTTCTTTGTAGTGTATTAGAACGTGTTCGAAATAATCTTATTAGTAATAAATTGTCCCTCTTTAGTCAGAGTTAGTCCTTAAAACTTTTTTTTTTATCCTCTTATGTGTGTTAGTAGTAGCCAGGACAGTAAATCAATGACAAAATACCTGAAGGATTGCCTGCTGATTTCAGAAGTGGGAGAGGGGAAGGGGTAGATGCATCCTTGAACTGTATTCTGGGTGGCACTAACTGGCGCATGAAGGATGGTTGATGGCTTCTATTTTGATACTGACAAAGTTCAGGGAAAAAAAGTAGTAGTAGCCAAAATTTTCTGTGAAAGGTGTTCACTTTCTGGTTGAAATTTTAAATGAAAAACTGTGCTGCATCTTGAGGAGGAAAAGATTAATATCTTCTGATCTCAAAGAAAGATTATCAAGACTTTTGAGAAGCTTCTGTTCAGAGGGTCTTGCAGCAGAGACCAAATACTCTGCAGAGTTGGCCTGTGTTTGAGAGGATTGTGTAGTTTGCTTCGGATTTGAACTTGCTGTTGCTTGAAAACTCATCCTTGTTCCAAGACTCTGAAAAATCATTTCCACTTTCAGCAGACATATTTTAATTTCAGCAACTATTATATCTGTATGCCCTGACCCCCTCAAGGAAGTGTTAGAAGCCCAGGCATGCTGGTGGGGTCGAGGCTGCACATGGCTGGTACCCTCACAACTCCTGGTTGTGGTTGGACGAGGTATGCACCACCCGTCTGCCATGTGGGGTGCATTCACACAGCAGAGCTGTTTGGGCAAAGCCAGGCTCCTCTCCTTTCTTTCCCCCTTGACCACTGCTGCTTCAGCAGTCATGGAAATGATGATCGAGTGTATGGGGAGATAAGATCTCCATGTCTTTAGTCCAGTAGCTTGCTTAAGTAGTGTTACAGGGAAGATGCTTTGACTTCATTGCAACCTTGGCAAGAGGTGGTCTCCAGGATGAAAAAGGAAGAGACTGGGAGTGTAAGGAGGTAATCCGGCCACATATTAAATAAAAGGAAGATACTCTAGCAAACAGATTGAGTTCTAGCAAGTAAAATGATGAAGTGAAGAAATCTTAGCCTGATAATGGGAGAATTGACAGTGAAATACTAAAACTAGAAGAAGAGAATAGTTAAGACAAGAAACTTGGTAGTGTGGGTGGTACTGGGTAGAGAACTGGCAGCTCCAGTGAGGAACTGACACAGATGTAGTTCTGCAGTGGAGGGAAAAAACCAAAAACACCCAGGCAGAAGAACCTCTGCCAAATAAGGCAAAGTGAGGCTTTGCTTCTGGAGTTGTGGCCTAGAATCCCGAGATTTGAGTGTTACTGTCCCTTGGCTGTCAACAAAAGCCTGTGAAACCCACTGGTAATTTCCTTTCTTGCTGTGAAGTAAACCTTCGGATTCCATATCCTTCAGACAAAGGATGACAGACTGCTGCTAGTCTTGGGTGCTCTGGCATCTCAAGTTACAGACCTGTATGGGAGATGCAAACGTTCTGGGCATACTCATAACTTACACTTTATTGTAGTGACATCTATATAACTGGGTCTTTAGCCAGGTCTCTCTCTTTTTCTTTCTTTTTTTTTTTTTTTTTTATTAAGAGCAAATTGTACCTAAGAAACTTCACAAAAACAACTTTAAAATACCTCTGTGAACAGATGCAGTCAATCTTCCAGAAGTCTAAAATTGCAGTCCTTTGTCCCCATCTGTATATACATTAATAGTCTTTAAATATTTTTTTTTTCTAGCAGATCATTTCTACCTCCTCTGCTGTGCAGACTGATTGTCCATTTTCTTCTGTCCGTGGTCATCTGCTCTCTCATGTTTTCTTTCCCCCAGTGTCCTAATTACATCCATTCATTACATTACTGCATTTTCTTTCACTGGTTTATTATGTATGCCAGAAAATACTGCTGAAATCATCCTGTTGAACAATATAGTCATAAAAGTAAGTCATGGATAACTTAGCTCTTTTTCTTGAACAATTCTATATGACTTGTTAGTAAGGACACAATTTAGTTAGATTGCACAAGCAGTAAGACCATAAAAGCATTTGAGCAGTCTTCTGATGTGGTGGTGCAGTTTTCAATCAACTTGTTTTTTTTCTCTATTGGCAGCAAAGGTCCCGAAAGAAGATGTGCATCCTCATGATTATACTTGCAGTTGGAGTATTGCTTCTTGGAATCATCGTATGGTTATATACAAGATAAGTTTCTGGAGAAAGTGCTGTAATTGGTATTTAAATTATGAAAGGAAATTCCTCATCATGGTTTGCTCATTGTGAAGCTGAGTAAAATAATGGTTCTGAACTTCATCATGCTTACTTTTTTTATAAGACTTTTTGTTTTAACCTGAGAAGTAACATTTTCAGTACTACCGTCAGTATAAGTGCCTGCCCTCTTGGATGTGGGTGCTGTCTTACCAGAAAAAAACAATCAAGGTCATAAACTGTTCTGTTAACTTAAACATAAAAACCTGTTAAGGTTTAGGGGGCTAATCAAAATCCTGATAATTTGTTTTGATGGGGCGGGTAATTATCTTTTGGGATATTGCTAAGTGTTGCTGCCAAAACAAACTCCTGAATTGTTGCTTGAGGCAACAAATTCACATCTCAGAATTTATTTTTAAGTTAGAAATGTCTATCTTTCCCTTCCATCCCACTCACCTGCCCATTTGATATAGGTGGTTCAAAAATAAAACGTAGGTTGCTGAAGTTGGTGTGATCTCTCTTTTATAACTGAAGCTTTTGAATTAAGCCTTCAGTTTGCCTGAAATCTTTTAGATGCTTCATATATCTCTGTATCTGGTGTTGAGTATGGTTATGCCTGGAAGCCTCCTGCAAAGGAGGTCGGTAGGGTGGATGCTGTAATTACGTGGATTTTTTGTTTCAGTTCTTGCATTAAGAAATACTGTGTTTTATGTGCACACGTCTGGTATCTTTTGCATCTCAAGTGTGCATCAATGAGCTTGTCTAGATGAAAATAAGCTCTAGTCTGTGAATTCTTAGATTTACTGGGAAGAATAGAAATTCCCAACTTCCTAACTGCACTTGAATGTCACTGTTCTGAAACTGCTGTGATTCAGTTTCCATGAACAGACCTGATGTTGTATGTGAGGTCTTTCATACAGCGAAGAAAAGAAGATTACAAGTTCAATTCCAAGTTCAACAGTGCGTTTTGAAATTCAGTTGAAATCGGTTGAACAGATTCAAACTGTTTAAGACGGTTGATGCTTATAGCTTTTTAAATGACCTTTTTCCTTTTGTGCCATTTTGTACTAATATATTAAAAATGTAACACTTTTTTGCCAATTAATCTATTTGCCTTTTTAATTGATCTTGGTGAATTAATCTGAAAAGTGTACAGATGAAAAAGTCACTTAATCTGTATTTTATAAAGTTATTGTACACTAGACTGATAGAGAATGCACTGTTTACATGGTGAGCTATGAAATATTGTTTGGGAGCAATCTAACTGTAAGCATAAATGGACTCCATAATTGTAACTATGCAACCAAAATAAAGGTCTTTTAAAGAGTACATTTTTCTAGTAGTTCCTTTTTTTTCAGAATCCATCTTTACAAGCAGAGCTGTCATCTACGCTTTTATGTAAATGACTGAAGATTCTCTTAACAACTCCAGAGAATTTCAGCTCTACTGGCTAATCAGCCCAGACAGACCTCGGTTCCTGTGCTGCACTTCACATTGTTAATGAAAATGCTCCTGGATCTTGCACTCCGAGGTGTGTGAGCCCGGTCTCAGGAGGAAAGGTTGCTTCACTTTCTGTGGCTGCTGACAGTGGGTGCTGGGGGTAGACTGTTACTAGCTATCCTTTGGCATAGCATGAAAATTTGAGGGATGGGAATCCACGGTGCGGGACGGAAGCTTGTGCTGCTGTATTTGGATTGCCAAAAGCAAGTCCTGTGACACTGCATGATTATGTTCTATGTAACATGGAAAACACCTGAGATTGAAAGGAGAATTTACATTTCTTGTAAGTTGCAGCATGGACCCTGGTGTGTCGAAATCCCAGCTACTGTGTTCCTGTGCCTGCCTTTGTGTGCTGCATGTGAGGCTGGGACTCCATTACCCTTACTTGTTAAATAACCATCAGATATGCTTTGGGCCACTACCAGCCATGGTAAGGCTGGCACTACTAATAGAATCATAGAATGGTTTGAGTTAGAAGGGACCTTTAGAGGTCATCTAGTCCAACCCCCCTGCAGTGAGCAGGGACATCCCCAACTAGATCAGGTTGCTCAGAGCCCCGTCCAACCTCACCTTGAATGTTTCCAGGGACGGGGTCTCCACCACCTCTCTGGGCAACCTGGGACACTGTTTCACCACCCTCATTGTAAAAAATTTTTTCCTTATATCCAGTCTAAATCTACCCTCCTTTAGTTTAAGACCATTACACCTTGTCCTGTCACAACAGGCCTTGCTAAAGAGACGGCTCCCATCCTTCCTATAGTCCCCCTTTAAGTACTGAAAGGCCACAATAAGGTCTCCCCGCAGCCTTCTCTTCTGCAGGCTGAACAACCCCAGCTCTCTCAGCCTGTCCTCATAGGAGAGGTGCTCCAGCCTTTGGATCATTTTTGTGGCCTCCTCTGGACCCGCTCCAACAGTTCCATGTCTTTCCCATGCTGAGGGTTCCAGAGCTGGACACAGCACTCCATGTGGGGTCTCACCAGAGTGGAGCAGAGGGGCAGAATCACCTCCCTCGACCTGCTGGTCACGCTTCTTTTGATGCAGCCCAGGATATGGTTGGCCTTCTGGGCTGCAAGTGCATATTGTTGGCTTATGTCCAGCTTTTCGTCCACCAATACCCCCAAGTCCTTCTCTGCAGGGCTGCTCTCAATCCCTTCGTCCCCCAGCCTGTATTGGTACTAGAGGTTGCCCCAACCCAGGTACAGGACCTTGCACTTGGCCTTGTTGAACCTCATGAAGTTCACACAGGCCCACCTCTCCAGCTTGTCCAGATCTCTTTGGATGACATCCTGTCCTTCTGGTGCATCAACTGCACCGCTCAGCTTGGTGTCATCTGCAAATTTGCTGAGGGTGAACTCGATCCCACTGTCGATGTTATTGATGAAGATGTTAAACAGTATTGGTCCCAGTATGAACCCTTGAGGGATGCCACTCATCACCAGTCTCCATCTGGACATCGAGCCATTGACCACTACCCTCTGGATGCAACCATCCAACCAATTCCTTATCCACCGTATCCATCAAATCCATATCTCTCCAGTTTAGAGAGAAGGATGCTGTGGGGGACCGTGTCAAAGGCCTTGCAGAAGTCCAGATAGATGACATCCATAGCTCTTCCCTTGTCCACTGATGTAGTCACTCCATCATAGAAGGCCACTGGGGTGGTCAGGCAGGACTTGCCCTTGGTAAAGCCATGCTGGCTGCCTCGAATCACCTCCCTGTCCTCCACGTGCCTTAGCATAGCTTCTGAAAGGATCTGTTCCATGATCTTCTCAGGTACAGAGGTGAGGCTGACAGGTTGGTAGGTCCCTGGATCCTCTTTTCTACCCTTTTTAAAGATGGTCACAATGTTTTCCTTCTTCCTGTCCCCAGGGACTTCACCTGACTGCCATGATATTTTCAAATATCATGGAGAGTGGCTTGGCAACTGCATCAGCCAGTTCCCTCAGGACTCTGGGATGCATCTCATCAGGTCCCAAATGCCGATGCCTTTTTTTGTTTCCAGACTGCACTAGTCTAAACTAGAAGAGCAGTCAGCATTTTGGCTTAGTAGCTTTCTCACCAATGAACTGTCTAAAACTGACTTTGGAAGTTTCCTGACCTTAACGTTTAACAAACTCTTTACACTATTGCAAACAGGCGCAGAGGAATGGCCTGATCCTGCTTGCCCAGGAGATCCTTTTCTCGGTTGCAATACCTAATGCCTGCTTCTGTCAGTAACTGACTGATTCCACTGATATGCTTGGGGTGGAAAAGATGCACTTCAGCAGCAGATCTTCAGCCCTGACTCCTGGCAGATCAGAAATTGTGTCTGGGCTTGATACTTGTCCCATTTCATATGTGTTGCAATTTGTCTGCTTGTTTGTTTTTCTGTTAGGAGGGTTCTCTACTAAAAGACTTATCAAGTTGAAGAATATTGCTCCTCTTGGGATGAAATGGTATATTTACTGATTGCCTTATAACCTTATAACCTTATAACTGATTACCTTATAACGGGATGAATACCTTCCTTATTGAGTTTATCCAGCAGTGACTGTAAAGCAGAATAGCCAGTACATAAAGCTTCATCCATCAGGAGCTGATGAGAATCAGACTGGGGCAACAATTTCGAGTGACTTAGAAACTCTGTGAGTTGCACAGCATCGCATTTCCCAAACCCACGCTGCAACCTGCTACCTTTGTTATTGTTCTGCGTCTGATTTTTCTGCATGTGCTTGTTTCCCCCATGCAGTCAGATCTTTCTTGTTAGACAGTTGTGCACCTTATCTCTTCAACTGCTCTCCGGTGGCAGTGGTTCAGGCACTGTCAGGGAGAAGAGCGCTGCTGAGAGCCATAGTGCATGCATTGCTTGCTTCATTCATGATCTCCTACTCATAAAAACTACTTATAGGGTGGGGGTGCCTCCCCCAAATACTCTCAGACGAAAGATTTCTTCCTTTCTTGAATCCCAGTGGAGGGGAGACACTGGAGCCCTTTACCTCTGGAAGAGATGAAGGGCCAGCTGTCAGAAGTCATGGGGATGTCTCCGCCTGGGCAACCAGTGTGGGGCTGGCTGGTTCCAGCAGGCTGGGCTGCCGCTGCCGCTGCCCTGCTGCCCTGGCCGTGAGGGTGGTGGGGAAGTCAGCACTGGAGTGTTTACACACAAGCTCTTGTGCCTGTTGGAGAGCCCAGCCTGTGAGGCCCTAATTGCTCATTAAGAATCTTGGTGCTTTTAATTTTCAAACTTGATTAGGCAGAAACAAAGTGTTGGGTTTTTGTGTATTTAGACTATCTGTATTGGGGGGCATAAATACTCCTTTTTAATCTGCTCTTAATGGAGCTTCTCTCCTTCTGTTTTTTCCCTCCCCTGCATACATGCATGTTTAACTGTATAAAATGCAATTTCCAAGTATTTAAAGAAATCTTTGATATCTCTTAAGAACCCAGTAAAACATCTGGATGTAACATATGTGAGTCAGTGTTTTTAGAACAAAGATTTTGGCTGTTCCAAATTATGCATCAATATATGTCAGATTAGCAAGGCCAAAAAATGCAATCAAAGCACCCTTCATTTTTCTGAAGGAACCTGGTAAGAATAGTTCCTTTGTAGTTATCTTAGCCACACACCAGGGGTGCTTTTCTGTTCTTTCTTGTTTTTTCAAAGTGCTGAAAATCACAGGGGCAGACAGCTTTTTAGAGGCACCTTTTTTCCCTGCACCTCCCCCCTTGGAAATTGTTCTTGGTAATCAGCAGGGTATACAATATCCCCAAACTAACTTCATACCTAAGAGCCTTCTTAAGGCATCCACAGGCACGCTGTGTGCATACAGTCAGCAAATATGTTTGATGTCAGAGGTGTGGGCTAGATTTTGGGCATCAAAAGTAGTTTGAAACTATGAAAAAATATTTAATCTTGGGAATTAAGAGGTCAAAAGGTGGGGAGGAGGGAGATAATGACATAATCTGTTAGTAAAGTTTGAAAGATCAAATACCCTTCTAGTTGATCACTGGTTTGTGATGTTTCAAGCACTGTTTGTGTTGCTGGGTATCACGTTCGGAAGAGACAACTTGTTTTGCTTTTGTTTAGTTCTGGTTGAACCTATTTGATGCTTTCAGGAGCAGAAGGTTAGTGAGAGAGAAAAGAGCAGATATCTCCTTGCTGCTGGATATCAACATTTGATGAATTTCTGTTTCTTATGATACCTACAGTGCAAAGTGGTGCTTAAGTGCATAGCATGCAGCTTTCCTTTTCAGTTTGCAATTAAGTCCAAATCTCTCACCCAAAGCTGTTGTGGAGTGAGGAATAATTATTCTCTGATGAGGTGCCCACCTGCAGAGCCATTCTAGATGCTACTGCAACACAGAGTTGCAAGAATAAATATCTGAAAGCAATCGGCTTTCAGACATCTTTGTCCCTGTATGTGGTGCCCCTGAAGCTGCAGAAGTTTCTATACTTTAAGCATGCAAATAATAAGGCATTTATTTAGTTCTTTGTGTGTCCTGAACGCATTCAGTGATAAAGGAAGCCAAGTGTTTGCACAACAGTAAGGAACTCTACAAAACCAGGAATAACCAGAAAAAGTAACAAAATGTTCACTTTCGAAAGGCATGCTGTATTTCCTCAAGTAGAACATCATGAGAGCACCAAACGATGTTGTAATTTGCTATTTATACAATTGATTCTCTACTTTTCCTGTTGGCTATTTTGAATGTCTAGGCTTCATCACAGCTGCAACAGTTCTTTTTGCTCTGATTCCAGACATCAGAAAGGTAAGGGAATGCGTCACACTTTTTGATATTTGCAAGAATATTCTGAAGAAGAAATACTATGTCTCCTCTTTAATAGTCATGCTTCAGTCCACAACACAGCACTTTTCTGCTACTGCTGAGAAAACAGATTTTTCTGATTTAAGACAAAAATTACCCAGTTTAAAAGGCTTGTTAGCACAGGAAAATTAATCACATTGCAGCTTTGTTTTTATTGATGTAACATATTTTAAAATATGTCTTGCAAAAATCGGGGGGGGAAGTAAAAAAAAAAAAAACAAATAAAAAAATTGGAGGTTACAAGCAGCATTGTTCACTTTCTTTCCCCTCCCCCCCCAAGTTCTTCAAGATTCATCCTGGACTGAGTTATGGTCATGATTTTCTTTTATTTAATGCTTATGCAGAAAATATTTGGTCTTTGGCAGTGCAGGCTGAAGACTGAAGAGGTAATAAGAGTGGGAAGGAGCAGGAAAACTGCATAATCTAGGCAGTATAAATGATAATATACCTTCCCACCTTTACTCTAAAAAGGAAGAGCTGCTGGAGCTATCGCTGTAAGTGCCAAGCTTGCAGCTTGGGAGGGAGGACTCGACTATGCTCAAGACCCACAGTGAGTGCCTCAGTGACAGCTTCAGCTGCCCACTGGATGGACCTTTACCTAAATGAAGTAAGCAGCGACAAGGGGAGGACCTTTTCTGCTCTAAAGGAGAACATCAGTCAGCAACTTGCGGAGAGGATAGATAAATATACTCCCTGCCATCTGTGCCATGTTTGCTCCCTCGCACCCACCCTCAGATACGCCTGGATGTTCTCTCTGCAGAGGGAACTGAAAACCCAAAACTGGGTTCCCAGAGCCCAGCACAAGGGAAGAATTAGACCTTTGTATCTCATGCTCTTCAAGAACTTCTCTGCCACAGAATGTCACTGAAATAGCGAGAAGCCTCATTGTCTGATAGGCCGTTCCCTGACAGCTCTTCTTCAACCAGATAAAGAATAAATATAATCTTGGAGACTAGCCACTGTGTTGTCAGGGAGAATTAGGCTGAAGAAGCTTGGAGGATTAGAAATGCTTATTAAAATTAGATTTAAACTGTCTTTGTAAGATGACAAAAACAAGTTGAGGCTTTCTCATCCTGTGTCAGCCTTGGTTTTGATGTCTTCAGCAAATCATTAGAACTTTAAATGGAGAAGGAAACTAGAGCATTTTTCCCTGATCTTCATTGTTTCAATTAGTTTATAAACTAGGTTGTAAATTCCCAAGCAGGGAATCACAAATGTTGATGCTCTAGGGGGAGAGGGGCTGTCTCTGCAGCCATGTGCCACTATCCTTCTTCTACTGCAGGCCCACAGTGGCATCCCTGGAAGAGGGCAGTCTGGCACCTGAGCAGCCAGACAAAAGCACAGGGCATCATTAATTTTCAAGTCTTACGGCAAAATCAGACTTTTCATTTAAAGGATGAAATACTTTTAAATACCAGCTGCTGCAAGAGGAATAGATGCATGCCTCTCTCTCTGATGTCTGACTTCAGGTTTAGAGTCAGGGAAAGGGCTCTTCTGCAGCCTGGTCAGCCATCACGTGCTGGGGTGGGATGTGGTAGTTATTTAAGCTTGTCTGGTTGCGGATAGAGTCAGGTGTTTAAACACCTGAAGAATCTGAAGTTACAGTGAGAAAATGCAGCTGAATTATTGGCGAGATTCACTTAGGTATCTCTTAATAGTTGTTTTGCAGATGAGTGTTGGAATGGCTCTTTTTGAAGTCTGTGGTGCCTTGAGATGAGTGAAGAATTTCATTGTTATTCTCTTTGTGGAAGTTTCTTTCACAGTTTTGGTATCTGGATGTTTCAATAAAGGATGGAAATTACCTGCTCCTAATCTGTTTTGAGGAGAAAGGATTTTGTTAAATATATTTGGAATATAAAATATATTTTGAAATATACAGATTTGCTTTCAGTGCTGTATAAACTGAGGTTAGTGGATTATATGATATTTGAGATTTATTCAGGAAAAATATCAGTATGATTCTGTAAGATGTGTAAAATATTTTCTTGGTTGCTCATTATGCTAAACTAAGCAAGCAGCTACCTGGAAAGATGGGCTGTTTCAGTAGTGTTTCCATAACCCTTGGTTTGGGGCAGATCATGACTGTGTAGACTGAGACCCTGTCAGCTTAACCATGTAGCATCCCTCTCCCTTTGAAGCTGTCTGTGAAGCACCACTTACAGTTCCTCCTTGCAGAAACTTAACAGGAGAAGCAATCACTGTTTTTTGCAAGGGGGCTTGTATCTGATTCACAGACTGTGGGAGGTGCACAAACCAGCACAGAGAAGGCAACCAGTGCTACAATCCACCTCTCAGGCTTTGCCACCCTTGGAGTGGTACCCTCAGGAGCTGAGGTCCCTCTCCAGGTCTCAGACTCACCTCCTTCAGCATCTTCCCTATATTCCCCACACCAACTCACCCAGACAAGAGGCATTTTTTTTTTAAAAGCAACTCTTTGCACAATTTTTCCTAGTCTTACCTTTCTACTGGCAGCTTTTCCCTTGCTCCTGCCTTTGCCTGGCAGCCCATATGGGCAGAACCAGCTCTGCTTTAAGGTTCTGCCTACCCCATTGTGCCGACTTTCTTTTTGCAAATAAGGTCATTTAGGTTGGCTACATGATTGCTATGCAAGTCAGTAGTTCTAGGCTGGGAACAAACATTTTATTCACTTAGTGTCAAAGGCATTCAGTGATGGAGCAATTTGACATCATCAATTCAGTAACTTCCATGAACTTTTCAATCAGTTGTAGCCTTGATCTCAGTTTACCTCTTCCCAGTGAAGAGGAAAGTTCAGTTTGTTTCTTCTGGCAGACACTGGAGTGAGATTTACTTTTTTTTAAACCCTACAGTTTGAATTTTGTGATGGAACTGCACCTGAAAACAGGCAAGTACCCAGTAAGCCAAGCATTTCCTTGCTAGTCAACCCTCCTGTCATCTCCTCTGCACCCCCTCCCACCCCAATTTACATCTGAACATTGCCAGGACAGTGAAAGTTTGACCTCAAGTTTCTCTTTGCCCCCAGACATAAGATATCCATAAACTCTCTGGTTAAATTGCAACTCCTCTGGATTTTCAGTAGAAATCATTTCCTAAAAAAAAAAAAATAAAAAAAAGTATGAGGTTTGTGATTCATCCATTTGCAAACACAGCTCTGCATAAAAAGGCTGAAGGGATATTTTGTAAACCATGCACATACACTAGAAGAGCTCTGAAAACCCAGAAATATTACATAAAGACCACAAGACTAAACGAAAGTAAGAAAAATATTTGAGGGGAAAGGATGAGGTAGGGGAGACAGAAAAGGATCTTTCTATAGCTTGTGCTATAGAGAAGGGCAGAAACAAATATAACAACTGTAGGTCTGAGAAACTGGACATGACTGCAGAGCGTTGTACTGAATAACACTATGCAACATTGTTCTGGGCAATAAATGGTGGCTGACTGTCACCCAGTACAGATGACTCAAATTTTGGAAATTACTCTTCTATGAATAGCCTTCTAAAGCTGGCCTTTTCTACAGCCAGAAAAACCATCTTTGCTGTTGTTGTTTTACAGCTTTGGGAGGGAAAAAAACCAGAAGCTTTTCTGCATGTTGTGTTTCATTTGTATCCTAAGGCTTCAGCAGTCTGGTGGAGTCATTTTTGTTACGAGTCTAGGGAAGCACTCAGATCCCGGAACTCTTCTTGACTGCCCAGTTACAGTTCTTGCAACCTTCTTCCCTAAGTTGTGTTCTCCGCTTGGATGCAGCAACTCCAATCCCCAAAGCAACACTTGGGCAAGACTGATCAAGACTGATTTTTTTGAAATATGTATACAAAATACCACTGCAGGTACTGAAGACGTAGTAAAATTTTATGCTTATCTGACATGCTGCTCTTTGATGCCAAGGACACCTTGAATATTTTCATCTGGCAACTAAACTTTTTTTTGTGGAGTCCCATATTTGGTCTGGCCTTCAGTACTGGTTCCTAAAGGCTTTGCCATGTAGATACACAGAGGAACTTTTGATGAGGTCCCGAAAAAAAAACAGCCCAGAAGCATTTAAGGGAGGCAAAAAATGCAACGTTATCAAATGTTTTATCAGGAAACCATTTGTCTGATCAAAAATTCCTGAGTGTTAAAGAAAAAAACATATGGGATTTGTAAATCAAAATGGGAAAGGGGAATGTAAATTTAACAAGGTTTAACCCAGCCTTTAACATGAGCTCTTTTTAGGAGCTGTTTGTTGTGTTTTGTTTTTTATACTTACCCAGGGTTGTAAAATTTTCCCGTGGATATGCATTACAGAATACTTCCCACTGTGCTAAGTAGTACTTAATGACTATTAGTCATCACAGTGCTAATAGTACCGATTTGCTTTTAATAGGTGCCAAAGTACCTTGAGTGTTTACTTTGTTAAAGATGCTGTGGGCAAGGGGATGAAGTAGACTTAAGAGGACAGCACAAGACTGGGGCTAGTCTGGGCTGGTGTGTGGGTATCATCTCAGGTGAGAATAAGTAGGTGACAACTGCACCTCAGAACCATGCTATTTCTGAGGTAGTGATGGGGAAATAATTTATTAAAAAAAAAAATACCAACCCAAAACTAAGCCAAACCAACAAACCCTAACTGCTTGAAACTCAGGCAACAGCCTAGTGGTAGAGTCTGAAGCCTGAGATGCTGTAGCATACCTGCTTAGGCTGTCTTTTCCCTCAAAGAGGATCAGAGCAACCTGGACAACCTGCACACCAGTCACCCCGTTGGTGATATTTTTCCACCAGCTGTAAGAGCCCAGATTGGTGATACACAGGGTAAGCTCTGCCAAGATCTGCAGCCCAAGATCTGCAGATGCTGTCTGGAAAACCCTCAAGGATGTTTTTTAGATCATTAGTCCAGACGAAGATTTGCTAGAAGAACAAGCAGGTGACCGCAGATGTCTCTTGAACTAGCGGTGATGTACTTCACAGAGAAATCTCTGACAAGAGGCTGCGAACACATAAACTAGCAATTTGCAGGGAAGTCTTGGTTTGGACCATAACCTCTCATCCTACCAGGGATAACAAGAGTATGGTGTTAAAATAATATAGAAGCTCCTGAAAAATGCTGAGGAGTCAGACTCTGATCTATACTTAGCACTGTGAAATTACAGTACAGCACCAACAAACCAAAGTTCATTATTCGTAGACCAGCTATCTAATGGAAAACTGAGAGTTTGGCTGTAGCAATGTCAGGCTTGTAGGAATAGAGAGAGATGAATGAAGCTAAACAAAAAAATACATTATTTAAACTCCATGAAATGCCACTATTTACTGAAAATGACACATTGTGCAACTAGGTTGGGAAGAAGTGGTCCACAGCAGCATTGGTATCACATGAGTCTTCTGAGGTTGTGACCACAGAGGGATGTGTGCTGTGACCGCCTTCTCCAGCTTCCACAGAGGGTTTGGGGGAGAGCACTGAATTCACTGCTTCCTCGAGGAGCTCTGCTTCAAAAGCAGAACTATTATGGGCCCAGATGTAGGAGCTCTAGAGCGTGCGCTGCCAGAACAAATCATTGTCTGCTGTCAATAGCAGTATCAGTATTTTAAAGCAGATCTGTAAAACACTAACAGGGCAAGGGGCCATCAGAAAGCAAATGCTGTTGGTAAGTTTTGCTGATAAGTGCTAGTAGTATGTTGGCTGGAAAAGGAAGATGTGGTATTGGGAAACAGTGTCTTTAAAGGGCTTAGCTTCAGAGACGGGAAGTCTGCAAAGTGGTGGTGGAAGTACAAGAGCCACTGGGACCGGTCCCTGAAGAAGGAGAGCTCCTCTGTGCCCAGAACGATTCCCCAACGCTGCTGTCTCAGTGGCCTGTCTTACTTTATTGTATATCCCTTCCCAAAGGAGAAACGGAGATCCTCTCTAACAGAATTGCCCCTCCCAGCAGGTATTGTAATTCCCTGTACTTTTCCCTGCTGAGCAATTTTTGTATCCTGTTGACCTCGTAGGGTGATTTTTCTCTTATTGGACAAAGGAAGGAGGGTGGGGGGAAGCCTCTTTTCCTGCTTTAAGCTAAAGTACTGTTTGAAAACATTACTTGTCTTCAAAATGCTGTATCATAAAGGAATCATGGACTGTGGAAGAATTTTCTGTTTGCAAGGTGCTTCACAAGTCATATCATCACACAGCATCACCCAAGTCAGCTGCTTGAAATCTTGGCACCGGCATGGGGCATTTAAGGCAAAAAAACCCCAATCCTTTGCAAAAATGCAGTTAGGGGATGCCTCTGACGTCCGCTGGGAGGGAGGTTTGAGAAGATTTTTTTTACACACGTATTCCCATATCCAGATTGCACAAAAGCCACTGCTCTTATATTTGCACTGTTAATAGTTTGCTTGTGCAATTGCTATAGAAGTCTTGCTTGCCCAGCCCCCAGCGCACCCTCAGAGCCCCTGGCTTTGTGAAAGGAGTGCTCCTGTTGATTTACAGCTTGTAGACTGGCCAGCTCTAATCCCCAAGCCTGCAGGAATGGGGATCAGAGCTGTTTTCCTATCTTTATGACTTTTTCTCATAGAAATCTTTTCTCTTTGGGACTGGGTAAAGGACAGCCCTTGTTTTGGCAATCCTGTAGGAGAGTGGGGGGGGAGGGGGGGCTCCCTCTCTTCTTGTGCAACCTCCTTCCTGCTTTCGTCCACCCCAACCATGATGTGACCACACTACCTGACCTGAAGTAAATTTAGGAATCAAGTAATCAGTCTTGATCCTTGTATTTAAAAATAAATGTTTTCCTCAATTAAAATAAATATTTAAGATTTTTTTTTTTCACTTGTCAGCTTTTCATATTAAAGAACTGCAAATTAAAGTTCAAAGCAAGCTTGGTTATGGGAAGAGGCAGTTTCTTTTTCCTGCAGTCCAGCCATGTTTTGTCAAAATGGGATTTTCTATGTATTTTGTTAATACAATAATCATGACTTGTGAGTAATACAGAAGGAATTAAAGCCTCAGTTAAAACAAAAGCCAGCGAACAGGCAGTCACTTCCACATGACCTTTGTTCTCCCCTCACACCGTGCAGCTTAGCACACCTGATGGCTTATAAAGTCATCTGAAGACTTATAAAGCAAACAAGGACCCAAATTCACATCACCAGCAGAAAGTGTTAAATACAGCCCCACCCAGGAGTCCCCACAAATAGTCCGTGGCTATTGAGCTCAGATGGTACAGTCACATGCAGAAAGGTTGCTTATATAAGTATGGGTTTCGGGCTTCAGTCTTGTGGGTATATTAACAAACCTGTCATCACCGAAAATTGAAATAACATGTATTCATGCTTTGGATTGGTATTTTGTGCTCCAAGCAATGATTTGTTTAGTTTTGTTTGGAAGACTCCAGCTTTGGGGAAGTGAGCCCTAATTCGAAAATGTTTGCGCCTATGAACATTAGACAGCTGCAAATCTGTACAGTGGTGCTCACATAGGAACATCTGACAGCTGGTTTTCTCCTGATGTTTAGAAGAAATGTCTGCGATCTGCTGTGGTCTGGACTTAAGCTTTATCAGAAAGTCTAGAAATCACTCCACAATACTGTTTCTTCTGCAACACTTACATAACATCTTTGAAAAAATGTCAGTGATTCCTAAAAATAATATGTACTGATGACACTGTATCCTCAACACAGCTGTATTATAAAAGAATAAGAATGCAAAAGTATACATAATTCTATTAGAGTAACTCTTAAATTACCAAACTGAGCATGGGAAAATATTTTACCAGATATGGCATTCTCATATGCTCATAAACCATCTGTGCAGACCCCTCTCTACACAGGCAGCTACTGAGAAGGTGAATGGCATTGTTGCAAAGAGATTAGAAGTCTTCCTGATACAAATATGGGGCAGGGATGTATAAACCTGGGGAAAAAAGGGATTTCTTGTCAAAATGATAATGTGCTAGGCTAGTTTAAAAGCTTTAAAAGCATGATTTTGGGTCCACTCATTTGGAAAGCACTAGGTTAGGGAGTGATTAGGGCAGCAAACAGAGGAGCAGAAGCAGTGTAGGAAAGGAAGGGAGAGATGGGGGAAAAGCGGTAACTCCTGATTAGGAAAGTGATGGTGAATATCTGGATCTTGGCTGGGACAGCAATCTTTTTACCCAGTTCAGATGCAGTAAGAACAGGACATGCATGGCAGCCTGAACACACTTCAGGTTGCATTACGTCAGTTAAAATCTCTTGCAATGATAATTTGCCAGTAGCATTGGAATTTAGTTTTCCCATAAAGATTTTTTTTATTTAAAATCTATGTCCTTCTATCCCCTGCCAATGTAAAGGCCAGAATGGCTACTGTGACTTTGATGTCTGATCACCATGGAGTATTGCCCAGAAATTTCTGCACCAATGCACAGCTCTGGGTTGAGCCGGCATCTACCTGCATATAGGACCACGGGTCCTGCCTTGAAGACTGCACAGCCTGAGGACCCACCATGTCTTTTGGGAAGCTGGTTGGGGATTTATGGTTACCATTTTACATTTCCATACAGTTGTCTTTCTTGTTTTGAACTTGAACGGCTTTTGTTTTCAGTGTTGCAGTTGGGTAGTATTGTTATTTACAGTTTATCTTTTTTCCTGTAGTTTTATCTATTGGTGTTTACAGGCTGTGATCAACCCATCTCTTACCTCTGACTCAGAGCTAAGAAATGGAAGCAGGTTTCTGAGGCCTTCAGCGTGTCTTTCAGTCATTTTCTGTATTTTTTGAGTTTCTTAACTATCTTTTCAGTGTGTGGACCCTAGAACAGGGGGAATAGCACAGCAGTGCTTGCCTCCTTCCCTGGAGGCACAGCCAGCTCTCCTCTCTCCCATTGTTTCACACTGGGGGTTCCTGCTCAGTAGATTATTTAGCATGATGCCTCAGTCTCTCTCAGCATCACAGCTTCCAGGGTACTTTTTCTATCACATACCTGTGACTTTATTTTTCTCTACACTGGATGTTATGGTCTTGCATTTTTGTGTTGCTTCTTCAGGTCCTCCTTGTGTCCCCTGAAGTTAGCGATCCGTTCCTGACATCACTGATGTCTAGAGATTATGTCATTTGTTAATACTAAGGACTTAATTTCATTGCTTTCCGTCATATTCATTTTGACTTGAAAGTAACAGTGCTTGTTATTCTAGATTTGAAAATTGACAAAAGCATCTACGACCATGATAAGGAACTCAACAAATCCAGGAGAAAAATACAGACATTTTAATGATGACCATGTTAAAACACCATATTTTGGAAATCTTATAGTAAACTTACCTTCAAATCAGCAGGCAAGAATCTTCTTCCTCATCCTGTGTATACTTTATATGCATACACTTTATATATAAATTCCACATTTCAACAAAACTTTTTTCTTTGCTTAAATACAAGCCATCTTGTGTGTGTGTTAAGTCTTTGGGGGTGTGTGTGATATATATAGGAGGAAAATGTATTGCATCAGTTCTGAGTAAAAAAACTCAGTTTGAAAGTTTTAGAGATGGGTATTTTTTTTCCACCAAGGAATGTTTTCCTTCTCAAAAGCAAGGTTACTTCTCCTGTTTGCATTGGGAATTTACCACTGAGTTCAGTGGAAACAGGATTGGGTTCAGTAGTTTGCTGTGTTGAAAAATTCTGGAAACTTTCATGTGATGGTGTAATTGCGAGCTAATCTTCATAATTCATTGGGAAGACAGATGCTGCTGTTGTTGTCCAAAGGATGCAGTATATGTGGCACCCTCTTTCTGCTACATTTTTGTTTCTTGTATTTATAGCTTCGACTGGCTGTGCAGGCTGTTTGCACAGAGGGTAGGGCACGGAGATGCTCTCCACTTCTGCAGAACACATTCCCCCAAAGGCATCAAGTCCCACTTTCTGCTCTCCTGTTTTGTGTTTGTTCTGCTAATTTTGACATAAATAAGAGAGGGAAATTAATCCCAGAGGTAAGTTATGCTCTCTGAATTCTGAATCCATCTGTCCAATTAGGAAGATAGAGATTGTTCATTTATATTTAGAAAACTGGATGCCTATCAAGCTTTGTGAAGGCTGCACAGCTTCTTATAAAAGTCATACAGGTTGAAAACCTATATCCACCCGTTGGTTTCTGAACCAACAACCAAGAACCAAGACAAAGAACAAGGCAGCAAGCAGCAGGGACCAGGAAGCACCTTCCTCCCCTCCAAGAGCAGCTGTGTTGGCTTCCAGTCAGTCAAATCAACACATAAAGTGCAGAACAGCAGTTATGGACTTAAATTGCTGCTATGAAGATTAGCCACCTAACAGAGCTTTCTGCTGGGAAGAATGGTGATGGATTGGAGTCAATTTTATGCAAAGGGAGAAGGAAAGAGGAGAGGAGAAAAAAATCTGCACTGATGGACATCCTGAAGGGGAGGCTGGACAGACATCTCCTGAGTCTGACATAGGTAAAAGCTGATCCTGCCCTGGAGTCAGGGCTTGGCTTAGATGGTCTCAGGAAGTTAACTCTCACCTGGGAAGTACATTACTCTGATGAAGGCACCAATTTTGATTTTAGACAGCCTGTCTTAAGAAAAAAAAATTCACAGGTCTACTCTCAATTTGACAGTTATTTGACAACCTGTATTATTTATATTTTTTAGTAAAAGAGAAGTTAATATTAAATTGTTATTAGTATATACTCCCTCAGAAATTTAGTATTATATGGAGATAGCAACAACAGACGATATTTAATTCACCAATAAAATCTATGATAATGTCTCTACAATCTTTTTATAACCAGTTAAAAAATGAGTTGAATACCTTGGTTTTCTAGATTTCTGCTCGTGTTTGAAATTATGAAGACACAGCAGACAGAAGCAGTTTGACTCTATTTTTTTCACTGGTGTCATTGTGGTGAAAGTCCAGCCAACACCCGTTGTTCTTCCTGGGGCCAGCTGGCTTCCTGCACTCTGCCTCTGCTCCAAATAAGTAGATTTATCTGGCCATATGAGAGGACGAGTATAGGAGGTACTTTTTAGATGAAGAAATATTAGAAAAGAGGAACTATTTTACAGTGTTTAATCCAACCACGTTTTGTGTAATCACCAAAATCTTTGAAATACTACTCAAAAATATGGACAGAATTTTTAGTGGCACTATGAGAAACCAATTTAGAAGTGTACCATAAACCACCCAAAACTGGAAGCCTCAGACTCCTTGTTTGTTTTGAAAAATTAATGTATGCAACTCTAAATTTTGTTGGTTTAATTTTTTCAGCTATAGATTTTGTGCATTTAAAGTTAGAAAGATTTCTCTCCAAAATATATACTGTTTTCATATTCATTATACATAATGAATTACTCATTAATTTAGGCCTACACATTACATCTGTAACACCTGTATATAAACTAAACGTGGCAGGTTTTAGTGCTGCGTGGAATACCCAGGTTTAGCAGATGGTAGTGAGTTCTGGGAAATAAGAGATGCACTTTGCCTCCTGGTGCTACCCTATTGAAGGATGCTCCTGAGTGTTGACAGGAGCTGGGAAGCGATGGGCAAAGAGATGATGCCTCTCTATTGTTCCTTAATGAGTCAATTAATTATGAAGATTTAGCCTGATCATGGGTAGTGACCTAACACCTCTTTTGCCCCTGCTGGTGTGTTGTGGCATTGAGGCATTCTTGCTAAAGAGCAGCCCAGCAGAGCTGCATGTTCTGTCTATTTGCAGGCAACAGGATATCCCAGAAACCCGTGAATATTGAACATTGATTATACAGTACTAATCAATGCAAAGTCTTTTATAAACGTTTTATAAACTACCTAGCCAATAGCAACACCAATTGCTAACAGAGGGCAACAAGAAATCTGTTCTCACCTGTGAAAATGATAGGAAGCACATTTTATCTACCCTTTAAATTTAATGATTTCTCTCCCCATTGGAATGACCTACATAAATCCAGATTTTGACATCAACCTGATGGAAGAGGGTTAGAGAAGTAGCTTGCAGATCCAGCTGGAAGCTTGTTACAGTGGGAGAATACCTACGCAGAATAAACCCAGCTTCACTGACCATCTGTTTGTGTTCAATGTAGATGGGATACCGAGAGCGGGAAGGTTTGTGGGTTGAACGTGGTGTTGTCTCTGAAATGCTGAGCCAGCAGGACAGGCTCCTAGGGAACATTACTACCAGCACAAGTAAAAGGAGCTGGAAAACTCTTCTGTCTTGATCCAAGGCCAAGATTGCTTCAAGAAGAGGAAGGTGGAAATGTTCCACCTGTGCCTCCGCCAGCGCCAAACATTTCCTCGGGCACATGCGATGATCTGGCTGCTCTTAAACATTTGTTTCAAGTATTTAACTTAGAGAAAAAACCCTCAAGTTGGGAACAATTGTTTTGTCTTGACTTATGCGATTAAGGTGGGAGAACAGAGCATCGTGCTTATTTTATTGATGATTATTGATGCTGCACTTAGGAGAACAGCAACATGGCCATGTAAATACACCAGAAGTTGTGTATTCACCTTTCCTGTGCACTCTTGTATTTTTCTGAAAAGTTATCAAAGGCATTGACTAGGTCTGAGAGGGGAAGTACATGGCTCCATTGTGTCTTCTGAAAATGGACACCCTCTGAAAGCAAGGTATCAGTCAAAAGTGGGAACACAAACTCTCCAGCATTTCAGCATATATTTTTTTCCTGAAATTTGCTCTATTACTTCATCTTTTGGTCTTTAAAGTTTTATTTTTCCCCTTGTCCTTTTTCCACCCCATTTCCCAAATGCTTGAAAATTATTTTTACATTGTAAAGTGGACAATGCCTATAATTTAATTTAATTTATTGCTGCAAACACAGTAACTGCATGAAGGCTTTTATAAGTCTTTTTAGTTCTCTTTCTATGCATTTTATGTACTTGTTATCATTTTTCTTTTCTTTTGCTGGGGGTAGCAGAGAAGACACAGTTGTTTTTCCTTTCAGGCTGGCATTCCAAGGAGATACAAATTCTTCTTATGAAGTAATATATATTAATCACTGGAGCTGGAAGCAATGTTTGGCACCAGTGGGTACAGAGGGGGAGCGTTTCTACCTTTCTGTTCTTGAAGCAGCCTGGCCTTGGCTCAAGTTAGGGATAGTTTTGGAGCTCTCCTGTGCTACCTACAACCTACATTTCAAATGCTCTGTTAATCTCAAACTAGTAAAAAAAAAAACTAGTATACTTTCAGCTATTCTTATGATGAGTTTGTACTCATGTCGGTTGATGTTTTAAATGACTTGCCTGAGGACAGAAAAATAAAATCAGTGTTAGAAAAAAATTATTTTCCCGAGCCTGTGCTTGGGGCACTAGCAGAATGATTTAGCTTTCTTTTCCACGCTGGCAGGCTGGTTTCTGCAGCCCTCGCCAAATTTCCAAATACCTTGACTCAAGTTCATAAAAACTTTTACTTCTCTTGGGAGAGAAAATTGGAGGGCAAGAGTTTTATTAGACCAGTTGGAAAAGCCGACAGGCTTTACAGCAAAGAGTCTCTCATTTCTCTTGGTTGTGGTTGTTGTCTTTTCCCTTCTTTTACGAGTACCTCTGCAAAAGGAGGCACTTAGTTGCAGTCAGTCGTGCAGTGTAATGCTGGGAGCTGATTCACAGCAAATGCCTCAAGGGCACACCTCAGCAATGGCATTTCTACACAGTTGCATCTCCTCAGGTGTGCGGAGGAATTAATTCCTTTTTGTTTGAATTTAACCCAATCTCAATTTTTTTACTTTTCACTGAGTGTATCTGTTCTGGTGCTAATGATCCCTGAAGAGGAATACCTTTTATCATATGTACCTTTAAGTATAAGTACCACTTTAAAATGATTACTTATGCTTCATATATATCTTTACTAAGTTAATACACATGTAATTAGAATTCTAACTGTCTGTCCATCTATCTGTCACACAGAGCATACAGAGTTTAAATACTTTTTGCATAGGTTTCATAGCAGATTTTTTTACAGTAATTGCTACGTATTCTTCTTCACAACATTACTCACAGGTACTTGGTGCCACATTTGTATGTAATGCATTTACATGCATTTCTTGCAGGACTGGAGAAGGTCATTACACAGATGGTTTGAAATGTTTCTATGCTAATTAGATGAGGGGTGTCTGGCGCAGGACTGGTGTTTAGGTTTTCAAGTAAGCTAAGACATTCATGTTGTTGCACTGGATGAAACACGGTGTCACTGTTGGCTCCAAGTGATTTTTAAGATTTTTCCGACGCAGCTTAATTAGCTCACTGGCTGAGGGCCAGCTTTCTTCTGGATAGTCACAGGTTGTTGTTTCAGCTGTGCCATGTTCTTTCTTTCCTTACAGTTTTGGGAATTGATGGGTGGAGTGTCTCCTACAGCAAAGTGCACTGGTTTGTGTCAAAAGATATCTATGTTTTTACTAAGTTTTTAACGCTTTATAGATCTTGTGCTTTTTTTCTCAAATATTTGTGATATGAATAAAAAAGTGCCATTTTTTAATCAGTATTTTAGTATATGAACCATGCTGTGCAATGGTGCAACGGAGCAATTGGCAAGATCATCTTCAGTAATGGTAGCAAGAGATTTTGAAAACAAAACCAGTCACTAAATCCTTCTGGTTTTGGTTAGATGACTGCCTTCCTCTCAAAGAGAAGAGGTGCAACTGAGTTCAGCCAGGGGAAGGTAGTAATCTGTTGTTGCCCTGTGCTCCTGCCAGCAGTGTTACTTATAGGCCAAGGCTCAGATTTAGACTGTGTTTTCTTCATATGAGTTTGGTCTCTCAATGATGCAAAAAATTTTTTGTGAAGTCACCAAAGTCTCTTAATGTGAGTTTTGGGAATTGTACTACTCTGCCCACAAAGTGCCTCTTCTAATTCTACTAGGAAAGTTTTATTACATGAGTATTGTTCTTAGGATTATAAATAGCAGCAAGTTGAAAAAGGTTGGTTTCATCACAGTATTTGCAGATCAAGTGCGCAGCTCTGCAAAACTGTTTGGATCGTTTGTTTTAATGGAAAAATATCTGCTGGAGATTGGAAAGCAATAGGGCTGCTACTCCTGCACTTCTACTGGTCTAAATGTGGCCAGTGTGATGGGGTGAACAGGGACGCTGAGTGCAGTTCCATTGCTGGAAGACAGGTTACCAGCGCCCCCAGGTTTTGGTAAAAGACCACAAGTGCTTTGGGCATAAAGGCTTCAGAGCTGCTGAGAAGCAGCAGACTGACCCTCCAGCTGTGTGGAGAGAAGATTTTTCAGTCTCATGGGAGATTTCAAGAACTCAAGTATTGTTTCCATTCCAGCTCTCAGCCTCCAAAATGTCATTTTTCTCTACAAAATAAAATAAAGCCTGGGAGCAATCTGGGGTTAGCTCCAGAGCCGTGGAACAGGGACATCCCAGCCACAGGCTCTGTTGGCACAGGACACACACGCCGGGCTGTGCGCGGGCTGTCCACCCTCCAAGTCCCCTGCAGTGCACCAGAAACACCAGGCTGTTTCCCGCGAGTGTTACTGCTTTTACCAGACCCACTGTAACAAACCCCTGGCTTTTCTGAGGTACCGCAGTTTGTCCAAGTCACTAGGTAATCCTGCTGTCTTGGCTTTTGGCTGAATTACTGGAATGATCTCAGCCGACCCCAAGTTTGAGTTCATTAGAGCCTGTTCTTGAGTTTTCTGTCTGTGCCTGTTTGCTGTAAGAGGAGCAGGGAGTTGGATGGAGGTGCAGGGGGTGGAGGCCAGGCTTTCCGTCCGGGGGTGTGTGCAGCTCTAACTGACAACAGCCTCTACGGTGCACACCGGCCTCCAGCTCTGCCTCCCTCATGGCACCGGCATCCAGGCGGGCTGGGGAACCCTATTGCTGCTTGCTGTGCTGTACAGCATAGTGCGCTGTATGGGATATTCCATCATCCTTCCCTATATAACAATATCCCAAGTTGTGTACAGGCTTCTAAAATGTCGTCAGTACCATCCTTACCAAACTGAGACATCGCGGAGTACTTTAAAGTGAGTATTTTCCATTATTTTGTACAAATGCTTATACAACACTTGCTATAGAAAGCACTAGTTAGACTTTGGTGCCCACTGTGGTGGTTGAAAGGCAGTGATCCTCCTACCAGGTATGTAATTCAATCGTTCTTTCTGAGTGACGTTGCTGTAACGAGGTTGCCGTGTCCACGATTGAAACTTTATCTCAGGGTTTCTGTTATGCAAGAACATAATATACAGTCTTATAAGAAAAATAAGAAAAAAGCTAATTTTAAGAAATGTCCTTCGTTCCTTCTTTGTCCCTGCCCCCAGAAAACATAAACATATTTTTGTAACTGTCCTAAGGATCCCTTCTTTAACACACAGGTTTCCAAAGGGTACATCCCCCTAGTTGAGTGCTGAGTTCACACCTTTGGCCTTGAGGGGTATCGTGGACTTGCAATTTCTCCTGAAATTAATCCATATCCACTTGTAGGTGTTAGTAATTTTTTAGAAGAGCATGTAAACACTCAGCATCTCACCATTTTCTATTTTGTCAGCCATCTGAGTTTGTACCTTTGAAGTTACTGCTACAATTGGAAGAAAGGTTACACCAGTTCTATTCCTTTAAAAATTACTTCCATTTCACCAGTATCTAATTATTGGTTTTCACTTATTTCTTACGATGTTTTAGGTAAAAGTAATTTTTGGTGCTTATCACTTTTTAAGCATTTTCTTTCCTAGAAATTGTTTTGGAGTTTGATGTATTCCTCAGATCACAGTAGGTGGTGATATTCTGGAAGCCCCAGTGGTATCTGTGAAGTATTTTCATGCAAAAACCTACAAAGGAAGCATTACTAATTTCCCTTACGTACTAGTTTGATTGGTTTCCATAGAATTAATGTTTAATTTCTGTTGAGTGCCAGGCTCTTTCTCTTATGCTTAAACACAATTCAAACAGCATAACTTCATCTTAAAACTGATTTCATATTGCTCGGAGCTTTCAAGGGCCAATACAACTTCTTGCGGACCACGACCTTCCCGTTCTGGGTGCTACGCTATTTTTACTTTCCGTCCACATTTGCAGGGGGCTGGGGAAGCATTCCTCCAAAAACATCTTTCTGATCTTTACTTTCCTGCCGACATGGCGGTGGCGGTGCGCGGCGGGGAAGGGGATGCAGCTTCTCTTACTGGTGCGTCGGGGACGGCATGGCCAGGCTGGCCGACGGATGGTGGCACCGGCGGGGGTGTCAGGGGACGCGGGTGGGGTTTTGGGCTCTGCTTTTGGAGCCGTCTCAGTGCAAATCACTCGGGGGGGCGGGGGGGGGGGGGAGCCGTTTTCCACTTCGGGAGGAAACCCAGCTCTCCCGACGGGGGAATCTCCTGCCCAGCCAGCCGCCCGCGGCACCCCGCTCTCGCACGAAGTGAAGAAGCGGCTGAGAGCTGGAAAGCGCTCGTTTAGCCGCCAGGCTTCCTCCCGCGGACTTCTTCCACCGGCGTTAAAGCTCCCGTGGGGCCGGGGCGGGGGGGGGGGGGGGGAGGGGGGCTCCCCGGCCAGCACCGGTGGAGGCGCGTCCGCCGCCTCCTCCTCTCCGCTCCCCGCCGCCGGGAGGAAGATTTGCGCTCGTGAAGGCGTGGTGCGAGCGGCTCCCCGGGAAGCCCCCGCGGGAGCACCGGGGAGCACGGCAGGTGCTGGCGGCGCGGCGGGGGCTCGGCCCGGCCCCGACGGGCGGCGCGGGGGAACCGGGGGCGGCCGCCAGCGCCGGGCCGCGGCGGGGAGGGAACAAAGCGGCCGCCGAGGCCGCGCTGCCCCGACGGGGCCGGCCGGGACGGTGCCGCCCGCAGCGGGGGCGGGGTGACGGGGGCACCCGGCCGCCCCCACCCACCCCCGTTCTCCTCACACGCCCACGCGCGCCCGGGCACACGCAGAGACAGCGGCGGCCGCCGGTGCGCGGCGGGAGGAGGATGCGGCGGCTGCGCCCCTGGGCGCTGGTGCTGGGCGGGCTGCTGTGCGCCGCCGCCGCCGCCGCCGGGCCGCCGCGGAGCTACCCGCACAGCGCGGTGCTGGACGGCGCGGCCGCGTACCGCCTGCGCTGGGGCCGCCGCGGCAGCGCCCTCGCCTTCCGCCTGGAGGTGCGCACCCGCGGCTACGTGGGCTTCGGGCTCTCGGCCGGCGGCGGCATGGCCTCCGCCGACATCGTGGTGGGGGGCGTGGAGAGGGGCCAGCCCTACCTGCAGGTAAGGCCCGGCTGCCCTCCCCTACGGGCGAGCGCTGCCGGCACCCCGCTCCCGCCCCGCGTCCCGGCTCCCCTTTGTCCGGCCGCCCTCCCCCTGGTGCGTCGCTCTCGGGACGCCCCTCTCCCCTGCCCCTCTTTCTGAGGCTCCTCGCCCCTCATCTCCGTACCTCCTCGCCTCTTCCTTCCAGCTTTTCGGTTATTCCTATTGTTCTGCGTTCCTCCCCCCCCCCCCCCCCCCCCCCCCCGCCTCGAGGAGCTCTGCCTTTTCGGTCCGCTCCCTGCCAACCTTCCCTCGAAACTTCTACGTGGGTTTAGTGAAAGGTGTCGGGTTTCCTTCCTCTTTATCCAGAAAACGCAACAGCCCCTTGCGCTCTCCTTGAGCGCTCTCTCCCTGCCGGCCCTCTGAGCCCAGACCCGAGCAGGAGAGGGGAGGGATGGCAGAGTCCCTCCCAGCGAGATGCGGCACCCTTCCCCTCACCCTGTCAGCAAGTGACCGAGCGTGGATGTCCTGGTGCGCCTCTTTGTAACCCCGCTGGAGTGAGGGCACCATCCCACCAGCTTCCCAGCCTGCTGACATACCCATCTGCTGGGGCACGGGCGGTGCTGCTCCTGCCCTTGGTGTTCCTCCTCTCCTCACCTGGAGGTGTTCTGACCCAGAGATTGAAAAGGACCCACAGAGTAACCACTGGGGCTCCTGGTGCTTGTCCTTGGTCTGGTAAAGCAACCTCAGAGGAGCCCAGCTGTATTGGCATAATTCACTAGGTATGTTTCTGTAGTTGTCCAGATATTGCCAGGGCTCCAGCTGGCAACAGGAGCGTGGGACGTAGGCTCCACCGGTGCTTCCAGCGAAGTATCCCCTCCGAGGGGCACCAGTGGCTGGTGCGGTAGGAGCCATGAGAGGGGAAGGGACCCACACCTTTGGTCCCTGCTCAGCGACCTGAGATCCAGCCTGGAGGAGTTGCTCTGGGGCTGGGGGAGCAGGGACACCTTGTCCCACGAGTGAGTGAAAGGGGAATCGGGCCCGGCATGATGACTTGTCACCCCCAGTTGCCTGAATAATAACTTTTAGAGAGACAATTCAAGAGCAGAGCAACACCCAGATGTTAGGAGTTGTCTGTCTTTTCGTCATCGTGCTAGAGCTAGTTGATCTTTGAAGCTGCTGCTTAAATTTTATAAGATTTTGCTTTAAAAATACGGATTTTGACCAACATTTAATTATAAGAAAACTAAATGGTTGATATGCTCCCCCTACTATTTGTCAAGATTTTATAAAGTCAAACCTTTTCCAGAAAAAGAGAGTATTTAGCATAAATGTTTCTTTTTTTTTTTTTTCTATTAGTTCACTATGTGAAGTTTAGGCAAATATTTGTTTATTTAATTTCAGACTGATGATTTTCAGAATATTTTTTCTCCATATTTCAAAAATAAGACAATTTTTCCAAAACACTCAGTCTAAATAAATAATATTAATAATAATTAATAATAATAATATAAAACCTATTCTGGTTATCAAGCAATGAGCTCTTAGCTCACAGAATTTAAGGCTTGCTGGAGCCTTACATTTCAGAAGATATACCTATTAACTGTTAAAAGAAACACAAACTTTGTGCTTGGTTAGTCCATAGATCCTGTTATTAGGGTAAAGAAAGCCTTTTAGAAAGGCACCCAAAGCTAGTGTGAAGACATCCAGTGACAGAGGATCTATCACTTCCCTTGATAGTTTGTGGCAATGGTGAGTCTTTGCTGTTCCTCATTTCCAGTATTAGTTCGTCTGGGTTCAGATTTTAGCTATGTATTTTCTTTAGTATATTAAAAAGTCTACTCTCCCCCATCCCGCCTCCATAAAGTTATTTATATGCTGTAATCAAGACACTCCTCAATTTTTTTTTGCATAAAATAAACAAATCGAGCTCTTTAAGCATCCCACTGCAGGACATTTTTCCCCAGCACTCAAGGCACTTCTGTGGCTCTTTTCAGCACCTCTCACAGGTTTTCAGCACCTCTCACAGGTTTTCAGCATACTTTAAAAATGGCTTTATACAAATTCTATTCTTCTTCCTAAGATTTTATTCACTGGCATCCTGTGACAAATACAACTGAGACAGAAAAGGGAAGGACTGTAGCAAGCACGTCCTGTTACAGAGCACCTGATATTTTTCCCCGAAACACTAATTTAGCACATGAACAACTGCTACGCTAAGTGCTACGAGTTATTTTGTGGCACTTTCGAGTAGGTAAGGCACAAAAGAAACACTTCTGTCTGTTAAGCTTGCTTGCAGCCTGAGGTTTGCTCCATTTTTTCTTCAGTTCTAGGCAGCAAGGTTTCTTTTTAAACTATAATGATGTCCTTTAAAAAAGTTGCTCATTTTAAATATTTCCATACTGGCACCAACAAGGAAAGGCCAGAAACAAAGATGATGGAGAAGCAGACTTTGTGCAAAACCTTCTTCTGGCCAGTCAGCAGGGATTGCTATAAAATGAATAACTTGTTCTAGAATGCTGTTTCAATAAGATCCAATTCTTTCCTTTACCGGACACACAAATACAGTTAATATTTTCAAAACACGTTCTGTGTATCATCATCATTTACATTATTTACTACTAAAAGAGAATTTTTCATAGATAGTACCCTTGAAAGTATGTGGTTTTATGCCTAGCTGCACTCTATAAAATATGTACACCCTATAATGAAAGAACTTACTTTTCTTTTCGGTTTTAGAAATATGTTTTTATTCCATGATCATCAGTCGGAAAATGTGCATCGTGGTCTAAACTCTTAGAAGGGTCATTTTTTGGTTTCTTTGAAAGTTCTGAGATGCTTGTTCATGGCCTGATTTTCAGAAGATGTCCTGAAACACCTTTATAGCCTTTCAAGTGGGCATTGAAATTGCTGGTCTCTTGGGAGAATTTAGCCTCTTTTCCCTCCCTTAAATTCTCTCTCCTCCTTTAAAAATAGAAAGTGTTCTCGGAGGAAAGAGTTTGCTTCTGGGAGCAAACATGTAAATGTAGTTAGACTACAGCTGTCTGTGGAAGATCGGTGTATTGAGGTAGAGGAAAACCTCCAGATAGTTTTCAGAGACGAGAAAAAACATTTTCCTCTGGCATTTATTCTTTATCCTTTCAGAGCAAGTAGGTGCTGTTCCCACTGTCAGCAGGCAGTGCTTTCCTTGAAAAAATCTGGTGACTCAAAGTTCTGTATATCTGAGATTGGGTTTTACTTTCTCAGTTTTTAGGTGTATCCTGAACTTGGGTGTAATGAGTTATTTGTTTTGGTTTGATTTTCTGTGTTTCTGCTGTATTTAAGCTAAAAGGGTGTCTGGCATAATAAATAAAGGCTAAAATGATTTGAAAGTCTGAGGTTTAGTTGTCTCTAAATATATGAAGGTGAAAAGTGTTTTGATGTCATGAGAGAAGAACAAACCTTCATGGTGTACCAGAGTAGTTTTTGGAGAGCATTGAATGATCGGAGAATTAGACATTTGCTATCCTAATGTTTCAGAAGTTCAGTATTTGGAATGGGAGCTGGACATATTTTGGGAGGATGTAGAGGACATCGCATGAATACATATATATGTACATGCATAGCTTTACTGTATTGTCATGAGGGACACACCTCTACCAAGCAAAGGGAGAAAAAGAGAGAGACCATTGAAAAAATTACTCTAGCATGTTACTGAGAGCCCTATGGTGCTGACCGAGCAGCAGATTATGTGGGGTTTGGGTGAGCACATTTGAGAACAAGTGGAAGATACCAATGGGGGCTGGTGTTGGAAAGCTGGGAGCTGCCTTTGTCTCTATAGGGATGGGGTGTACTTGGAAGGAAAGTTCATACTTAGCAAAATGTTACCTTGAAATATCGCCATGGTCACTTGCAGCATGTGTTACTCTTCATAAAAGGTCTTGGGGCAGCCTCAGCTTTTGCATCTAGTTTTCTTTCCTCCTTTTTTTTTCTTTTTTTTTTTTTTTTTTAATGCATCTCTTTTGTGCTTATGAATTGACACAGCATGCATTTTTCATGCTAGACCCATGCCTTTTCCTTGGTCTCCACCCCTGTCTGGAATTGTGCATCCCCACCCACAGCACGTAGCTGCTGAGAGCCCCATTTTGGGGAGATTAATCCTCCTTGATGAATGCCTATTTTGTGCAAGTTATACAAGAGGGTTGCATTGTTCGAATCTTCTGTTGAACTTGCACAAAAATAGTCCCTACTCAGGGTGAATAGGGACTGTGTGTCACTAAAAAGTACTTTATTATTCATTACAGCCTTGCTTGTTAACTGTCACCCAAACTAAAGAATATCTGTTATCAAATGTATCCCATAGAGTTAGCTTAATTGCTCATAGGGAAGTACTTGGAAGAGATTTTAAAGGACAGACAACAGTGAGCATTCTCTGTACTTAACGATATGCTGCTTTTAAGTGCACTCATGCCAACAGCAACAAAAGAAGTGTTTAGAAAACAACTTGAAAGGCACCAAGAGAGAGATGCAAAGTGAGTGCCACACTGACATACCTCAGTTGGTGCTTTGTTGGAGGTATTTCATGCCTTTGGGCGATGGGGCAAAATCTCCAGATGACTAATGAGTCCCTCTTGGCTTCTGTGTGGGGCATAAAGAGACACTCCAGTGTACATCTCCACTGGCTGGGCGCTTTGTAGTTCCCTTTCAGAGGTACAATAGTTAGGACAAGGAAGCAACAGTTGGTGAACAAAAGATGAGAAGAATTCTGTAGCTCTTGTATTTTGCAGGCTTTGGGGGGCTGTTTTGCAAGGTTTTTTTGTTCTTTATGGTGTTTTTTCTTGTCCTTTGGATTTTGGGAACACCAAGAAAATGAAATTTTCTTACCACTCCCCAAAAATAAGTACCTGGGGCAGGACGGAAATGTAGCCACCATGAGTGATGCAAAGGCTTAAAATAATGGGGGAATGATTTCATTCTTGATATAAACAAGTATCTTAGAAGTAGGAGAGGGAGGAGGGGAGATTTTTGAAGGAACATCCAGAGATTTTGGGAACAAGTATAAGTAATAGTTGTGCTCAAAAATCCCTTAAGTGTTTTTAAAACTTCCTCATAATTGAAGTAATTAAAGTAATTAAAACAAGAAAACTTGTACTAGTTAAATGTGGCTCCCATGTAAGGCATGTTCCTTGTGATAAAGTATAGTTGTGAGATTGGATCACGCAGTATCTCCTACTTACAGGTTTTCTTCCCTTTAAAACACATTGCTACATGTTTTGTCTAGTCTGTTTGTGTTAGGACAGCCTTTAATCTAGCGTTATAGCTTCTGATAAAACTAGAATATAACCTCTTAAATCAACATTTATTCTTGATGTAAAGACTCGGATAGGTCCTTGGGACTCCGCTGCAAAGTCAAATTACCCACGCTGATATGCAATGTCGTATTTTAACTTCTAACCGCTTGTGCTTCTTCCACCTTTGTGTGGAAAGTTAGAGAACTCTCCCCATTTCAGTGTTTTTCATTTGTGTGTGGAGAAAGCAATATTTTTATATCTCCCAGGAATGCCACAGAAACCAAGGGTACAAGCCAACAAACTGCCGGCTGTAGGCTACCAGGAAGCTGCCCCAGGCAGCATTTAGCTAGATATAAGAAATACACTGAAGTGTATTTAGATGACTTACAGTTTGAATGAAGAAAGACATGTCTCTAAGTAAATAACTGTGTTCCATATGTAAAAAATACACACCTTCTTTTTGCAAAGAAAATATATGTACATGTACACACACATACATGCATTATCTGTTTCTGTAAATACCCAAGTGGAAAATGTGTGTCTTTGTGTATATATGTGTGTGTCTGCATTTAAAATACAGACACACCCACAATTATTTGTTATAGAGAAAAATTTTCTGTCCTTGTTAAAGTCAGTAGTACACCTGAAGTAAAGAAACCACATTTACTCCAGTGTAATTCAGTTTAATTGGAATTTTACCAGGAATTGTAAACAGCTTCTCAGAACTGCCTGCATGAGTGAGATCCAGGCTTCGTAGCAAGAAGTGAATCACTTCATACTAATCTGTTGTGTAGGTAAAAATAAATAAATGAATCAGTAAATTAATTACAAACAGACAGCTCATAGGGCAGCAGCTGAACTTACTGATCCCAGTTACTTTAGGAACTTCTTGCAACTCCTTGATTGCTGTTGCTGTACCCTTTCTGTGGATATTTTTTCATTTGGGGCCAGTCCCAAGATTGGATCAGTCAACTGTAGTGCTCTTAAGGTATTCTTAACTGCTTAAGGAGCAGTGATGCTTTCAGACTCCTGCTTCGTGTTAGTTTTCTGTGGGTGGGCTCTGTTTTTCCCTAACATAAGAAGAGCATAGTAAGATCTTTGCCTGAAACTCAAGCTGAAATTTATTTGAGGTTGCAAAAAAGTTTGGTTTGCCTGTTTGTAAACTCATGCTCTGTTTGCTTCTTGCCAAATACAATGTAAAAACAGCTTCTTTTTGGTGGTAACATTCAGTGTGTGCTGGAACCATGAGCAGCAGGATTCCATCTAAGTTGAATGCAACAATAAAGAAGAGAAATGTTAACCACAGTTATTTTTTGGGAAACCCAGAAAGGCATAGCTTGGTGCTTATTTCAAACAAACGTTTTGGTCAGTTCTTTTGCGTACTGTAGCAATTTATCCATCCTATTTATACAGAGATAGGTCCCCTCCTGCGCCAACTTTCATCTTGGTTACAGCTTCCCAATTCCTTTTGCCAAACTTGTCTTCAGCCCTGGTCTTAGACATCAGTTTGGTAATTTGGGCATGTTCAAAACTCCATGGGTTGGCTACAGACCATAGGTGAGGACTAGTTGCAACGCAGCTTGTTTTTCCCTCATTTCCCGTTCCTGGCTTGTCCCTTTACTTGCTTGTAAGTGTTAAATTGCTGCTGAAATGGAAGTGATCTCCCGGTTAGAGAAGGGCAGTGTGTATAAATCCTGGCAGCAGAGCTGCTCGCAAGCCAAGCCCACAAGGTGATTGCTGGACGGGGCACAGTTTGAGAGTTATTTTATGCTTCTTGAGGTTGAAAGGTGCTGTATATAATTTAGGATGGGAAATGGATATCATAAACAAAACAATCTTGTACATTGTAAAAATCTGGGGAGGGAGTCCCATAAACACCTGTTCAAGTCTGCGATGACAGCTGGTGGTGCTTTCGGGGTCAGGCTTCCCTCTGCAGCTGTGCTTACGTTCTCGAAGGAGAAACCAGTCTCTTTTCACATCCTTAAGAAATTATTCTCCCTGACTGTTTGTAGAGCAGCAATCAGAAACCCTATATGCTGCAAAACGTTTTTTTTTAAGAGAGAGGTTAATGGGATCTGAAAAACAGTATAACATGATCGGCTTCACATCTGGAAAAGAACATAAAATAACTTGTACTGTCAGGAAGATTTTTCATTTTCCGTATGTTGTTTCAATTTCTAGGTAATGTGAAGAAGGAGATACCTAATTATTTGACTGATTGCACAACTTAGTCCAGAGTTTAAAATACCATTTTATGCAATGCTATCAAAGAGAGTACAGAAACTTTAAATGTTTCACATATAAACAGTTTACATAAGCAAATTCTGAAATAAAAATAACATCTTTGTTATTACGTAGCATCTCCAATAATACTTCCAAAACTTTGTTTTAAACACTTACTATTTAAATAACCAAAATAAGATATTCATACTAGAAAAATAGTCGTTTCACCCTTATCTTCCCTTTCTGTAATGCTTACACTTTTGTAAAGTTAATGTGAAACTTGAAAACTTTATCTTCATTTAACATATGATAAATACTTCTGTGTGTATAAGAAACTGAAGAATCTGGATGCAAGTGGTGAATCAGTACATAAATCCATGTTGTCAGGTCTGTGCTGTGAGTGTTTCAGAAATTCAGTTTTAAGGACTTGATAATTATTGTAGATCTCTGTTGGGACTCCATGAAATTCAGGGGGACTTGTATAAGTATAATCTGTCCTACAAAAGACACAGGTTTTCTAGCTAACCGTATGGGGTGGCAAAACTGGATCTGTGTAAAAGAGGTTGTCACATTAGAGCCTTTTGCTACCCAGTAGGAACAATAAACTGTTCCAATGCAAGGCACATTTCAGACCATCTGTGACAGATATCGAAGCACTATAATTCTGTTGATGCAAATGTCACACTCCTTTCTCTACAGAATTAAATGAGTGAAACTTGTGAATTCAGATGAGTTCTGTGTTATGGTAGTCTGGCCCTGAGAGAGTTTTGAACCGTATTTAGATGTCCTCAGTTCAGCTGAAGCCCAGATGCCTAACATCCTCTCTCTGACCTCTGGTGGATCCATCCTCTGTGCTGTCCTATGGCCTTGCAACTCGCTTTTCAGAGGCCTTCAGAGGTACCCAGCTTTCTCCTTTGACTAGACACAAAGACTTAAATGGAGTGTAGGCTGTCCAAATGTGGTAGATTTGATTGCATTTGTACCATAGGAGCGGACTTTCATTTATTCTTATTTTTCTACTCTGAAAGGAAACATAGGGGATGTATAAAGATACAGACATATATCTACAACTAACTTTTTCTTACTTTTCCAAGATGCTGCTGAAAAGAATGTGGCATCACAATTTGTCAGTGTCTTAATTTTTGATAACCTCTTTTTGTTCATTACATTTTGTACACAAACAAGTGTCTTAAAGGCTTTTAAGCTCTGATGAGCAAATTGAGCAAAGTCTGTGTAGTTTGACTTAAAAATCTTCTCTGTGAACAGAAAGAGATCAGTACGTTTCCTTGGCAATGTGGCCTTATTTTGTTTTAAAACTGGTAAACAAACCATTTCCATGTGAGAGGTTGAGCAATCGAATTCTGAGCTGTTCAGAAATTTTTTGTTATATTATTTGATTTTATTTTTGTGATGATCTTCTGGATAATTTTCAACAAAGGAAATAAAAATAGTAATAGAGGCAGTTTGCTAACTCCTAAATAGCTCATGGCACGCGTGCTCACACTTGATTCCTCTAGGGCAGTCCCACTGCACTCAGGGGAATTGTAGGATTTGGGGAATAAATGGGTGTCTCTGTCTTCATGGGCACTACATAAATTTGCTTCCCAGGCATTCTCAGCACCCTGATATTCAAGGTCTGTTTCAAGGTGGTGTGTATCAGGCAGAGAGAGTAAGTACAGCCAAGGAATTCATTACTTCACAGATATTTTCACATGGGAAAGATTAATGTTAGTTGGTCAGATTAGCATCTACCCACAAAATAATTTAAGGTGAGTCACTGAGTGAGGTGCTGTTCAGCATCGACAGGTAGGCAGCGAGTGCCCGGGCAGGCAGCGCTGCGAGCATGCAACGCAGCTCTCCCAGTGTGGCTCTCCTCCCGCGGGAAGCAACGTGGGCCTCTCGTGGGGCCTGGGCTTTGGGACCACCTTTCCCAAAGCATTCGCTGGCGGCCACAAAACAGGCCCCTTACAGTGAGCCAGAGCTGTGACCTATCTTAGTCTGTCATCCAGGCGAGTGAAATAATTACACTGACAATCATGTTATCAAGGCATATCTGAGCTAATACCTTAATTACACAACTTCTTTGAGTTATTTTTGGATTCTCCCCACAGGCTCATGGAAGTCAGGGCTACCAGATGCGTTTTTTGGTTACGACTGTGTCCTCTAGGCTTGTTAAGAAATGGTGAAGTTTACCAGCAAAATATTTAAGTGTGCACACCCAACTTTGCTTCACATTTCTGAGTTTTCCTTCACAATGGTTTCAGGCAAAGAGTTTCAACCTGATCACATGAGGAAAAGCTGTTCTTGAATTTGTATTCCTCAGTAATTCAATGTGTGGATGCTTATTCTAATATAAGGGTGTCTTCCTCCAATTTACTGTAATACTTCAGCAAAGATATCACACTTTAATAAAAGCTGATGTTCACAAGGTTACATTTCTCGTCCAGACAAGCTCTTACTATTTTTAAGATGGAAGCGCAGATTCGACAGAGGAGTGTTTTCAGAGCAGGGATGATATTGCGTATATATGCACACTGCCTCTTTCCAAGGTCTGATGCAGGGAGTGTTTTGATCCCATGAAGTATCCCTCTTCAAGTACCATCGCAGAACAGGCCCATTATTTCCCTCTGGAAGAGCAAATCCAAAATTCTTTCTCTAGACAAACATAACTCATCAGTTCCCATTCTTTCAGCATACAACTTCAGGTCTTTTGCTCTTTTTGGTGATTATTTTTCCATGTGTGTATTCTTTCATATATGTACTCATTCATTTGTAGTCACGGGAAGTGCTGACAGGAAAAGAAGGACTGTTTTCAGTACCTTTCAAAATCTTTGAAATTTAGATTTGTTCCAGAACTGAAAAAATCCAAACTGTTTCAGTAGTTTTGGCAAGACAGAACTAAATCTAAGTATTTTCATGCTGATAAAAAATGGTTAGCTTTTTACCCTTTTGTTCCTTAACACTGCATCTTGACTGAGACAATTTTATACAAATTTTCATCCAAATTAATATACCTTAATGAAATGTTTGGGCATGCAGTTGTTTGTACATCTATAAAAGGCAGACCAGCTTGTGAGCTCTGACTGGTGTGCATGTCGTCTCTTGCACACACACAGATTTCTAGGGTGGGGTTAAACTGAAGATTACAGCTCCTAAATGATCCTTTAGTGAATTAATAAGGTATCAGCTACTGTTACTGGTATCAAAATACTTGGACATAACATTTTACAATTTTTCATCTTGGTTACCTCCACTTTAACAAAAGGGGAAAGCTAGAAATTTCTCTAGAAGTGAATGGAGGTCCAAATAGCTACAGAAGTAAACGCCTTCCAGGAACAGCCAGCGCTGCCTTATTCTGCAAGGATCCCGCATGATTAATGGTGTCTGCCTGTAGCCTGTTTGGCATGAGAAATATATCTATTAGTTAAAAGGCCCCTTCCCCATACCAAACTGGGCAGAAATAGCCTGAACCTCAAAGGAGGGCGACCGGAGGAGGTGCATCTGAGGTGGCGGCGAGCCCTTTCCAGGTGGCTGGAGTGGGAGGGGAGGGAGGGCTGGGTCCCAGCTGCGTGGGGCTGCAGGAATTTGGGGTGAGAAGGTTAATGACCTGGCATTGCTGCAGCCGCTCCTCTATTGTACCGTGCCTCTGCTGAACCCCAGACGGGGAGCGTCTGTTTTACAAGCAGCTCCCCCCACCCTCAAAATCGCAACCCAACTCCAACCCAGCACCTTTTGTATGAACTGAGCACTTTCTGTGCTAGTTAAGCCTTGGGGTTTCTGGTTCTAGTCAACGTTCATTCAAGAGGTTTGCTTTTTGTGGAGAAGAAAAAAGAAAGAAAAAGTTCTGTTGATGTGAATATTAAGTGAAATTCGTTCTCTCTGTAATTTCCCCCGAAGTTCATGACACCTCAGTCACAATTAATTAAGCTTTTTGGTTGTTGGGTACAGCCTTTATTTCTGCAGTTACATACAGGCAGCATGTTGCTGAAGTTGCTCAAGACATTATTCAAGCTTCTTATCATGGAGACTTGCTTTCCTAAAGATTTTTAATCAAAAAAATGTTCAGTGCCACCTTAAATTTATCATTTGATACAAAACTATGATACTTCAACATTTTACATAAGGATGTGTTTTAAGAGGCTTCAGTATTGGACATAAAGTTTTATTTTTAATTTAATATTAGATTTTAATAATGGCCCACCTTTTATTTTTGACAGGATTATTTTACAGATGAAAACAGAGTACTTAAAAAGGACCCTCAACAGGATTACCATCTGGAATACGCCATGGAAAACAGCACACATACAATATTGGCTTTTAGCAGAGAACTGCACACTTGTGATACAAACGACAAAAGTATAACGGTAAGAGGCTCTGCCTATATGGAGAGAGATGAAGTAATTAATACAGGCCAAATGTATAGGTGGTTATGAAGCTGGTTATTAAAATCTCATCTTAGTAAAAGGACAGAATTAGAGAAATTCGCTTTCCAAAACATCTGTTTGGCCAACTTAAATAAACCATGTTAAATACTTGTGCTGTTTTTATTAAGCTCTTATATTTTAATTTCAGCTTTCTTTGTCCTTCTACATTAATGCATTATGTTCTCTAATTTCTCACACACCAAGTGAACACAGGATTGAAACAGGTACCTCTGGGCCATCAAGTGCCATATCCCACAGCTGCAATCATTCAAGAGTTGAGAAACACTTTTTAGGTCTTACACTAACTTGTAATTGATCTTAAAGACTTTTAAAAAAGTTTGGGGCAGATATATTTAAATTATATATTTGTTTTATTTCTGTATTCAAAATTAAGAGGTAGAAGAGTTTTATGATAAAACTCTTTCCATGGTAAAATACTTTTCATGGTAAATTCTTCTGTTGCCTTAGGGACTGCTGTACTGTTTCCTAAGCATAATTTTAAATACTATGAAGTTGATGACTTCTGTATTGGAAATGACAGATAGGTTAGAGAGATTTGCAGGATTTTCTATGCTTTGGCTTGTTTACTGCTAATTTTGGAAACATTGCTATAATAGTTCAACACTATTTTCATTATCTATGTTTTCACAATATAAGCCATAATAACAACATGATAAGCTGAAAGATGCAGGAAGCAAACCACAACTGTATAAACTGCCAGATTTCCAGGCAGTCAATAGATCTATGGTTTTCACACCTGCTCCAAATTCTCAGTACAATTTAACATTCTGGGACACTTCAGGATTTATTAGAGTGCTTTGTCTCAAGGGTGATTATTGCAATCTGAGAATGGTTTACAGAGAATTGATCTGTGTTGTGGCTGTAGATTGATTTTTAAAGTGTAAATCTGTTCTGTAATTGAGTGTCTATCTTCCCTAGCATGTAAGGACAGCAGTTCACAGAAGGTATTCACATCTTTACAGAGCTGAGCCTGGAAAATGTTTTGGGGGGAAACCTTCTGATTGCTGGCCACATAAGTGACCTCTCTAGAAAAACTTTTTTTCATGCATTTTGTTGGTTATCTCTTTATGAGTCTGTTCTGCCATTTGCAGATATGATTTAAATTTGTGACATTAATGAAGGAATCTGTCAGAGAGAGATTCAACTTCTGCATATCTCCAATGAACCCTATGAGTATAAAGCATTATTAATTTTAAAGGCAAAAATGTGTCACTAGGTGACTGCTGCTCTGGTATACATTGTCGTCGTTCAAAGACATCAACACCTACATCATACCTATCACTGGAATTATGCAAACTATGTAAGGAAGATATTGTTCCTATTCCTTACGGACTTTTTGGTTCAGTTGTTCTTTTTTTTTTTTCCAGGAGAGCACAGTGCGGGTAATATGGGCCTACCACCACAAAGACATGGGAGAAGCAGGTCAAAATTACCACGGGTCTAATCGTGGTACTAAGAGTCTACGTTTACTGAATCCTGAGAAAGAAGAAGTCTCATCTGCCTCTTTGCCATACTTTGACTTGACAAACAAAGACGTAAGTTACTCCGGGTTTTGGGTTTACGTAGACTTGGGGATAAGGTGGCAGCCAAAGCTTTGGGCTTATGCAACAGGGTAATATGACTTTTATAATATTGTGTTCTTGCCCTTTTTATTAAGACAGGTGCCTGTACCAGACAAGGATACAACATATTGGTGCCAAATGTTTAAGATTCCTGTACAACATGAAAAGCATCATGTGACAAAGGTGAGTGATTCTGACTGAGCAAATTTAGAGGAGCTCAGATAACGATTACTCTTCATTATTGCACTTCGAAAATTTGTTCCATTACGTACTGGAGTGAAACCAAGACCTCTTGTCTGTCTTCACAAACATGGGTAAAGTGTATGTGTGTGTGTGCCTGGGACCTGATTCTAGTGTGCCCTGACAACCGGCACGCGCAGTGACAGAGCTCCTTTTTTTGTCTTCTCCTATGTCCTCTCTCCCTTAAGAAAATAAGGTTGAAAATTATTTCTGTTCGTAAATGTTTTTGGCAAAGACTAAGTAAAATTTTCTAAAAGCACGTTCCATCAGTTTCTACTTTTATATAGAAATGTCATGAATTTCTTTTAATGGAGATTAACTTTAGATTAAAAAAATAATTAAATGGTGAAGTTTGTTCAAATAGATGGCCAGGTTCTTATTTGAAGCCAATCACCTCTCTTGTGATGACCACAGCGGAGTTATGCCATGTTACATCACGTGAGCACAGACGTCATTATCTTCAGCTGTGTAAAAGCCAAATATTATGAAAAAAGAGATGGATGTTGTAGTTTATTTAAAAATTAATGAAAGTGTGTAAAAATCTACACAAGGTTCAGCAGTATCTAAGGTAATTTCAAAACCCACATGCATAAACGTGTTTTCCTATAGCACATTTTCTAACTTTTCTTTCAGTTTGGAACTGAAAGCTTAAGAGTGCTGGGGGAAAGATGGTTCTCACATTCCTTCCCAGAAGCAATATACTGAAGACTGCTAAAAGAGCAATTTCTTATTATTGTTCAAGACTGCTTAAGAGAGCACAGTGAGATGATAGATCTGGCTATACAATTCTATTCCATTTTTTGGATTATTGTCAGTCATATTTCTCCAATGCATTCAGTAAGACCGAAATTTTAAATTAACCCAGAGATCTTAACGTGATCTCCAGTGTATGTCTGAGAAATACCTATAGTTATTCTGAAATACTGTGGGTTTCCGTACTTTATCAGAATGAAGAATTGCAAGGTCCAAATTTCTGCCTTCAGGTACTTGATCTTTAATCACATTTGAAATTTGTGACAGCTACTTTCACAGATCCATATGAAAAGCAGAATTTGCTTGTAATACAACATATATGTCAGGATTCCTAGCTTTCTGCTTTCACGTGAGAGAACTTCAAAATGGTAGTATCAGAATCATGCTTTCCATGTTAAGTTTGGTGGAAGTTGTAGATACATGCTGTTCTGCTAAAAAGTTCTCTGGAACTATTTATTATTTATGTATTCTGAATTAATTTTTTAAATGTTTTGCTTGACTGCATATACAGTTACTCATTTTTAAAAAAACATTGTGGTTGGTTGAAGCCAAACCATGATTTTAGCTCAGAAATACATTGGCTAATTTTTCAGAATAGTTTTATATTCTTTATTTTTACAATTATGTATAAAGAATATTATAAATTTAGAAATAATATTTTGAAATCAGCAATTTATTTGGTTTTTTATAAAGTTAAAAATTAGAGTAGAATCCTCAGCAATTTTCCACCTTCAGAAAAGCAAACAAATTTAATCCTGCTGCTTAAAAAATGTTTAGAGAGAGAAAAATGATTACAGAAAGGGAGAAGAATTATGTAGGAACACTTCCTTAGCATTTCTTTCAGGGGCACAACTTACATTTTCAGATACGTGACTTTTGTAGATGACACACAGAGGGTTGTTGTGGGATTGTATCTATGCACTCTTGCAAACTGATTAAACATTTCCTAAAGCCTACTGATACACAAAGGATGGGGCTTATGGCTACTCAGGATATTAGCTATGCAAACAAAGATTGAATTTCACCGAGGGGAGGACAGATGAATTATTTGGCTTGATCAAACTGTCTGTGTTAGTTAAATACTTAGGTGGATGTTGATTCTGGATTCCTTCTGTAGCACCATTTTCATACAAACCTCCACATCTCATTTTTACAGACAGAAAAAAAAAAGTTTAGAAAATGGTACAAATTCATCTCAGGTATAATTCAGTCTACTTAAGTAGTGTACCTGTGAACTGACTTTGGCCTTTCTATCCTCCTGTATGATTTTGTGGAGCACTGAAGTGCAGTTCAGCTCTTGTTGGACAATGTGTGCCATCAACACTGTTGAACTGTGTGCTTAGCTGTGCATATGTGTAAATCTGCTGGTGATCTGGAGTCTCAAGTAGGTGCAACAGCCACAGTAAGAATTTTCTTGATACTGTTCAGCTGTTCTCTGTCACTCCTTTCTTCCTGAAAATTGCTCTGAGCATTTTATAATAATGTATATTTTAAAGTATCAGTTTCATCAGGAAAGCACAATATTTTAATGAAGAAAACTGTCTGAGAAAAAATAAGATCTTCATTAAAGGTAGAAGCCAAGACATTTATTTAATCATCTCTAGTTAACAAATGCCAGATTCTGAATCCAGATTCTGAATTAAAAAGGACATTTTAACTTCCATTGACCATGCATTATTTTAAAAAAGAGTACCTCTACCATACGCTATTTTAAAAAAGAGTGCCTCAATGCTGTCAGGCAAAACATATTCCAAGCACTTGCAAATATATTTCATAAATACAATCTAGTGGTGCAACAGCTAGGTAAGTGATAACACTTGGTCTTAGGGTGCATCTACAGTAGTGTTTTAGTTTGGATGGGAAGCATACTTTTGAAGTGAATCTTCAAGTTATTCTTGCTTAGTTAGGCGTGGTTACTGCCATGGAGCAGTTGTGGAGCTCATGAACTGAATCCCTTTGGGTGAAACTCAACAGGAGGTTGTGCGCCAGGAACACAACAGAAATCCCCCAGGTGGAAACGGGCTGTCGGTTCGTGGGACCAGACTGGTGCTTGTACAAATAAAACATTTCTGATGCTGGATAGTCTGTATGTCAGGACCACATCCTTTTCCTCTTTTGTGGGTTTTTTCTCATGGTAAAAGCGTCCCACAAACTGAATGTCTCCCTGGATGATGAGAAGCTGTTTTGCAGATGTCCCAATATACTGCCTTTGCCTTCCGGGTAGCTCAGGCATGGTCCTTCACCTGATTGCTTGCATGAGCAAGCTGTTGATTTGAAGTGAATCAAAGGGTTTATTTCCGTAATGATTGGAAGATCTGGGTTCTTCACAAGGTAAAGAAATAACTAGCATAAGAGATCTCAAAATCAGTCGAAGGTAAATTATGTAAGATCTCAAAATCAGTCGAAGGTAAATTATGTAAGATCTTATGTCTTTTCTTTCTCTTTACATAATATTCATGCTACTTTCCAACAACCTCAGGTAATAAGAAACGGCATATTTTTACTGACTGTTCTTGATCAAGCTGCACTACATGACATGTAAATTGTGCAAGAGATAAGACTGTAATCTTGCGTTCATCTCATAGGTAGAATAAGGACATGGATAAGTAATTTCTCCTTATGCTGCATTTACAAATGGAGAACAGAGCTTCACTGCAATAATGGGGCACCCAGCCAGGATTAGGACTTTTCTGATTAATCTTCCTTTGTTTCATATGTCTTGCAACTTCTTCCCTAGGGAAGAGATTGTGTTTTCCTACATGTCTCTACAATGCCTTCTGTTACGAGATCTTCTCCAATGCCTCCAGGAACTCCTGGAGAAATAACTCATAATAACATTATGCCTGCTAAGAAATAAAACAAAGTAAGATGATTTCTCAATAGCTGGGCATAACAGCGATAAGAGTTACCCAGATTACAACCAGCACCAGGCACCGAGCTGGTTTTGTGACTCTGACAGAGTACATCACTCCTCAGCTTCAAGCTGCCTACCTGGCTGAGTGGTGACTTCTTAAAAATTTGTTAAACTTCTACAGGTTTTCCCGTGCATGTGTTTTTTGCTAGCAGAACCAATTGTCAGGGTAGTAGGTCAATTTTGAAAATAACAATATGCGGAACAGATGAAAGAGATTGCTTGGAGGTAATCGCAGGCAACCATCTTTCTTCAAAAGTCAGCTGTTTGCGGGATGGCTCTGCAGTGGTCCTAGAGTGGTGGACCCTGCCTGCTTCTTGTGTGGGAGAGTGCAAATCAGTGCCCGGCTACAAAATCCTCCTGCAGCTACATGTGCATTGGCCTGTTTTGCTGCTTTGAGCTTCAGGCTGTGGTATGTGCCTCAGGCTTACTACCCTACAGGGATTTTTACTTTTCTCACATACAGAAGTTAGCCAGGAGCTTTCTCAGAAGTAGCTTTCTTAGAAAAAAAGCATTCCACTTATTAGCCTAGACTTTCCAGAGATGGGTTTAAGGTTATTTCTTGCTAGGATTTTTGCAGTTCTCTGTAAATTTTGTTATTCTGACTGGTCCTGAATGTGCGTCTTAATCGCATCCCTAAAGAAAGTTCTCTAGTTTCACCGACTGCACCTGGGGAAGGACCTCCCCTCCAGCAGGACCTCTCAGAGGGAGGGACGGACTGCTGGAAGAGCAGACATACAGGCATGTCCATGCACCGACCTCTGCATGAAAAGGTTTGTGTCTCCCTGCTGAAGCCAAGCTGAGGGCAACTCCTTGGGTGTGGAGAGCCCTTGCAGGCAGAGTCAGTAGTGCGCCAGGGCTGGGAGCCGGGGCTTGCAGAGCAAGAGGTGCTTGCCCAGAGGAGCACATGCTGAAAAGGGGAGTCTCTGCAGCACCCTCCCTCTTGTAAATCACCCGTTTTAGAAGTCTCTTTCTTATTGCTGCTACAGTTTTAAAAAAAAGTTATTCAGTGGCAGCACACTGGAGCTTCTGAGTTTCTTTAATTCTTGTACCATCGAAATGTCTGATTTCCATGATTTTCAATGTGCATGGATATGTATGTATATGTATGTATGTGTGCTGACACATCCTTCTGTTAAACTGTTAAAGTAAATAGTTTGTAAGACTATTTGTTTATGATTGGGTTTTTCTGCCTGTTTGCTGAATTTTTATTTTTCTTACCAAGAGCTGGCATCATGCAGATGTTTACCAGTGGCATGAGAGTGAAAATTCGTTTCACATTCATGAGAAATACTTCCCAGTCTTTTGGTAAATACAGCTTTTGCTCTATGTGCAAAGCTTGTTTTTACGGCTCCTTCTAGTTGTGGTTCTACAGATGCAGCTTTTTTTTATTACTGTCTTTAGCTTAGGTTTCAATACTGCATGACTTCCATTTGTTTAATTTAATTGTATTGCTTATGAATGTAACTGCATCTGCTAAAGATTCATTACTTTGGCTTTGCCGTAGTCTCTGTAGGTCTCCCTTGTGCTCCACTGTTTTTTCCACTGCAATTAAAAAACCTTAAGATGCAGTATTTCCTCTACTGTCTCTAGATTTTCTGTGAATTCTCTCTACCTGTGGTCTCCCACTACACCTGACAAATTTTTTAATGCTGTGTGTAAACTTCTGAAAATTTACAGTATTTACTGGTGAAGGAATGGTATGTATATCCTACATGCCAGACATGCCATATTCAATTTGCATGAAGCTTTTCAGCTTCAGTGTACAGCACGTCCATGCTAGTTTCAACACTCTATAAATTTTCCCTCTTTATTTTCTTAATTTCTTTGAAATATACTGTTTTCCTCAGGGAAAGTAGTTCCCCAGGCTTCAGTAGTAATAATCCCATAGACAAAACCATGTCGGACATTGAATTTCACTCTTAAAAGTAGGAAAAAACAGTTTATGTAAAATAAACACAGTTGGATAGTAGGGTCATTTAGCTGTATCAACATGTCTTTTCTCTAAGAATTACTCGTTGTCCTGTAGTTCCAAACTTTCTGGGTTTTTTTGAAACTGGTATAGTCAGAGAAATATTGGCAGAAAGGCTGCAATGTGGCTGTGCTCAGGAGCATAAAATACTTCAGATTCTGTAAGATAACTTTTTAAATGGGGTGCCCAGTTTTAGAGGGCATGTGGCATTGGAAAGGAGGATAGTAGGTTGCATTTTGTAAGCTCTTAAACATTTGGATGCCTGTATGAAGAACTCCTTTTGTGTGCATTATTTGAACATGCTTATGAGAATGGAATGAGCAGGTTTAGCACTGCTGAAACAGGGAAGAAGTCCCATGCTGAGGATTAGACTACGGGTCAAAATTCAGTATCTTTTATGTACACCTCATGCATACTAAATTAAACTTAGATGACATATTAAAGACAGTAAATTTCCAACCACAAAGATGGTCTTCCTCTCATCTAACTTGACTTATCTACAGGTCTGAGCCAGCTGCTTAAATGACCTTATAGTGGCAAAAATAGCTGTTTGTGTCATCATCGAGGAGATGTCTGAAATACATGAGCTCAAGCATCCCCTGTATGGTTCAGTCTCTCTCTCCATTGACCGGAGAGAGAACCCAGATAACCAGCCTGTATTAGATATGTAGCTCTCAGATGGATGAATCAGGGGACACATGTCCCACCAAAATGGTCAGGGGACAGAAGAGATTGTGATAGGAGCAAAAACTGCAAAATAAATTTTTTTTATTTTCAATTTGCCTTTACTAGAACTGGATTTTTCTCAACCGTAACGCTATGTAATTTTTTGGCACTGAACTTAGGATGTGACTAGTGAAAATGGGCCAAGCATATCACCAGAAAAAACTTAATTATTTAGCATTAACTGAGAAGCATTACATTGGGCATAGTTTTATATAAGCACCAAAGTTTTCCATTGTTGATCTCCTTAGAAAAGGGAGCCTCTTTTCAATTAAAGAAAGGCCTGTATTAGAACACACCAGCAGCTGCTAGTTAATCTTCATGTTCACTTTCAGAGCAATCTCTGATAAGGAAGTAAAAACTCAAAAAAAACTTGTTGCCAAGGGTAACTCTGCTTTTTGACAGTGGAATGCTTTAGTAATACCAAAGACCCCAGTGTGAAAATACAAAGGGACTCCAGTTTAAGAGACTGATTGATTGAAAGCCAGAAGGGCAGCTTGTAGCCTTCAATACCTAAATGAGGGCACTGATTTTTAACTTGAGTGATACCAGACAGTAACTGCTTGTTGTTCTCTGGCTTGAACTTTTACGTTTTGCTAAATGTGATAACTCTAGCAAATTGCATCATGCTGCCTGACAAACAAATTTCCTGTATTTTCCTGTATGTTCCCCTACAAAGCAATTTCAGCCTTGGTAAATTAGATTGGCAACCAAATGATCATCTTATGCTGCAGAGCTTGCAAGCTATCTGCCCTTTGATCTGGAGGGCTGTCTTTCACTGTAAGCCTGAATTGGCCCATTAGGCTTTGCAGTGTTAAAGAATCATATAACTGAACTGGCTGGAAATTAAAAGTTTCCCAAGCAACTGTCTCAGGAAATAACAGAAATGCTGTCTTCTCTCATATTCTGCTAAATTATTTCATATGTAAAGTTATTTCATATATTATTTCATTCTGTGATCTAAGATGAAACTTCATGTGACCACAGATTCTACTGTCACCCCAAACTTTATATTTCTTAGTGAAACTTATTCTTATTTTGCGGTAGTCTTCTTTCATTTCACTTGTGTATCTTTAAAATAAAAGTACTTAAACTATGCAGCTATTGCTGCATTATTTGTTCCATACTTGCTATGCAAAATAATCTACTTCATTTCTGTCATCAACAAACTTGAACAGCTAGTTAATTTAATCCAGTTTCTTTGATTTTTCTTTTTTTAATTAAAACATAATCCATCCAGTATGGCAATGTATTGACTATGCCAGCACATGGTTGGAAAATATGTATTTTATGTGATTTTTCTGGTTAAATGAAAGTCAGAAGTTATGTAATTTCTAGTTACATACAAGTGTTAGATGACAGCAGCCTTAACTTAAAATACGACCAACGGTGAGCATGGAGAAGGGGAGGGTACAATGTTTGTGAAGCTCCGAGTTTCACCTCCCGATTCTGAGATGATTTCTGGGGTGATCTTCAGGAGGGGATTGCTATTGATTAATCCCATTTTGTCTTTTGCCATGTGTTTGTTTCTTCTTCCTCAACCGTAGCTTTGTGTATGGTTTTAGAGTAAGCCTGTGATTAGGTAGTGCACTGAAAAGTTAAGAAAATTGTGTCTAGGAATTGTCTGCAGCCAACCGATCAGCACTTCATCATAGCAGGCAATAAAATATTTCAGAGTAGAACTGGGCCTTAGATGAGCAATACAAAGCATCTTCTGTGCAAACACCAGAACAGCAGGTTCACAGGGAGTAAAATCTGACTTGATGGGGCTTGCACAGTGTGAGGTGAGTGTCTGGATGGATCACAGAACAGATCTATCTGGGTCCTACTAGCATCTTGGCTTTGCTTCTTAAGATCAACTTTCTAATTCAGACAAGTCACATAGTAGCAGCATCTTAAGCAAATTGTCTATAGGGCCACATTTAATTGCATTGTCATTTAAATGGAGAAGAAATTTCATTTCTGATCTAACTGTTTAAAGTGCTTCTCTCCAGTACCGACCTCTCACCCTGCAGCCCCAACATTAGCTACTGGGGTTAGTTTTCAGAGAATAATGCTATGGTACCCTCTCCATCTCTGCTTCCACTTGCAATGCACAGTAGTCGCAGCTATGTCCAGAGCATAGATTCATTGACTCTCAGGGGTAAAATAGAAAGAAAGAACATTAATAACAGTGGAAAAATAGACAGGCGATACCACTCTACCATGTCCATACCTAGCACACATGACATCAAAATCCACACAGATGACAATTGGGATGAAGTAGATGGTGCATAGTGTCTGTTTGCACCAAGACTGAAGAGAAGTGTACCTGATATGAAAGTAATTTACATCTTGGATCTAACTAAAATACACAAAAAAAACCCCAAACCCAAAACACCCTAACCTGATAAAACATAAGTATCTAAGCGAATTGCTACAAACTGCAGACTAATGCTTTTCAGTCTCCTTTCTTCATCCCCTCATTTCAGTGACCTGTCCATTACTGTCTCTTAAGTTGCTTGGACTGGAACTGTGTCTTTCTGTTTTGTGAAGTGCCAATTACAGTTTCAGTTTCTAAAGAATTAATACAGTGTAATTTTAATAAATTAGTCTCAAATGACTTCAAAAGAACCATGCATCTGAAAATGGCCCTTGTTGTGTGGCTTCATGGGTGCCATTGAGGGGTGTTGGAGCCCTACACAAGGGTACCAGGATCTGGTTTGGGTTGAGAAAATGTGGAAATTATAGTATTAATGTAGACATTTCCTAACCACACTTATTTTGTAAGCCATCTCATGTTTATATGTTAACCCTGTAAATAGAAATTTTTAGAGGGTGATGAGCAATAGTTCCTGAGATTTGTTCTGCTGACTCAGGAGGCTGTGTCATGTGTTTATTTTATCCCATGCTTTCCCTTCAGTGAACTTTAGGTGCCAGAGTGTCCAGGTTGGTGACTCCTGCAGAAGCTCAATATCCAAATGCCTAAGGTCTTTCTCATGTGTGTTCCTCTTGGTAGTCTTTCATAGAAGTCAGCATTTCCTTGTCAGAAAACACGTTTCCTAACAGTATACCCCAGTATGTGTAAAACAAGAAACGGACACACTGTAAATTCTCATGCGCTCTGTCTTTGGGGAAAGCTGCACATTCACCCCCAAGCAGGAGGAGAAAAAGTATAATGCTATTGAGCTACATGATTGAAGGAAACATTTTGCAGTTGTAGAATAGAGTTAAAACCTCTTCCATTGCCATCTCAAAGAAATAGATAGACATCACTGTGCATGAATGGTGATTTCATGAACAAAAGGGAGTACCTTTGTTGACTTTATTATTTATACTATTCAAATTATTTGTTCCTCTCAAATAAATATAAACTCTTTATATGCTACCCATTTTGGCTTTAGATCTGAAATGTATTTCGTTACATGTTACCTTATTATTATATTGTTTTCACAAGGAGGTAATGATGTTGCTGATTAATTGCCGATTAATTCTGCTTGGTGTGTGTCAACTGTGCTGAGAGTCTATGGCCGTACCAAATACCACAACCACTCTGCTGGTGTTTCTGCTGCTTAGGAGTGCAATGAGTGTATTGCCAGGAAGAGTAACCAAATGAAACATGTCTTTTCTTGACCTGAGCTTTTTATCAGATTGCTCCTCAGGGTTATACCTTTTAACTGTTACTAAATGCCTTATCTTAAATCTTCAGACATACCTCAGGCAGAAACAATGTTTTATGAATATTTCTTTGAGCTATACTTCTTTTGGATTTAGTCTAAATTACTGCATGCCTTTAAAGTCTGAAACTCTTTATGAGTGGCAGGGTTCCAGGCAATTAATTAGGAATAAGAACTTAGGAATGGACTTGATGGCAGAGAGACCAAGAAGCCCCTAAACCCATATCTAGTTCTCATTTTCAAATGTTTGTTTTTATTGGTTATTGTGTTGCTTGATTCCTCTTTCCTAATTAAAATATTTAAGTTGTTCTGCACACTGACCTATAGAAATTCTGGATGTACAGTGTAATCATTAGCAGTAGTATGTGGGGACAGAAGCATTTGTGTGAATTTAGAGATACAGCCTCCTCTCCAAGCCAACAACAGCACAGCAACAGTAACTTTTATCTGAAAGTACGTGTTCTCTTCCCATAAAAATTCTGCAGCTTAAAACGGAGGTGTGGTAATTACTTCTTAATGTGGTAAACTAATAAAACTTTAATAAGAGCCTTCATTGAACAATGCAGTCACTGAGTAAACAAATCCTTTCTTCTTTACACCAAGGACAGGAAATATCTGTGCTTTGAATAAGGTTTTCCATTCATGTGGTAAGGACTTCTTCTCCACAGTGATGTTAGAATTTTTGTTCTGGATTTTAAAGTATACCCAAAACCAGTTAAACCCAAATGCCAACAATATAGCTTAAATAAGTAAATAAACAAGTCGGCACTGTTATTTCAATTTGGGATTATGTCCTGTATTTGAATCTTACATTGGAGAAAAACCCCTCCACATATATTAAGGACAAATCATGCAAATTTAAATGCCTTAAGTTGTATGGAACCTCTATTTTTGGTGTGGAAAATTTCCATCCTCCAAGGAAACCTTACCTAATCACATTATGAGGTTGGGGGTGTGGATGGTTGCTGTTGCCTGGACCTTTTTCTCATCTCCATCTCTTTTGTATTAAAATATGAGAAGCAAGATATGTCACTAACTTCACAGGTTATATTTTCCTCCAGCTGGAAGATGTGAAAAATGTGTATGAAAATAATTTGGATGAACACTTTTGTGTTTGAAGGACAATTCAAGTTAAGCAGTGACGCTCCCTGTTGTACATAGATGACTATCAGTGAACCAGAAACAGTAGTTTAGCTCTGCCTCCTGCAATTCACTCACCAAAATATACACGTTTCTAAGTAAGCAGCACAGTATAAATTCAGAAGCACTTGGGACAGAGAGCAATTTAAAAGGCTTTGTTAATAATGAAAACTGAATTTAGGATCTGGATTGTACAGTGAGAAAACCAGAAATGGGCGCTTAGCTGTGTACATACAACTGATACGGCTGATCTCAGGAAAGATTATGGCAGCTAGTCCATGCTAGATGCAGCCGGTTGAGCATTGGAGGTATCTCTTTCAGCCATAACTATTCTGTGGCATTAATTTAATGCTTTCTGACAGACGGAGTGGGGGAACTGGGAGGGTGGTCCCTGCCTGACCTTGGGATGCCTGAACTCCAGGCTGAAAGTCTGCAGCAGATTAGTGTCCCAGATGTGACGCTGGCCTAGGCAGGCTTTTCTCCTGACATGAGATAGCTGCTAGGTTGTTAGGGTTAAAGTCCTGGTCTGCCCTGGAGTCACGGACTTAAACATCTACCCCAGCTCAGAGGTACATTTCCAGCTCTCCGGTTTTTGCTCAGCATACCTCTGTTTTGTATACAAGAAGCAATGTTAGGAAGAAAGCAACTAGTGTTTTTCTTTCAGAACATTTCTATGAAAATAAATCCATATTATTATTGAGTTTTTTTCTGGAATATGTGGGGTTTTTTGCTGAAAAAGCCAAGCATTCTAAGTATTTACTTTTCTGAAGAAAAATCTGAAACCTTAAAAGAGATATTTTAGATAAATATTTGTTCATTCCACAACTGCACTTCTGAAAAGCAAAAAAAAAAAATTCAGAAAAAAATCTTGATTATTCCTAATAAGAAGACATCGTGTCTACCTTTGAAGAACTTTTCTAAGTTAGACAAATATTTCAATATATATACATGGTACACATTTGTGAAAGAAATACAAAGACCAGAGTAATCAGTAAGAAGGTAGTAGTTCTTCCTGAGGATGAGTGTACAGGCTAGAAACTCTCTTAGATGCAGCAGTGCCCGGACAAAATCTTGTGTCAAAGCTTTGCTCTCAATTCTGAGATTATAGAATAATGTTTTTTCCCTGTGTCACCGCCAGCTACATATAAAAGGTGTTGTGTAAGGCTGTGACCTCATTCAGAGTCATTTATATGGCAATATACCATCCTGCAGCATCTTTAAAATGTAAGATTAAGTTGAAGATACCTTTTGAGCAAGAAAAAATATCGTATTTTTTACTGACATTTCAGAGTAGAAGCATCACTGCAACAAGATAAAAAACCCGTTGCCGTTTTCGTATATAAAAATAAATTTGGCATTTTCTTTTCTGAAATTCAGTGGGCTATATTTTCTAACAGGGACACTATGGACTATGGATATAGTTTACTAACTTTCATCCTTTGGACAAGCAAGCATGAAGAACAAAGCACAGCTGTTAACATCAAAGAAAGCAAAGCAAATAAAAAGGGAGAAAACTGGGAATAGGCAAAGAAAGACTTCCAGGTTTCTGGAGGTATTTTTCCCTTGTAGGGAATCTAACTTCTTGGACCATTTGAGCTGTTTGCATTTTCATCCTGTTTACTATATCGTACATTAGTATCTTGACCCTGCTTATCAGCAGCTTGAGAGGCATGGTTCTATTATGTTACAATTTTGGCTTGTTTTTTAAGAAACAAAGACACATGGTGCGTTCAATTTGGGCAGTAGGTAAAGGGTTAATAGGAAATACAGAAGAGAGGAAGAATACTTGAAGCTGAGTAACCCAGCAATGGCAGGTAGAAGCATTTTCTTTGTGCATGTGATGTCATCCTGTTGACTAGAATAGAGCTGCTGTTAAATCAACAGGTGGAAAGCACACATCTTATCTGTATTAACTAACTTGGTAATAAATTGAAAATTTGTTTGTTGTATTCTCTGAAAGTCAGTATTTTGAGAAGTGCTAAGAGATACAGTATGATGAAAGGAGCTCTGTAAAACCTTTCAGCCTGCCTGACGAGTACAGGTGATGCTAATCCAACACCATAACCGTAACACATACTTTTGGTTGCAGAAGGCAATGTCTTCATTTTGCATTTGAATGTGGTGTATTTTAAATACTTCCATCTTTGGAAACCCTGATTTGATGTGGTGGTGGATTATAGGACATCTATTATCTTTTGTCTCTGTTATGGAAGTCAGATAGGTTCATATATGTCAGTGTGCTCGCTTAGAAAGATCTTCTGCCCACACTTTCAAGAAGGGTAGAAACGATGCAGAAAGTAAGCAATGAATAATAAAACAGGAGCTTCTTTCTGTGGGTTTCGTGAAAACCAGGGGAGATTGTGCCTTGTTGCATGCACTTATTTTTTGCAGTCCCAAACGCTTTCGTCATTTTGATGTAGGGTGGATATAGGGCTTTTGTTATCTGAGCCTCTGGCAGTTAGGAAATGTCAAGCAGAAAATGCACTTTGCCTGCAGGGGAAGAAGTCACTGAGGTGCCCCAGTGGTGCAGTATCTCTGCAGGCTTATTCACGACATGGCAAAGAGATGAACCCTGACAGCTGGGTCCTCCTTGCTTGTCAGCAAGAAAGAGCCACAGATGAACCTCAAAGAATGAGGCAAAATGGCGAAAATAGGTAGTTATATGCATATTCCCTTTTAATCTCCTTTTACCCTCTTTCTTGACTCCTTTGGCTAACAAGAGGTGGGTAGGAATTAGCAAGGAAAGAGGAAGGAGCTACATTTCCAGGTCACAGGTTTCCTCATATTTATTGAAAGGGAAAGGCAGATTCCCATTTTCACTGCAAGTCATCTAAATTACTCAAGTTACTGGTGGCTGAAAGTGTTGTCTGAGAGTCCCCTTACACTACAAGAACATAGTAAACAAGGCTATGTATAAATAAGAATCCAAATAAAAATGAATTGTTCACTTAGATCTGCAGAGTTTATTGACTATTATGTACTATGCCTACTTTTATCACATTTTTTCTGTATTTCACTCCTTTGCCCCGATTTACCACAGTAAATGATTGTCTTTTCGTAAGTATTCTAAAAATTGCACTATTTCCCAAGACAAATTAGCAAGATAGTCATGGTGACTCTTCTGGGTTGGTCCACTGTTACTGAGACTGGAGACCTGCAGAAGTAGACCTTAGCTTTCAGTTGTGTGATTTGGGGATTAAAGACTATCGAAGAATCAAAAACTTTATGCTTAAAAAACTCAAATAACTGAAACTTTGAATGTGAGCATTAAACAATCCATGTTTTAAAAATGAATGCCTATAGGTAGGGATCAAGGCTGATAAGGGGCTGTTAAAATAGGAATAACCTTGTAGGAATGTGGGAAATGAGCCCTTTCAAATTGTGTTATCATTTATTGCAGCTGCAAGTACTCTGGAAACCAGGCCACCCTGATCTAGATATTTGATTGTAGATACCTGCTCTAGCAACTAATTTTACACCTGGGATTACTTATGTGCACATTTAAATGCATTAGTGATTTGCTGAATTTGGCCCCATATTTGAAGAACTCGGTCATTGTTCATCATTGTTTGTAAGGCTGGCCAGAAAGCAAGAATTTTGTTTATTTGAAAAAAAAAAGGACATTTTGGAATTTCTGTTCAGCTTGGAGCAAACTAAGCTGTACAGATGCTCTTTGTGGAAAGTGAGGGAGGAAAAGGGAGGCAGCCTAAACAACCCACTTATTCTGTGAGCTAAAATAACAAATGGCTGAGTAACTAGGGCAGCACTCACCTGGGATGTAGAATGGCATGTTTAAATCCCCGCTCCAGTTAATCACTACGATAGAGAATCAAATCATATTTCTTAATTTTCTTTTCTGCTGAAGTTATTCTAGTCAATAAATAAAGTTACCTATTCACTGGATCACAGAAAGGGAACCCAACATGTCTAGGGGGGTCTGCTCCTCTTCCTTCTCTCATTTCAGTCAGAAATGATGCTGTGATCCGTAGGGAGCTGGCCATTAAAATATTTCCATACATTTCTGGGAAATGAGCAATTTGTGATTAATGAGATTTTCCTAAGATTTTTATTAATAGATTCTTTTTTTCTCTATTTGTTTAAAAGGGGAGAGATAAAGGTGGCACCTCTTTAACCAAGTTGTAATAAAAACCTGTAAAAAGAGTAACTTTACTGTTGCTTTTCATTATTTATTTGTGCATCTGAAGAATATAAATTGTCCTACAAGTTGCACTGGAAAAATGCTTAAGGGTTTTTTTTCTAGGTTTTTTTAATTTTCTTCAGTAAAGAAAGCCGAACAAACCTACTTTTTGAAGTGCTGCTATTGTTTAGGTAACTGACACTAAGAAAGCAATGACAGGATGTGAGTTTCTAATTTCGGTGATGTCCCATTGTTTTGAGGGGAAGTTGGTTTTGAAGTAGCGATTGTAAGCACAGCAGGTGCTGGGATCTTGTAGCAGCAGGCAGAACTATCACATGTTGGGACAAAAATACTCTTTTTTTCTTGGTACATACAGGGATAATATTCCCGTAACCATTTTCCTGACTAACCTGTACTTCATGTGGATCTTCTGAATTCTTGAGTTATATGTTGCCATTTAATGTATAAGCTGCCATGATATGAGTGTGTTTTGGTTCTGCAGTATTTGGATAAATATGTGGGTATATGATGGAGCAAAGGGAAGAAACAACAAGCTGAAATGGATATCTGTATCTTTGTCAGTCAGTCTGAGGTATTTGGGAATAAATACTTATCTGATGGAAAACTGACTCTTATCTCCTTCAAAAATATATTTTACTTCCATAGTACAGTAATTTATGATGATGGTAACGTTAACTGAACTAGGGATTACTGAGAACAGTACAGAAGATCTCTAGTGAAGTATTTCAGTCTTGTCAACAGAGCAAAATTTTGGTGCATCCGTGTAAATTGGCATCCTTCCATTGACTTCTAAGTGCAGTGAAGTGGGTGGTTTTGGGTTGTGCACTTCTTGGACAGACATGCAGGTACTCAGCAGCAGCTGGACTCCCTGAGAGCCCAACTTCAATGATATTTTGCAGATTCGTATCAACGAGGGTGGTCCTGATCTGCACAAGCTCTGGTTGCTTCTTCCTGCCCTTCGTCTTTTGTAATTGTTTTAGTGGTTTGAACAAAGTGCAGAGAGATAAATTTCTGGTAACAATATTGTGCTGACAATATTTTAATAATATAATAAACAGTTCTCTTACCCTGTTCTGGTCTGGTAGTGGCTGGGGTTCATGTGCTTGCAAAACAAATGGATGCAAAGTTAGGATGTATATAAATTTTTTGCCTCTTTAAAATACCTTCTCTTTCCTAATATTAAAAGGCAATATTGCATGGCACCCTACATCTTCAGAGTTGCATTGCCAAAACTTTACTTTTCTTGTGAAAACATTATGTTTATCTTATTCAACTTGAAGGTAGATATGATAGAATGGGATGCAAGCTTTGAAAGCAAAAGGAAGGGAAAAACTCCTTTAATTTTAATACTGTTTTTTATATGCTGATATTTTGTGGAATATGATCTTTCTGAAAAGCGAAATAATTTTTTTCAGAAGTATTCATGTTTGCCACAGGGATGTCATCTCTGACAGAGATGATTTAACATCATCTATCCAAATAGAGAGTGAACATTGTTATATGGGAATTAAATCATTTCAGCCTACCCTGAAGTTCAGTGGTCAAATTATACTGGGGGCACCCGGGCACCCCTGAGAGCCCTCCAGCTCATCACTGCCATAAACAGACTGGAGCACCCAACCTCTCAGGAATGACTTCATGTTAATAAAGTCTTTACAACTCAGCAGATTGTAAAATAATTCTAATTTCTTGTAGATGTCAAAAAAATTTGAAAGTCCATCGTGAGCTGCTGAGGAATGTGGGGTATACCTCCAGGCTTACCCTAGATGTGCAGAATCTATGGGCAGCTCTAGTTTGAAATAGGACAAAAGAAGCAGAAGCAGGGTTGAAAAGTTCTGACTAGTTCAGATACCAGGCTGGTTTAGCTGAACAGACTTTCAGCTGGTTTATGACCCCTTCATGCTGGAATGTGGCTAAACGAGATTGGGCAGGGAGAAGGACAAGTGATGGTGCAAGACTGGAGTGGGAGAAGGAAGAACAAGACAGATGGCAACAGAGGTTTCATCAAGACAGAACTTTCTTACTGTCCCCTGTTGATGCACTTGGGCAATTATGTTTTTTAATGCTTGGGGTTGCAGAGTGCTGAAGTAACATCTCAGCCTAACTACAATCTAACATCAAGTCTCCTTTTAAAATAAATGCACTATAAAACTTTTAGTTCTGTCTGCGTACTTGGATTGAAATAGTCACATTTGAGATGTGTTTTCTTTCTTTTTCTTTTTCATTTTAACATTGACAGGTTGAGCCATTGATCCAGAAAGGCCATGAGAATCTGGTGCACCATATCCTGCTCTACCAGTGCAGCAGCAATTTGAATGACAGTGTGCTGGACTATGGGCATGAGTGCTACCACCCCAACATGCCAGACTCTTTTCTTACGTGTGAAACAGTCATTTTCGCTTGGGCCATTGGAGGAGAGGTAGGATGAATGTCTGTCTAGCATGGTTCATCAGTGGGGCTTTAGGAGGGTATGTATCACAATGAAACTTCTTCCTAGTATATTAGTGATTCCTTAATCTGTCTTTTTTAAGGGTATACAATCACAATCCTTAAACACCTCACCAATAAGTCCTCAGCTTCTTGTTGGCCTCTTAAGTGTGAAATGCAATGAACATCTTGAGTGAAAAGCTAAAAGTAATGAAAATAGTACATCATAGAGAGTTGATGCCTTAGGGGAAGAAAAATGACTTGGGAGCATGGAAGCCTGTCACATATCAGCTTGGCCCATCTGATATGGAAATACACTGCCTCCAGCAATGACCAATATCTGTTACCTGTGGAGAATGACAGAAAGAAAAGGAAGTCTCTGTAGGTGACTGCATAAAAGACATGGAGGCAAGATTTTCCAAATGAAGTTAGATATGGATTTAAGTAATTTTATGCCTCACCAGGACCTGGTTACAGTGTTGCCCCATTCATGCATATCATTCTGGAGTTTCCTATGCAGTCCAAAAAGACATCATTTCAGTGTAGGAGTTATCCTATGTCAGTGCAGAGCCAGCACAAGGACCACTTTGCTCATGGCAGTGGGGTACATATACAGAAAACACAGTCTCTGATGCCGTGTTGACACCAGGCTGTGTTTTCAGCTTATTTCATATGTTAATTTAGTCTGCAGTTAATGCATTCTGCTGACATAAGGCAGAATTACTGCCAAAAGAATCCCACCTGTTCTTTACCCCCTTGATTCACTGTGTGCCCACAGAAAAGATGGTGTGGGCACAGAGAGGAACTGGGGGGTGATGATAATTTCTGGAGCCTTCATTTGCCAGCCTGCAGTCCAAAACCGTCTTCGAGTGCTGCAGTGCGAGGAAGCCAGAGCTGCTACACAGATCCATCAAAAGAAGTTTAATCCAGTATGAGCATTATCCCTGATGTATGTTTTGTGCATTTTCACCATCAGCTGTGCTCTGACCTAGTATTTGTACTTACAACTGTCTTAATCTAAGTGAAATAAAAAACTCATACAAATAAGTTATCATTTGGCAAGCACTATGGAGGCTTTTGCAAGGATGATCCCGTTGTTAAAGATCAGTAGAGAGCAATCTGGCAGGTCTGGGTTACCTTCAGGTTTACTGGAGTACTCACTTCACTTACTTCAGTTTACCCTTATGTAGAATGGAGGTGATAATGTTTATTACTATATACTACAATTAATTCATTAATGTCCATCAAGCATAGGAAAGTTTGGATCTCAAATTGCGCATTTCAGAAAGTTAAAAACTCAAATTGCATATTAAAATATTAGCTATATACTATAAAATGATGCTGATTAATTCCTATAAAACTGAATTTGGTAATAGAGTTCACTTAGAAGATACTGGTATTTTGGTTTGAATCAGGAGTGAGCTTTTGAAGGAAATCTCCTAGTTATCCCCACTTTCCAAGCTCTCTTTATGACCACGAGTGGTCTGAGAACTGGCACAGCTCCCTTTGAGATGGAGTTAAACTGAATGTGCAGGGGTGAACCCAGCACCTCCCAGCAATAAATGGAGTTCAGTGCATGGGGTCTGACCAGAGCTTGTCCAAAGGAGCATCGTTTGGGGACAGTGGGTCCAGCACAAGCTGTTGCACTGTACAGAGCTATTTCTTTTGCACTACATGGCTTGCTAATGTAAATGCAGCCATGAAGATCATCTTTATTGTTCAAATCATTTTACTTAGAATGCAGTAATTTGTGCAGGAAAAACAATCTAATTCTGTACAACCTCAGTATTCCCTGGAAATTTCTGCGTTTAGAAACTGCGAACATTTAAAATGTGGAGTCCCTTTTTTTGTAAGGGTTTTATTGTCAGACGAACTGTTTGATGATGCAATGTTTATACATCTAAAATGGAATTTTCCTTTTCTGCTCAAGCAATAAATAGAGGATTAATAATCATAAGATCACAGGATAATGCAGGTTGGAAGGGACCTCAGGAAGTCTCTAGTCCAGCCTCCTACTCGAGCGGGGTCAGTGGTGAAGTCAGATCACTTTGCTCAGGGCTTTATCCTCTAGCAAGCATAGGATGTAGTAGCTTGTATTGACATAGTTATTTAGTGCATTGAGTACATAATAAATATATTACACCACAATGCCGTGTTCAGAAAGTTTTAAAAGAACTTACCTTTGTAAATTTTATAATGAATATGATTGTATCATTGCAAAAAAGAAAAGTAGATGTATTTATAAAAAGAAATTAACTCTTAACCATGGCAAAAATACCTTAACTGTGTATGCGTGTGTTGATTTCCAGGGCTTCACCTACCCTCCTCACGTTGGCTTATCCATTGGCACAGCAAGTGACCCTCAGTTCGTTCTTATGGAAGTGCATTATGACAATCCATCATACACAGAAGGTTTGTACCCTCACACTCTTTAAAACATGCAAAGATTGGAAAGTCTACTAGACACAAGTGCTTCTTATTGCATTGCATGGCAAATAGAGCAAATACAAAGCTGAGGCTTATTTTTCTATGCTCAATAGTTCCCGGTTCCCAGTGTTTTTCTCACTGCACTCAAAAGCTTAACCTGAAGTCAGTGGGAGATTCAGATATACAAAGAATTATGAACCAGGTGAATACATTTCCTTTTATCAGCACATTCTTCATGTTTTCTCTCTCTCCTTTCCTTTTGCTGGGAAATCCAATCAGACTGAGAGAGCAGCACAACACCCAGACTGTGAGACAGCAGCACAGGGAATGAACCTTTTATTAATCTTTTTTAAGACATCTACCTGAACCGTGGGCAGTTTCTGAAGGTGAAGTATAGACTCAGGTTGCTAGACCATTCACTGGGTAAAAGCAGTTTATCTTAAAAGATAAGGTTTCCATTTGTAATGGTATTTTTTAATCTTCTTCCTAAAATTTATTTATATTTAGAAGAAGCAAAAGGAAAAAACCAGGGAGGCCCAGAAAATCTAGGGAACTTTTAAGCTGACTTTTGGAAAGATAGTTTTTTGTTATTAAACAAAATTTTATTGAACCACTGTACCTGAGTATATTCTGGTGATTGCTATATATGAACTGAGTAAAATCCAGTGCAGCACAGTGTACTGGCCTTTCTTTACACCCTCATGTGTTTAAATAAAATCCTCTGTGTTCTGTCTTACTGGCCTTTCTTTACACCCTCTGTGTTTAAATAAAATCCTTATGGTGTTCTGTCTTACTGTTATTCCCCCTCTTTTGTTGCTCTAGATGAACCCTCTCAAAATTGTTTTATTTAATGACAGACTCTTGCCCTTCAGCATGTGCATTTGTGTGAGTTACAGTAAACTTCATTTGCATCCTTGATGTTGCATGCTTTTCCATCAAATATTAGCTGAAAGCTTGAGAAGTCACATGTAGAAAAAATGTTTTCAGATTGGTCATGTCCCCAAATTCACTATTTTGTTTTAATTGACTGTGCTGTGTGATACAGTTGTTTTAGTTCAAATGGCACATACGAAAACTGGGAATCAATAATGTTTTGTTTCCTTTTTAAGCAACAGGGACAATTTTGCCTTGTTGGGACAGTCCCAGGTGAACACAGGGTCTTGCCAAAGACCTGGGAAAATTTAGACAGCATAAGCAGAGTGGGGTGTCTGTAAGCCAGGTCATGTTTCTTTCCTCCCTGACAAAATACATGGTGTAAGATCATGCCAGGAATGGGAGAGAGTAGAGCTGGGTGCTCCCACTGCTTTGGGTGGGGGCACATGAGTCCTCCTGACACAGCACCCAACCTGCCACTGGGTCACCTTGGTTTTCCCGTTTTGGGTTCTGCATTTTCCCAGCTTGGTTCTCGCAGTTAAAGGCTGCATTATTAGCCTCACGTTGTCATCTGGGGTAATGTTTTCCTAAGTGACTCAAATTGGTAGGCACTGTTAGCTCCCAGTTAGACTCAAAAATGTTTGAACTGCTCCTAACTTGGCTGGTTTTGAATGTTTCTGTTTATGAAATCCTTAACATTCACTTTTAATTGGAAAGGTGGCCTCTTTTGAGATTGCTTGTCAAAAACTCTTAGGTATCGTAAAAATTTCTGGCATTTAGATGTTAGCAACAAGCTTGAAGGTGAAATACCACAAAGGGAAAATTCGAGTTGATGAGACTGTACAGATAGCTTCAGAAAGGGAATGAGTATGGATTCCCAAACACATGAAAACTGGGATTTTGTGGGACAGTATGTATCACCTGAAATGCCATGATTCATATATAGCAGAATGTCTCATAGTTGATTACCACTCATAATTGGCTATGGATAGTTCATATCCTTTGTTCCTTAATAATTATATGCTACTCTTTCTTAGGTATTTTAGTGTCTGGGTAGTTTAGTTCCTGCTCTGCCCCTCTGTCATTTGCCTATCTTAAAATAGTCTGCTGATTTCATGTTGATGTAAAATTTGGTTTCAGGCACTGGTATGTCTGTTATGTTTTTTAGAAGACCAATATAGGTCACTAGGAAGCCTCTTACCTTCTCTGAGATACTTGGTAGGTTTTTTGCATTTTTAATTTTCAAAGCTGGAGTTTGAAAAGGGACAACAAAGGAGAAGGTAAGAGATGAGCTAACAGAATGTAGGGCTTGTGCAACACAAATTAATATTTTTTTTTGCTTGTATCTTTCCTAATAAAAATGGCTAATACAACAGAAATAGTTATAAGCAATTAGATGATAGAGGCCACGTAAATTCTGAGTAGATATACAAATGCGTATGGCTAAATATTTAAATGAAAGAAACAGATTAATAAAATTTTGATTGTTAAAAGCCTTAACCTTTTTACATCAGGCTTTGGTTCCTTAAACTACTTCTTGAAATCAAGATAAGTCCTTGAGTGAATGCAGTATTAAAATCCTACGTAGTTCTCTTGTCTACTTTACTCAAGGTGCTGGTATTATCTTCCAAGTTTGGGATTTAGGAAGCCAATTTTCATATCTTTAGTTGATGCTCTCTTAATTGGAGAGATTGCAAAAGGCATTTATTTGGTCATCTGAGGTATGCTGTAATGTGACAGACAATCCAAAACAAAGAAAAAATATAATTAATGCTAGGGCTCAAGGTGAAGGAGTAGATAAATTCACAAATAGAAGACAACGCATGGCTTGAAAATTTCAAAGGAAAAAACCCATAACAACTTTAAGCTCTGCTTTAAATATTTCATTTGAAAATCATACATGGCACCTTTTGAGGTCTTATTATTTCCTTGTATTTTTTGCTCTGTCTGTAATCTACCTTCTTTTCCCTGAGGTCTATATTGGATAACTTAGCAGAAGGGACACAGAGGCTATGGGCAGCACATATTTTTCATTCACATCTGAACACCACAGATATCAACATAGCATGTTTAACAACTTTCCTGTGGGCTGCCCCTATTTATTGCTTCCTGCATATGGTTTGACTCATTTCTAGGTTATTGAGGTTGATTCCTCAATTTTCATGTAAAAAACTTAGGACAAGCCTTGAAAAATGTGAAACAATTGGATTTTTAATTATTTTTTTTTAAATACTGATTTACAGCCACAGCTGACTTTGTTCTTTTATTGCAGGTTTGGTAGATAACTCTGGTCTGAGGCTAATTTATACTCCAGTTTTAAGGAAATACGATGCTGGGGTTATTGAAGCCGGTCTTTGGGTCAGCCTCTTCCACAATATCCCACCGGGCATGCCTGAATTTGTGTCAGAGGGTCACTGCACGCTGGAATGTCTGGAAGAGGTATGTCTCCTGCCTGAATCCATTGGTTTTCATTCTTAGAAATAGTTTTGGACAGCCTCTTTAACTTCTTGGGAAGATTGATAGTTACCAGTTAAAGATGTGTGAGCAAAGGCATCTGCTATATGCTGCCCTCCAGAATGTTGAGTCTTTTTGATCTGTTTATTTGGGGTGCTCAATATTCAGGCTGCTTTACTGATACAAGTGGTCCTGGATGTCACAGTACTTGCGATTATTTAATTGTGTGTTCAATATATAAGCTTACATTGCCTTCCATGGCAAAGCCATTAATAGCTGGGAATAGCTAGCCCAGAAAAAACGTTGAGACTAATTAAGATCTGTCCATGTGCAAAAGTCTCCTAATAGTGAAGTGAAAGCCTGAAAGGTATTCTCAGACCAACCACAGAAACTAAAGATATGAACAGGTTTTGTTGTATGGCCCAAAGTACAAAATTATACATTAATTAAACACTCGGTTTATTAAGATAATTTAAATATCTCTACAGATAATGGAAGCATTGTCTAAAATCTGTGATTAAGGTATCATGGGAGATTCTTATGTACTTTGTCATTTATAGATGAAGGCTGAATCAATATCTGCTTTTTATGATGTGGTTTGGAATGAAGGGCAAATTAGATACGGAATTTAGGTTTGTTCTTGGTGATGTTAAATGTTGCATATTGTCATAGCATATTTCAGCCTAAAAACACTTGAGTAATATATTATTATGAGGTTTCTGACCTTAAGGCTGTACTTGAAAGGTATTACAATAACAGATTATTTCTAGTTTGGGCTCTGAACAAGAATCAAAGTTTAGCATACCAAAAGTAAAGATCCATAGATCTCAACTGGAATGGGAGTGATGTCAGATTTGTGTCAATTTGGAAAAGTTCATTTTAAAATGTGTTTGACCTGGCAAAAAGTTTCAGATGTAAACCTACAGTATTTCACTACCAGTTGACTTGAAGAGGGAAATAGAGAATATTATAATTGCAGTCTCTTAATTTAAAGTGCTTCTCTTGGCACTATATTGATGATAACATAATTCATAACTGCATAGAAATTCTTCACGATAAATGTCCACATTCAGCAGTATTGGCCAATAGCAGTAAGATAATTTGCAGGTTTTAGTATAATAACCTTGAAAGTCTTAATCTATTGAGAATTATTGGCAGTTCAGTTGATTTTCATGAAAACTGTGAGTCAAAACACATTTTTATTTAAAATAAAAAACACAGAAGAAACCCCAGCCTTTTTTGTATGTAAAACCTTAATTTCACATACAGATTTGTTTTTGCTCCAGGCTGCATTTTGCTGTAAACTGAGGGAGTCTAAAATGCATTTATTAATATATTTTCACTCTGTTTGTACTTTGCATTACATTACATTACATTGCATCTGGGCACACTGATGGGTTGCCTTCCCCTGGCCAGGCTCTAGGTGCTGAGAGACCTGCTGGGATTCATGTGTTTGCGGTACTTCTTCATGCTCATCTTGCTGGCAGAGCTATCAGGATGCGCCACTTCCACAACGGCGTGGAGCAGAAACTCCTTGCTTATGACGATGAGTTTGACTTCAACTTCCAGGAGTTTCAGTATCTGAAAGAAGAAAGAACCATCTTGCCGGTATGACACTCTTAATTCTTTCCCCGAAAGTGTTTAACAGATTATGTGCCTAACATTTACTCACATTTAGGATTAATTTTGCTACAGACTTCCTTGAATATTTTGTTCATTTTTCCACTTATATCAGAGTGGCTAATGCATTAAAGTTGCAGTGTCTCAGGAGTGTCCACCCAATGTGCTGCAGAACTGGCTTGGCCCGTCAATTCAAGCTATCCTTTGGGTGTGTTTGGTGTCCACAATTACCTGATTTGAACTTTACTGTTATAATTGTTTGAACAAAGCGAATTATAAAATCACACGTGTGCCTGGTTGTGCCATCTTTGTGCATCCAGCCAGCTGAAGAATAGAAACACCACCACATGGCTTTATAGAGCTGTTGGAGCCAAGTAGCACACCCTGAGTATTTGCACACAGCAAGTGTACAGCCTTGCAAACATGTCTACAAATCAGCCGAGCCTGGTTGTTTCACATTTTATTTGTTGTTGGGAGTAAAACCCTTTGCTCATGTTCTACAGGAGGTTTCACTGAGTAAACAAAACCCTTCAGAAGAGGAAATCATGCAATAATTCTATCTGCTGTTTTTGTGAGAATAATGTATCTTTTAGAGAAATTCCAACTGCAGTTACATTATAAAGCAGTAGGTATCCATAGGTATTGCATGAAAAGAGTCTATATTTTTTTGGATGAGTCACTAATTTAAAAAATTATTCACTCAACCTTTGTTAGTTCCAGCCGGCATCTATTTTTGAAGCTTTGGCCAGAGGACAGAAGGTTTAACGCTGCAAAGGTTGGGTGTTCCAGATCTGGCCAGCAGAGCACTTGGAGATGTGCTTGTCCTGGTGCATGTGAACAAGCCTGTTACTTCATGGAATTGGTCACATGCAAAATATCAAATAACTGGATTTTGTTTGTGACTGGAGCCAGTAAGGCAAAGGGAGCTGAAAAGACCATTGTAATGACTGAACTTAAATATGATGAGGAGCCCCATGATTTAAACTTCCAGGCTTCTTTTCCAGTCCCTTCCTCTCTTATGTCTCTTCTCCCACACTGGGATACTGTGATATTTGCCCTTTAAAGGCAAGAAGCTAAAATGCTAACTTTCTAATTTAATTTCTACAGCAAAACCTGGATGTTCAGGTGCAGCGTTTACTCTTTGAAGTCCAACTGCTTGTACTCCACAGGGACTTCAAAGAGAAACTGGTGTTACCTCCTCCAGGAAAGAAGTGTTGAAGTGTTTAGGAAGACATCTGGCAGAAGATGACAGGTTTGCAGAGAAAACCTGTAATATTTTTAGGAAAATCCATGCAGATTATAGAGAAAGGCCTCTTAACATTCAAGAACAAAAGGGAGTAGACAGCAGAAAGACTAAAAGAGGTATTTGATAGTCTCAGCAACTTAGAAAAGGCAGCTTGAGTAGAAGCTGGAATTCTTTCTCTGAAGTGAGCCTTCTTCATGCCTTTTATTGTTTTCATCTTATGCAAAACTACCAGTACAGCTTTACCTACATCATTCCGGTGTAATTCAGACCACAGTCTAATCAATTAACTAATAATATTAAAAATTTTCATAGAAGTTCTTGTTATTCTCTACTTCTGCCAGCTCTTCCAACAGTGTATCCTTCTTTCAGTTCATGGAATCCAGGTTATTTGTTTTCTTTGCGTACTAGCACTCTCTTCTGAATTTGGAAGCAAAAGATCTAATCTCACAGAAGGAATACTTTTAGTGAATGTTATCCAGTCTGTAAGCCATAAGAGCCAGAGACCTAGCTGGTGGGAACCAGCATATTCCTGCTGGGAGCAGCGAAGCTGTGCCAGTACATGCTGGTTCAGAAAGCTCTGTCTCCATTTGGTCAACACAAGGCTGACGCACCTTCTTCCATCAGCCCAGAGTATAGTTAGCACTAGCATTGATCTAGCAACAAGACAGCCTGCAGAAAGGAGAAATTCTCAATGTTTGAAGTGTGATCTGATTTTTTTCAGGGAAGATTAATAAAATGGGTGATAAGAGAAGATGATGATACAAAAAAATGAACCAAAGCAAATAAACCTCTGGCATCCTTGTGATATGAAGTTGCCCAAAAATACCAGATTTTTGATGTCTGGCTGTGTTCTTTAATATTTTAATTTCCACTTGATTATCATGGTTATTTTGAGATTGGTATTTGATCAGGTACTGGGAAGAAAGTTGCTACCAAACTGTAGATCAGTTTGTCAAGACAGCAAAAATTTAATTGTGTGTACTTGAGAAGGTAAGTATTCAGCCTTTCCCATACGTATCTGTCAATGTAGTTAAGTCTTTGCCTGCCACTCCTCTACTCCCAGGCTTGGCAAAGAAATAGTTGTTATTGTGATGTGGAAAACCTTCTTTTCCTCATTTGGCAGATATTTCTACTGAAGTTGGCAGAATAAATTAGCCTGGGGAAAGCTATCCAAAGTATCACTGGATGAGTTTTGGAGCAAGAATCACATGTATACATCATCTACATACGTACTTTTCCTGAAAATAGGATTAAAACTGGGCACCTCCATTGCTGTTTTAAAAAAACAGACCAGACTCTTAATAAGACTCCTTTTAAATCCATTGGGGATCCCTGAGGATCTGGGATAATATGAACGCTAAGTGCCAAGGCCTTAGCGTACGCCAATTACCTAATCCGTTGCTCTTTCAAAAGTCATATCCGCTGCTCTGATCTTTATTTCTTAAGTGTGTGCTGTCATCTGTGCTTACCTGAAGCTGGTGTTGATAAACCTCAGAACTGTGAACTTCCTTAATCTTGTGTTTCAGGGGGATAATTTAATCACAGAATGTCACTACAGTACTGTGGATAGAATTCGCATGACATGGGTAAGAAAAGTTTTAATGGATCAAAATAAGTACACAGATAATATTGGGGACTACAATCTTTTTAAAAAATGCTATTAGAAAGTATGAACTTACTTGCTAGTGCCTGTGTGCACATAATTATGTATTATCTGCCCTTTCATAGATTCTTAGGTTTTAAAGTCATCAGGACTATTATGATCATAGTCTGATCTCTTACATAAGGCGTTTGTATGACTAGTTTATAAAAATAAGCAAGACAGCTCATAAAAAATCTTTAAAAATCAGACTTTGCTAGTATAAGGAGTGCTTTCTTCATAACATGTATTAACATGCAAATTCTGCATATCCTGATGAATTATTTTTATGCACTTCTTACACATTTTTCTCTGAAGTTGTAATTGCCAGTTCTTATGTATTGATTTTTTCTTATGTCGTGACCAAGATGGGGACACTTCCTTTTGTGCCTAACATAGAATCGAGGCAGAATGCAGGTCCTTTGGGCTGGGAGGATGAGACTGGGTGCAGTGAGCCTCTGCGCGTTACCTCTCTCACGTGATGGGTTTTCCAGAAGCAGGGACCCTCCCAGACAGCTGCTGCCCCCCGGGGTGGCACAGGAGGAGCCCGTGCCGTACCCTCACTCCTTTGCAGCTGAGGCAGAAGGAGCGGCTGTGGCACAGCCGTGGGTGCACATCCACAACAGTGGACAAGGCAAGGCCGTGGCCAGGGGATGAGCATCCCCTTCGGGATCAAGGGGGTCCGGCTCAGGCTTGGCACATGGCAGCGCACAGTCTCCCAGATGCAGCTTTTTAGGTGGGCAGAGGTCAGGCACCGGCCATTGCAATGTGGCCTCTTGGTTTTGGAGGTGAAGCAAATTTCGTTGTTTGGACATGAGCTGGACTGTGCCAGCTGGTTACGAAACCAGAGAGTGATGCCAGACCCACTATACTTATGGGAGGGACGTAGCTGCTGGCGGCCAGCCTTCTCACCAGGGGCTGATCCTGCTTCCTCGGGATGGGCTGGATCCAGATCTCTGGGAGATGAGACCTGAGGGGTTTCTGTTCAGCAAGGAAGACCTGTTCCCGGCATCCAGAGAGCACAGGGATATCTCTCCCTGAATCATGGCTTGCATGTAGGCACATGCATTAGGTATATAAAGAAAAGCAAAAGAGTGAGAACGAAGGCTTTTGAGTTTTTTCCTATTTTCCTGTGTGTGACCTCACTAGTTCTTGGCTCTTGGTTCGTGTGTTTTGTCTTCTCCATTCTTATTCCTGTGGTTCTGTGAGATTTGTGGAACTGTTCCCACACAGGATTTAGGAACGTGCAGCTCATAATCTGGTCCATATTTACCAAAATTAATTTTAAATTAGTTGTTTGCCCCGTGGCTCTCAATGGAAGACTATTTAAGAGTCTGCTTCTTCTGCTAGCTAAAAATCTTACTCTAATTAATTATTTTATAGTTAGTGCTCATTTGTTCTTGAGTCAACATTATCTGTTAGCTTAAATAACTCTTTTATTTCTTACTCTTTATCTGCATATGTACTTACAAGGAGAGTTCATATAGATACATATTCCATCCCAACCTCCATTTTACTTGGCAAAGCTCATTTAATTTCTTATTAAACAGACTAATTATGCTACCAGCTTTTTTTCTACATCTGCTCCACTTTGAAGCCCTTTTTATGAAATATGGTAGATGTAAGTACCTTGGAGACAGCTGAAAATAAACCTGAACTTCTCAGATAGTACTCTTCAACATGAGTCTTATTTTACTGATAGTTGTTCTTTCTGACATCTTTTAAGCTCAGGAGGTATTGCTTGAGCTTGCAGTGTATTTTGCAATATTTTCTTGCTACTTGATAACCTAATATGCAAGATAAACCCATTGAATTGAGACTCCTGATACGTGTTTCATTAGCATATAAATGCTAATCAGTGTTTCTATCTGTGGGATTCCAATGCTATCTTGATTAAAATATCCCATTTTCAGGGTGGTCTGAGCACCAGGAATGAAATGTGCCTGTCATATCTGCTCTATTACCCAAGAATCAACCTCACCCGATGTGCAAGTATTCCGGATATAATGGAACAGCTCCAGTTCATTGGTGTTAAGGAAATCTATAGACCAGTCAGGCAAGTAAAATGTTTATGAGTATGTGTAGCACCTCTATTTTTCTCTGTGGAATTACAGGGTCATTTTTTTACAACCTTTACTTCTTCTGGTAGTGCAACGTGCTGCAGGGTCACTCATGCCACTTCTTTTTGATCAATACCCTGTGCTCCTACTTATTTCTCCTGCCAAATTGTTTTGCATCTTTTTTTTTAAAGTAAAAAAGCAGTTTCTTCTGTTAAAGAAATATTTCTCACAGCAGGTTTTTTTTCACCAGAACCATCTGTAAAAAGACTATGTATCAATGTCATATCAATGTTCAAATCTATCAGTTTATTGAAACATATCAGTGTTTCACATATATAGAGATAATTTTGAAAAAAGAGTTTGGGAGCATGGGCATTGAATTACCCTGGGTAGGTTTGTTGTCAGTAATTCTGCTGAAGTCAGTTGGTGCAACCAGATCCTAGAACTGTTGCTCACATGTAGAGCTTAATGCTGTCTCGGTGACACTGACAAAAATACACAAAAGGGGAAGGAATTTTTAAGTTAGAAAGGAAACGGAGGGATGTAGATTCTTAAATTTTTCATAGTAAAAGATAAATGGTAGATAAGCACCATGATGGAGAAAAATAAGAGAATTGGAGATCTTGGAAGAATATGTTAGTCAGAGGATGATATGCAAGGTAAGTAGAGAGAAAAACATGGAACCAGTGGTAGGAATCTAGGCAAGAGGAAGAAAAGAGCTTTTTAGGTGAACTGTTGGCTGCAGGGACTTGCAATTCTGTGCAAAGACACTGTATTCCGAGTCTTGGACTCCTACTGTTCAGGGAAGCAGGACACTGCACATTTTTGAGATGTAAATCTATGTCAGGAAGAAAAATCATTCATCAACTCTTCTTCCTAATAAAAATAACCAACGAGAATCTGCATATTGGCCCACTGCTCAGCTCAAAAAGGGTAGTATTGTTTATTGTAAGATCTGCCTACTTCAGTGCTCCACAAATATTAAATATCCCCTCTGTGAATGGCAAGGGGTGAGGGCTGTTACCATTTAGGCAACTCAGGATCTATAACAACCACCATGAAGGTCCATGCAATTCAGCTGGCATCTGACTGCTGGGGTAAACCACAGGCCAGTGAATTTTAAACAAGGTGTTACAGTTTCTCTAGTTAGTCAGCAGAACTCTCGCTGTCCTTCATCATGAGGATCCTCGACAAGAACAAAACGCTTCCCAGTGTGTTGTTGGATCTGGCTTTTCTGCCCTTCAGTGTCAATGGGAAGACCTGCACAATGATATTGCTCGCTAAGAGCAAGAGTGATTTCCAGAATCTAACATAAAATTTAAATTCTGGTTGGAGATGGGAGGAAGCCCACTATAGACAGGATAAATGTGTGTGAATATATAAAAAGCAATAAATAGCCTATTTCAGTTTTTAAGTGTTCCTTACAGTGCTTAAAATTAAAGCATCTCAATAGCAGATGAGCAGTGGAAGTGGTTGTAAACAGAGTGAGAATAGTCTAAAAAGGAAAGTTCCCAAATGAATGAAATGTAGAAATATAATCAAACAATAGAAAGTAGGATGCACTATTAGTGGTAAAAGGTGAATTACATTGTATTGTTAGTTGCACTAAACTAAGGTAACAGTAAGATTTTAAAATAAAATGGATAGACTAATAGTATGTAATCACATTTAAATTTTAGAAGTTGCCTTTCCTTATACAGTTTATCTTAACAAAGCCATATAAAACTATTATTGCAAAGTAATTTGATGTACATGCTTACTGGTCTTAGTTCTGAAATTTATATCCAAGACAGAAGAGTTTGAAGAAACTCACAATGCAATCAATGTCTACTTCATTTTCCACACTATTTCTATTTAAAATCTCTTTTAATACAGGGAGAACACAGTTTCTAAATTAGTCCTAGCTAAAAGAGCCTTTCTAAGCTTAGAAAGAAAATATTCTAACAAATGTATGCTCTTTTGAGTGTTCATTCATGATAACTGTACTTAAGGAAAAAATGCACATTTGGCCTGGGGAAATAAAGATGTTTTGAATAGAGTAAGTATGCAGACTGTCTGCCGCAAATGGAATAGTAATTAGAAGAAGAGATTATTAATGCCTCTAGTATTTATGACCTAATCCACAATTCTTGTTTCATTAAGCTCTGTCAGCCTAAGGATATGTGACCTGATACTCATCTCTCTTGTGTCAGTCTTGCACTGGAATTGCTTCACTGACTCCTCTAAAGTCTCTCTTGACTTACACATGAAGGCAAACGGGAAGCAGGATCAAGGCACTGTAGCTCACTTTAAGACTTTTTTTCCTCAGTCTGGTGGCACAGACAGTGCTATAAATCATAAGGAGCTGAGATGAAAGCGATGGGGCCACAATAGTGTAAAATAAGTGCTTGATTAAAATTGTGTCTTCCGTGCCTAGGTGTTGAGTAGAGCAGAACTTTGGCATAGGCAGCACTTTACCCAAAGCAAGTGGGAGACAGCCTACTGCAAGATAACACAGATCTATCTAAAGTGCTTTGAAAAGATAACTCATGCTCCAACCAAAGTATTAATTAGATTACTTAGATAAAGTTTTAGCTACTTTCATTCTTCCACTAGCTGTATTGGACTTTCTGTTTTTAAAAACTTTACCCATCCACCATATTCTTTCCATTCATGCCAGTAGAGTCAAACAAGGAGGAAGCAAGAAAAATGGAAAAGGTTTTCTTTAGCTGGTTTTTTTTATTTTCCTTTGTTGTTTTTTTTTTAATTTTCCTTTGTTATTGTTTTTGAGTTCTCTTTACTAAGTGAAAGACAAGAAATCTCTTTCCTTCCCTTTCCATATCTTTAGCTGGTGGGGAATGAGATTGGCCCCATCTGTTCATGGGGAGAAGTCCCACACTTGGGCAAATAGTCAGATCTCTCACAGCAGTGCAGCAGGTCTCTATTCCACCCCTGGCCAAAAGTCCACTTGCAGCCAGCATGTAGCGACATGCCAAAAGGCAATGTCCACAACACCAGTTATTCTCATTTGATCTTTTTGGCACTGCTGCCAACCAGTGCCTGTTAGAGCAACTCCTGTGCTAGGCTGAGTTTTGACCTATTATCTGAGTTATGACCAGAGCTTGGCAGAGCCATCTGGAAGCAGCTTTCCAACGGCAAACTTTTCTTTACAACACTGTCTGCCAAGCCTAGTAGAGGGTGTGGCTTTTTGTTTTGGTTTGTTTTTTTTGAGAAATTACAAGAGAAGATCTGTTTTGTATTGCCTGTGTATTCAGTTTGTAGATCAGAGAACAGCAATGTAATCCTTTTTCTTAAGTTAAGCTCTTTCATTTCTAAAAGCATCTGGCAGCAATTCTTAAACTGGTGACAAATTTTCATAAGTCTGTTAAAATCAATGAAACTGCATCAGTTTTCAGTAGCAGAGAACTTAGCTAAGACTATGAGTTAGGCATAATGTACATGTTAACAGTACATTTGTTTTTCTGAATGGATTCTCCAAAAGCTTTTCCTCATCAGTTCCACAGTTCGAACTTGATGGCATTTATCTATTTTTTTAAATCTGTTTATTTTTCTTTAGGACTTGGCCTTTCATTATCAAGAGTCCTAAGCAATATAAAAACCTGTCTTTTATGGATGCAATGAACAAATTCAAATGGTCCAGATCGGAGGGTCTCTCCTATAATGAACTTGTGCTTAAACTACCGGTGAACGTGAGATGCTCAAAAACAGATAATGCAGAATGGTCGGTAAGTCTAAGTGTTGAAAAGAACGCAACAATGCCATGAAACAAATGTGATTTACTGTGCCTCATTACATATGAATAAGTTCCTAGTTATATGTCTTCAGACTGTTTACACGGCTATATTGCATTTACATACAATAACAAATGATAATGTTTCATCAATGGTTTCACCTAACTTGAGTTCTAGAAGTATTTAACAAGAATAGAAAAGTTGGAGCTTTGATCAGCACTTGGGATCAGTAATAGGAGGATAGTCTTTCAATGTGTCTGGGACTGATCAGAGAGTAACCATATGTGTGCAGATTAGGTGACCAAGTTAGAAAGCTGTTTTCCCTTGGCTGCTTCCATTGTCAGGGACTTATCTTAGGGTCTTGCGATGGATGATTCAAAATCCCTAAATCAGGTTTCTTCTCTGAGTCACTCTGTAGGGGCTTACCCAGTAAGTTATTATTTATTCTAAATGACTACTTCTAAAAGTTTTAACAGGACTGCTGGGAAAAACTGTCATCTTTAGTGTTTATGTGTGTTTGTAAAGAACTACTAATCCATGTAGTATCATCCCTGAAGCAGATGCTGAAAAATATGCATTGCTCCTTGAACTCCTTTACAGAGTCCAAAATCAAGACTCCATTTAACTTTTTTGAGCTTTTTTGTTCAGAAGGGGAGATTGTCTCATTTTACTGGCTTCTCTCCTACCATGACTTTAGGCCAGCCTAACAGAGCTGATACCAGATGATACTACTGATTAAATACTTTCTAGGAAAGGACCTTTACCTCATTCTCTTCACCCCTCAAAACAGCCCACATTGCCTCATAGCAGGTTACACAGTGCTTTCACGTGGTGGAGAAATTGCCTTTCCTGCAGCGGCATTCTCGGTTCTTTCCAACATTGATCAGACTGTTCTGCCCATGGGATGTCAATGAAATACTGTGTGCTATAGGTAATCAAAGGCATTCTGTTTTTTTTCTAATATTTGTCCCACTGCAGACCTTCTGTGAAAAGTAGTTATTGACAGTACATGTGACTATTCACCAGTTTTTATTAAACTTCTTGACCTTTGCAACTGCTGGCCAGTAGCAGCTGCGTAGCCACTCTTTCACTGATTATTTGTCAGAGGACAAGTTAAGATGGTGAAAAGCACACAGAAGTTTTATCAGGAGGGGATAGGCTTCTTTTTTTTAAAAATGGTATGCTTTCTGGAAAATGCTGTTCCCCTTCATCTTGCAGGATGAAGGAACAATACTTACGACTTAAAGAATGTAGTCAAAGAGTGAGGTCAGTGGAACTGGGAGTGCTTAGTTCTTCCTTTTAATCATAGTTTCCTATTTCAAATGACTAGGGCATATTCATCAAAGCCGAGATTGGGACTCTGTCCTTTCCCTTCCCTTATTAGTGATATTACATTAAATTGGCCATCCTCATCAAAATCAAGAACAGATTTAACCTGAATTGCCAAACAATTGTTACAAGAAGGAAAAAACTTGAAGCAGAAGAAGTGAGTTGAAGATACCTTCATCCTTCCATAGGGGTGGTCCCTTGATCAGTTTTAGCTTTGTGTTGTGTGTTCTAAGATTAAGTCAATATTTAGGTATTTTTTTTCTGCAGTGCAGGATAATTGCAATATGGAAAAAACCCAAAGCAAGCACATCCTGGTCAGGTGCACATTCAAACTTTCAAAAATGTTTGTGTCCAGGGGCTCGCTTTTTGCATAGCTTCTTTTCTTTAATGTGTAGGGAGTACCTTTAGGAAAAGCATAGCCAAACAGTGTACCCAGATCTCTCCAATTTCATCTCAAAGCCAGCACAGGCAGGTAGTTATGTCTAACTCCACAAAAACTGAAGAGTAAAAAATGCTCAATATATAGAAATATGACACTGCTGTACGTGGCCCTGATTGAGCAGGGACATTGGACCAGATGACCTCCAGAGGTCCCTTCCAACCTCAATCACTCTGTGATTCTGTGAAATAAATGTGTGCACAATTAACTGCCTTGTACATGCAAGTGTAAGCCTTGTATGTACAAATGAACACATTCAAATATCATCCAATATCCCTATAGCACTGTAAACTTCCATTTTTATCTGCCAGAAAGATGAAAACAAAACCCAAACCAACCGAACAACCCTACAAAGTAAAATAAGGTCATACAAACCAACCAACAAAAGCCTAACCTTCCTTGCTTTACTGGAGAGGATGCCAGTGTGTACAGCTGTTCCTGAGCTGAGAACAATGGGTGTGCACACTGGCTGATCATTTGGTGTGCAATACATTAATATTTTTACTGAGCTTGATGCCTGCACCGTAAGAGTCACAACCCCAGTACAAAACTAACAATAGATTCTCATGCAAGCTCCCAACTAGTTAGAGAGCAAAATAGAGATTTCTAATCTTATGTGACAAAGCTCTGATCAATTTTTATTATTTCAATTGCAGATCCAAGGCATGACAGCTTTACCCCCTGAAATAGAGAGACCGTACAAGACAGAACCAGTAATGTGCAGCTCATCTTCCTGTTTACATTGCAGTTTATTCCTCACCCTGTTGTTTGTTGCACATGTCACAGCCAGTACCATAGGAAACATTGGGCCCTCTGTATAATAATTTTTATTCATTTGTGTTCTGTATGCCGTGCAAGTTCTGATGTGTTTGCACTGTTGCTATTGTAGATTTATTTTTTTACATATTAATAAACTAAATTTGCCAGTTCAAAATAAAATGTGTACTTCCTCTGAAAACTGTGGGTTTTTTGGTTTTCAATGTAAAGTATGTATAAAACACAGTAGGTACACTGGCACATTGCATATTGAAATCTTTTCCTGTACCATTTTGTTACACTTTGTCCTGGCTCTTTCACGTGGTGTTTTCAAAACCAACTATGTATATGGGTAAAATTAATAAACTAAAAGCAACTTAGTTAACCACATTCAACCTGGTGTGTGCTGTTTTATTTTGTCTTGGTTCTTGACATCTGCAGGTTATGAAATTATTTCTGTATGGACAGGTCTTGCAAACGTGTACTTGGGCACGTCTGACTGACACCTGCCGTAAAGCTACAGGAAGGATTCATTCAGGGAGGACATTTATGGGAGCAACACATTGCAAAACATCTCTCCACCTTAAGAGAAGCGAGCTCTATGGGCGTGGAAGGGATGAACCCCAAATCTCCCCATATCAATTGCTGTACAAGTCCTTCAACTTGGCAGGGATTTGTCTCCCTCTTTTCTGTTCTTCATCTCTTCCCCAGTCCCTGGTAATTCAGTGTTTCTTTTGTTTTAAGGTATTTGTACAACGAGTACAGCTTTGGCGAGGGGTAGGCATGCCTTTGCTAGATTTGACCTGGATAGCAGTAGCAATAAAGATCTGTCTCACAGCCAGGCTCTGGCATGCATAGGGAACCGGAGTATGAACCTGCCAGGAGCTACTGTTAGCACATGCCAAGCATCGTGATAGGCCAAACTGTTGATTAAGAAGTTATTTTTGTGTCTCGTGTAAATTTTTTTATTTATTTGTTTATTTATTTGGATATCTGCAACATTTTTACTCAGATGGTGTTGGGCAGGGAAGATTCCCAAAAGATACCTTATTTATTGCTCCCCAAAGAAATTATGCAACACAGTAGAAAAGAACTTCGAATATCCATCCAGAAAAACCCTTATTTTCGTAGCCACACTGCAGTTACAGTAAACCATAATTTTTCCACAGTGCTGCATAAACTTTACTGGAGTGTGGCTTAAAAAATAAGTTGTTTTGGATGTTGAGAATGCTTCCCTAACCACTGCAACACCTGCACTACAACTAACCTCTGTAGACTTTGTTATGTACATTTTATGTCATTGAGCACTCTTGTGCAGTGTGGTGAGTTCAGAGCAGATCAAGAACCTGACTGAGCTGAGATAAACTGGTTTTCTGAACATTTTTGTTCATTGACTGTTAATGACTGATACCTGTCTGTGCAGTTGCACCTCTTAACGAGGGCAGGCTATTCTGATACAAAGAAGTATCACATAAGAAGGAAGATAAGGAGAGAATTTGGGAACTGTCTTCTCTGTATGTGAGAAGTGAGAAGGAAAACATCACAAAGCTGGTAAGGAACCTTTGTGGGTAGCCAATGCCAAGCAGCTAATGCCTCAAGTAGAGATGACGAATTAATCAAGTATAGAATAATTTTCTAGGAGCTATAACAGTCTCATTGCAAAATTTATTCATGAAGATAGAGGTTCACAGGGTCTACTAAATCTTCCTGATGCTGCAGTTGCTCTGCACTTGGGGCAAGAGCAACTCCCACCAAATCCTGGGAAATTTCTTCGCTGTTGTTGTGCAGCTTCTTGCTCTAAATATACCGGAACAGTGGTATGTTCTGCAGTCCTTCTCACCGGTGCTGGATAAGGTAGGGAGAAGGTGTATGCCAAATAGCATATGGATTTTTTTCAGTCAAAACCCTGAAGTTTCAATAAAGAAATGTAACTATTTAGGTGTCTCCTTCCTGCCAGCAGAACTATGCTTTTCTGTTTCGTGTTCCTGAATAGAATTGGTTGAAAAATGAAAAACAAATAACAGTCATCGTGAACTATAGGCAGAAAAATCTTCCGAGTGATTATTTGTACAGATCTGTTCTGAACATGAAAAGCTGGGGCATCCTCCAAGATATCACAGAGTCCAGGGTGCACATTATTGTAAAAGCAGTCAGCGGGAACCTTGGCCTTTCTTACACTTAAACCCATCCCTAAAGTGGGCATGTTTGAACAGCTTTTTGTCAGGGAGAGAGGGAAAAAACAATAGGGAATGAAATGAGAAAAGAGCATTTGTGTTGGGCAGGGGAGCCCTTTCTCATGCAATGTTGTCTCTATTGCTAATAGACGTGGGCTATTGCCATCAGTCATACGTTGACTTGGTTTGCAACAAAGATAAAGCAGATCTAGGGTTATTTTCCATTCACTTGGCTGTTTTCTGATTTGATGCAGTTTCTTATCTATGGGGATTTCCTTTCCATGGGCACCTGTCCTAAGAACATGTGAACAGATGGGTGTTTGTTGTTGCCATCCCGTAAGCTGTGAGATAATGAAAAGCAAAGCTGGCCCAGAAAGGATGTCTGTGAGAGATAACTGCCAGTATATCAGGAAAACCTGCCATATACACGAAAAGTTCATTTTTGTTTAACCTGCAGCAGTTTTATGACTTCTGGAGGAATGGAAAGGAAAATTTTGCTTCACAGGTAAATAAAGAGGGAGACTGGTGGTACTGTTCTGGCGTACTTCCAAGTAAAAGGGTCCAAAACAATGTGCACATTACAATAAGAAAGAAACTTAAGAGAATAAACAAAAGGTGAAAGTCTGAAACTGTCAAAAATTTAAAGCAAGGACAAAGGTCAGATATGCCACAAGCTAACTCCAGGCCACTGAAGAAAAAACAGGAGGGGCAAAGAGATAGCCACTCACACTGCATATGAAAAAGTTCTCAGGCACAGATTTCTGTGGTTTTCTTTCAATATTGTGCTATGCTAAAGCATATATTCTTGCATTGTATAGTTACCCAAAGCTTTCATAATAGTTATAATTAAAAGTATACACAGTAAATACTGTTTTCAAGCAAACCGTGGCAGAGGAGAGGATATTGAGTATACATAGGAAGATCAATGTTACAGATGATGAGCACGAAATGACTAAATGTAATACCTCCTTTTAAAAATTTTGTTATTCAGAGCTTTTCTGTGTGAAGAAATATGTTAAGAGTTTCTAGTGAGAAGCTAAATATGTAACTATTTTAGTGGCATAAGGAGTTGCATTCTGGAATAGCAGCTGAAAATCCCATTTTCCCTAAATCACATTCCCCACACAACGGTCCAGCTGCCTGTCACCTGTAGACTATAGATATACTATTAATACTATTTAATCCCTTTTGTTTTTGTTATTTATTCATTATGAAGCTTACATTTAATGAACATATGGCTCTCCTCAAATATTCATGTTATCTGAATCAACAACCATTTGGGATTTTGCCTGTTTGTTGTAAGACCAGGACGTAGGAAGACTGAGAAAAGAGCATTGGAGTTCACGTAGCTCTTCAATTTGCCCCTATAGAGGAGGTTGTCATTCTCTGTTTGCATGTCCCACCCATGAGGCCCATGGTACAACCCCGTGTCAGCTCATCTGTGCCTGCATCGCAGCAACACCTAGGCTGGGTGCAAGTGTAGACTGACGCAAGAAGCAGAAGAGCAGCAGAGCCACAGACAGTGGGAGTACAACTGTGCTGGGTTTAAGCCCTTTCTCTGGGGAGGTCTGGCTTGGTAACCAGACTGGCTGGTTAAAAAGAGCGACTGTATGGCCATATTATCCCAGATGCTGAAGAGGCACAAATTTAATAAATAAAACCTGGCAGAAACACTGGCCTCATTCTCCTCTTTCCTCCCTTCATGCAGAAAGTGACTATTTTTAGACCAATTATTACTTTTGGAATGTTGAAGAATTTCCACTCCTTCCGCTCTCTGCCTCTTATTTCTGATTTTTGGTATATCTCTGTCTTGCATGAGAGAGATGGCAAACTCATCCTGAACCTTTTAGCAGAGGGGAAAGCTGGGAGAAGAAGGTGACAGCTGTGACGCAGGGAGCTCTTCTGGTCTGCTTCCTTCATCCCCAGAGAGGTTTCCTTGGGCCATGGGTACCCCTGGGAGCATTGGCCCCTGAGACACCAGTGTCCTGTGGGTGCACCGAGCCTGGCACAGGTTGAACAAAGTGGTGGGGGCAGCCATGAAGTTTCCCTTCTTCAGCCCCTGCAAAGTGCTTGCGGTGCAGGTGCCCACCCCTGGCTACCAAAACATAAAGCCTGGTGCTTAGTGCACTCACCTAGGATAAAGGTATGAACATAATTTATGTTTGAACATAAAAACTAGCAAAGTGGAATATTTTCCCAGACTGAATTTTTAGTTCTGTGGTAACTCTAGTTTGCAGGAAAACTGTAAGATATCAGGCAAACATAAGATGATTTGAGATGTCTAAAAATGTGACTCATAGTCTGCTTCTGAGAGCTGGCCATTTTAGGATGAGTTGTTGCATCCTGCTCAAAAGAAGACATGGTAAAATTCAGTAGAAGCTCTTCCAAACCACTGAACAAGAATCACACCTATCACCACTTGAATATTCCCACATAATCAGATGTGGCTTTTCCTATTACCCACTTGGTTTGCATTGTATCCACAGACTTCAATGTTGAAAAGCATTTTCAACAGGTACAGTTACACTGCAAATTTTTTACAGGTACAAATGTGTTTGCTAAATTTGTGATCATTTCTCCTACTCAACCCATATGAGATAATGCTCATGGAGGACCATTTTCTTCCGCATAGTGTATAAGTGCCAACATTAAATGGTGCAAAATGATTTTTAAATGCTATTGTTAACATTATTGTTCTAAAATCTACTTTGCCCTGCTCTATTTAACTGCAGAAGGCAAAGAATAGTAACTCCTGCTTCCAGTACCGATACTAAATCTGACTACCTTCAAGATAACCTGTAAAAACTTTCAAGACTACATGTACCACAACTGTAAAAATATGCAGGGAACAGGAAACTTTTCCCAGACAACTGTGGTGAGTGAACCATTGACTCCAGCAACATTTGTTTGCTCCATGTCCTGCCTTTCCAGTCTTTGTAGCACTGATGGTCATCCGTCATTTATGACTTCAGCAGTGACTTCTGTGCTGGCTGTGCATGGGGAAGTTCAGAGGCTCTGCTGCTCTTTGCCCCTTGGCCATGGTGAGGAGGGCTGGAACTGACTGTGGCCACCAGCTTTTTCATGGCTGCCCTGCAAATTGCCTTGGGTCTCAATGAAACTGACATACAGGGAACATGTTCAGTACCCTGTGAATAGTACCCTACTTGCCTTAGAAGCAAAATCTTCATTATAGCATATAAACATCATGCACAGTTAGGAAGGTTGATGAACGGTGTAGAGGTGGCTGATTAAATACTTATTGGAGTGTCCTTTTAAAATCACTGAAGCTTAAACTGTATTGTTAAGATTTTTAAGAAGGTCTTTTGAATTAAATACCTACCTTTTTAGTTAAATGCAAAAAAACCCTTAAAAGTGTAAATAAATGGCTTCAGAAGGAGGAAGGGTGGTATGCTGGTAGTGAGTAAGTGATAATGTTATGGGCTCAGATGGTAACAACTGCCTTATCACCGCTTGCTCAGAATAAAATCATTGTGTGATTCTTTGCTTGCTCCCTTGACTGGAAGAGTCCAGGACGGGCTGAGCATGGCTTGTGTTAGCTAGGACAGGCAAAAGCTTTCATCTCCCAGACTTATTAGGATTAAATTATTTCTGTTTATTATTATTTGAGTTAAAGTCTTTCTATCATGTTTTTAATTATTAAGGTCATGTCCAGAATATACTGCAGGAATCAACGTTTATTATGTCATAGGCAGTATATAGATAACTAACAAAATAGATATGTATTGCAGCAGTTCTTAGCTTACAGAGCACGCTTTTTGGGAGAAGGTTGACCATCTATCTTGACATATCACAACATTTTAATCATTGAAAAGATACAGAATATGCAGTGGGACGTATTTTTAATTCAACTTATACCTTTTCCTTATATATTAAGCCTCAGATGCTAAAAACATATGTGGGGTGTTGGGTTTTGGTGGTTGTTTTTTTTGTTTGTTTGTTTTTGTGGGTTTTTTATGTTTTTTTTCTCTTTTTTGTACTTACTGTACAAAAGGCAGCCCTTTTTCCCTAGCTGCCATGCATCCCTACATACTGTTGATTTTACCTGGGATATGCCAGAGCTCCTTAAATGACACCAAGTGTTACTCCCCCTACTTAGCTTCAAGTCGGCTGAGGCCTCTAGTGGCTCTTTATAGCAGAGGAGGATGGTGCAGAACACGGGTCCTCCTGGAGGGACAACCCTCCCCTGACAGTAGTTCATCTGAAGAAACACTTTGCATAAGATCATACTAATAAAATATTTACTTTAAACAAATGTCTTTTTACACTTGCTACTCCGTATGCCACAGACTCATGCAACAGCGAATCTGGGGCATCACATCTGACCTAGGACAACATGATGCAATTTCACTACCAATGACAACTAACACTGTTGTTGGGGTGAGCTCTGAGAGACAGAAAACTCTTGTTGTAAAATACAAACAAATCGTATAAATACTCCTGGAGACTCAGAGAGTTACTGGCAAAGTAAATTACCTTTCATGACACTGTTCTCTCCTTCCCTATGTATGCCTCCCATGGATTACATACACATCACCTTGTAAATGCTTCCAGCTTTTTCCATCCTAGTGAGCAAGAAACCAGCTGGGAGCTGAATGTGGTTCTCTTACTAATTAACTACCAGACAGCCTTATTACAGGTGGTTTACAACTCCCTTATGAAATAGTGGCAAAGCAAAAAAAATTACTGTTTTTTAGTTTTATAGGCCTGAGCAACCATTTCCTCAGCACATTATCATTATTTAATCATGATTTAACTTCCCTGTTTGCAGTGATTTTTAAGAAAGATAGTGGTATTTTTTCACTGGAAATTTCTAATCTCTTGAAAGGAAATCTGGCAAAATCCAAGTAGCTGACTCCTTCCCCTGCTCTAACCTAGGGACCAGGAATAAAAGGTTCTTACAGCTTGACACAATACTGTGAAGAGTCTTGCTTTGTGAAGGAGCAAAAATAATGTGACAATCTCAAATGCCTTTCAGGTTTATTTAAGCATAGATTATCAGTGCTAGAGAAAATACATTAGAAATACCTACTTCATTAAGACAAATAGTATTTCTGCGAGTCTCCTGTTGGTTTTACTGAGAATTTCTGTTCTCAGGTCTAAAAGAACATGTTGTACAGTATATTTTTCTTTTTCACTGATTGTCTTAAGATTGTATGACTGGCTTGTCATCAGAGGATGTCTTAAGATATTTAAGGGGATAGGGTTTGAATACTTCTTCATAACTTGTGCAAAAACTTGCCAGGCATTTCTGGGGAATACGGCAAACTTCTATAAATATCTGTGTCTTTTAGACATCAAGTTACAAGTCTGCAATATGCTGTGAAAGCCGTAAAAGCTGCTCAAGGGTTGGCCATTATCTGTGGCATCATGTAATAAATCTGGGAGAAGCTATTCCCAGATTGTGCCTCTCTGGGGAGACTGTAATTGAAATACTGAACCTGGACACATTCTTAGACTTAACAGGTTGGATTCACTGCTCATGTAAGGTGACACAAACCCATTACAGAGCTATACGAGTCTACCTCACCCTTCAACAGCAGAGGAGTTGGCCCTTCAAGGCTGGCAAGATGTAGAAAACCAGGTCAGAAAGTTGAGAAAGGCACCACAGGGAGCAGACAGCAGGAAAAAAGTAAAGATAAATATATCCAGCTGAACATACCCCCAGAGATTAATGCTTTTTAGCCAAGGTGGGGAAGAATTGAACTGTAGAGAGAAGAGATCCCTATATATGAAATCTGTGGGTATTTTTGAAAGGCATGATGGAAAGAACAACTGGCTTCATACCTAATGCACTGAAACAAGCGTAGGAGTCCAGTGTTCAGTAGCCTACCCATGCCATCACCAGAAGCATGTCTGCAGTTAAACCAATAGACACTACAAACCACTCCAAACAGGGCAACAGTGGATAAATCTGTGAAAATGCGCATGTGGGAGCTGGATACCACAGAGATAGAGGACTGTCAGAAAAGTACAGGGAGTGTATTGGTGCAGAAGAGGAGAAGGAATTATTAAAGGGATTTTTGGGACAATTAGGCAAACTACAGTTATGGAAGGTTGGAAAATACAATTCCTGGTTATGAAATCTGTCCAATTGCTTGTTCATCTCCTATTTGAGTCCTGGGGCTTTATTGTCTGGGAAGGGTAATCTTAGATTTGACAAAAACTGTCTACTTTACAGAACATTCCTGTATTGGTAGAAGATAGCTTAGTAAACAAATAAGAACTTCCCCTTGTAAACAGAAAGATAAAACATGCCTTTTCCAAACACCTGTTTCTTCTGTAGGTATATTTTTGCATGCACCATGTTCATAACCTGAACTGTATTAAAGGACTAATATCTGCCAAAATTGATACATAGAAATGGTTCTTTTCTATGTTTTTTGTTGTTTTTCTTTTTTAAAATATGGGTTCACAGAGTGTGTCTCTGTATATTTCTTTTTTAAAAGTGTATTACACTGGAACAGGTTAGAAATTTTGGATATTGCAAGTTGAGGAACAGATTTCATATCAGAAAAATATATGTATAAAATTCACTAGTCAGCCTCAACTCCAGCATGGACAGATCCATCTATACAGTGTCCTCTTCAAAGTTTAATTTTTTTGAAAACTCTCAGTTTTCAAATTCTGCACTAACAGGAGAAGTAGGGCTGTTCCCTTTCAACCAGTACTCGCTAGTCTAGAGGTTATCTTCATTTATTTGGGTTTAGTTCCCAGCTGGTTTACTACTATAATTTCCTTTCTCTTGCTTCCCTCCCTTTATTCCTATTCCACAGCCCTAGCTAGAATTTTCCTGTTCCTCTGCTACCTCATTGTGTGTAACACAAGATCCTTGTTGATCTTGCTTTTACTACCAAGGTTTTCATTTTTCTTTTGTCTCCTAAGAAGAAAAGCCACTTACTTTGCTCTGGCTGGCAAAAAGAAATAGTTATTTCACTTGTTCAGCCCTGATGACTCCCAGAACTAGGGTGCTGCTCCTGCCTGCAGAGCGGGGCAACAGCAGCAGAGAAATTTTAAAGGGCTGAATTCTGGACTTGGTAACAGGTAATTGCCACCTTCCCCATGGTATGCTATAGATCTGCCCTACTATGCCCACCTGCTAGCCTTTAAGCAATGTGGTCTAAGATACCCGGGCAGGAAAAATGGACTTGCCAAGCATACAGCAAGGTACAGGGCTTGCACAAGACAAGCTGTTCACGTCTTTTTTTGGTGCCATACCAGCTGGTATTCAGAACACCACCCACTTTGCAGAGGACGGAGGACTCTTTCCTACGAGTAGTCAAGCACTTCTTTTTTCTCCTTTCATGTTTTCCTCTTCGATTTTGTGTTAAACTTGGGGAAAAAAAGAACCAGACTGAAAAAATAACTGCTTATTGAACAGCACCCTCTGCTGCCTCCTGAGAGGTTTGCATGTCGTAGCTGCTCAAAGCTTTTCAAGGCTAAAACGGACACTTCATAGGGCGGGAGAAATGCCCTCTTCTGACAGGGAGCTAGAGGGGATGGTGTTAACAGTCTTTGATGCCAGTCCTAAACCCTGCCGTTTGCCCTCCCAGGCAAGGGGGAGAGCTCAGTAGTAATGAGGAAAAAAGAGGTGGGAGGGCTCAGTGTACACACATGCATTAAAATCCATCCTCAGTCCCCATCTGGATAATCTCCTACTGATATTAATCCTGTGCAGGTGTAGGAGGGGAGGAGCTGACATCAGGCAACGCCAGCGATGGGCTCTGTCAGTGCACCTGAGAAAATACAACAGAAAAAAAAAAAACCCCAACCCAGATATCTGCCTTCTTCAAATAAAAATCTTTTTACTGAGGTCTTGTCCAGGGACAAAAGCTGAGTCATTTTATGTGTAAACTATTACATCTTCTGTAATTTATACTACTACCAAAATATTTGCAGTGGCTGGCCTACTCCCAGAAGAAAAAGGAAATAAATGGTACCAAAAAAGGAACCAAAAGGGTGCACTTACACCAAGTTAGACTGATAAAGCAGTGTTATTTTTTTAAAGTGTGTAACCCACCCCCGAGCTAAAGCAAAACTGCTATGCAGACAAAACCTCATCAGTAAAAAAGCATCACTTAAGCTCCTCTTTTAAGCTTAACATAAATAGCAGTAGCTGAGAGTGTCAGACAGCCCCAAAATGAAAGGAAATTGAAAAAAGCAGAATAAACAAAATAGAAATATGAAACAGGATTTAAAATTAAGGCCCTGCCATCTTGTGGTACCAAGGGAGAATAACTCCAGCACTGTAGCTGTCACTGGTGGCCATGGCACCCAGCAGTGCGGGGTGATTTTCAGCTCTGTCTCTTGAGCTGAGCATCGCTGGGACGCTGGGTGCCCACATCATCTCACCCGGCTGGAACAGCCCAGCAGAGAGGAATACTTTCTTGGGGTGCTGCTTCCGCTACAGCAAGATCCCTGTCAGCCCTGACTGCTGTGTTTGAACATACCAACAACAACCAGTGTTTAAAGAAATGACAGGCCATGGGAGAGGTAGGAGTATAAATACTCTAGCATTTCAGTACTCAACTAATGGGAACTATTAAAAGACTTTTATCAGTTTTATCTGCCTATTTTATTTCTGCGTTTGTCATGGTTTTAGCTGGGATAGTTAATTTTCTTCACTGTAGCTGGTATAGTGGTGCATTTTGGACTTAGTATGAGAATGATGTTGATAACACACTGATGTTTTAGTTGTTGCCAGGTAGTGCTTACACTAGTCAAGGACTTTTCCAGCCTCCCATGCTCTGCAAGGTGCACAAGAAGCTGGGAGGGGAGGGGGCACAGCCAAGAGAGCTGATCCGAATTGGCCAAAGGGATATTCCATATGATGTGACGTCATTCCCAGTATATGAACTGGGGGGAGTTGGCCAGGGGAGGCAGCGATTGCAGCTCAGGGACCAGCAGCATCGGTCAGCGGGTGGTGAGCAGTTGCAGCACCTGCTGTTTGTTTTTCTTTTTTTCTTTCTTCCAAGGTTTCACCTCTCTCTCTCTCATTATTTTCCTTTTCATATTATTATTATTATTATTATTATTATTATTACTGTTTTATTTAAATTATGAAACTGTTCTTATCTCAACCCATGAGTTTTCTTACTTTGGCCCTTCCAATTCTCTCCCCCATCCCACAGTGGTGGTTGGAGTGAGCAAGCGGCTGCCTGGTGCTTAGTTGCTGACTGGGGCTAAACCATGACACCATTTTATCTTCATTTTTCCATTAGCACACAGGGTGCTTACTCTACCTTTAGAAATACTATATCCATTTGGGTTTGCTGAATCCAGCTTCCCAACAGACGTGAGGCTGCTGCCACTGCACATCCCCAGGTCCAGCCAGTAGCAAGGCTGACTGTGTATCCCCTACAGGCACACATGCACTAACATGGTGTATGCATATATGCAAATATACATATACACGTGGCTGGCCCCATGTCATTGTTTTAGCTGGGGTAGTTGATTTTCTTCACTGTGGCTAGCATAGTGCTGTGTTTTAAACTTGGTATGTAAATAATGTTGATAACACCCTGGTGTTTTAGTTGTTGCTGGGTAGTGTTTACACTAGTCAAGGACTTTCTAGCTTCCCATGCTCTGCCAGGTGCACAAGAAGCCGGGAGGGGAGGGGATACAACCAGGAGAGCTGATTCGAATTGGCCAAAGGGTATTCCATATCATGTGACGTCATGCCCAGTATATTAACTGGGGGAAATTGGCCGGGGGAAGCAGCGATCGCGGCTCGGGGACCGGCAGCATTGGTCGACTGGTGGTGAGCGGTTGCGGCACTTGTTGTTTAGTTTTGGTTTCTTTGTTTTTTTTTTCCCTCTTCTTCCAGTGTTTCATCTCTCTCTCGCTCATTATTTTCCTTTTCATTATATTAGTATTATTGCTGTTTTATTCTAATTATTAAACTGTTCTTATCTCAACCCACGAGTTTTCTTACTTTGGCCCTTCCGATTCTCTCCCCCATCCCACAAGGGTGGGGGAGTGAGCGAGTGGCTGTGTGGTGCTTAGTTGCTGACCGGGGCTAAACCACAACACCCCACAAAGCAACACCAACAGTGACACTTACACACGCATGGCCAGCACAAACAGCCTAATCCTGTTCCCTTCCCTGGCATTTCATGATGAAGGTCCATTGGTGGGAAATACATATGTATATGTAATGTGAATCCCTCCGGTAACTGGCTGATGGACTTAGGAGCCCCCACGGCCCAATGTCCTGATCCATTTGCTGGTGCTCAGATACATACACACACACAGACACACACCCACCCACACACCCCCATCTCCCAAACCCCTTGCCGTACTCACCAGCCAGTCCAGTGAGATGCTGGCTGATAGCCACACATTCACACACACCCCCTCATCCACTCGAAGTGCTGGCACCTGGACATGTGGCCCTGTGACCCATGGTCCTGCTCCAGCTGCTGGCACTTAGACCCCCATATACACACATGCAGAGGGAAATAATTAGAAATTGAGTTGAGTGAGAAGCCAGGAAAGGCTGTGCTGATGTGGCGCAGGGCATCACAGACAAGCATACTGACCAGCAGCCTGCTTATGTGCAACTGGCCCTTTTTATCCCCTTAGCCCTGTGTTTTCCCACCCTTGTTTTTGCCCAACCCCCTCGATCACTCTGCTTCCCTGCCTTTGGCTCTTCCCCTAAACATCCTATAATAAATCCCAAAATGCTTTTCTCCTGCATCCTATAATGAGTCCCATACTCCTAGGCACAGGCCCTCTCAGTCTGTGGGGTGCTCCAGAGAACCTTTCCCCTTAACTCTTGTGGTGTCTGTTGCCCCCAGTCACTCCCCATAGGGCCAATCGCTCCCATTGTGATGCACTGGGAGGGTCCACGCAGTGCCCCTTTTCTCTGATGGATTATTGGGGTTCCCCTGTCGGCACCATGCCTCTGTGCTCCTCCTGTGTACAGAGATGAGCCACATTAACAATGTACCTTTTCCTAGGCTGAATAAGCAGCTGCTGTATTACTTAAAACCTGCCAGCCAGTTCTTAACACTATTCACTATTTCCCACCATTTATTCTCTACAACTGACGAGGCAGAGATTTTGCTAAGACAAGGCAGCAGACAGACTAAGATCAACAGCACACGATGGAAAGGAGTACATGGGGGAGAGCCAGTCTGTCACTACCTGACTTTGCAACCTGGGAGATGTTCTTTAAAAACATTTTTTTCTGCAATTTCATCTTTAAAATAAAAACAACAGAAAATCAGAGAGATGCCACTAAGTGCTACCCGTGGAAATGTCGACTGCTCTACCCAGATGTCGACAATTCAACAGCCAAATGCCTACAATTCAGTTCCTCCTGGACAAGTTGAGAGAGAAGCAACTGCAATTTTTGGCCACGATGGTTTGCACCAGCTGAGGAGCAGTCCAGGCAGACAGTCCAAAGCTCCCTGGTTCCTGCAGACCACTGCAGCCAGGGGCTGGAGCAGCAGGTAGGACATGACACACGGCACCCCACAGCAGGTGCAAGTGCAGATTTGTTTTGTGCTCACACGGTCTGAGATTGCATTTCCAAAACAAGAGCTTGAGAAAGACCAGGCTGGAGGCTGGCAGCTTCCACAGGGATTTGCACAGGAGTGGCAGAGAAGGAAGAGGGGAAAAAGATGCATCACCCAGCAACAAGTTTGACAGGCATCTACTGGCAGCAGCCCAGTGAGGAGAGACTATTGGACTTGCTGGTTTACTACATATACATCAGAGTGTGCTCTAAGCTCACTCACTGTCTGAGCACTCCTCTCCTCCCAGCCTTTGTGCCAAGCCCTATTTCTACTCCATGTTTCAAATGAGAAGGGTGCTTCAGTGCCTCCAGGGAAAAGCGACCAGAACATTTTTACTGTGTGAAAAACAATGTATTTTTAACTAACCTCTTACTTGGAAACCAATGAATCATTTTGGCTGGATTTTTCCACAAATAAAGCAGCCTAAAGCAGACACTAGACATGGAAAATTTTGTCCAAAGGAAGAGTTCAGAAAAATTGTACACAACTGAGACCTGCAAAAGGGAAATGATGGGGAAACCTTAGTACTAACTGATGTTGTTAAGCAGTTTTACAATAATCCTACTGGAAAGCAGAATATTTCAACACAGATCTTTTTTATTCTTTTTCACTTTTTTTCTTCAATGGTGATTTTTACCTCCCTTCTAACTCTTCTCCTATGGAGATATATAGCAGTACCTGAGACAGATTAGTGCACTTTTACATCTCCCTTCACAAGCTAATATAAAATATTACCACTCACTATGACCATCATTTTCTTCAGCATTTTTATCACATGTGGAATAATTAGCAAGATTTTTCTGAATTGTGATTATTAGAAGTGGGAATTAATAAGAACTTGAAATTCAGTATTTTTCTTGGGTATCTTACAGACTTAGCCAGACTTTACCACAAGTTTCTTCTTACTTCAGTTGCGAGTTTTATGGTCAATAAGTCCCATGCTGGTTTTGTGTTATGAAAAAGCAGACTCTGAAATATAAATTAGTTGGAAAACAACATATTACTAGCAGTTATTGTTTGCCTCCCTTTCTTTTCTGTTCTATTCCCAAGTAATTTTGTTATAGAACAGGGTAAATGCTAATAATATATTATCAACTTATTTTTTAAGATAGTAGGTGAGGGAAAAGTTACTTGGTAAATATTACATATTGTTTCTACTGTATCAACCCTTCCTTGGAAAAGGTTCCTGCTTGCTCAAACAACATCAAAGTAGTGGAAAATGAAGACTTTTTTTAGGTGTGCATGATACCCCTAAATCAACCTCCCCATTGCCTGTCCTGGAGAGAGCATCCCCCAGGTCCCCTGCCAGCACAGGTCAAGGGCAGCTGGCTGCTGGCCTTGTTCCACAAACCAGAGGCTGGATCACAAAAACAAAACCAGCTTGTTATTGCCTCCAGAGCTGAGGCAGCAGGTCCGAAGGTGAGAGGGACTATTTTATCCAGTTCTGTAACTTCATTCAGTTCGTTCGGACTGGGATTTGGGCTGCTTTCTATTAATTTTCCTTTTCTGTTCTCAGCCCAATGCCCTGGTGGGTAGATGACCGGACACACAGGGTCCCCCATCTCCCTCTGACTGTTACTGTGCTGCAGGCAGCCAGGGAAGAAGTACAAGTGGCATTGCATCAAGAGTAAAATCGAGCTCATGACATCAGAGGTATGATCATAGGAACAAAATCCCTATTCATGGTAAAAAACAGGGTCAATGTGTAGCCTTGACTTCCACACAGAGCCCAGCTGAGAACTATTTTAATCAAATGCAATAAAACTAATAAAGATTTATACCACAGCTGTCAGTAGTGAAAAGAATCCATTCTCCTACGTCCCACAGATCTCTGGTAGTAACTGGAGTTCACTGACCAGCACCCATCAGACTAATTCTCCTCTCCCATGGCTTGTTTAACAGAGCTTTAATACTCCCACACAGAGAATCTAGGAAAGCATCTAGCCAGTTGTACTGTTTAAAAGAAAAATGTAAACCAGAAAATGCAAGACAGACTACTTCAGTGCAGCGACAGACAGTTAAACAGCAGACAGACCAGGTGACAGCATGTAATCAACTTGCTTGTTTTGACTCTCTGATTCTCAATATTTTCTTTTGATAAATGTGAACTTAATGTACCTCTGCCCACCCCAGAGTTGCTGCAGATGAGAAGCATCACTACAGTAGTAAGGGGCTGCCAGGATGCTCTCTTCCCTGCAGCAGCTCTCCCAAATACCTGTATCAGTTGCTAGCACTCATCCTTTCTGTAACTGCAGCCTCGATGCAAGAAAACCTTGCATTTTTAAGCTGAAAGCAGAACTGACAAGTGTGGCAAAAGTTACGTTCAAGGGAATTTGTTAGGTGCTTACTAAACATTTATACATCAGCTTTTAGACCGTATAACTCTCAGGAAATTAATCACCCTCCCTGAAGATAATTATGCCCTTTTGGCTGTCATATTTTCCCCTCTTTAAACTCGCATTCTTTCCTTTCCTTGAGCAGGCCAAGAAATGTCATTTTCCCTTGGAACCAGTGAATTAATTAAGCTTGTGTCTGTTAATTCATGCTTTCTTCAGTCAACCTGGGAAAGGTTGTTTCCTAGGAGTTGTAGAGGCTCACAGGGCTTGTTTTGGAGCCTAGTGTTTGCGCACTTCTCACTTACTGACACCATGTCCTTCTCCAGAGCTCTATGGAGATAGTCACCATCCAAGTCAATAACACAGTTGCACCCCATGACTAGAGTTTGTCAGGAAAAATAGCTGAGTAAGGTACACTGGCTGCTGCTGATCAGCTGTGTTTATCTAGACTGAGTTAATAAATATGACCGAGTCAAGATGCTGAGTCTACTGTCTGTGGCAGCTGGCCAGGAGTTTCTGGGCAAAGAGAGAAGCTCAGTGACACAGGAAGGCAAAAGGCGAATGTTTGCTGTTGGTACACAACTGCTAAAACATCTTACGCAGATCACAGTGAGCTGAACAATCAGCAAGGTTGATATGATGACCTAGGAAAAGGCTGGCATCCTGGTATGATATCTGGAAAATAGAGGGATTTTTTTCTTCCTGTTTTCTTCAAGCTGCAGTTTGGAAAAAATCTCTGAAAGCAGTCTGATGGGGAAATATTTTCTCTGTACAGGGACTGTTCTCACAGTGAATTTTAATCAATAACAATTGTTATCTTTCCTCTCTGTCCCTCTTTCTCTTTGCCCCTCTCTTCATAACACCCACACTCTATTTTTCTCTATGCACACACACACATGTTGAAGAACCGATAATCTTCATTATCTGCGGGATGCTGTTCCTCTCACCACATATCACAATGCAGTACCAAATGACTGGCTTACTGTAAGCAGGACAGTAGCACACAAGTAGTGTTGCCAGCTAAGGCCCTGGGCTGGAAGCTAGAGTTTTGCTGAGGGTTGGAGAAAAGAGAGAACTGGATATCCGACAGCCTCTGACTAGCAGTCAGCCTGAATCACTCACTGCTTCTTTGAATTTTCTTGGACTTTTCTTTTGTACCTGGATGCAGACCGAGTCAAGATGTTCTGTCTGCATCTGAGCTTGCCCAGACAGTTTGTGATCTTTAAATTGGTTATACCAGTTTTAAATTAGAACTTTAGCCACCCTCTTCTCTTGTCTATATGAGCTTCTCTTTTAATCACAAGTGTTGCAGAACAATTTATTTTAAAGCATGTGAAAATGCACTCCATTTAACCTCACTGAAATTAATTTATGACCGCATCTGTAGTAAGACATAGAGGTTTTGCAAAGAACAATCTTAATACAAGAAGCATTATAGTATCTTATACTATGTCTCAGAGGAGTGCATTTAAAAGGTAAATTGTGATCCTTTGCAAGATGAATAATCTGAAGCACCAACAATTAACAACAACACCAAAAACAACAACTAAAAACAGCAACAAAAACATCTCAAGATTTTGGTTTCCTGAATTTTCACGACAACTTCAGGTGATCTTCCTACTGGTTGTCTAATGAAATGATTAACTGGTCATTTATTCACTCCATTTGCTTGAGGGGAATTTTGATGCCCTGGACTTCTGACAGGCATACGCTACTTGTCCCAAACTGGGTGCTCAAAAGCACTGGCAAAGAGAAACAGTAATAATTTTTGAAAAATTTCTCACACCTTCATATATATTCAGAAACAACAACTCTGATTCCATCTCATGAGGACTACTGACACATATAACCTTTAAAAAACAGCCTACAGGATCTAAATATAATTTCTTATTCACATTTATTGTACCATTCATGACTTTATAAATCTCTGTCATTCTATCACTCCACCTATCTAGCCTGTCTACTCAATCACTTCTTATTTGGAAGCCCCTGCATATCTCTGATCAGCTCTAACAGCTTGATGATGCTCAGTTCTTCAGAGAGGTCTCATGTATTTTTCAGCATGTCCTCTCCTGCCATTATATCACATTCACGCACAAGTTTAATAGGTCCATTCTCTACCATAGTTCCTTCCAGTTCATGGCAACTGGACATCTTGACCTGTATGTCCCTGGCTTGCTCATGGAAACTTTTAAAATTTCTGATTTTAAAGATTCAGAGAAACCTATTTTAAAACTTTCTTCCCATTCTTCTGGTTATGAGGCTTTTTTAAATGATACATTATATACTATAGGCAATAATTCAGCAAGTGCACAGTTAAATTCCCTTTAACTAATATTATCTGGCCCTGACCTTGTAGTGAAAGAAGTTGTAATATCTCTGAAACTTAAAGCAGAACACAGGCTGCAGAGTGAAAATATTTGGAGCAATCACCAGAAAATGACTTTGTATATGTTTATCTAGAATGTTAGATGAACCGAACCCTTTCAGTAGTTAGATTTTTACTAAACAGCAAGTTTGCATTTTAAGGACACAAAATCCCCTTGTCTTCTATCCCATTGCCCAGCTGGTAGACCTTGCAAAGTCCCTGGGCAGGCCTGTAGTAAGTGCTGGCAAGGTCTCTACAGCTGTGGTCCTTGTGTGTACCATTCTTACGGCAAAGGGCAGAAGAGAAGTTATGGACTTGAAGGGTTAGGCTTTTGAAAGCAAGAACTCCTACAGTAGCATCCTTTGAACTACCTCTCAGAGAAAAAAAGAGGTGCAAACCAGGAGGCAGGGAGATTACTAGAAGAACAATGGTTTCCAATTTGTCAGGTGCTTGATACAGTCTAAAGGGAACCTGTACAGAAAGAACTTCACCTGAACCAAGCTGCAGGCCCCAAAAAGTGAGGTTGTAGATGATCTTTTAAGCTGGTGAACATGGGAAAGCCAACAGGTATGGGAGAACACATGGTTCAGGATGGTGTTTCCCCTGCTGTAGACACATGAATGCTCTGTCCTCAGATGAAGGATCTGTAAGAAGATGAAGCCCATCAAACATGAAGTGGAAAGCACTGTTGAAATAGAGTGCCAAAATGAGAACCAGAGCAATGATATTCATATTTCAACACAAGTGTAAGAAAACTAAGAAATGGGAAGGAGTATTTGTTATGTTTATCCCTCAATGAAGACACTGTTTTAGTGGGAACTCTGTGGTAGGGAGACAATTGATTAAGCACTATAATACAAACACAGAATACACAGAAAATATAGAACAAAACATGCTGGTAGTAGAGTAGTTTTTCACAGGCAACCTAGAATCAACTCAGATGAACAAATTAACCCCATTAGTGAATACCAAATAACTCATTTGGTCAGTGTGGATTGAAATTCAGGCCCAATAGGAAGGATATAGTCCAAGGCCTATATTACTGCCCTCCTGACCTGGGAGGTAGTTGGAGTTCAGAGACACAATGAGGGCACAGCACACAATTGTAGTGGGATACTCCAGTTACCATACAGATTGGGCAAATGTTGCACTGGGACATGAAGCAGGACACACATTTTAGATATTATTGGTGATTATTTCATGGCAGAGTGGAATAGTTGCTCCTACAAACTATGGCTGTGTACTTAGCTTCAAAATCTCTACAGGATAAAAAAAGAGTATAACACCCAGAGAACTGTGCTAACTTTTCACAATAGAAGATGTCATTAATGGAGTTCTGCAGGCATCTGTGCTTGTCACTGTGCTTTTCAGCACATCCAGGAATGCTCTAGAAAGGGGCTGGAAAGTGAAGTGCCAAAATTTGCTAATAATTCCAAGTTATTTAAGGTGGTAAAGATGAGAGTGGACAGTGAAGAGCTGCAGAGATCTATTAGATTTCCTCCATAGTCAATAGGAAGAGGGTATCCAAAAGTTATCTCATATCCCAGATGTGCTGAATGGTCTTCTGAGCTTACTACCTCCCTTTATCACTGGCAGCCTAAGGAAGCCAGCTCCTGACTCATCCTTATATTAGAAGGGATTAATCCACATTTTAATACTGATGTCTCATAAAAGATCTCATCTCATCATGCCATTCCTCTCATTAAGGAATAACACTTGGTTCTTTTTATTCTGTCAATTCACAGGGTCTTAGGGGTGTAAGCAACGGGTAGGAGTTTGATGAATTCCTTTTTTGGGCTTTCAGCACCATTAGAAGAATAGAGCGCCAGGGTCTGGTCCTCAGTCAAGGCCACTCCTGCCTGCAGAAACACCAACAGTCTTAAATTTTCTCCTAATATTCCCTCTTGGGACTTCCCTCATGCATTATAAAGTGAACACAATTGGTCTTTTAGCGTCTCTCTCCCTCTCCTGAGATTCACAACGTGCATATGAGAAAGGGTGGTTCGTTTGTGGCCAATTCTAGGTAATAGAAAAATTTAGTATCATGGTTGGGAGACTGCAGGTTAAAGCAGCTCATAAATTTGCCCTAATTTGTGCTGTGGGTACCAGCAGTGCAGCCATCAATGAAAATGGCTCACAAATAGGATTGAGCCAGAGACAGTGATCTGGTGAGCTACCTCAGGTCATGGATAACTGCAAAATTTGTACATGGTTGGTTCAGAAGAGGTGAGGGGAACTTGATCTGTGGAGAAGAAAATCATAAACAGTTCCTCTGTTATGTTGTATCATAACACAGAGTGATTTGTAGCTAATCTTGTGCAATAATTTAAGAACAAACATTGTTGATTTTTTTTGTAGTCAGTTTATGCAATTCATGCCATAAATTTTTAAGGAGTCCAATGCACACCTGGGTTTAAAGTGGGTTAAATAACATTTTTCCAAGACCAAGGGGTATTTTGTTTCAGCTTATAAAACAGATACTTCTTGTGGTCACAGAGTGAATGTTTTTCAGTTACCTGATACTGCAAAGGGATGGTTCACAGTGTTGTGCTGTGGGTGGAGAAGCATTGACTCTAACTACCACAAAAACCAGTAAATTAATTAAGGTTACTATGGCATTAGATGTCATGCACTCCTGTGCATCTCGAATTTTTTTACAGATCACATTTGACGTTCTCCCCCAGTGTGGAAATATCTTTGGAGACATGCAAGACTACAGATCCCTCATGCCTGTCAACTGAAACCTCCAGGTGGCATCTTAAATATCAGATTTTTCAGCAGAGAAATGAGTGTGGTCCCTGCCAAGATTTCTGTCTCTTCTTTCCTGAAAGACACATGCGTATAACTCTTCCTCCGCTGACAGCTTATTACTGACCAGGAGTTACCTCCTCCCAGCAGCAGAAACCTGTCCAGTTCTCCTCTCATTCACGGGTACCCACTTGAGTCCTTCCTGTCCCAGCTGTGGAAAAACACCTGCTCTTTGGCCAAGAACACCCAGCTCTCTTGGACCGTCCAGATGGAGCCAACTCCAGGGCTGGCTGTGAATGTGAGGAACGGACTGTAAACAGTACAATACTGATGGGATTGGTCAAGTTACTCAGAGCTCTCTAGCGGGCTGCTAGGGGATACACCTATACTTACATCTGGATTATCATCAAAATACAAAGCCTTATTATTCCTTGCCTACCCTGAATCTCAGTACAAAGTGCACCCTAGGTGATTGATTTCTGAGAAATATAACACTGGATCTGTGATAATGAGCTACAGACAACATACAAAATGCTTATTTTCCACTGTAGGGTCCAAATTTGTGAAATAAATATTTGCTCTCTTTATGTCTGTGGGATCCTGCCATAGAGAACACTATGTGCTATAATGTGTTTCAGAGCTGCCCATGGCAGGACTTGGACAGAACTTTCACTGTTTGTTTAGTGTGGCATTTTCTTTAGACTCTCTTCCCATTTTCTCTGCTCCTTTGGAAAAACACTTTATAATGTGTTTCTGTTAATGTATCATGTATTATATAAACTATAAATAGTATATTGAATTAGGTACAGTGTATTTCTTTTAAAGGTTGGAATCCTATTCTGCTGAAATGTACTCAGACACATCAGACAGGATCTCAGCCCAGAGCCAATAAAATTCAAGCAATATTTAAGAACTGAGATGATGGGGAGAAGAGAGATTGGAGTATAGATAGGAATGTACTACATTGACCAACCATAAGCCCATTTAGAAAGTTTTACATTGTCAAGAAAATATATCATTAGTTGTGTTTGATTAGATATGTAAGCCCTACTTTTTGTCATTAAGAGATATCAAAGAAGTACATGTCCCCAGTTTACCTCATATCAAATGATCAGTGTATGTTCACTAATAACATTTAAAAAGTTAGAGACTAAGTGTTCTTGCCAAAAATCCGTTGTGTTCTTGTTTAAGAATCACCATATTTTTTTACTTTTATGAAATTTAGGCTGCTGAGTGTGAAAGTTTACTTGGGAAAGTTATTAAGAAGCAATTCAGACCATGGTAAATATACAGGGGGGAAGATTATAGCTTTAGGAAATATTGGTCCCAGCTTGAATTTTTATGTAACTCCTCACTTGAAAATGTCATCTTCCTATTTGGCCTTTGGACAGCTATACCTTTTCTTTCTGCAGCGTATGAAATCACCCATCCTACCAAAGGCTTTCTGCCTAAGGTAGACAATTTCTCACACAATGCCTCAGATTAGTGGCATAAAACCGGAGTTTTTATTTGTTTGTTTATTATTTGTTTAAAGTTTACCATTTACCATTTGTAATGGTAAGTAATAATGGTAAAAATAATCTTTTATTAAGGGTGAACATTAAATGAGGGTTTGCTGCTCAATTAGTATTTCATCCTTGCAATCTTTTTTTTTTTACATTTTAATATATTGGCTTGTTCCTGAATACAGTCTATGTATAAATATCTGTAAAATAATGTAATTTTGATATGTTGAGGGTTTTGAACAATATTACTCTACAGTGAAAAGCTAAGAGACAGATCATACCACAAGAATTTTAAATAAGGCATTCTTTAGATTTGGCTTATTTCTCTTTCTAGGACTTTGACTTAACACAGAAAGAAGCAGGATGAAATGGGACAGTCGATAACATCAACAGACCAAAGACATAAAAAGAGATAGTAAGAAAAGCAGCATCTAGTTCATTACATGCTTAGTCTTCAGCCCAGAGCAATGTACCTGCAAGAAGTAGGCACAGGGCTCTGTCTTACCTATTTTTTATTGATCTGATTTGGGAACACTGTAGTGCTGTATCCCCAGAGGCATCATCTTGGATCAGCTGATAGAAGATCACAGAACGGAGCAATCATAAGACAGATCTGCTCTTTTGCAATGAGGAAATAAATGTTTTAGGAGGGTAAAGGAAGAGGAACCATCTCCCAGGCTTGCATATTAGAGTAGGGTTGCCCTTGTGTTGGGTATTGGACAAAGCCTAAACCAATCGCCAGGATCCTAACCTCCATAAGTTACAGGTGCTAAGGAACAGGGAATGAAGTTTTTAGTCATCTTATGACAAAGAAAAAGATGCAAAGTTTGCTTCCCCACGTATTTCAGATAGTCAGATGACCTCTGCAAAATGACCTGATTCTTCAGTTGTATTGATGCTGCCTTGAGTGTGCTGCTTGCTGCCTGCTGAGGGTTGGGGGAGGAGGAAAACCCCATTTATATTCCACCATGGGCACCAAAATGCCTTGCTTTGGCTCTGTGTGCAGTGTTTTTTCTTTTCTCTCTCTGCTTCTGCACATTTAAATTTTGAGATTTGATGATGTTCAAGTATCTCATAGATGATGGCTCTTTGCTAGAGACAGCTGGTGTGATGCTTCAGTCTCATTGACAGTAAATACAACCAAAACTTGTAATTCTCAGAGGTGCTTCTGAAAATTTCTTTTGTCAAATTAGATTTTGTGAATAAATTATCCCTCAGATTTTATTCCATGTCTTATATTATGCATACATACACCTATGCCAAACACACCATTTAAATCCTTGAAATAAGTTGCAAACTCTATGTGAGCATTGTCTTTGAATCTATTTGCAAAAACTTCATACACTTGAGCACTTCACATTCTGTTGGGGTTTTTTTTAGGAAGTTTTTCACAATTTGAAATGCGTTATTCTTGGTGGTTTATTATGTACTAGATTACTGACTAAACCACAGCAAGACATGAGAAGAATTGGGTATCAGTAGTGAGAGCAAAAATAATGTCTAGTAATAAGGATGATTTGAAATCCAATAGCATGGCTTTTGCTACCTCAAACCTCAAACTTTTTCTCTCTTTTAGAATCTCTTGAGTGAACTGTGATGGCTTTACAATTTGTGAAAATTCTGGGAAATGCCCATCTTCCTCAGCATGAGTTTCTGACTAAGCCGGTACAAGCAATGAAAATAGCCATTTACATAGTTTCCAAATGAAATTCAGATCAGAAAAGCATGGAAATTCTTGTAACTGCTACCGGGAAAGAGTGAAACCACAGCAAGAGCTGACCTTGACTTGTGCGATCTGTTCTCAGCTCAGCTATATTCATTTTTTCCATGCTTTCAGTAAAGGATACATGCTCTGAGTGAAAGTTTCTACCCTGGCCCGGCCCCTCTTCACACCCTGAAAGGAAAGGTCCTGTAAGGGACCAGGCCTGCCATGCAAGTACTTATCCCCAGGGGGAACAGCTGGGAGAGGCAACTCCCCCCTGCCCGCTGGCCTTCAGCGGGGCCCTGCTGCCAACTCTCTTCATCCGGATGTTGGGAGGAGAGAGATGCGCAGCTACTCATGTTAGCATGGAAGAAACACAATGAGGTCTTCTAAGGCGTGATATTAAGTGATATTAATAGGATGACTAGATTTCGTGATCTCTCAGCCCAGCTTTCCTCAGACTCCACAGAGATGTTCCCTCCAGTTCCCTCCAGGCCCCCTGCATGGGAAAGAGGTGTATGCTCCGGAGGGAGCTCAGCAGGGTCCCCAAGGTGGCCAAGCTGGAGAACCCCTCCCGTGAGGTGCAGCTGAGGGACGGGGCTGGTTCAGCTGGGGAAGAGATGGCGATGGGGGGTAACGGCAGCCCCCCGGCACCCATGGGGAGGTGGTCGGGAAGGCGCAGCCGGGCTCTGCGCGGTGGGAGGCCGAGGGGCAACGGGCGTGGGTCGGAATGAGAGGGTGAGGCTGGGTGTGAGGGAAAGCTGTTTCATGCTGGGGACAGCCAGGCAATGGAGGGGTTTCCTCAGGGGTTTTCCACACCCGAGTGGACACAGCCCCGAACAGGCTGGTCTGACCACGCAGCTGGCCCTGCCGTGAGCAGGAGGTCGGACTGAAGTGCTCCTGCTCAGCCTGACTGACACTGGCTCAATCCTGTGATTCTATTATATGTAAATACATACTTATGTAATAAATGGTAACATGCTTTAAAAGTGACTGCATGTTCTAATAAACATTTGCGTTTTAAAATCATCAGTTTCTGCCTCTACTCATCAGACTGGAAAAAATTCCATAAACAGTGGGTGCTATATCTTTGAATATCTTTTTCTTTCTGCAAAAGAAGTTACCAAATTTTACCATTGGAGGGAGATAGTGATGAAGCTTTTGCTCTCAGGCAAGCTATAACAGTCCATGCAGATAGGAAACACCGAAGAAATGAACGCTTCTAGGCCAGGTGGTAAACTTCATATTTAAATTGATAGTAAGTTGCTGAATGCCATTGCATTCACTATTATGGTAAACTCTAGAAAGAGGTATTGCTCTGCAGCCAGATGTAATAGCTGGTACCTGCTCTGGAGAGACTGTGACCTAAGATTGCAGGGTTAAACTTTTAAAAAGCACCTAGATGCATCTGAATTGATGGGAATTAGACTCCTAGAAGGCTGATGCTCAGGATGGGATTTTCTGTGTTGTATTGCAGCTTTACTCTTTTAGATGTCTTAATGAGCTCCACTGCCTGAGAGGTAAGAATCCTACTCTCCTTTCACAATATGCAGAGAGGTCTAAATCCTTATCAGCTGGATCCACAAAAGCCAGTGTGGTTATAAATAAACCAGAGGAAATATTATCTGAAATTCCACTTCTTCCCAGTCTCCAAACTGCTGGCAATTGGTGATTTTTTTATTGAGAATTCACTACCCTAAGCTCTCTTCCATCTCCAGCTGCCTGTCCTGTGGTAAATTCATGCAGATTACAGCCATGGAGACCTTTCTGCAGCAATATGGGGACTAGCAGAAACAGGACCAGAGAAGAGAAGAATGTGAGATTTAATTCCTTTCCTTTGCCTGTAAGAACTGGAAGTATTTTTTTTTACCTCCTGGATAACCATTAAACTACATGAGTATTAGATGTTCTGAGACAGCCTATGGCAAAAGCAGTATTTTACAGGGCAGAGCCTGAAAGAGCTGTAAGCCAAGGAAGAGGGATGCCTCTCCCAGAGGTGAACCCTCCATGCTACATAGTCATGCAGCCAAGAACTACAGCAGGTTAGATGCTTCCCCAGCCATGGGAACATTCACCCAAGAGTCTGTAAAATCATTCATTCTCTCTCTCTGACTAATGAACATGTGGTTATTCACTGCAGTTTTTTATTCAAATCATCAAAGAGGATCTCAGAGTATTCTATTGCCTGGGATTTATGGTGTTCACCTCTAAATGCATTAGACATACAAAGGCCTTTCAGAAGAGGTTGGAATTGAGCCTGATCCTCTCACATTGCAGATCAGAGCTTTTCTTGCAGTTTGGTGGGAAGAAGAAAATGGAGGTGAGTATGATCTGAGACAAAAATGTGGACGCACTTCTACTATGGCCATACTTCATTAGGAGAAGTGCTCCAAAAACCACCTACCAGATCAGATGGAAGAAGCAGACCAGTACTAGGTTGAGACATGTTGCATTAAGGTTGAGAAATATGACAGACAGAAAATGGAAGTGCTTGCAGGGTCTGAAAGCAGCTAAGTAAAGGCCAAGAGGGACCACATCTGGAAATTAGACACTTTCAAAGTAATTAGGCTGGAGTTATGTGCTTAAATCCACCTGTGAACCCTGATGACATCATATGTATGGCAAGTGGAGAGAGAACAACAAGTTTGGGCACAGGGGTCAGGAGGACCTGACCAGGGTCAGGGCTATTTGACTGGGCAAGGCACACAACATCTTAGTTCCTCCCAGATTTCAGCCAGCACAGCTTTCCCCATGAGGCCTCTCAGGAAGCATAAATGAGGAAAGACAGGTTACTGCTCCCTCGTCTCTCCAGACACTTTGAGACACTGGCTGTTCTGGGTCTGGGGAAGTGATAAAAGCAGTTCACAGCTGCCTTTCCCTCCTATTATACTCAAGTGCTTGATGTATGAACTTTGTGCACAGCAGATCTGTTTCTTCACTACTGACTTCCCTAACATGTGGGAAAGAGATTAGGAAAGGAGGGCTGGAAAGTGAGATACTGTAATATCTACAACTTTGCCTGTAAAAATGAGTATGCTATGGGATATTGTACATAGTTTTGGTGTAATGGAAAAGACTAAGTACATACAGGTACATGCAGAGAGTTTACTTATTTTTTTTGTATATGTTCTACTGTTCAGAGCTTTACTCTCCCCATTCCCTGTCTCTTTTCCCCTCTGTTCTTTGCAAGGTCAAGAGCCCCTACTACACCAAAGCGTGTGCTGGTTGCATCGTACTCACTGCACCGTGCTCCACAGAATTCTACAGCTGCCACACTGATCGCACTCTGAACTTGGACAAGGTGACTGATATAGCTAAACAAAGTTGGGTCACCATTACTAAGCCCATTCATATCTAGAAACCACCAAGTTGTGAGAGTAATTGCTCTGCCTCACTCTCATGAAACTTCTGAGTAGAAAGCACAAAACCACCATAAAGCTTTCCATCCCTGACAGTGGGGCAGTTCCACCTCTAAATATACTGTGAAAGATACGGTAAAATCAATGAAGAGGCAAAATGTCATTGCATTATTCAGAGATTGCTATTGGCTATTTTAGTTTATTTCATGACTAAACATAAAGGCTGAAAGATCTTCTTACATGTATCTGAAAGATAACAGCTGCTGAAGTGATCGACACCTCTTTTAGATTCAGAAATTAGAGACCGAATTGCATTTGATAGGAATAACAGGTTTCTGTTCTGAAGAAAAAAATTATGTACCTAGAAGAAAATTGAACCATGACTACACTAGGCTAAGATCTTGCCACAGTCATCCAAAACTCTACAATTGTGCTTCTGTAAAATTTAGTCTGTTTGAGTATTCTTACAGTTTTTGTAGTATTTTAAAATAAGTGAGGCAATATTTAAAGTTTGCCTTTCCAAATGGGCTCTATTTCCTTGCATTCAGTTGCACAGACTGAAAGATTAACACAAAGGTACTTAAAAGTAGGTTTCTTGGCCCTCATGCAAGGATATAAATGGTTTTATTTTCCCAAAATTTGGGTACCTTACAGTTGCCTTTGGAATGACTAGGTCAACAGGAGATGCCTGGATTCCCAGTGCTTATGAAATTCAATCTATTTCTTTAGGTGCATAAGTAAGAATTTAGGGCTTAGACACATGATCTAATTATGTGGTTTAGCAAGTTGACACTCATCTTGTGATGTGTGATAAACTGTCCTTTCATTTAATGCAATTCAAGTCGTCCTGAGAACTCAGAATTATATCTATCACAGACATAAACGGCAAAGGTCCCACTGTCTTGAGTGGAATAAGTTCACTGCAAGCCCAAGATGTTTTGCTTTGAACTGCCTACACAACTGACATGCCTATATGGCATTTCTTCTGGGTTTCTCATCTCCGTTCTTGTAGCTGGTGTTTGTGCAAGTCTATGGATGCATGCTCTTTTCCAGCTGCAGCTGTGCCAACAAAAAGGTGAGTGCCCCAGCCTCCTCCCCACTCTGCTGCTGGAAGTTATCATCCCCTCTGATCTGCTGGCCAGGCTCCTCATGTGACTTCTCATAACTTGTTTCAGTCAAAATAAGCTGCTGTAACAGTGGCCCCTTCTTTAAATTCTTAACATTGACTCATCTTTTTTTGATGGATGTTGGTTAGGGGCCACAGAGAGAAGGTAATGAGCACATGGGGATGAGGTGCTGCTTCAATAACCTCTTCAGCTGGCACAGCTACAGCCCAAGAGAGTGCGTATCCACAGCCCATGTGCAATTGTTAATTGAGTTCCCTGTTGTCAAGAAGCCCTATATTCTGCAAACAAGTTGTCTGAAAGAAAACTGTTTATACAGCCCAAGAAATTCATGCAGGCAAAATGAATGATCAGACTGATGAATATGCTAATACTGGTCCATTTAGATTTCTAAAAATCAAATAAAAGAAAGCCGTTAAATAAATGGCTCATATTAAATAAAAAAAAGTAAAAGAAAGCCAAGATGCCATTTAGGATTGTGAAGCAGAACAGAACAGGAATAGAAAAAGAAAGGGTTGCTGTAGAGTGAGAGGTGGCTACTGGACAGACAGATGTGTTTATCTTTGAGGTATTTTTTAAATTTTTGTGTTATTTCATTTACACTTATACGAAGTCAGCATCAGTCATGTATGTCTCTGGTGACTATTATTTTAAACTAACTGTGTACATTGTTGGAACATACAAAGAGGACTTAGTACAGACAGCTTTACCAGGCTGATGACTAATTTTACTTCTGGTTCCTTTCTGGATGACTTTTTGTGACTAGTTTAAATGAAAATTCAGTTTGTACCTACGGTTGTCAAGAGAATGTTTTTCATTTCATGCACTGTTTCTTCCTTCATTTCCTGTTAGCCTGTGAGACAGACTTCTTGGAATTGTAAACTTGGTGAAATTCATTGTATCAATAAATCCCAGCACTAGCAAGCAACTCGTGCTAATCTTGGATTCACAGCAAGGCATGAAGCAGAAAGTCAGTAGGCTACATTGCACACTGTAGCTCAATGAGAATAAGATTGAAGTAAATATGGAAAGCATCCTTCCACATGAAAAATCTTTCCTAGGAAGGAAGGGCGGCCCGAAACACCTGGTTCTGCAGAGGGAGAGCGTAAAGATTTGGTCTCTCATGGGACCAGCAGACAGGAAAGTGTCCCATCAGTAAAGCTGTCTTCTACCATTCTTTTCTACCTAATAGCAGCCATCAACAGGGAAGAGTCCACAACCATATGGGGTGGATAAGGGGTGGAAAAGAGGTTACTGCCATAGATCACTGTTACACATTATTGTATTATGGGTGCATATTATTATATATATTATATTATGGGTACATGTTTTTACATATGTACCCTTTCCACACTTTTCAGCCAGGGATAGTCTGAGGCTAGAAACAGAATTCCTCTGTAGGTGATAAATTATGCTTAATTAGAGGTCAGCTAAGGCATAGAGACCCAAAAAGCAATGCAGAAGCAGAGAAATGCCAATGCATTTGGCAGTTCTGGTGCAAAGACTGGTGTAAAGAAAACTTGAAATGGGGCAGCCTATGTTATTGCCCTGGATTATCAAGACTGGTTAACATTACACAGCGGAGCCAGCAAATCAAAACACTGAAGCAGTTTTTGTTGTTTTCCAGACTGAGTCATAATTATGTATGGTACACTTTCCGGTAAGAGCTTATCTTTCAGACAGTTTACACATGGAATGTCATTCATCAAGGAATTTGGGGTTATTGTGAACAAAGATAAACTGAAAGGCAATATACCAAAGTAATTTGCGGCATGGGTTTAGTGGGGAAAACAATGGCTGCTGGCTGATGCAGTTAGCCCTGATACTGTTGATCCAAAGAAATGGATCAAAATGAACATTGGAAGTAATTTCCGAGTAAAAGGCTATAATCTCATTCTTGAAACTGATGTAAAAAATATGATCCACTTAGTTCTCATTCACCAGCTGAAGCAAGACTATCAGTGCTGTTTCCCAGCAGTCAAAAGTACGCAGAACCTGGCCCAAGATACTGGCCATTTTTGCTGAAGTTGTGCAATTTTCTCAAATCCCGTTGCCACAGGGGGACAAAGTCATAGCTGAGCCACTGTGGCTGAACTCTGCCTTTATGTCAGCAGATGGTTGACATGGTGGGAGAAAAATTTGATACTGATTCTTTTGGGTTTTGCACATTTATTTTTCTCTAAAAATAGCTCAAAGGGTTGGTTTCTTTGTTTCCATTATATGACTTTTTTACTTTTGTCATAGGCGCATTAAGTTAAATCTTCTTCATCCGGGGAGAGGTTTAAGCTGAAGCCTAAATAAGCCAGACTCCTTGAGCTTGCTAGAGAGCCACTGGGGAGAGATAAGATCCTCCCTGACTTGCTCTGTAGAAGACGTTGTCCTAGGGAGATTAGCTTTTCTAGATTAACATTAACAATTGCGTAAAACTGCATGTTGGATTGGGGATGCCACAGGGAACATCCTTTCCCATTCCCAATGGTGTCTTTTTTGGACCTATTTTGCTTTATTTTGTCTAATCCTCCTTTGAACCTGGAGATTTGCTCTGACTCCTCACTGCAGCTCCTGTGGCAGCATGTTTCAGAAGTGCACTGACTGCTCTTTAAAGTGAATTTTACCTGTTTTAAACCGAGCCCTGTTCTACTAGTGGAGAATTTGGGTGACCATCTTCTCCCTTACCCTCTCCACTGCCGCCTTCGTTGTACAAACCTTAGCCATACCCTCTCTCTGCTGTCAGCTGAGCTGTCCCAGCCTCTGCTCCTCATAGCCATCTCATCCCCTAAAACGACCTGTAAATAACCTCAGCCAATCCCTTAGGGGTTTAATGTACAAAGTACAAAACTCTTAAGCAGTGTAAAGCAGAGTTCTGGAGAAAAAGTTTATGCCACAGTAACAGCCTGGGGACCAATGGGTACCTAAGGCTAGCGTGCCTGGTTTGTAATACTGAGTTGGCTGAAAGTCACCATGAAAAACCAATCCACAGCCTGCCACAGCAGTGCATAAATGCACATCTTGTTGCCCACTGGATGTTTTGAGGTATTTTGTTTTGGAAGAATTTAGATCTGGTGGTGAAATCAGGCAGCTCAAGTCCATGATTCTCCATGGTATCATTATACTTCCCCTTTTTCAGGAAAAAATGGGCACTCTAAACAGCCAGCTGAAAACAGCTTCCCCCGCACAGCTATGTAAACCATCATTGTCAGGAATGTGGGCACGCTCCATTTTGTGCCAGGCTGTGTGCGCGCTCCCTGCTGAAGCATTTCCTTTAGCAAAACAAATAAGCTCCACAACGACAAATACTACAACAATCAGTTGATTGATGGACTGAAACTCTCCTTTGCCATCATGCAGTGAATCTCTGCATGAAAAACACAGGGCCTGGAGAATTGCTTTTCCTGCATCTTATATCAGTACTGTATTTTTTCCATGATCCAGACCTGATATGCATTGCTTCTTAAAACTCAGAGAACAGAGAGATTATTACGGTAACTCAGTATAATACTATGTTTAAATCTGCTCCACTTATCCTCTTTTTCATGACATGAATCAAACATACCATTTGTTTGTCCTGGTAGAAGTATGGTCCTATCTGAAGAAGGTAGCAGGGTATGTGCTCTGATGGTCCTTCTAAACACTTTACAGAATAGGAACATCTCGAACAGAGCTGACTGTCCTGGAATAAAACAGAGATTTCAGGCCATGAACTGTTGCCACACAGTGCCTATCACTCACTTTGATTTCACACTGAAAGTGTCACAAAGCACAGGGATGTTTTGGCTCTCTTAAAAATAGCACATATAGTAACAGTACTTTCCTTAAGATAGTACACAAATGGAAGCAAAAGTGCATTTTTCTTTTTTCCCTCTAAACTGACAGCAGTGGCTGTGTGGTCATTTGGTCTTCTTCCGTTTTAAAAATACAGTACATTCCTTACTCCCAGCCACCTTGACCACTAGCTGTTGTGTTTCCTACGTCAGGGGAGTTGAGATCATTAATACCACCAGTAATGATGTCTGCAGAAGCTCCTCTTTTTGCCAGCTCTTAGGACGGGTCTGGATGAACTATGAGAAGGAACTATGATCCATTTAAACTCCTCACTGTTTAAAATGGCTATTAGAGATATGCCTTCACTGTCATTCCTTGGCTTCTTCCTGACAAAAGAAAAGATGACTCTACTGATCTGTCTTGGTTGAGGAAAAGTGCATGAAAGCAGAACTTTGCAAAAAATTGTTGAAGAGGGAGGAAAGGAGAGAACTTGTAATAGAGCGAGAAGAAAGAAAAAGGGGAAAAATAAAATAGAAATCTGAGGGAAGATGAAGAAAATGGTAGATCTGCAAATATAAGGCCAGTGGAACACAGTTGTGGTCAGATTATATCTCATCATGTCTTCATCATCTTCAACAGAGGCATGACCATGTCCAAATGTTGCTGAAATAAAAGGGAGTGATAAGGCCATTATGCCATTTAAGCATTGGAAACTGTTTTTTTCATAAAGGTAAACACCAATAAACCAGGTTTGTTCATATTTTACTGACCTTTATCCATAGGAAATAAAGAAACCAGAGAACACAGACAAAGCCACCAATTTATAGATAGAACAAGAAACACCTAGCTCATTCTACTGTGCAGTGCAGGAGTTGTTTACTTTAAAATGAGTAATGACATGGCTGTCTGAAAAGCAGCATTCAAGGATGATATTTAACTCTTCTCCCTGGGAGCATCTGAAAGAGACAATTCAGATCACCGAACAAGACAATCAGCTGAATTTCAAGCAGATGGCTTCTGGCCATCTTCTTGGAGGTGTTCTACTGGAGTTTGTAGGCATGATTCTTCAGGTGACCCACAGTGTCCTGAGAAGAGCTGCTGCATCCTTGTGAGGTAAAAAGGAGACAAAGGATTAATTATTCTTTCACTTGCTGATGCCAGAGAGCAGAGCATCACAGCCAGAATGCTTCTACAAAGTAGAGTGTGTAATGGGAGACTTGACATTTTAATTATCTCTGACCTCAGTCCTCCAGCTCAAAGAAGGATGAGTATATTTAGGAATAACTGAGGAGACTTTTGCTGCTGAGCATGTCTGTGAGGAAGCTGCCTGGCAGAGTGAGGGCCTGTTGCTGCGCATGTCCAGCTGACCTGAAGAAGGTCTGCAGACATTGCAGGACTGGGCATGATGAGAAATCATTTGAAGCAGACTGCAATATGGATTTGTTTCTGTTGTTGCCAATAATATGCTTCTTCATTTGCTGTTCAGTTAACACACAGGCTGTGGCATCCTGGAGAAAATACAGTGATGCTCTGGGAGCTGGTACCTGATACCACATAGCGCATGGTGTTTTGGCACAATGCTCCAGAATGACACACAGAAAAAAGTGAGCAACAAAATGGTGTTTTCTGAACTCAGCTTTCCCACCTTCTGCATTCACCAACACTCAATAGACTGGTGAAGGCTAGCTGTAATCTAGCCAGGAACCAAGTACTTCGACAGATTCAATTGCAAGACTTCAACTACTATCCCAACACATGGGTTGTTTGAAACTTTCTTTTCCTCACACGCTTTCTATAGAATAAAACCTACAGCAGCAATAGTTAGTTGGATATTCTTACAAGATTTTCATAGAGTTGAAATTATTCTTTTGTTGATTCTGCAATACATTACCTTCTGATATTAATGTGATTTATTTTGAAGGAATGTAACATGTATCATCCACGCCTCTGAAGCGCTGAGTGTTTTAAGGTCCCATTGGCTGAAATCTCACAAGTTTTACTTATCTGAATGTACAGCTTTGCTTTTATGGATGTGGCCATCTGTCTTTAGTTCAGGGTCAAAAATACCACTCAAAATCTCATTCATAATGAACAATTTGTTTTGTTGATAGCTGGATGTTTTTTAAATGATGCTTATTAGGTAAACTCTTGCCTCTTGCACAGCTTTTAAAACATAGAAGTGCATAAAAAGTACAACTTGCTCACTCTTTTTCTTCTATATTTGCCATGAGCATCTGGCTGGGGACCCTAGGAACAAGTGATAATGGAATGATATTGAGAATGATGAACAACAGTAATACAAAAATCCTGGTACTGCTCAGGTGTCAGCCAATGCACAACTAATAATCTGACATCTGGGCACTAAGTCCTCTGTGGACCACTTTGTCATTTCCCAGTATGGACACAGTGGTTCACAGGGAACTCTACACCACTAAATTAGTCATGTGCTCCTACCATTAATTTCAAAAGTACATGAATGCAAGCAAAATTTGATCTGAAATGTATATAATAAAAGCTGAAATATACCAAACCAAGGATGTTTCTAGGACACTTACTCCAGTAATTGCTTTTTGAATTGCAGAGGTTATTGGTTTTTTGTGAGATACTTATAAAAGCAAGAGAGTTTGCTGGCTTCACAGAAAGCTATAAATCCCAATGGATTACCAAATGGAAGTAGTTCACAATCTGCCACTGGGTTGATGGTGATAAACAGGACCGCATTTAATGGTAAAAGTCTGTTACTACCCAAAGCCCAGTCAAAACGATTTCTTGACAGAATATTGTTCTTCAGACAATGGGAAACTGTATTTGATGTAACCAGCCCAAAAGCACATTGCCCTCTTTCTGGTAACCATCAAATGCTTTGGTTCTTTAACTTGGAAATAAACAAGCCTCGAGGAATTTGAGGTTTTATACATCTCACATACTGTTTTGGGTTTTTTTTTTTCAAACCTAGATAAATTTGCAAATATTTTAAAACTTGTGAAGTAACTTTCCACTCTGGTAAAGAAGAATGAAAAGAAAATTCCTTTTTTCATAGACTTTAAACAGTTCTCCAACTCATATTAAATACTCGGGTGCAAACAGCTGCCACTGCTGCTTTGGAGGAACACAGAACTTTTCAAAAAGATTTTGCTGCCTTCAGAATGTGACAACAGAGAAATAATTTTAAAGGCTTGCATAGATTATTTAAACTTCTTATTTTGCCCACCTTTAATCTCACTGAAACTATTAGATTTGCTGCTTTGCAGTTTGTAATCTGTGATTCAGTTTTGTCACTGCTTGATGTACAATGTTACCTAGCTTCCCTTGTGTGTCTGAAGGGATGACCCAGCCCTCTGTAAAGGATGGAGATTGTGTGACCAGCTGTTTGTGTTGTACTGTGACAATTTTCCCTCTAACTGCAGACAGGCCCTGGTGTGGATTTTTTCCTGAGCACAGGAAACAGCAGCCCCTTCACTTGGCTTTTGCTGCACAGGAGTTGCACGGTGGCCTGAAGTACAGTTCCAATGGGGCTTAATCATAATGCAGGCAGGCTCTAGATATACAAGATTATCCATGTGCTAGAGGAGTACTTTAGAATGTCAGGGCTCTAAATTCCACTTCTGTGGAGCCACCTGCATTGGACTGATGGTGTGGTGAGATGTATGCTGAAACCTACAGGAATATGCCTGGAAATGTCCTGGTAATTTAGGAGATGTCTCTCAACATCTCCACAGAGGATATGGAACCAAGACACAGTGTTACACCATAGCCCAATTTTAAGTGTGGTTATTCCCCTTTGTAATGATTTTCTGAAGCTGTTTGGTGGATGACTGTGGATGGATTTTACAGTTCACCAGCTAAACACAGTGGAACTTCTCCAAATGCTAGGAAATCCCATTGAAAAACTCAACTGAAATGTTAACATGTCAATATATGTATCTCCATCATTAGAAAACTGCAAAGTTAATCTCAGCCTGCCAACCCTGGGGACATGCTACAAGGGTAGTCTGGGGGGCTTTGATGTAAAGGTTGGACTGGAATGCCTGACATGCTGTGGGAGAGTGCCAGTACACGTTGATCCTGCTTTCATCAGTAGCTGAGAAAGAGAGCTAGTTACTTTTTTGATAAAGACTGTATACAAGTTTACAATTCTGCAGTGCACTTTGACTGTATTGACAACCGTAGATAACCTCTGAGGTGCTTGTCTGTATCTATATGAACAATGTACTAGCATCTTTGAAATCCCATCTGGTCTCTTAATAGGCTATTACCTAAGCTGGAAGATGTATATCCTAATGTCAAGTCAGTTTATAAAACCCTGTGTGGTTCAGGTCCCAAAAAACATCAGAACTCATAATTTTCACTATGTGCCACCTTATTTTCTGAACCACTTCTGTTAACAGCGTTCAGTTTTAAGTTCCAGAAAGAGTGGGTTAGGTTATTTCCAGCAGGGACATTTCAATTTGGTCATCTGTTTCATCACTTAAATGAACCCCAAGTGTGTTGACTCGAAAAGTATGCTGATAAGGCTTCATATCTCTAGGAACTTCTCTTGGGCAGGTTGGGTGTCATAGCAAGGTGACTTTTGTAGCAAGAAATGCAAAATGTTTTGGCGTTGACTTCCACTACCTTTGATGTATATACTTCTGCGTTATTGATCGTAGATGGTCCCTAGAGACTAAAAAAGTCATATTATCTGATAACCCATGACAGGAATGTTTAACCACAGATATGAGCTAAACTAGTGTTACTGATGGATTATTTTAAGAGGTATGTGGTATTATTGTTCATCTGCATTAAAAAATCTGATTTTAACTGTGTTAGCAATGATAACTGCTTGGTCATAGCTGTGACTTTAAATAAGAATTATCTGAATGAAACTATCTCCACCCCTCAGAGTGTTTTCTCCTTACTACACTTCTCTGAAACATGTTGGTAGAGGATATAGAAAAACATAATTCAGTGAAGAAGTGTGGTGAGACACTCAATACAGCTGTATCAGTTGCCTAATGAATACATCCATCTTCCCAATAATGGGTAGATTTTGAAATCACTGGTAGACGAAGGATAGCTTTGTTTTTAAGGCACAGAACTATTAAGTAAGAGTAAAATTTAGGCTTGAATAAATGTGCTTTCAGATTCTAGTGGGAACTGTGCACATTTGTATTATGGTCTGGTTTGTTTCTGCTCCTGGCTTTATCTTTGACTTCCTCTGTGACACTCGGACAAGTTACTTTACATATACATGTCCTGGTTTCCACACTGTAAATTGAGGACTGTGCAGAAAATTAGCCCACAAAAAGTTCAGATCCCAACTTAATTAAAGGTTGCAGAGGCAATTTTGTTCCTCAGAGAAGAGACTGGTTTTTATTACAAACTATTATTGTGGTAATTATTATTTACTGTAGCTGCTAGGGTCTATTTGCTTCCCCTAGTTTTATGCCAGTGTAAGTCATGCAACATCCATTAAGCTTTCCTTCATTTAAAGCAAGGCTATTGGGTACATATCAGCCACTAAGTGTCCTGGACAAGCTGTCACTCAGGCACTTCTCAGCTTTTGGGAGGTATTGTGAGTCTCCAGTAGCAGTTTTATTTCTGCTTAGTTTGCACAAGCTCTTCCTGTCCATTTAGAGAGGCCTGAGAGTAGTCTTGATAGCAATCGAGAGGAACGGCAAAAAATATGGTCCTTTTGACGAGCACTTATGGGAAACACAAGACTCGTAACTGGGAAATGTGAGATATTTCACTGTGTGGGAATGTGAGTAATGGAGGAGAAAGAACCTCTGTGTTTTACCTTCCTCCTGGGGCTAAACAACATGTCCCCTCAGTAAAGGATATCAAAGGCGGCTGAAGGATATCTTATTAGAGCTCAATTGCCAAGGAAGGTGGGCAGGAGTGACCAGAGAAAACTGTGGGTTTGGATTCCTGCAGAATAACAAACTCCCGACTTCCTGTGCTGCTCTTTCTCTTGGGGATGTTTTGGTAACCTGCCAGCCCCTGTCTGGTGGCAGCTTAACGGAGGGTGGCCAAATGAATAGCCCTGGTGATATGAATAATGATTAAAAGGTTAAAGAAACCCCATGGACTAGCTGGAATCACAGGAGCTTGAGTAGACCTGGTACTCTAATAAGCAAACAGCAGCACATTTACTTCAGTAATTGGGTATATACACCGTGTATAGGCATTTTTCCTATTTACTGCTTCAACGTGCTTATCCCTAGCTGCTGAGACATCCTTTCATCAACGTAAGTAAAAATGTTATTTGCTTGAACTGGCTGAAATAAAATAAAACCTGATCCCAGACTAGGAAGTTTTTCTCCAGATTCTTTCCACCTTCCTTGGCACCTTTGATGTGTGACCCTTGCCACCCACCGCCCTCCCTTTCAGCCGGCCCTCCCTGGAATAGCCTCCGAATGAAACGATGGTCCCCAGGACCAAAGAGGAGGCTGTGGTTTCCATAGATGACTGCCCACTGCAGGCACTGCTTACTTGTGGTGTTTATTTCAGTCCCTCCTAGCTACGGTGCCTGGAGTTGGAAGGGTCAATCCGCAGTTTGAATTGGCATATTTTTAAGGTCTTTTCTATTATGAAATATTTATGAGAGGAAACAAGGTTGGACATTCCTGCAGCCAGTCCAGTGTAGGAACGCTATGTGCCTTCCTCCCCTGAACATGTAAATGCAGTCATTTAATGGAAGACTCACATACCTTGTTCCTTTACATTTCAAGTGAGCTGTCAGAGGAATGTAAACATTTATTTGGAGCAAGCCCTCAGGTAAAGGATTACCATATGCCGCAGAAGGAAATTCCAGCATGCCCACTAAAATTTGTGCTGTGGAGAGAGCTATGAATAGAAAGTTTGTACACTGTTATGAATATGGATAAAATACATCACTCATGGCTGGACTATGGCATGCAAAATTGAAAAACACATATTTTCAAAAATATATTTAAAAGAAAATAAACACAGGATCTTGTGTCTTCATTTACTGTTTGAAGTACCTTCGGGGAAGAGAGACATCAACAATTTTTCTTCCAGACCACTCACTTCTTTTGATAACAGGGGGTTCTTTGGGAGAAAGGCAGCAGTCTCATTCCTGGGATGTCTTTGTTTCCTCAGCCAGTGCTCATTTATTGGGAGTTTATGGTGTGTTCAGAGCTACCAAAAGCAAATGCATTCAGAGGGCTACGTTCAGTCTTAAAGGTCAGAATTCCTCATTCTCGGCCACCTCACAAGGTGACCTTTTCAGGAGTGTTATGTGACCCTTGTTCACCTTGCAAATGAGTGTAATTAGCATTTTTATTATTATTATTCTACAGCCAGCCAGTCATCACTGATATTTTGGTGTGGTCAGCACCAGTTTCTTTTTAAATGAAAGGACTTCTGCTAAATGTGTTAAAAGAGGTGTTAAAACTTGTGTCTACAAGGACAGTTCCACCATGAAAACCAATGGCCTCTGGACACCTCAGCAGCTCCAGGCTGTGCAATGCAATGATCCTGTCTGTGCTCCAGAGCTTGCTACTATGACCCAAGGCCACTGCAGGTAGAGTTCCTGCACTGCAAAGCCCCATCTTACTGTATTTACAGTAGTGCTGCACAAGCTCCTTTAGGTGGGAGGGACTCATGATGGGTGGTTTACGCTTCCTCTGGGTGTATATGTTTGGGCCAACTCATGAATTTGTTCTCAGGACCATTCTGCTGCCTCTTTTTTTCCTCTCTGTTTTTCGCCTCCTGCAGCATCTCTTTCCATTGCAGAATTTCTTTTTGTGTATGTGTGGAAGTGATGGGAGAACAATATTATGCTTAAATAAGATCAAGTAAAACAACCTTATTAGTAGTGAAAGAGGAGTGTGAGACAGTGAAAGAAAACAGTATTTGGTAGCAGGAACACTTAGAAAGGCATTAGGCCCAAGATGTCTGGAGTATGTTGACACAGAGGAAAGGAGGAGTTTGATGTGGGATAGTGAGCTGCTTTGATTATCTTTCATTGTTACCCCAAAGCCAAGTTTACTTCGACTGGAAATTGCACATGACAATTGAATGAGAAACTTACTGAAAGAAAAAGTTACTGATTTAAAGTTAAGATTCCTCCTGCCTAAGGAATGACAGCTCTAACCTTGCTCAGGGTTAGCTGTGGCACCCATGTTCAAGCTCAACATCAATGAGCTCCCCGGGAACACACACACCCCAATACCCTTCTCTCCAGGCTGTTCATACCCAGGACAATTTAAGCCACAGGTCTCCTACATCCGTCTGCCCCTGTTGTTCTCCAGCCCCCTATCCAGCACAGTGCCCAGTACTGATTGCAGGGGTATGGTACAACACTCCCCTCATAGGAGGCTCTGAGTGCAAAGTGATATCTAAAGTTATTGTCACTGAGAGACAAGTGTTTAGTAATGAAACAACAAGGTACAGCTAAAGAAGTATAACTTCCCTACATGTTAAGAAAAAATGGTAGCTTATTGACTTAATTTAGAATTAATTAGTGCTTGATAATTAGAGATACAAGAACTGAGTAAGAGCTTTACTGCAATGTAGGTGATTTTCCAGGTGAGGATGAAGGGAACAATCAATCTTAGTCTTTTTGCCTCCAATCATGTATTTTAGAACAGGGGTAGGAATATAAATTCTGAAATTATGGTGATGAAAAGGTTATTAAGAGTAAATATTTGGAAACTGGAGAGTGAAGACATGGCCTTTATGGTTTTTGCATTAATAGACTCTTTCCTTTGAGCATCAAATTCCTTAGTGGTTACTTCTTAATCTGATGTACCAGCTCTGCACTCTCTGACCTTACTGTAAAGGAAAAACAAAGTACTACTCACTTCAGGCTACTAACACTGAGATTAAAAAACTCTGTTGCTTGGGTGAGGATTGGTTCTTAAGGCAGCAAAGGGTGATGCTGGAATGAAACATAGCATAATAACAAGATAATGGCTTCAGACTACTCTGCGTCATGATGCTGTGCATGTCACATTTGATACAGTGAATAATTAGGGTGTTATTGCCATTTTCTAGCTAAGGAAATTTAGACAAGAAGCTTTCAATGGTGGTGGCATAGAAAGAAATGAAAATCTAATGTGCTCACTTGCAGGCTTCTCCTTGAGGTGCAGATCATCTGAAGCCACTTTGAACTTTAACATTCAATGAACTTTTAAACATGAGGCCTTATACGAAATATCTCAGTCTGGCCAACAGGTTACGCAGTTTGATCCTAAAGTGCGTCAATCACGTCATTGTAGGTGCTGAAAAGTGCCATCAGAGTCCAGCACCCACATTTGAAAACTGAGTGTGGGAGCAGGGGGCGCAGAGAACAAAGAGACTTTCTATCCTCGTGCCCACTTGCACAAACATCGCAGCTGGTCTGAGCCTCCACACTCTTACTGTGTGCCTCTGTGGGTGTAAATCACATCAAAGAGATTCTTGGAAATGCTACCCCAAGGAAGGCTGCAGCCTGCCCGCGGTTCCTGGGTGGTGGGCCCCTGGGCAAGGCACGGCCCTTCTAATTATGTCCCATTAGGATCCTCAGGGTGGACCCAAAGTTAAATACCACAGTTTGCATGGAAAACACACTAAGATGTAACTGAACCGGGGCACTCGCTCTGTGGACTGAGAGCTGTAATTTGATAGGAGACTCGGTTCATGGTGTGGCAATGCACAAACACCCATGTCCCACTGCAGGCAACCTGTTCAGCAAGGGAGGAAGAGAACAGACTGTCCCAAAGGGCTCCTGAACAAATAATGACAAGCAGATCAGGGTTGTTGAACATGAATTTGGGCCCAGGTTTTTGTGAAAACTGTTTCTAGAAATGTGTGTCATACAGTAATTACTGGCAAGCCTGAATCCCCTGGACCATGGTTGTTTCACCTGCAGGAATGTTTATTGGGCACAGTCTGAACTTGGTGCTCACCATTGATTTTTATGAAAAGTTCTGGTGTCCTTGAAGTTAACTAAGAGTAACAGGTATCTGTGAGTTTCTGTATGATCATCTGTCTCACAGTCAGCTGCTGTGTTTATACATGGGGTAAAACTCCAAACACATGAGTAATGACACTAAGAGATAGACAGTGCTGAGAAACAACTGTGATTTTAAAGGCAATGGAAGTCCAGATCATATAATTTGCTATGGGATGCTTGCAGATATGATGCACACACATCCTGTTGATTGGTCTCTGATTGTACATCTACATAACAATTTATCTTGAAAATTAAAGCCCCCAGGGAGGATTTTCCAACAGTGCTATCCAACTTGTGGCCTTAAAACAACCTGAGCTCTTTTGAGGTCCATTAGAACAACTGCTGTAACAAGAAAACATGTTTGATTAGCAACAAATAACTGGCAGTTCTGATTTGCAAGGTGAGGGGCTGGAAGCAGACCTACTTCTCTGGGGGCAGGAGAAGGCAAGTGGCTGGGCAAGAAGTATGCTGGGGGGAGCTGCCACGGTAGCTGAGGTCTTACAGGGGGTACAAAACTCTAGACAAAGTACCTAAAACTCTCCCAATGCAATACTTAAACTCCCTAAGGATTTCTTTTTTTTTCTGAAGAAAACATCTAGGTTTTTTAATCAATTTTGTGATTTGGTGGCAGGAATGGGGTTTTCACTCATTATTTGGTAATGTTTACAATATCATATTTACTGTTACTTTATGGATTTGTTTTATTCCCCTCAGTTGACAGTCCTCAACAGCAAATTCCAGGTACACCTGTGAATCACATGGCGTTGTTTCTTCTTGCTTCCATAAACATAGCTGTTCTTTCAAGCTGAAAAAAAAATGGAGCTTAGAAACAGCTTGCAGAATAAACATATGAGCAAAAGCTTGTATGTGGGAATGCCAGATTTTTCCAAGATCATGGAAACAGATGCCAATTAAGAAGTAATGTAAGTTTATACAGCAAAACAATGTTGAATTGGAGAGTAAGAGATCAGGAGATTTACTTGCTCTGTTGTTCTCACTGATTGCTTTTAATTTTCTTTGACTCTAGTTATAAGTAACAAACACATTGATTAAAGACAGGTTAGCTTAACATTAGCTCATGGTTCAGAGAGTGACCAGTGAGAGAAAGATGTCTTGCAGTAAGTAATTTTTAAGATAACACAATCTGTTTCTTTTATGGGAATATTGGTTCCTGCGGTATTTCCAGCCCAGTTTTGTAAATGCATCAAGTTCAGATGGTTTTGTTACAGAGACAGGGTAAGCATCCAGATTTTACAGTTTTTCATAATATTTGACATCTTTAAAGGTTCATGTTGTTACTGTGAATGTCCATGTTGATTATCACTGAATGTATAAGACATATTTGGACATACAGATCTTTCAATACTGAATTGAAGGCTTGACATCAATTTAGGAATAATGAGATTATAGATGTCGTATGCTTTTGTCAAAAAATTGAATTCCTTCCAAGTAACATCTTTGTTATGAATATGATGCAATTATCTGTAGCGCTATTATGACTGCCACTTTTCTGGGTTGTGAGTATGTTCAAATGTAAAATACTCTTTGTCACTAGTGGTGACATGCATTTGTGGTTTTTTTTTTTCTCACAAGTGAAGGGACTTTTTTACTTTTGCTCATAAGAGTGGCTGTACTGATTTCAAGAAATTGAGTTTGAAATATGTAATTGTATTTGAGTTCCTATAATTATATGCATAATTTACATACACAAAAGTCAGTTAAATGCAAAGAAGAAAAGGCAATTTAAAAACACAAAAAAAATTTGTATATGCTGTCATGCTGATGATGTAGATATTTTGTGGCAAAATTCTTCTGCCAGGCTGGCATGTGAGCCTGGTATGCTCTAAACACAAAGGTGGCCATTCCCTGTTGTTTGCAGTCATTGCATTTTGAATGGGGAGGCAAAGAATAGATCCTAGTTTGAAACAAGATGAAGTACGCATAAAGAGTGTATTCCTCCACAGGCATTTTGCTCTTCTCTGAACCTGGGTGTCTTCAAAAGGAGCTAAACATCTCAGGTACATTTGCACCCTCCAAGTTACAGTCTCCTTACTGGGGATTGGTCTCAGTGCACCAGGGAGGGATTCATTTGCTGACTTACTGACTTGGTTCATCAGCGTGTGCCTGCTCCACATGCAGTGCAGACGGACAGTGGTACAGCTGCCCACAACATACCACTTAAAAGTGGTTTTCCTAATCTCATGAGTATAGTTTCATAAAAGAGCAGACAGTTGACGGGAAAGCCAACAATCTGCTCATTTTACTACAGAGGATAAAGCCCTAATTGTTACTTAACTCAGCATTTTCTCAGTTTCAGTTAATGCAACAGCCAAGTTAATTGTTTGTGCATATGTTTGATTTCCAGAGTCTTCTGATTTTGGTGACTGAATTAGACTGTTCCAAACTTGAAAAGATTTATTTCCTATAAGTCGGATCATAAATTTCCTGGCAGAGCTGGTCTAGAGTTGCTCAAAGTGTTTGTGGAATACGACTGTAGTCACAGGCTCCGGCAGAAAAGTTTTACAGAGGGTGGATGGAGATGTCAGGAGGGGCCTGGAATAAGCTCCCTGGGTCATCACAGATCGTTTACCACCTGAAACACTGAGCACAAAATATAGCCAGCCAGCAGATGCCCCTGAGGAGAATTCATCTCTTTTTGTGAAGTCATTGAGGTGATGCCAGCTCTCAGGAGAAGAGCTGAAAAGCATTCCTGATTTCTGTAGATGTTCCATACTTAATCAATGGCTCAGTATACTGTTAACTAGCAAGGAAATTCTGACAAAGGTAAAGTTTACTGTTTTTTCCAGGTAGATTTCTACCTTCCCTTTTAGTTCAGAATCGGTTCTCTGGAAATAAAGAAGGAAATGCATAAATTTAGCTCCATAGGTCTGCATCACCTCAGAGAAAGGAACCAGTGATTGAACTCCATTTGCTCCTTTGCCATAAAGAGGATGTGACATTGTTGGCCTCCTAAAAAAGTCTACGTAAGAGTGAACAACACAATTAAAACAAAATTATTTTCCACAGGAAATCTGGTATGATCTTATTCCCAGGCTAAGCAATCAGATAATCTTTGCACAGGTAGTCATCCAGGTTGTGGGGTGTGTTTTTTGTTGTTGTTATTGCTGGCTTTTATTCTAATGTAGTCATCACTGATATCACTTCTCCCTGAAGTGTAGCAAAACTTCTAGTACATGGCAATGTCTGGTAGGCCAGAAAACCATCCCTAAATAAAAAATGGCTTGATAAAATGTTGTGATAAAAAGCAGACTGAATTTTACACAGATTTGCATAAGTAGTAGCTTTCCCTATCACACAGAAATAAATGCTGTTGTCTAGATGAGAACTTTGCTTCCACTTTGATACTGAGATTGCATAGAGCTTTGCTTTTGAAAATATATTGTTCTATTCAAAAATATGCATTGACTCAGGACGATGAATTATAGAAGGAGAAGACAAATATGAAGTTCTTCCAACTTTTCTTAGTTTTTATGAAACTGCATTTTAAGCAGAAACCTGGGTCATCCCACAGGTTCTTGTCACTTGTCTCTGGGGATTATGTCAGGAGCACGGTTACCTTGCAGTGAGTCAAGACAGATGGGCTTATCCAGAAGATGGCTTCTGGCTGGCCTGGGTCACTTTCCTGAGCCACCTCCTTTCATGATCTATAGATGTAACCAGTGGCAACCAAGCTCCTACCCAAGGAGTCCCAGCCGGGTGCTGAAAGCCAGAGGGATGACTCTGAGCCACAGGCCTGGCTGGTTGGCTGGCTGGCTGGACAGATGGAGGTTTACAATGACCTGAAAAAACAGTCAGATTAAGCTCAAAAACATTTGCAGAGGGAAGTGAGGTGCAGCAAAGTTTAATACTTGCAAGTCCTGTACAGGTGGGAGTCCCCCTACAGCATTATAATGTCCTTTACAGCAATATATATTGTCATGAAGTAAATGTCACTGCTTAAACTGAACAAGGACAGCCATGACTCCTTTGCAGGCAGCTCTGAGGAAGGCATGAAGGACCACAGAATCCACAAATGAAACTGCGTCTGTCTTCAACATTTTAGGCATCCCATTTACCTTGGTTATCTGCCCCTGCACAACTTTTCTTTCGTCTCCCAGGGTGATACATTTTTTATTCCTTAGATATTTGGAAAAGAAAAAGAGACAATGAAAAAGAGAAATGGATATAAGGCAGAAAGTCTCAGCATCCGTTAGTATCAGAATATCGCCAGAAGGTATATGCTGAGGTAGATCATAATTCAGTCTACTGCTCATCCTTTATGCAGCTTCCAGAGACAAATATGATAAACTTTTGTAACTTAGACTGTATTTACATAAATTTGGTCTCACTTTGCTTATTAACACTGGAGTGATATACTCCTTTTTCAGCCAAATTCCATGCTCCTCCTTCCTGTAAAAACCATTCTTCAGCTCTGTGTGAAATTTCTCCTTGGTGGATCTGCTTTCACAGGGGTCAGACTAGAAGGGTACCAGCAAAGCAAATGTGGGCAGCAGATAAGAGATCAGTGGCGTGAAAAAGGTTTTTTGACATAGCCCCAGACTTTCTACTACGGTTATGTTTTGAGCTCCATAAGTCTATTGCTCCCAAATTCTTAAACTATCATTCACTGAAACATTGTGGTACACCAAAATTGTTTGTTACATAGAATAATGTGTTAGCTTAAGAATTCTGCAGAACTGGAATTTGTTCCATTTAGTCCAAGTTAAATTATACCCTTGCCCATACTTTCTACACATTTGCAAAGCATGTTTGCATGTACATTCCTATCGCTTTATAAATAATTATGTTCCGTGTGTAATAGAAAATTTCCAGGGAAACTACCAGGTTTACTATTGAAAAAAACTTGGAAAGGATTAAGAATAAATTAATTGGGTCTGATTTACAAATATTTGCTTGTATTTTTATAAGCTCTGTGGAGGTATAGGAAGTATGTTAGGTATGTCTAGTACTGCAAATACAGAGTTCTTTCACTGTATTATTTTTGCCACTTAGTGGTGAGAGACAACATTAAAATGATTTAGTAAAATTTAGAAACTTGCAGAATCTCAGTTAATGAGATCTCTGCTCATTATTCTTGGCCCTGGCTCAGTTTACTATATGATGTGCCTTGTATCATGAGACTATGATCTAATTATTGAAGTCACAGGGCATCAATTTCAATTTGGCCTGATCTCTTGTTTTTTCAGGAAGATGGACTCTGAATTAATAGATCTTTGCTTAATCTGTTTGCTATCCTAACCTCTACACCTACAGCAGAAGATTTGTGCTGTACCTAACCTAATATTGTAGTAAGCATTTCCTCTGTAATAGACCCTAGTCCTTTTTTATGTTTTTGTACTTGCAAATGCAATTATTAATTAATCTTAATAGTGACTGATTTTATTTACATATCCAGCAATAAGTCTTACAAAAGCTCTATCAGCCTATTTCTTTTCCCCTTGAAGTCATGTCACAACTTCAAAGAGAGAATAAAACAGGATTTTATGCATCTGGAATAGCTAATACCATAGCACTGGATGAGCACAGAAGCTAGTGCAGATATCTGAAAAATATGGAGAGTGCCTCTTGCTATGAATATGCATTAGATCACTGATCTCCTAGCTATTAATTTCTACTTCTATCAACTGTACTACTTCTATACTTTCTATTTCTCTCCTTTTTGAAATTATTCATCCAGTAGGCCTCTGCTGCAAGAAGTGGGCAAGGACAAAACCAGCCTACTGGGTATTAACCATGATGCTTTACTTCAAAAGATGTGAAGATGGTGCTGCAAATTGCAAAACTTGTGGGCCCAGCTGCTTTATGAAAAAACAGATCCTCCCAAATATTATTAATTCTGTAATACTTTCACAACACTGTTTAATTTATTACTAAAGGAAGTAATGTGATATTCTACTAGCATTTACTTAAAGCAGCATGATTTTTTTATGACAACAGCTGGAATATAGTAAGTAAGAGCCTTCTATCATGCTTTTCAACAACCCAGTGCTGGCTTTGCATGAAAGAGAGTTTTGAAAGTCTACTGTGTATATCATACTTACATGACTAGCATTGGCTCTTCCTGCTGTGTTACACTGCACAGGTTCAAGAGGAGGTGGGGTATGACAGCTGACACTGAGGTCAAATGAAGGTGAGCCAGATCGGATGTATAAAATAGTTTAGTGTCTGTGGTTAATTCATATACAGTTTCTAAGAGGCACAATGGACCTCTCAATTTTACCCAAATTCAGAGATGCTTTGGGGCACAATGTCTGTCCTGGGGAGTGGAAAGAGAGTATAGTACAGTATAGTATAGTATAGTATAGTATAGTATAGTATAGTATAGTATAATGTGGTATGGTATGGTATGGTGTGGTATGGTATGGTATGTTATGGTATGGTATGGTATGGTATGGTGTGGTACGGTATGGTACGGTACGGTACAGCATTGGTACGGTACAATATATAGTTCTGCCATCCTCTAGGGTTTAAATCCACTAGAATAAATCTTCCACAGGTTAAAACCTGCTTTATGGATACTTTATGTCAAACATAACCAGAGCTGAGCATTGAAGATAAATAAATAGCATCAATGTGCTCATTGAAAATCTGCTCAACTAAGCATAATGTAGCAGTAGTTTTACTTTAAACAAGCTCCAAGTAATCTGCAGTGGTTACACTGAGCAGATGAAAAGTCTCTAATGAGGCAGCTAAAAGACACTGCATGAAAATTCTCCAATACTTAATGAAAACACAGAGGAAACATAAGACTGTGATTTTTTTTCCATCTTCCTTGCTTTGGGGAATTAGAAAATGATGTGACAGAGGTTTTGATTTCCCCTCCCCTCCCCAAAAGGCAGGAATTGTTAAAATAGGAGATTAGCAATCAGTTCACCAAAGAGTGAGAAAATGGGTTCCTCTGAATTTTTTTAGTTTTTTGTTTATGCTTCCCGTGAGAGGAAGATGGTGATGAGATGCATGAGATGCTGCATCTGGCAAACTACCAAGCTAGCTGTCTATCCAATGGAGAGTCAGAACCATACAGCTCAGTATTGCAGAGTTGCATGTGTCACTATGCTTGTGCATGGCTCTAGAGCTCTTCTGAGAAAGCAGCACCCTTTCAGATAAAATAATCTAAACATCACGTGTTTTCTCAAGTCATTCTCCAAAGAGTATTTTCCAAATTAGGATTTGCTCTTCTTGCTCTTCTCAATATCCCAGGAAATCATGAGGCGTTCCCAGCAATGAATATATACCTATTCAGCTGAGAGAAACTCAAAACAGGTCCCTCCTTGAAAAATAACAAATGAAAACACTCATATAAATCTCAGGCAAACCATATCAGTGATACAAGAAAACACATCAAGAGCTCATTAATATCTTGTGAATGCCAGAAAAACCACATCAAGCATGTACACATAGTATGAGAGATGTCAGACAAGGGGCAGGGGGGGTTGTGCCACAGTTATACGGTGACAATGTAGACATCCATGGCTCAGTAGTGAAACAGAGAAGTTTAGTCATGCAAAGTATATGTTTATGAATTTCTTTAAAACAGTGTTTTAAAACTCCCCATAGCATATTTATTTATCTTAAAATTTAGAAAAACTTTTATTAATTACTGATAAGAAAAGTGTGGATTTCCCAGCAAAACACAACAGAAATAGTGATTAATTTTTTAAACACATTTACTGCTGGAAGATAATTCAGGAAAGAGCTTAAATGGATTACCCACATGCATGCTTGTTATCTGTAAGATAATGTTATCTGTGCTTCAGCTGCAGAGGGATGTCACAGCAAGTTAACACCATAAAACCTATGAAATGCCTAAGACTAGAGTCTAAAGCTCTTTAGTAGAGAAAAGGGGAATATTAATGCAGCATTAGGCATGATTCCTACTTTAGGGAACTGTACCTAACAACCGTATTTCTGTGCTTATAACATAAATACCATTACCCATCCCTGCCCTACTGGAATCTAATAGGATGCCTGCAGTCCTGATACATGCTATCCAGCAGGATTTACCTCGGGATTTCTGCCATGATATTCAGGGAAAAGCATAATAACAGTTGGTGCATTGAAATCCCTGCTTCAAATACGGGCTTCTTGTTTCCTCATGTGCTATTGTCTGTCCACTTCCTTAGAATATAAACAGGGGCAGGAACACTCTTTTTGCTGTCTATTTGCATTGTGCTTACCACAGGGGCACAACACTCTGGGCAGGTAAATATTCTTACTATTTTTATTCTTTTTCATTTTTCTTGTTGTTACTTATTAAAACAACTATTATCAAGTAGAAATGGCTGCATTTTGATTTGTTTCTATACAGAAAAGACTGGAAGTCAAATCTCCCATCTGTTCCATTGACAGAGCCCATAAGTAGGTGCTGTATTAGTCCATTATCAATTAGAGAAATGCCAGCTCTATTTGTTAAAATACTAAAAGGCTTCTCTAATGTGGGACTTCTCAGTTTGATTGGTGGCCTAGCAAGTCTCTTAGTTTTTCCATTAAATTGTTTATTTATACCCTTAGGGATGGCTGGAAAGCTCTTGCTACATATGTGTGACAACATTTGCTATGCTCCTCCTTCCATTTAACAAAAAGAGAAGCATTATAAATGTCATATCAAATACAAACATTGTTCTACTTCATGAGGAGTTGATCATTGATGCGGGGAAACATAATCATGCAACAAAGTGAGCTTGGTAGGCTTAAACATGAGCTGAGACCCTGGGAAAAAGCTATGCCTGAGTTTGCAAGGTGAGGAGCCCTGGAGGCTGCTTGCTTGACAAAGTCAGACACCATAGGGATGCAATAGGACTATTTCTGTGCTCCTCAGGACCTGGACAACATTACTTTGACACAGTACCGTGGGATCATATGGGCATTTTGTCAGTGCTGGACAGGAACAACGGGAAGGTGAGAAGGCAACTGAAGACCAGGTCATCTGCTTTGTGGTAGCCAAGTGAAGGTGGAAACCAGGGCAAGGGCAGCTGGAGCAGGAAGGAAAGGTGTGGGTGAGGGAGAGAATTGTTCCCTCTGGCTGGGCTTAAAATTCCAGCTTGGTTTTAGCAACCACAGGGATTTACTGCCTTTTCAGTTGGTGGGATGAAGCCCAGTGGGTGTCCTCTGGTGACCCACTTTTGGGTCATGCCCCAATGCTTGTAAACTGTTGGTCTGACAGATCTCAGCAACAGGAAGTTTATTCTGATGTGGTTCATGAATGGTTTAGGAGTTGTTTTGGAGGGAGGTTTGATGTAGGTCATGGAGCACTGATGTGGTCTGTCTGTGTTTTTCCATCTGTTTTTGTTCAGGGAGGGGCCTAGTTTGGGTTCCTTTCACCACATGGCAAGTTCCTCATTGCACAGATTTTTGTATGATCCCCTTGCATTTTAGGAATGTCTAAAAGCCAGACTTGACAAAGTGTAGGAAGTGTCTGATCCTGAAGAGCTACTGGAAAAATCTCACTCAAGACTGTATGCCACCACCACCGGCATTGGCACACCAGCGGCTAGATTTCAGAAGGTGTTGTGTAACCGAACTTTTTCTTGGGTTTTCAGAAATACTTAAGCATTTGACCTATTTCAGTATGTTTGAAATTTCTATTGGTTGCTTTTTGGGCACCACTGAAGTGAGGTTCAGTGCATCAAAGCCGGGACCCTGCTCCATTAGCTTGGAGCAGGCATAGCTGGACAGCTGGATGCTGTGTGGTCAGAAGTACCTACGATTTTCTTCTGGAAGAGGTAGACACCCTCTGGAAGCAGACTGGCTTCCTGAACAGGAAGTGGGGGGGAGCACTGAAAGGAGGTCATGTGGGTCCTCTAAATACCTGCAAGTGCATCTGTCTCTTTCCAGCAACTGAATAAAGAGGATGAGCACCTCAACTCGATCTCCCCAGGCCCTTTTGAAAAACCTGATCTTAGTTCACTAAGAGACAATTGAACTTTCTAGCTATTTCCTTTGGTCTAAGATTCATTGATCTTTGCAGATTTTTAAAGGATTTTAAAAAGGATTTTTTAAATTTTTCTGCTAGATTTGCCTCTTCTATATGTGTTCCTGAATGAAAAAAACACAGTCCATCCTAACTTAGAAAATGTCACATTAGTGTAAAATATAGCACAAAAGCCACTTCTGGTATACTGACAGGAAACCAGTTTGTCAGGTTCTCTTGAGAGATGAAGTCTGTGAAGTGTTGTGTCCCATAACAACAAACAGAAGACAAAAATAAAGTTACAAAGTACAGACAGTAAGCCTTTCTTAATTTTTGGGCAGCAGCTGCTGTCCTCATATAGTGGGGCTGTGAAACTGGGAGAGGAGGTCAATAGGGTAGTATGTGGTAGCAGAAGAAAGGGATGAAGTAATAATTATGATATCAGATTTCCTTGGCAGATGACTCAAGAACCCATGACTCGTGCTTTCCATGATGAACCAAACAGCATGTACTGACTTTTCCTAAAGTTATGTGTAGGCACACACAGCAAAATGATGGGTTTCTTGTGTTTGTTTTTTATTTCTACTTGTGCATGTGTATACAATCACATTGCCTACTGTTCCATAGACCACACAATTGACCTATGGCTAACACCAGCTGTGGTATATCTCCCATAGATTGGCTTGTAGCAGAATAAGGAGCTGGAGAGGAAAGGAAAGATCTAATGATAGCTTGCGAACAAGATCAGTAGTTCAAACAGTAATTCGGCCTCTTTCTTTTAGCACAGCACTGATTTTTCAGTGGCAAGGAAAAATGATTGTACCAAGAAGTAGTATTAGCAGATAGGCAGGGACTTTCTTTTCCAAGGTCTGTAGATCTTAAAACCGTGTTGGAGTTTCATTACAGCTTAGTCTGTTTGGGGATAGAGGGCTGAGCAGGGTAACTGAGGAGTTCTTTGATCTATGTGGATAAAAAGCATCATATGCTGTGGCAGTGACAGCATATAGCTTAGTGTAGATGGTGTAAATTTAAGACTAACATTATTATATCTCTACTGTGCATTACCAATTCTCTACTAGAAATGACTAGGTTCATGCAGCACAAAAAATAAGTAAATCCCTAATTACTGAAATAATCCAAGAAAATCTTGGGCATTCTAGCACGTTTGCACAGAAGGCTTTTGGCCCATTTGTGGTGACACCAGTCTTAAACACCTTGTAGACTTGCAGCACAAAAGGAAAAGATTTAACATGAGAGTCTTGAGGCTTTGCAGGTAGCTGCTGTTGTAAACCAACAAGGGGAAAACAGTTGCTTGCTGAGCCAGAATGAAATGTGCTAAGCTATACTTACCTGAATGTTGTTCTTGTAAACTGGCACAATAACAGTAAACAGAAAGAAATACTCAGAAGCCATTTACCTGGCTGCACAATCAGTACAATGTGTGACAGGAAAGAATGGCTTGGCAACCAGACTTGAACTACATTTCAAGAGCAAAATTGAGACCAACCATGCTTCCAAATGATGACTGTATAGAGGCTTTTTTTGAAAAAAAGGGATATGTATTAAAAATAATTTTCTGCTGATCCCTCTTCTCTTACACAAGGTGATGATTAAAATTGAATCTAAAAGGAGAAAAAAAAAGCATGTTCACAAAAACAAGCTGAGAAAAATGTTCTTGATCTTGTTAACCACTGCTTAGAATGGTCCTAGTCAAGACACACAGTGTAATTGTTACTATAGGTAGTAGTAATGAGGTCTTAATTTCACAAACTATTTTTAAGAGAGGTAGAGAACTAGATTTAACAAAAATTTTCCCTTCCCAACTCAGATGTTTCCTCTGTTAGTCTGGGAGAAAAACCCATCAAGGATGATATCTATACAAAGATAGCATTTTTGATTCAAGAGGTACCTGACCACAAATTGTCATAAGGAGACAGATTTTTCTGGGAAAATACCTCTATTTTCATCTTCTGCTTTATACTTTTCTCTATTATCTGCATTGACCACTGCTGGAGAAGGACATTGTTTATATGGACCTTTGGTCAGACTCATACGTGTCTCCTTATGTTCTGTCCTAATTCTGATACGGGAAGTGCAGTAGTAAAAGGCATGATCCAAGACATTGCTTCTTTAGTTTTCACAAACAGAAATACTGATAGCACTTATATCATTTCAAGCATATAGAAAAACTGAACTTTTCTAACCTCAGAGAAATACAAAATGTGTATCACAGCTGTAGAAAACAGGGCCAAAGTACTGTTGATAGGCTGGAAGAAGTGGTGAAGTGATACCTCCTTAACAACAGAAGATGTTCATATCTGATCACAGCAATGGGGCTTTCCTTTTGTAAAGCTAACCAAAATAAGAGATTGTTATTTGTTACCCAGTAATCTTATGAAGCAGGTGTTATTTCTTACCAGCACCTGACAATAAAGGGAGCATGCACAGTGGCCCAATTGTTTGGATTTGGGCTAAAACATGGGAAAGCGGCATGTAGAAACAAAGTTTAGCATTCTGTAGTGTGACAGTTTCATCTTTGTTATTGTATAATCTTCATCTAGTTTATGAGCATTTTTAGCCTATGGGAAAAAAGGGTTTGGCAGCGAACTTTCCTCTTTAAAGGAACCCCAGCTACTGTTATGTTTCCCTAAGTGGCTAGTAAGTTCACACACACTGGGGGAAGGTACTTTTTTGAGTCTACATGTTGTCATGTCGTGATTCATATTCTATTTCCGCTCCAGCAGGATGCAGAGGTCTCAGTCAAGTGCACTGGTCTAAAGCCCACCTGTAGAGGAGAAGCAAAAACACTGAAACTGCCCTTCCCTGAAAAACAATGGCCATTTTAGTGGGCTTCTCTTGAACAGAAGAAGGGAGAAAGGTTAGTTTAAAACCAGGTGCAACAATTGTGTATGGTGAGCAGCTGTATGATCATGAACTTACACTGTGTTAAAGTGCATAAGCCTCAAATGTTGAAAACAGTGCATTTGAAGTGATTGCAACTCCCTGCCTACATTACCTTTTCAAAAAGTTTTTTGCCACTTTTTCTTCCTTCTTAAAAAAAAAAAAAAGCTACCTTTCCCCACCCCCCCATATTATTTCATAATTCCTGGGCAAGTAGCATTGATAGAACATTGAAGAAAAGGTAGAAAATGGAGAAGGAGCAAGAAGTGGAGTATAGGAAAAAATGGGGAAAGAAGTGTTGTGAACTGAGGTAAGGAGAGTAAGTAATATCTCAGAACTTCTTAAAAAATATTTCCTAGCTACGGTGGGAGGTCTCAGAGAGGGCTGAGAGCCTTGCAAGCTTGATGGAGGTTGCAGGAGAGATACATTTTCACTCCAAAAAGAGATGTTAAATCCTGTAGGTTGGAACAATGCTAAACTGCACATGCTAGCAGACTACCTAATTCGCAGGGCAGTGGAAAAGCCAAGAGAAACATCAGGGAGTTTGTACCTTTTTAGGGAAAAGACTTTAGAATTTAATGAAGTATTACAAGAATGATGTAGGGATTTCCATAATTCACAATTAAATCCTGGAAGTATAGTTTGAATATCTGGTAGAGGTGGTATTATTTTATGTTACATTCTGAAGTCTTTAAACTCAGAGGCAGGGAGGATCAGGCAAAATCTCTGTGAGAGACAATGCAGCAAGAAATTCAACTCCTATGGACATTTCCAAGCTGACACTGTGTGTGCTCCATTTCTATATGTATTTCCATCCATTTGATTAGGCTGCTCAAGGCAACTATACAATTACTTGAACAAGTTTCTGCTTCCTCTATCAGCACTTAATGGGTAAATCAAATTTAGGCTAATAAGAATACAATTAACAACATCTGAGGCACTATTCCTGCTAGGATTTGGTTATGACTGATTATGTTGCACACGTCAAGATTGCTGCTAATCTTTGGCATGAGGAACTGATTAAAAGGGATTTTTTTTTTTTACATCAATTATATTTTTCTTTAAAAACTTCCCACAAACAATCTGTTGGCATCACAAAGTGTTTTCTAATCATTGGTGGAGGTTAGGCTGAAGCAAACATTTTGAGTGAAAAGATGCCAGGAGTTTTCCTAAGTATGATGACATTCAGATAATTATATGTAATCTTCTTTTCCAGTTTGTAAGAAGGATAGGTAATGCCCTGTCAAAACACTCACCCATACGCTCTTTGCCCTTTTCTGGAAAGATGATCATTCTCACACTTGCTCTCATGGTCCCAAAGATGCTGAATTTATTTCAAAGGCAAAAAAATTAAGACGAAAATTGGCAACTCCTCTGCTGCTGCTTGTTTTCCAAGTGGATTGTCATAAGGCAGATCCAGATTTGTTACAAGGCAACCTTACTTTTCCCTGTCCCTTGGTCACCCTTGGAGCTACAGCTCACAGATGGAGACTGGCCCAAGAGTCAGGGATAGTTTTGCAAACCATCATGCCACTCACCTATGCAGATTTAACACTGGTAGTTGGAAGCTCTCAGCCTTCAGCGATAGGCTTTTGTACTATTTTGCATAACAGAGAAGAGACCATCTATGGTCTGAACCTCACTGCAAGAAAGGAATGAATGAGAGCAGTGACATCTTATTGTTGCTGTAGGAACACAGAGATGTCCTGAGGGCTCAGGCACAGCTCCAGATATATCCTATCATTTTTTGGTGGATTCTTGCCACTGAAAAGGAATTATTCTGAAATGAAAAATCCAAATAATATTTGTTGGCTTTGCTCCTATCTTTGAGGTTTTTGACCATCTTTGTAGGCTTCCTCCCTCCTCTTTGTTTAAGCCACCTGCTGTAGTCTGAATAAATTGTTGACAAGTCTATGTCACAGACTTGCTTGGGAGATTCCCTGTCACAGCATGTGGGGAGTCCAATGTTTCTTTTATGGCAAGTGTTTTTTTCACTGAATCAAATGATCATCACTGAGCTACAGGGTTCACCTGAATATGAGTGTGAACGCTGTCATAGATATGCATGTTAATTTCTAACTTCATTTTTTAGGGACGGCCATTTTACAAGTTTCTCCAGCTCCAATATGTTAGAGTTGATTGAACTTCTCTTTGAAAAAAATGCTGATTTGATGCCACAGCTCTGTTTTGAACAGTTACCTTTCTTTTGCCCATTTATTCCTGTGAGGGAAGGAAAAAAGGCTTCCTAAAAAAGTTTCTTTAAAAAAATTAATTTAGTTTCTTAATTGTTACTTTAGTTTCTTAATGAAACTAAACAAGTCTTAAAGGTACTTAAATGCTTAAAAATGGAGTAACTTTTTCTTTACAAAACATTTGAAATATTGTATCTGACTTAACATGAACTTCATTTACCTTTCTTATTTGTCAAATGTTTGATGTTGATATTTTTTCACTTTGTTTTTACTCAAAAAATTATTTTTGTTTATATTTAATTCCAAGGGACTGACAAATAAATTATGCATGATATACTGGAAATAATAAATCAGACAATCTGTTTAGTGCCTTCACTGCTAAAATAAACACAGCTAATTAGATACAGATGAGAACAGCAACTCTTCTAAACCTAAATACTAATCCATTGAAAAAGATGGTTTTGTGATATCACTATTTGGTCAGGGCTTGGGAAATTTGAGTTCGATTCCCAGTTTTGTACATCATCTCATATGAGTTATTTCATCCCACTCAAGCTCATCACCCTAGCAGAAATAGACACCTCCAGAGTTGAGTCATCCTTTTTGTGTCAGATGCCTGTCTAGGATAAGACCCCAGGGGGTGGCCATTTCTCTGTACTGACTACAAAACTGGTGAGATGAATCCCTCTTTTTCTGGCTTAGGCAAGTCCTTTATACTTGAGCGAAGGGAGTCTTTGGGCAAAGATCTGTTTTTCTTCATCACCTTTCAAAGTTGGCTAAGGTAGTCTGCTCCCTGCCAGAAACTATACCAGAGTTTGCAAAGGGCAATGGTTTGGGTTAGTGCCAAAGGGTAGCAGTACCATTATGATGGAATGGACTATCCATCTAAAGAATGAAGATACAAGCCTCTCAAAAAATTTGTCTAACAAAGATAGAAAACACCATTCTTAATATGTTCCTTGCTGTTCCCCCTTCTATGCTCAAAATGTGGCTGCTGTGGCCAGAACCATGCCTGCCTAGAGTGTAGGACTCAACTTCCTTGTCCATTTTAATCAGATGCCTTGTATGGTCCAGGGAGTTAGCACAAGTGATCGTAATTGATAGGAAGACCTGCACTTTAGATATGGAAGAAGACATGGGTCTTTGGGAGCTACATACACAATGACAATAAAATTGTACAAAAAACAATCATATGCAAATAATTACAGTGCCAATGATGGGGCTTCCAGCACTGATAAGCATGGATATTTTGGGGAGTTTGTCCCATGGGGACATTGTGCAGGCAACTAAAGACCTGTGGTTTCTCATGAGAAGAAGGCAGTCAACATCTCATGGGACTGGAATAGATCACAGCCTTATTTTACTAGATACAACCTGCCTGTTTACCAGCTCACCTCCTCAGCCCATCCCAGGGGCAAAGGCCAAATATCAGTAGGAAGCAAGCCTATACTTCCAGATTATAACCTTCAGGGCCACAGCATGTAAGAGCAATTATTCTTCCAATAATCAAAGCCAAAGGATTTAACACAGATAGAAATAAAACAGCGGTCTATGCACAGGTTCTGGAGTGAATACTCAGTATCCTCTCCTGGGAGATGGAGAAGGAGAATTTGCCTCTCCTAACTTTAGTCAGGCTACTTAAAAGATAAGTATCCTGTCTAATCTAGTTGTCTAGGTGCTCTTGAGTGGAGAATGATTGACACCTACAAGGATTATGCGTCATATCCTAAAATAGGTGTCACCAAGAGGTCTTTCATATGGGCTAAATATAGCCTTGTCTCTCTCCACTGATGACAGAGGAAACAGAAATGACCAGTTTAGACTAAATATGTTCCTTGAAGATGGCTGAATTTAGGTGGGATGCATCCTATTTCCAACAGTCTCAACCCACACACAAAGTCTCCACTTTATTCTCCACAGTTACAAAATGCAGTTTCAAGACATTCCTCTAAGATGTTCTCCCTCAAAAATGCTCTTGGTTTCAACATTTCAAGCTGTTGCTGCCCAGGGCTCATTAGTCTGGGAAAAGCGATCCTAGCAGTTCTCATAGATCTGGGCAGAATTCCCACAGATCATTGTTCTTTCCAGTCATTATTTCATGAGCTGCTCTTGACTCAGAGTCTGCCTTCATATATCACCCATAAACTTGTTCAGAGTCTCATGCCTTCATTACAGGGCAGAAGAGTTACCAGGAAAGTAGTAAAAGACATATGCGATGTACTTAAGTGCTAAACAGATTACTGATTTGTAGCATCATTACCAATTAAGAGAAATTTTGGATTTGGGGAGAGTTTTGTAATTTGGCATTTCCCTACTTAAGTCCTAAAATCCTAGCTAACCCATAGTGGTTATATGGTACCCTTGCTGCTCAAGCAATTGGAACTTCATTTTATTCAAAATGGCAGCTCTATGAAGATGGTCTGCATAAATCTGCACAATGTCAAACTAATACACTGAATGTAGGTGCAATTGAAGGAAGAGGCATTGTGAGATTCCTAGTACCCAAGCTGCTCAAAACTAACTGCTATCATTGTTGCCATTTTTGCTGTTATCATTGTTCACATCCAAAACCCCACTAGGCATCTCTTCCTGTAGAATAACTTTCTCAGCAGCTTCAGCAAAGAAGCTGAGAGTCGAATTGCCACAGAAACTGGACTATCTTCTCATAGCTAAGGATGTTTCCACAAGAACAGACTGGAGGTATGTTGGTAGTATGAGAAAGCATTGCCACTGCAAGTGCTTTTTCTATTCTGGGAATTTATAAAGGACTTAATGCCTACCACTTCAGTCCTATTCCTGAGCGCAACATTCATTTTAAATTATGCGTATACCCACAAGTATGTATTTGCCTACTCAACAGAACTATTGTTATTGCTTAGAAAGGGGTAATGTAGTTCAGCAAAAATAAGAATTGCTCCAGAGCTCAAATATTTTGAAGTTTGAAGATGTATATAAACACACAACTAATACCAGTTGTAGTAGTAATAATAATAATGATAATAAAATACATCATATGCTGTATCCATCTGTTTGTTGTCAACCAGTTACATGAATATTGAAACACTCCAGTGACTCTTTTTGTACCATTTCTGAGCTGGCTGAGACAGAAGATCCCTGGAATACGTTCAGGAAATCCAGATCTGACGAAAAGAGCTGCCTATTTCCAAACCAGGGAGGCTTGTAAATGCATCCAAGCTTTTGGATGCTTAACCAAAACTGAACTTCTTTTGCAGTATGCCTGTTAATGATTGGTACCATGTGAAACTCTCATTGTGAAATTCAGAAGTATGAAAAACTCATCTGGTTTTATTATGAAGTTTAAACTCAGCCCTTGTACATTGAAAAACTTATGTTCATATTCTTGTTTACCCTTAACACCCAGGGGAAATCATACCTCCTGACATACGTAATGCCAACTAGGAGAGTTCCTCATCAAGGTGAAAGTGTTCCAGCAAAATCTGTTTCAAAATCTAAACACAAAGTCCTTTTTTTGTTGAGAGGAATATGCAAGATAGACTGATGGGAGCAGTGGAATATGAAAATAAGATTTACATGAAATGCTGAACGCTGAATATTGCTATCCCAGTGCTTCTTTCTACAGACAGCTTTAACCTGTTTTCGCTTACTGACATTTTCAATGTCAGCAGCGCTTGAAGTATTTGCATGAGTCAGATCATGGGTGGTCTTTGTCTTTTTCTCATTAACTGGAGATCAGCAAGAACTCAGTGGTGGAGCTTATAATTGAGATGAGTCCTCGGAATAAAGGAGAAGCTGTCGAGTATTAGAGAAGAGAGTATGAACAAAAGAAAGCAAGTTCCCAAATAAACCAAGGAATGTGAAATAATGTTGTTTCCTGGAGTCTCACATTGGTGCTGCTTCTAAGCTGGAGTCCCTTGCACTCCCACACCTCTTCCAGGAGCATCCTGTGCACCACTTCCCCATACCCTGGCACTTCAGGAACTCCCTGAAGATCTGATAGATTCCCACAGATCAGATAATCTGTTGGTCTTCAATCCCTTCTTCCTGCTGAGGTCCTCTCTGCTTCCTTCTTCTCTGGTCCCCACCATGACAGACAGCCTGGGTCCCTCACACTTTTACACCCATCAGCATCCTCTGCATGTCAATAGGTTAACTTGTTTTGGGAAGACAGTCATATGTGAGATGGGAAAACTGAAACACATAAACATATTAACAGCTGCTCTAAATCTGTTCTGCCTAGAGACAATACTAAGCCATGAGAAGCTGGTACCAGTACTAATTGAATGCTAGATCTACATGACTTCCTTGCTTGCCTCTCTTGGCTTTCACCAAAATCATTTGGGTTCATCCCACTGACATTCAGATTATTCTCGGAAATTTTGGAATTGGTTCCACTTACTGAAATATAGAAGTGTTAAGAAGTGGAGGTTAGGGCTTAATTGCCTTCAGCCAGCGATTATTTCAGCATTTATAGGACTAACAGAGACCTCACAAAGACTGAGTAAGACCATGGCCCCCACAAAGGCTCTTAATATACCCTGCTATATAACAAGCTTGCAGGATCTTTCTTCTACCTCTTATTTTAAAACTAAGAATTTGTATTTATATCCATTCTGGGTTTCTCAGGACATTGTCTCTGTGGCTGACAGCTCAGCTTAGCCTCAGCAGTGGCTCCAGGCTGGGTCCTGTTCTAGCTGGGCAGCCTGAAGGTCCCTCTAGGGCCCTAAAAAAGTTTTGAAGGGACTCTTTTATCTTCCCAAAAGTGCCCGTGTGCCATACCACCCCATTCAAGTTCTGCTTCTACCAGTGCAAAATGGTTATCCTGCATTTTGTACACAGGTTTCTCTTCTGATAAATGATCAGGGAAGGTGTGCAGAAAAAAGCTGGGCCTCTGGAGTGGAGGGTTACCTTGGTGGTAGTCTGTCCCTGGTTTCACTTCAAATGCCCTCAAATCTCCCAGAACGTTTTAGGGGAAAATTATCTTGGTTTCACAACCCACAGAGGGTGTGACAGTTCTCTTCATCACAGTCACATTGTGAGGCAAGTTGAGTAACTCTTATCCAGTACTTTGGGAGTTACAGTAGAAAGTATTCCTATAAATGTTTTATGATATTCTTCCTTAATTAAACATTTCACTTCTCATACTAAGAAATTCCCTCGGCATTAAACAACAGAAAGAGCCTCAACATAGCTTTGGTCATGGACAGAAGAATACTACAAAAAAGACAAGATTTTCTAACCTTTTTTTGTCACTTCCCACTTTTTAACAACAAGATGAAGGTGAGAGTGATGAATGCCCCTGCAGTTCACCAGAAGGTTTACATGTCAACTTCTACCTCCGACTGTGGCAAATACGTAATTCTGACATCTCGTGGGTGAGAAGGATGATGTTTTAGTGAGCAAGTGTTTACCCTGCTTTCCCGTCTTAGTTTGCGATTTCCCTTGGTGGGGCAGCCGAGTACAAATGCAGATGGATAAACACTAGATGGAGACAGATGCTCCTGCCATTGGGTGTAGGAGATTTCCTATGGTGAGCTGACATTTGCTATCAAACAAGGAGCTAAGGCTAATGAGGTGCTGACTGTTCTGAAGCAGCAGGAGGATTTAAGCATTAGAGAGGCTTTACTCCTCCCACGTCATCTCAGACCTCAACAAGCAGCTTTTTAAGGGCTAAATTTGAGCTTTGCTGTCATGTGAATGTTGTATTAGCTCACAGCAGAGAAGCAGGGTATATGGGACGTTGCATAAATCGTGCAGTTTCAAAGGGGTGAATCCAAGGGAAGGGTAACATTCATTAATCTCTTTCTGCTTTGTCTATGCCTGCGATCTAGGTCTTTGCTAAAACCAGAATTGTATTTGTCTTTTGTGACCTACCTTCACTTTTTCATAATATATCCTGAAGATACATACTCACGGCAGCACTGGAAACAAACCTTTTAAAAGAAGATGTGGGTGAAAGGCTTGGAGTTGGGATGAGATAAACTTCTGGAAGTTTAGAGCTTTTTCAGAATGTATCAAACTATCCACTTACCTGAAGCTTTCAGCAGTCTTGTGGTAAAAACCCCACGTGTAAGCAAGGTATGATAGATGGAGGAATGTTAATAATTCTGGGTTAGAGATGTCCTTGTCCTCCAGATGAACATCCATGAACTTTTTGTTTTGGAATTTAGATCTGGTTTTGAATACAGTAGTTAGTACTTGACAAAAAAAAAAAGGAACTAGTTACTATCAAAACTAACAACGAAGCACTTCTAATCTCAAGGGGATGTCCAGTTTCCAGAAGAGTCCTGAAGGCTATGCTTGCTTTTTTTTTTTTTTTAAACTCATCTCTGATTTTGATCACTGACAAAAAAACTGTGAAAGAGAAAATGGTGTCATCTGGAATTGCACAAGAGCTGGCCTGTGGGAGGCAGCAGAGCCTGGTAAGGGAAAACAGGGATGCTGCAAGACGTGAGACTCGAGCCGAGCGAGTGTGAGTGACTCACCACCACATCGGCACCCCCTCGGCTGCAGTCTTTCACCCTGAGGTCACTGTGAGGTAGCTGACACCTACATGAAAAAAAGGGAGATATATTGCTGGGCAAGGCTGTAAAGTGAATAGCTGTCCTCTGTCAGCTGAGACCCTCTCTCACCCAACAAGGTGTGTACTCATGCCTGAGACTCAGCTCTGAGCTCTGTTCTGGCCCTGACCAACAAAGTGACTTTGAGGAAATCTTTTCATCAAGGTGGGCCTTCACTTGCCCAGAATAAGAAAAAAAAATAGTAAAAAAAAAAAAGTCACTTCTGCCTGAATCAAAGTGAAATAAAAACTGTATGGGGATTTCTCCTGAGGTAAATGAAATCTCATGAAATGTGGTAGGCAGTAATGTACCTCATGATTACACATAAGAAAAGGGCATACATCAGAGGGGAAGAATTCACAAAGTTGAATTTTTCTTTTTTAATTTATTTGGTTTTCCATATACAAGTTATTTGACCTTGTTTTTCATTTTTTGTTTTCATGAGGGAGGTAATGGCATGAGTATGCATTTATGTAAGCACACCTGAGCCACAAGATTTTGGAAATCTGTCTTTATGTCACAATCAAGTGTAGATACAACAATTACCAGCTAAGACAAAAATGATGCAATGGGGAACAGCTGGTGCTAGAACTGGTCGCATAACTGAAACCAGGATGTTTCATGGAAACAAGACCAATGAAGAAAAACACAGCCTAGTGGTAAATACATTAGCCAGATATGTTAGGGTTAAAGTCCATTCTCCACCAGACTTGAAAGCATTAGGGATGAAAAACTAAACTGAGGTCCGATTCAAACAAAATCAAAGACTGGAACAATTCAGTTTTGTCAGAAATATGGGGAAGATTTTGCTATCTTTCCACTGCAGAATAAAAACCATTTTCTGCTACATAATTCAACATGATATCTTCTGAACAGCTCTGCGTGTTTTTGACTCACCCCTTACCTCCCCCGTTCCCTGCCTTTATAAGCAAAGAAAGAATGGGGAAGCTGTCAAGAAAACACATTTATTCTTTGGCACTCCAGTCCACACAAACCCCTGCAGCTCAGCTCTGAATTTCATTCATGCGCTCAGTAAATGACTTCTCTAGCACTCGTGTAGTGAGGTAGATTGCTCTGACAAAGAAGCAAAATAAGGGAACTGCACTGAATGTAGAAGTACATGTAGATTTGGAGGCTCCAAGGTAAAATCCTTCACCATTGATTAGAGCCAGCAGAAGAAAAGTAAACGGAGCACTGACATTCTCAAAAAGCCATTATATTTGCCTCCCTTTGGCTTTTTCAGCACTGAGAAAGATGTGGTTTCTCCTGAGACAAGGCTCCAAAAGAAAGTAGAAGGAAACCATTATTTTTGCCTATGCTATATAATTTTAGATAAGGTGCAGTGAGAGTTGGGGCCTGCACTTCTGGTTTCAGAAGGGGCAGGTTCACATATGGGCAGTCACCTGCTAGGTTAATACTTAACCCCATAGGATACCATGTTTGTTATGACCGTACTTACTTTAAAAGCAGGGACTTATCCAATTAAATAAGGGACCTTAACTTTTTTTCTTAAAAATGTATTGATAAACACTTTTTTTTTTTTTTTATGTCATAATTTTCTTCCCTGGAAAGTTGCATAAACCTGGCTGCACTGGCTTTAGCTCAAGGGATTAATGAGTTCCAATAGAGGCAGTTGAAAATTTTCCGAAGTTTGTGTTATCTAAGTTTTCAAAAGACTGATGCTTATTCAAAAGTTGTCCAAACTATGTGAACCTGTTTGGCACAGAAATACTGAAAGATTAAACTTGAGAGCCTTTCACTACATCCTGGAATGACTGCCCTTCTTGTGGTGAGAGATGCCTGATTGCTGCAAACACAGAGATGGAGAATATTTGTTCACATTCCAGCATTCAATCTGTAATTCTCTCCCTTGACCATATTCACACAGATAATCTTCTTTTCTTTTTCATGACACTGTTTGAGAAATGTTAGTTCTTCACTTGTATCTATAACTGAAAAAGGATGCTTAAGCACAAATAATTAATTTGCTTAAAAACTTCCAGCAGTCCAGTCAGAGACCAAAGGGTAGAGAACAGATCCCACCCCCTGAGCAATGAATGCTGAACAGACAAAAGAAATATTCATGAAAATCCAAATAATACAAGCAAACCTACCAGCATTTGGATTACTATTGCTAAGTATACATGCAGAAACTGAGCTTGCTGCAACAGATTTTTGGCCAAAAAGTTTCAATATGCCAGATAATTTTTCTTATGTTTTTGCCATCTTTGGTAATTCAGACCTACTTTAGCTCTCTTGTCTGAACCTCAGAGTGTAAAGGGTCACTGATAATGGAGGTTTAATGGGTGACTGTCACTACACTAATGTAGTTTCCCCAGCTTTTATATCATGTTGCAGAACCCCATTCTTTGCTTTTACGCTTTATTTTGGGTTTTCAAAGTAAATTCATATTTTGAAAACTGATTACCTCTGCCAGTTTTACTGTGTCAGGAAGAGCCTCTTCTGATGTTACCATATCAAATCCTTAGAGAAACACCAGGGAAAATTGTTGAGCCACAGCTTGTCAGCTTCAATTGCACCAGCATAGAAAGACAGGGACCAGACGTAAAGTCTCTTTATAGCACCTCAAAAGCAAAATAAGCCAGTGACTGTGGTGAAAATACTCATATTTCCACAAATTCAACTTATGTCAGAAATTTGGACCACTTAATGGTCCACTTGTTGGAGTTTTGAAGATGATGTTGCTGTTGTTTAGGAAATAAGGTAGTGTTAGGGACATACCAGCTCTCAAAAGACAAGCCCCTCTGTGAGCCAGGTGTACTCTGTTGTCAAGCAGGACACAGTGCTACCTGCTTAAGGATGGTGCCACCATGACACTCTGCTTGTTTGCAGAAGGACTAAGGAAATCACTGTATCCCTGAGTCCCAGCGCCTTTTAGAACCAGTCCTGGGGTGATACACACAGTCCCCTGCTCGGGACAGTAGTTAAACACATAAAGTGCAAGTAGGACAGAAAAAGACAAATACACAGGCTGTGTAAGCTACAGTAAGCACTTATTCATAAGTAAGTTTGTTTTTTCTTACAGATCGCCCCCTTTTTAAGGTGCAATTAGACACTCAAGTTATTTGGCAGAGAAGAGGGGAACATGGTTTGTAAATCAGAGAACCTGCTTCCTCTCTCAAGCCATGCGTCATTGCCTTGGGGGACTGTTACCGTAACCAAGCTCTGAGCGAGTCAGTCCTGCTGTCTAGCCACAAAAGCTTCTTAATACAAACACTGCTGAACACTGCTCCTGAGCACGGCAGATGTCTGCAATCAGCTATTGACTGACTACTGTGTTTGTCTCATGGGCTGGCCAGTACTTTTAGTTGACAGTAGATACCTAGGCTATGAAGTAATGCTGCTGAGAAGAAGCATATAGACATGGAGATTGGTACTGTCTCACAGGAGTTTACTAATCCTTTTGTAGCACAGAGACAGCAGACATGAAATCAGCAGTAGGACCAAGCTCTGGAAGATTTGGTTATGATTAATCTTTCATGGGGGATGAGTATCTTCCTGTATCTCCTTTGCTTCTGTGTAGTTTTGATAAAAACTTCATAGGCACGTTATAGTGTTCCCCAACAACCTGATAGACTATTTCCAGCTCTAATAGCTTTGAGCAAAATACCAGGCCCCTTATCCAGTTTCCACTAAACTTCCTTTGGAGCCAAGAGAAGTTTGTCTGAATGAGAACAAAGAATCTCAGTATCTTGCTCTCCTTATCCGGGGGCTGTCACCACCAGCACCTGTTAGTGACCATAATGTCACTTATGGCAGACAGCTTAAGTTCAAAACCCCTCTCCCCTTCCAACTCAACCGTTTTTCCCATTAGCCCCCACTTTCATTAACATACTGAGCTTTGTGTTGCAAGGACTTTGTGCAAACAGTGGCAGAGCAAACACATGTTGCTCTGGAGACAGGTGCGAGGATTTTTGCAGCACCCAACTTATATCAGCAGCCCTCAGGCAGATGTCACTTGGTGCTTGTTCAGCATTGCTCATTAGTACCAAGCCAGATTTCTCTGTGTCTTCTGTGTCTTACATGTATTTTGGTGGCTCCTGAAGGTCCCAGCTGGGGTCCAAGCCCTGCTGTGTTGCAGCGAGGCACATGGCCCCAGTCTCTATACTGCAGAGTTTACTATAATTTGTGGTTTCTATCCATGTTCCCAGTCACCGTATTTTTCTAAGTCACTGACTGAATAGCTTAGTGCCTTTACTTTGTGTTGGAGTAGTTCACGTGATATAAACCTTTGACTGATGGAAACTGCCACCACTCTACAAAAGGTATACTTCTGTAACTTATTATAGGGAATGAAAGTCTTCTAACTAAGGTACAGCTATATTTCAATGCAAAGGTTTGTGTTCCATCTTGTAAAGAATTTAAAGCTGTCTGACGTACTCCAGTTTCATCTTGTTCCTAAAAGTAAGTTACTCACTGCAGCAACTGAAGTCATATCATAGGATTTAGCAAATGCTGAAAGCCATGAATGCATTTCCAGGGAATATATTGTGTAACTTATGAATTCATCTTGTAGTTTAAATAATGGTCTTGCTGATGAAATGGAAGCCTGCCTTAGGCAACTTGTGAGCAGACAATAATGTTAGATCAAATAGATCAATAATTTGCCCAGCCACTGCAGAAAATTATTAGAGGCACAGGAAAGGGACAATATTATGTTTTCAGCTGGTTATGTTTGTCTTAGTCATTACACAATTATAATACTATTATACATTTTTATATGACTATTACACAATCACTATACCACTATTACACTTTGACAAGAACAGAGTGTGCTCTTCTGGCTCCAACTACCCAATGAGGCAACCATAATCCTGAGTACTTTGTGCAACCAGCTGACCATGGAAGCAGAGACTGTGCAGACCCTCTTGCTCCAAATACAGGCTGTCCCTTTAATATGGTTACTGATGCAAATCTACAGGTCACAGCTGACTACAATATATGCAGCCCATGTATATGTATCCCACAAAAGTAGTGAAAGTGTTGAGACTAAGCTGAAAGGCTATTGATACAACTGCACCTATGAAGATCTTGTAGCTCTGCATTACGACACAGTTTGTTTTAAAAAACTGATGAAATGTGGAATTATTCATTAAAATTACTAACACTGATATTAGGAATAAAAAGCAGAGGATACTTGTTTGATCCAGCTTTTCCCAGTTACCATTTTGCTCTCCTACAGTCAATCCCACCTACCTAAAATCTACTCCTTTTTATGTTTTAGTTGTCATTTTTTGGTTAGTGTAGAAGTGCACAGCTGTCACCACAATGCTGTACAGGCCTCTCATTTGATGTATTGAGTACATAGGAACAAGAAGCCTCTTCCTGCCAGATGTGCCAGAGAAAAAATTAAATAAGTGAATTGCCTTACAGGTTAAACACTGAGCAATATATATCCAACAGCTCCTTTGGGGTCTTGCCACTTGCACAGCATGTTGTGCAGGAAATGGTAAGAGTGAGGAAGAAAACAGTAAATGTGGCCAAATGTATGTAGAGTGAAGCATCAAGATCAGGGGTAACATTAAGAAGGAGGAAAATTGAGAATAGAGGGAAAGGGAAAGGAAAAGAGTATGTTTTCAGGAAAAATGCTTTTGGGAAAAAAGCTTTTGAACAGTGAGCAAACACTGTTTTATCCTGCTTTGCCCATCTCCATAACCAAATTTTCCTTCTGTTAGGATCCATCTGCAAGTTACGAGGAACTTCAGAGTAAGGCTAACTTTTCAAGTCAGGAGAGGTAACAGTGTGTTGTCAGCATGCCTCATCCTTTTCTGCCTTTTGCTTCATTAGCAACCAAATCTGTTAGAACACACCGCTTAGGAGACCTTTTAACTTCTTAATGTATCCATTGCCTTTCACGCAGATATTTCCTATGCTGAAACTGTGCCAGAGAGATTTCTGAGAAATCTCCATCTGTCGTATGACATGCTGAACACCACGAGGTAGCTAAATCCCTTATCCAGTCTGACTTGCCAGTGAGATGACTCTGCAGACAAGATGTGAAACTGTGTGGGTTGGATTTCTCCTGTAGGCACGTTTCCACAGAAAGGCAGTTGCTTTTATATGAACACGGATTCATGGGATGGCAGAAAGTCTGTTCCTCCTTGAATCCCTGTCTTTGCACTGTCAGTGACCTGGCTTTGCACTGGGCAGTCTGGTAGCAGATGGCTTTTTCCCCTCAGGGAAAAGTTTTACAAGATGAACCGGAAGAGTTAAAAGTGGTGAGCCAGCTTTCCCTGGATAGGAACAATTATTTTTCTTCAGGAGAAAACTGACTGTCAATACTTACTTGCCCATCAGCTGGTAAAAGAGTACCCTGGGCCAGATCAAGGACTTTGGAGTGCTACTAGTAGTAATCAGTAGTCACATAATCTCCTGATTATGAAAACAGTGGGGCAAAGCTGCCCCGTATCTTTAAAAGATGGGTAAGATGTTATCTTTGAAAGTTGGTTCCAAACAGATGTTAACAGGGATCTATTAGATGATTTGCTCTCTGAAAAATCACAGCACTGAGAATTTAAACCAGATTTTTGCTTGCCTAACTACAGGTAGACAGGTTTGAAAATGTTGGCCTGGATACTGTCAAGTTCTGCACATTAAAGACACTCCAGATCTGCTGCTATTGTGCAGATGATTTCCAGAAAACCTAAGTAAAAATATAGCCTTGTATCACACATTTTAATATGTCTTATTCTTTCCTTCTCCAGCTGGGTGGCTGTCTCACATGAACGCCAAGAAATGAAGTACAGTACGTACTGTACCTGTAGTTCATGCATCTATTATTTGTGCAGATTTTTTCCGGGAGTAGATCATTTTGGGCAGAAATTGGTTGCCAGCTAGGAAAGGAGAGAAGGAAAAACAAAATAATGTCCCTTAGGGTGGGTGGTACTGGTAAGCAGAACATTATTGGTCTGTGCAGGCAGCAGGATCTGGGTTTGGTGGTGTCACTGACTTCTTATCCGAGTACACGGCAATAGAGGAGAACTGTTATGGGAGCCACAAGTCCAGCATGCAATTAGGGTTAGGTAAGGGGATTGAGTAATCCTGCAATGGTTGCTGTTATATAACTTGTAAGACCATGCCCAGGGAACAGACATGTAACTTAATACTACAGCAGCAGTTCTTAACACTGTGACTGCCAAGGGTCAATTGCTATCCCCATTAAAAACCTTGTTTTGCAGCTAATTTAGAATCCAGACACTTTAATTCACAGCAGGCTAAAGCTTGGCATACACAGTAATTTTTTTCCGCTTTGAAAACTTAAATTAATTATATAACAATAAAAATAGAATATAACTATTGTTATCATTAATTTAGACCCAGACCATTCAAAACAGTGAAAGGAGCTTGATGGTTTTAGACTTCTATTTTTGTCACTTAACACAGATTCAATTTATATCTCAAAGCATACATTAAGTCAGTCACTGTAGTGGAAGCGTTTTCATTTGCAGTCTGTCTACTGTTCTGCTTAATATATATTTAATTTACATCCCATTAATTTATATTTAATCTGATACATTAGTTCTGATACTGAATACCTAATAATGGAACATTTGAAAGAAACACTAAATCATTTGCTTTATACGACTGATTTTTTCTTTCTTGTTCTACAGAGTATTTTCCATTCAGGTTATTTTGTTAGCAGTGTTAACCATCACTTTGCACCAAGATTTTTCATTCTTTAATTGCCATCTACCTAGAGATTTTTGCTATAGTGTCACTCAATTATAAAAATTCTAAGTACATGGAAAGACTTAATTTGAGCCCCGACTGCATTTCTGTTTATAATGCATTCTTGTTATAAATTACTTCATTACTTTATCATTTACCTCTGTGGCATCTAGCCAACAGTAAAAATAGAAACTTTCCTGAACTTGGCAATCTTGTGTAAAGCAACAAAAACCCTAACAAACAACAGAAGGTTTGTTTGATTAGGATGACAGGATTGGATATGTTAGATAATGGCTTACTTCAGACAGATTACATGCAGCCTATGGTCCTAAGCAAAACTGCACAGCTGCAGGGGAGGTCTACAGGGTGATGCGCTCCACCACTCATCCCCAAAGGAAGGCAGTGATATTCTGTGAGCACACAACACATACCTCATGATAACAGATCTACCAGAGCGTAACCCCGTGGGAGCTGGAATCCAAAGTTTTAACCTGTCTCTGCCTATTGCACCATTTGGGAAGATTAGGTATATTCAAAGCATAGGCTTAGGGCTGCTTTGTGATACACTCCTCAAAATAGCCATGAACCTGGCCACAGAAAATAAAGACCAAGGACATGGCTCATTAATCTTATTTTTTTGCTAACCTATCGAACTGCATGGAAAATATTTGAAAACATGGAAACACAAAAATTCATCACTCTAACACAAATAAGTTAGACTCTTCTCCCCTTTCTCAGATAGCCTCATGAGGTTCAGCAGTACTTTTTTCAGAAGACATATGGAGTAGGACCATAGTCCTACTATGGCAGCGGTTCCAAGATGGGGTTGTACATTACAGATCATAATTGTACATACAATTTTTCAACTGAGTTGGGACGGCTAACTTTATTCTCTGTTTTAGCTCTTGATGTTGAAAATTATTAAAAACAAAATGAGCATTGTAGACATGACTACTGAACATCACAGTGTGCAGGGGGAGATTATGTGATGCTGGAGGGTAATCCCAAATCAGATTATGGAGGTTTCATGTTTATATGAGTTGCATAAATTTATAACCGTTATCTTCACAAAAAAACATGGAAAGGATTATTTATAAGGTCATTTTGCTTTCAAATGTAATTCTGTAAGTGTTGTATGATATCCCTCCATGCCTTTGCAAAACATTTTATTAATCAGATCTTTCTTACTGTAATTATTTAACTGCTCTGCATGTTTACACTTAATATTCTGTGAATTTACAGAAAAGGGAAAACTAGCTATTCTTAACATAAGAATCAGGCTTTAAGGACTAGGTGGCAAATAGCAAGGGGAGAAGTAAATTGAAGAAAGTTAGTCAAAACCTGTTGTAATCATTTGGCCCCAGGAGACATTTAATTTGTTTTTTTGTTCCTATTCCAATGTATTATAACATTATTGGAGTTGACTTCATAGGTCAAGTGTCACTAAGAAACTGCATATTTTATTTAGCATTATGGGTTTCAAACCTGCCAGAGAGTCAATATTTACCAGGGACACTCCATTTAATATTTTTGTTTTCTACATAGCCTAATCCACACTCTAAAATTGCGAACTTAGTCAGTGGTCCACTCAGTCTACCTCTATGTGTAACAGTGCGTACTAATTCAAACTGCTGGCTGCCAAAAGCAAGACAGAGCTAGAGTCTTGTTAACTTATTATTAAATGTCATGGTTTTGCAGTTATTGGACTGCCCATGACTAAATTCAAGTTTCAGTGGTAGATTTGGTACTATTTTGGGACTTTCAGTCTAGGAAATGAAGAATTTGCATCTGTTTTTTAATATGCATTATTAAGAAAAAAATTTGAAACTATTCCATCTATTTCATTACTTTAATCAGGTACATTCTATTTCTTTGCTCAGTCACAGAGATAGCAATGATACTTTCTTTAAAACCTACCACAATTTTGAAATTATTTATTTTTCAGAGGTAGCAAAATCTTTTTAGAAAGAACAAACATCTAAATTCAGCTGCATTCTGATTTGCCTTTGTCTTGGTTTTCATTCACTGTTCCATTTCTTGGTTTTAAGTTGCATTAAAAATGCCAGAAAGGGCCAAGATAGAACCTAGCCCTGAGATTTCCACGTGACCAGATGAAAGAGCTAGAAGTCTCACCAAAATACCTGTCCATTGCCCAACCGATTTTGCAGACTTGCCAATACTTACCCAAACCCAGCTGAAATTCCCTCTGAAGTCTTTGAAGTCCTTCTGGAAGACTAGTTAAAAACAGTGGCTTGTTAATCACTCATTAACTCACAAGTAACTAGTTGAAACCTTATATTGTCATTTGGTTGAACTGTCAGTAGGGCTGTTTCCATTTTCCTTGATGTTAGTGTTTTGGCATTTGGGATTCTCAGAACCCAACAGCAAGATCTAAATATAAATAACTACTTTTTTCTTCTGGTGACAGAGTCATGTATTTTTTCCATAATTGACCTTATGATGTTCAGACTTAAAACATTTGGAGTTCAGCAACTGCATGTTAGAGCTATCTTTGATTGTGCAATGGCAGAACAACAAGGGCTTTTAGGAGATGGACACAACACAGAAGCAGGGGAAGCAAAGCCAGTATGGAGTTGCCATAATCCAACCCTTTCATTGATGACTTCTTTTAGCGATGAGCTGCCCAAAGAAGAAAGAGAGACATTGTTATGAAGAGCCATAAGTTTTGAGTCCCTTTTTTTGGCTTTGTTTTTAATACATGTTATCTGATACCACTCAAATATAAGAGGCGATGGCAGGAAAATTGGGTATAAGGATGAGTCATCAGGTAAACATGCCAGCCTTCCTGCTGATCAGAAGAATTCCTCTGAGGTCAGCCACGGAAACCCTTCATCTGTATCAACAGCCCAAGAGACAGCCAAAATCACATGGAAAGGGCACAGGAAGGACCTGCAAATTGCAAATGGTTCCTTTGGAGACTTGACAACACCTTCTCACACAAAATGCCACACTGGTTCCGGGGAAGACCAAAACATAGAAAGGAGTCCACAACCAGTGACAGCAGTTGTTAGAGGCAGCATCTTTTGTAGGAAACAATGAAGAGAGCAGGAATGCTGAGCAGATGTGATGATGGTTTTCAAAATATGGGAAGTTATAGAAAAAGCATGTGGGTTCTTATATTTAGCCTTTTTCATAATACAAGAAAGATGATGTGCCATTGAAATCGAAAAGCAGCAGATGTGAAAAAAATGGAAATATTCTCAGAGTTCCTGATTAACTTGAGGAACTTGCTGTCACTAGACATTGCTGAGGTCAACAGCTTAAACCCAGGCAAATTAGAAAAAAAGTGAAAACCCTTGTAGCTACTCCCATGTCTGGCTCCAGAGACTCCCCATTCTGCAGACTGCATCTGCTCCACTTAGTATTTGAACAGCAAATTGGTTAAGATGGTCCTCATAATGCAAGCTCATGCCTGCAGAATGGGATCTTCAAGTAGGATTAAAAACTCACCTTTAAAGTTGTTAAAAAAATGGCAAAATTATCTGTGACAACTGTTTTCAGCACTTTGCTCTCAAATATTCAGTGCAGACTGCTGTTGGAAATTATGCTGATTTCCTAGGGCAGCCCTTGTCTTCCTATGCTGTTGGATTTCAGGTAGAGGAGGAGGGCTTCTGCTGCCCCTTGCATGAGTCTAGATTAACAGGCTGACTAACTGTACAGCCATTTACTAAAATCTTAAGAAAAACAAGAGCTGAAATCTATGTTTAATGTTCCAGCTGTCTGCAGATTGAAGAATAAAGTAAAAATTTAAATGAGCTCACCAAAAATAATGAAGTCTGGCTGAAAACCAGCTGGGCAAGAACAGAGTTTAAAATCTGGAGTCACTCTAAGTACTGAATCTGATTCCAGTAAAGCTTTAGTATGATTCCAGCAAAAATCCAACTTCCCTGCTGTTGTTCTCCCTGGGAACTACTTCTTAAAACCAGTTGTACCCACGCCATCCCTTCCAGAAAATGGCTTGAAGTGGATATAAATAAGATAAGATTTTGACCACCATCCTCCCTTTTGAATGTCCTGATAATTGGTGTAGGCTTTACGAACGTAAGAAACAGTTGATGCGCCCCCTGAACTGTTTTCATTTATCCAAAAAATCGTATCAAAGGAAATGAAAACAAATACTAATGTCTAAAAACTAATCTAAGTTACACCTGGCTGCAAAATGGAACAACAGGGGTGGTGTTTCAGTCAAATCTGGGCCTCCAGATCACAATGAGTAGGCACTGCCCTAAGATTAGGCACATGTTTCTTTGAGATGCTGTTTACTACCGAAGTTTCCCATTGGAGGCTCTTGCTCCATCAGAATGACCTTTATTAGTTTGTTGCGAAAGAAACTGATAGCAGAGAGCCATCCAAAGCTGGTAACATTGAATGATGCTAGAACTGATGCAGAAGGAGCACAGGTGCTGACTTACCTGAAATGCTTGGCATCAGTCTGAAATGAAGGATATATACAAACAAACAGGTAAGTTCTGTGCAGTTTATCTGGATTTATGTTGCAGAATAAGTTGACTAGGACAAAGCTGAACGTCACATCCACAGTGTACTGAAAATATTCAGATATATCAGAGATAATTAGAAACATATTGCATGTAAAAAACCTAGATTTACCTATGAAGAAGAGAAAGCTCTTTGTAAAGCAAGTTGAGGCAACAGATACTTCTGTCAAGTGGATCCCTTAGCTAAGACTGAGCAATAGATTGGTCTTAAGAAAGTCCCATTAACATGATAAAGAACTCATTTTTTATGTCCTCAGTACATGAAACTGCAAGAAAATACCACCCCACCCCACCCCCCGACAATAACTGCAAATCAGTATATTGTTCAGTAGAGATTACAGGGTGATATGAAGTGTTCCAATAAATTGTGAAAATGTTAACAGACATAAAAGTTCATTAAACAGAAAAGCAAGGAAAGAAGGGAAAATCCTCTTTTTAATGTTACGATCTCAAAGCCAAAGGAGCAGTGTAATAAAATTTTCAGTAATAACAATCAATGAAATGTTTGTGAAAAACCATTTGACATGTTGTATGTCAAATGACAAAGCCAACACAGAGTGCAGGAAAAGAAATGCCTGACCTGTGACAATAGAAGAATGTTGTTACAGTTTGTAAAGCAAGAACAAATAAGGGGTGGAATAAATTAGCCACACTGGAAGGGAAGAAAACCCTATACAGCAAATGGCTTTGAAATATGGAATTTTTGTGACTGTTGCCAAGTCAAAGAAAAGGTGACATGGAGTAGTTTTATAGCCAGTGCAACAGTGGGAGTTGTCCTTCTGAAAGCCCACTCGGATCTGAGCTGACTAGAAAACTCATTTTTTTCCAAACTAAATGAACGCCTAGTACAACATAAAAGACTATGAAGATGAAGCCCTTTTGATAAATCACCAGTGCATGTTGTTGGTAGATTAAACCATATGCTCACACAAAGGAAAAACACAGCCCAGAACTATTTAAATTGCTACCATTACATCAGCCTCAAGTTATAAAAATAGCAGAGAACTTTTTACAGATAAAGTCATTCTTAATTCAGCAGAAGGAAATGGATTGCACAAAAACATTATTGCAACAGACAACAGGCTTTTATTGCCCCCCCCCCCCCCCCCCCAAGGTCTTGGGATATTAGCAGGGACTTCGTGAATGCAATCACAGAACAAAAATGCAAGCAATATGTTTGCCAGGAAGCATCCCATTGACATTGCTACCAAATTTGGAGATGGCCTCAGAGCAAGAGCAGGAAAATTGAAAATAAAGAAATAAAAAGGAAACATCATTATGAAAAATAATATGTATGAAAATACGCACCTGATTAGAGCCATTGAAAAAACTCAGAACATCACAAAATGGTCACGAAACATGAGAAAACAAAGGTTGGTTTTGACACACATACTTCAGCATTTTGGAGAAAGAGATGCTGTTTTAGAGAAAGAGGCAGTGATGGGACAAATATCAACTGATGCTACCTTTGAATACAGCAGAGAGAGATTTTTCAACTTGATTTTTGGCACATTTTCCACAGAAAAGTGAAACTCTCAGCTTCATTACCATGAAGATCTACAGAGATTGTGTTATTGTCTTTGGGAAAGGTGGGAATGACCAGAATAATTGACAAGTTTCTGAGCTGTACTGATGAATATTATGTGCTATGGGTTACATGATTTGGAATGAAAACAGTCCAACAATGGACTACTTTAAAAAAAAGTAGTTTTCACATCCATTTTATATTTCTTTTTTTCATAAAATAACCAATGACTTTTAAACATTTTTTACATATTTTCTTTAAACATTTTAATAATTTTTAGAACATTATTTATTAAAAGGGTAACCTTTATCTTGGAAAAATAATTTTTGGCTGGAAAAAATGTAAAAGAATGTTGGAGATCATTTCAGGAGCTATGTAGACAAATATTTCATACTATGTTACAGGGAAGTAAAATGGGTCATTTAAGCAGTGGGAAATTGGGAACAACTTTAAAACTGCTATTTTCCATGAAATATTCAAGGAGCTCTAGCAGACAAACAAGACGTGCAGTCCCGAAACACCACTCTGTTCCCAAAGTTTCAATAAGTCAAATCATCACCCTGTGATTACTTCTCCCACCTCTTGCCTGCATTCTCAGTATGGATCATATGCTCTGAGACAGGATTTGATCCTTATGAATTTATATGACATCTGTCACAGAAAACATCCAATATTAAGTGCAATTTAAAAACACCAGAGCAATGAAAAGTGATAAAAATACCTTTTAATGTGTACTTTTTCCATATGCTAAATGACATATGTTCAGTGACAAACATTAAAATAATTTATTTCCATTGGCTAGCATTGTATTGCAGTTGTCCTCATGACAAATTTGTGAAATCGCTGTAGAATATGTCGAAGATAGCCAGTGCCTTAGCAAATAACTCAGTGTAAACACCTTCATTTGTGAAAAGCAGATGTGTTTCTCACAACTGGCATTGCAAAAGAATAACATCAGACATCTAGCCACCTTCCTAGAAGTCAAATTTCTTCAGGGTTTATCAAGGCAACTGGAAAGAAGTAACTTTTAGAGTAGGACAGAGTGGGCAGCAAGCTGTGATCACAGGAGAAAACAGGCATTTCACTACATTTTCTGCAGGGCACGTGCAGAAAGCAATTTGAGGAGGTGAGCTTCAGGATAGCAAGAGGCAAGAGGCTGGGTACTGCTCTCTCCATTGCCAGTGAGAGAACAGAAAATAGCCAAAAGCAATTGAAAATACTTATGTTAACACACTGCAAACCTTGAAAGCTTTTTGTAGTCTAGTATTTATCTAAAGAATAATCCCATTTGCTTTGTCATTTTGGCTTCTCTGCCAAGTTTAGCTGAAGCCAGTCCAGAAAAGGCAGGGAAGCTCATATCTAGTACATTTAGCTGTCTTTCTTGAAGGCAAAAAAGCAAAGAAGAGCAAAGTTCTGTCATCAAGAAAGACTTTTTTATTTATAGACTTGTTTGTTTGTTCCTCAGGTGCTACTCAGCATAGCCATATCTCATCATCAGAAAAATACATGAGAAAGAAAAAAAGGACTCCTACTTGAAGGAAAATAATATTTTTTCCCTCTCAGTAGGTGGTTTTCTCTGAGGTCAGCCAGGTATGTGGGACTTCTTGTTTTTCCCACAGTATTGTGATTTGCTTCCCGTTGACAGGAAATGTTAACTTCTGTAGTAGGAGTATCACTTGCTTTGAAAATTGTAATATAACTAACTAGGGCCCTAAATCAGATTTTGTTTGAATTGGTGGAAATCTGGAATAATCCCAGAAATAAAAGGTTGAAAAAAAAAAATCACAGAGAAAAACAAATTTGCTACAATTTAGAAGTCTCACCTCATAATTTGTTAATTATGTGTGGTAGTTATGCCATGTACAGTAACCTGAGGTATAAGTCAAGAGCAAATAGTACTTTTAAAACCCAGCATAGAGACTTACTTTAGTAATCTTGATGGTAGAGAGGTTCTAAAATATTCACCATCTCCATAAACTAAATGCATATTTAAAATACAGGTTCTACAAATATTAGTAAGTAATCATGTTCAAATAAAGGGAACAAAATACTAGCACTAGATTTAACAGGATTTAATAAAGCTGATGCTTTTCCAGAGCCAGCCAGCTACCATGTGTCTTTGATGTCTGTCTAACCAGAACCATTTATAAGAAAAGCTACAGTCTTATCTTAAAGCCTTTCAGTGGGAATGTGTCAAGAAATTTTCTCAGGTGTTCCAGCCACACAATGCTCTGAAAGTTCTTTCCCGGCAGTCTGGAAACACAAACAGGAAGGTATTTATGAGAGAATGGGATAGCTGCTGGTTTGTTTTTTGTTGTTTTTTTTTTTTTTTTTAAATTCTCTTTACTGCACATGTCCAGTTTCCAGTGTGTGAACCCAGCAGTAGACAATAGAGGAGCTACTGTACTCTACAGAAACACGAAAGAAAGATCCCTGGTGCTAAAATGGGCGTAATGGAAACCAGAAACATTCACATTCCCACATACGGTACTTTCTCTAGCAGAGATGACTTCTCCACAGAGTAAACAGATCAATTGTAAAAACAGGGCCTCTCTTTAGGTTGCTGCACCTGGTGGTCATATATTTTCTTCCATACATTATGCTGGTCATCACCTTCATTCTGCACAGTCATTTTTTTCACTACACGGTGTAGTTTTTTTCCAGGGTGGCTAGGCAAAGTGTTATCTAGGGCACGTTATCATACATTTTAGTCTAATACATGTTTGACATATTTTTCGTTAGTCATTGGCAGAGATCAGTAAAGATTAGTAATTTGGAAGGCATGTTTTTACTGTGAAAATAAAAGAATATACCCCAAACATGGGAAAAGCATGTTCAAAACTTTGCCTTGGCTTCTTCACACTACCTTGAAGCCCCCTCTCTCAGATGCTTTATCCATCCTTGAGCCTCCTTGGAGGCCTCTCTTCTCCTTTTGTCCTTCCTGTAAGCAAGGTAGCTTTTCTCCACAAGTTCCCAGCAGCTGACTTATTTTTTGGCATGATTCCTGCCACTGATTTCACTTGACAGCTATTCTGCACTCTGGTTACAGACACAATGGGCATGCCTCAAGTAAATTTAAACTTGTAATGGTTCCTGAAGCACCTGGGGCTTAATCAGTTCCCTATTTGAAGCCCACAAGAGGAAAGAGCGCATTAATGAATCACTTCAAGATGTCAATTGCGCTGATTCTCAGCCTAGGGCTGAAAAATCCTGTGTGTGAAGTTCTCCTGAAACAGAAAGAGAGTTTTCTGTGCACGGCAAGCCCACACAAAACCCTAGGAACATATCACCATGGTCATTGATTTCTTTGGAATATAAGAAAAACTTTTCTCCTGTTTCTGTACAGTTTTCAAAATCCAGGTGGCTTTATGAGATCTTTTTCCTTTTTGTGGGAGACTGTAGTCTACAGAGAGAATTTAATATAATGTTTTCAGGTTTTACTAATGAAAACAAAATATTGAAGCAGCCCTTCCTCCATTCTTCCTCACTCAAATTTTTTTTTATACTTAAATGCCAAGGTGAACGTGTCTGAGACCAGGTTATTTTGTTGTTGTCATCAGTTGACTATGACTCTGTCTATAACTCCTATCCAATTTGCTTCTGTCCCAGCTGTGCTCACCAGTCAGACACTCACCGTTAGCAGAGTCTTCTCAGCCAACACAAGCAGAGTTGTGCAGGGTCATGTTTAATATGCTTGCCCTGGTCTGCTTCTCATTACCCAGGGAAAGGAGTTCAGGATAATTGCTCTGTGATGCATCCCAACAGGAACTGGCTACATATTTGTGCTTCAGCTCATGATTTCAATTTCACCATGTTAAATATATTGTGGTAATATTCATTCCCTGAGGACAAGTTAAGTTGCCCTCCAAAGTTTCAAACTACTGTTGTATTAGATTGTTCAAAATTGTATAAAGTTCGTATTTCCAGTTACTTCTGGGGTTTTTATATTTTTAATGTAATTAGCACAAAGAAAGAGTGAAAATACACCTCTGGAGAGTTCAAAGCAGTTATACTGGAGAAGAATCTGGGCCCAGTTTCTCGAGGGAAAACTGGTGATGAGCAAAGATTGTACTCCCTGTATGAATTCTTTGACGTTTCACTGTACACACTATATGGTTCACATTGCAATTCCTATTTGAAGGCTAACACCAAATCCTATTCTGTTCTATGAAAAAGGTGAGTTTTTTTGCAAAATATTCCTGAAACCTAGAGATATTAGTGGAAAATGAGCAATTAAACATGTGTGTAGCAGTCATGCATATGCGATATGTATACACAAAATATCATGCATATATTCTGAGAGAGACAGATTGAACTTTCTGCTTTAAAATAATCTTTCTGACATTTCTGACATGCCAGAATGTTAAAAAGTGTTGCTATTTTCTGATGAGCAAGGGAAAGTAGTAAACGGATGCAATGCCCTTCTCCTAACTGTCAATCCCATCTATTTTGTGCACAAGGTAGAAAGAAACCTGTTTTCAGAAAATGATAACAGCTTTGGAATACAGTTCAGCTGCTAGTCATGCTTACTGTCTGAAAAGAGTTTTCAGTCCATTTGGTACAACAATAATAGTCAAAGTTAGGGAACCATTTTTCTCCCTCCTAAATATGTCCTAGCACCAGCATGATTTTAACAAGACAGCTCTTCGTTTTTATTTCTTTCACTCATTCCTTGGGTTTGTTGCCAAGAGCAACACAAAGAATGCACCAGGGTGTCATAATAATCCTCCATTAAATCCCTAGTATTTAAATTTTAATGCTATAATTCAACAGCTGACAAAAGCCCATTGAGCAGGTCTAAGGAGAGGAAAAGAGCTGGTCCCATTTTCTCAGGGGGTGATGCTATAGCAACATGGAATGAATTTGGGGTCAGGGAACAAGCTGTCTCCAAGCTTTGTTTGCATTTCCTGGCTAAAAGTAGAATCTGGTGTTATAAATTTTACCAAAATAAGTGGTTATTTGGAGCTGCATGAAGATCGCTCACTCTGTAAAAACCTTTGCCTTGTAAAAAAAGAGTGGAGACAACAAAACCAGCAGCCAGAAAGACAACAAACTAACAGACTGTTTTAGAAAGTGCCAGCCTAAGAATTATTTCACAGTCCCTCTTCCTTCTCCGGTTTCCTTACCTTCCAGCTCAAACCCTGCACCAGGACTTGAAATGATGCAACACACTAAGTGCATTTTAAAGGAATAACACAAAGACAGCAAAGTCAATAACGGTGGAACAGAGACCTCTTATAAACATCAAAGACCTCAGGGAAGTCTGGTATGTCATTTGTTATGCTTAGCTGTCCCCACACTGAAGGCTTTTGTGCTCGGGGGAATGTTGTTCGGTGGAGACAAATGAATACACCTGGAAGACAATTGTCTATTGTGCAAAATGCTGCTCATCGGGCGCAGCAGCGCAGCCCTCTGCCCTGCTGCTCTCCCCTCCCAAAACCTTCCTCCTTGCTCAGGGCCAGAGCCTTTGTGCAGCTGTTTGAGTTGGTTTTAGTGGGGATTAGAGCTCAGGGTGTCTGTAGGTAATACAGTAAATTGGTAATTTCTGTGGTTTTCACTGTACTGTGAGGTATATTTTAAAGAAGGGGGCTGATGCATTCTTCTCCTCATTTAAAATAATCAGAGATTCATTAGATAATAGTGATATAATGAGATATAAAAATTAGAAATAATGAGATATGCAATTCTCCGTGTGGAGATAGAGATTCTGCCACTGAAGAAAACAATGTTTTACTGTATTTGAGATGATTGAGCTTCATTTCTCTATTTTTCCACTTTGAAATTCATTGCTGATCACCTGTAGCCAGCCAGCTCCTTGACTGCTCTGCTGCCAGAGCCTGCTGCAAGGACCTTTCAGATCTGGCACTTCTTGTTCAGGCTGTGAGAATAGGGACATGTTAGCACAGGGAGTAGGGGTGTTAACAGCCTGATGTAAGGAGGGTGGAGTGTGTTTGATAGGCAAAGTGATGCAGCTGGGGTGGATGAAGGAGGAACTGCTGTGACAGTAGGGTGGAGAAGTGAGATAGAGGGTTTTGAGGCCTTTGAGGGGTATATGTATAGGAAAGCAGAAGTAGGAACTGGCACAGCAGCAGCCCCTCTTGCAGCTGGCATGTCTAATAGCTTCTTGGTCCCACAGGTGGTGGTGGAGTACAAGACACCTGGAGTGGGGTGGGGGGGAGGCTGCCTTGAACCGCAGTGCCTGCACATCTTACTGAGAGGCTGGCATTTTGTGTCTTTCATACAGATCCCTCTGACAAGGGTTTGGTGCACAGCAAGAGGGTTAGGAAGCCTTCCACCTTCCACCCTCCCCCTCCAGACCTCAGTAGCAAAGGCCTTCTACAAGATAAAAAGGGCTACGTAATGTCTTCCTCTGCAATTCCCAACCTTTCCTCCTGCATGCTTCTGGATGCAGGAAGCCACTGAGGAGTCAGTGAACCACTCCTCTCTTCAGCATACCTCCGTGACAAAGCAGTATCTCCCTTATTTTGTTTGTCAACAAATTCATTGCAATAAATGATTGTTTTTCCAAGCCTGCGTTTCAAACTCATGTAGGCCAAACTTGCATTATAGGTGCTACATGTAATGCACGTGACAGTTGCTAGGCTATCCATATACTGCTTTTTGGAAGTGGTACATCCATTTCTGATCTGCATAGTGTAAGCATCCATTTTCTGTCTACTATTATACCAATATGATTAAGCTGCTTATTCACAGTCCTTTAAAAGCAGAGCACCTTGTGCCTGCATTTTCTTTCCCATGTCTGTGAATTGCTTTCTAGTTCAGTTTTGCTGTATCTAAGATAAACAGATTTTATGAAAATTCCATTCTTTCACCTTATAAAGAACAGTTTTTCAATAGAAAAGCTGTGAGCACTGCAGCCCCCTCCAAAAGAGTTCGGCTCACTTGACTTTGGGGTCTTTAGAGCAGGAATGATTCCTGTCAGCCTGTTAGATCTAAAAGGGAAGCAGTTCATGTGCAAACAGCTTTCCATCATTATCCTGGGAAGAATCCCACTGGGAGAATAAAGAGTAGCCATAGGAGAAAAATTTTGCAGTAATGGCATGTCATTCCCTTGACCCTCTGCTGAAGCGTGCACTTCTGTTATAGCTCGGGCAAGAAATATGACATTTTATTGTCTGAGATTTCCAGGCAAGCATTCCTGAATGGGGTGCAGTTCTCATTGGGTAATAATCTACGGGACCATCCAAGAGAAAACAAGAATCTTCACTGTCATAACTTTAAAGCCTGGCAAGCTATAAACTGTGAAGATCCTTTGTTAGATGTTTTTTATTTAATGTCCTTTGTGTGACTGAACTCATTTGCATACAGAGCTTACTGGATTTATATATTATATATTTTGATTATTCCCAGCAATGAAGAACAGAGACAGAGTTTTGGAAGGTTTGCCAATGCTTTGGAGCACCTTTTCTGTTCTGGAATTGTGGATTCTGTGGATAAAATGAAAGTCTTACAGCTTGAATTAGGGAGCTCCTGATGTTTTGCAGCAATCACCTGTTGCTCTGAAATTACCCTACCAGGGTACAAATGCTGCCACAATGTGACTGAACTGATGGCCTCCTCTGGCAGTAAAGAATGCACGAATGGCACTACCTGGGATTTGCTCCAAGGCAATTCCTCACTGAACAGTATTTTACTATTTAAGTGCAGATGCTGGTCTGCTAGTCTTGGTGCACATCGAGGTGCTTGGAGGTGCTTGGAGGATCAGCGTGCTCAGGCCTCCAGTATGCCAAATACATACACATGCGAATGTGTACTGAAAATGCCAGCAATCAACCCTTAGAAAAATGCTGCTTGAAGACTTCCTTATTTTACAGCACTCCTGTTTGCAATTGGTCTTAGAATCAGCAAAATAAATGGCTTGGGTATAAACCAGATATACATGTGTTGGAGAAGGAGAGTTGAAACTGAAACAGAATGGACCAAAATGAATCAACACTGAAAACAGGGCTCACTGCATTATGACACTGGGTATGTCTATGCTGGTTTTGCACACTCTGCTGAGGATTTGTTATGGCCAGATATGCATCAGCCTCAGTCTAAAGGCACCTAATTTTGGCACTACAATATTAGACTGGTGCTGAGCCATAGCTGCAGAGCTGAGCTCTGAAACTGCAGTGGCTCTATTTCAATTATCTCCACTTCCAGTGTGTGTAGGGTACAAATATCCTTTCATGCTAAAGATAAGTCTGCTCATCACTGTCTGTGGAAGCCCCTTTCCCATCCCCTGTTAGTTTGGTGTAAATCCTGTGCATTAATTTTAGTTCTGTTTAAGAACTGTTTAATTGTGCTTGACTGTCTATCAGACTTCTTTATACTTTTCGAAAGACATCAAGTGATGCTAGAGGAAGATTTGGCTAGGGAAATGAAGTGGCCACAGTTGTAAAATTTTTTCTGTGGCTTTGCCCAGGAAATTTTATCAAGTAATTCACAGTGAGGATTTAAAGAAATAAAAAGACCTGTTAGAACTAATAAAAAATATGTTGGAGCACCTCTTCCTCAACAGTATTAGTAATTTCAGTGTAATAGAACAGTAAGCTCAGTCTCACATATCAGTATCTCTTGTGCAGATAAGTACTAGCAAGAACATACTAAAAATGGAAAAGTAGAAGACATAAGACAGTTCCTGGCCTAATGCTCTGTCATTTAGAAGACAGGCATTAGGACTCAGGGTTAATGTGACTGCAACACAGCTGACTTCTGCAAATGACAATGTCCAAGTGCTAAAAAGTCTGGAACTGTTGTACTAGAACCCAAAGGAAAAATTTCATATTATTGTTTGAATATTTTCTTCAGTGCTTGCATACAACTTCAGAAGGAAATGATGCATTTCTGAAGCATTTCCAAAAATCCTGTCACGGATCCATGATAGTGGCCTGGTCTTTGGCTGCCCCTATGATGTATTAGCTCAGGGTCTAACTCTTCCCAAAGGTGTTCCCATCAAAATAACTGATTTCCCTTTTTGAAAGATCCAATCTTTTTAAGATAAAACAAATCTTAGGGAAGACAATGGATGGTATACGTATACAGAATCTGATGACCAGAATGGGGTCAGCATTGGAGTTCACAGTCAAGGGCTCTCAGAATCTATCTCAGAGAAAGGAATCCTCTTGCTAACAAATGGCAACCAGAATCAAATCTGTGATCACAAATATATCCTTGTGCTTTCTCCTCTTTATTTACTATTTCCATGACAAGCTGACTTCTTTGGGCAGAGAAGTGTGAAAATCTAGCTGGGAAGCAGAAAGGGACTTCCTTCACACTGAAGCTGCTGCCAAAGCATGTGGATGTTCCTAAAGAAAGACTATTCTCCTTGTAAATTCATGTGTGAGAGACTCTATGCCCTGACACTCCCCAGATTCCCATGAAGAAATCTGACCTAGTCTAACTAATGCAAATCAGAAGGTATCAATAATATCTTTTTGAATTAGTGAAAGGAAGGAGGCTGAAGAAATTAGAGGCAGGACATTTAGCTGGTAGCATATAATCAATAAGCCTGTGGTGCCACCTTGCTTAGGACGTCTGACCTACTCTTTAACATGTGCACCAGCTGAGGAAAGTCCATAGTAAGAGTCATTCAGGGTCTTTTAAAAATTCCAAAGGTGAAAAGGATGGAAATTCATAGTCATTTGGCTTGCAGAAGAGAAGATTGAGAGGAGACATGATAATATCTTCAGACAAATCATAAGTTACTGCAGAGAGGAAGGGGATATTCAGTTCTCCATGCCATTGCTAGGCTGAAAAAAAATCAGTGACTGCAAGTGCAGCAAGGAGACCATATTGGAGATACACTGAACATTCTTACAGTAAGGGTAATCAGGGACTGAGACAGATTATCTGGGAAGTTTTAGGAACCTCCATTAGTGGAGGTCTTAGAGAACATAACACTCAAATATTTGCCAGGTGGGACCTAGGCATACCTGATTCTCCCTTGAGGCGTGAGCTGGACCAGGTGATTTCTTTTCCTATGCTTCTGTGGTGTTGTGGGTTTTTCTAACCTCAGCACTGAATGGGTGTTTATATGGCCTGAATTGTTTAATAGCAAGCATATAGCTTAGAATACCTGTCTTTACTCAAACAACAGAGCCTTTCTCTAATCATTTTCTCACCAGAAGTACTCATCTGTCTTAATTCAGTTCCTCCTGGATAAGGCTGGAAACAACATTACTGTACTTTCAGCATCTCAGTGGTTACATAAATTTTTGCATTTCAGGAATGAATTTGGGACCTCCCTGTAGCCTGTGGATGTGAAACACATAATCCTGATTCACCTCCTAAGCCATCAGAGACCATTTTTATGGGGAAATATGTACACATTTTTCCCAACTACAGATGAATAATGCCAAAGAAATAGGGTATAAGAGATCTCAAAAAGAACAAGAAACATATTACCTCCTTTTTTTTCAGTTTGCTTGGAATTTGTTGGTGGCAACTGAGGCCAGTTAAACAGCAATCTCCTGATGTTACTTATCTGTCAAAGGAATATTTCCCATCATGAAATCAACAGATGTGAGTTGCACCCTGGAAACTGAACCTCAGGTCAAACAAGTACTTGTTGAGAGTGAACAGTACAAAAATTAAATCAAGAACAACTGAAATTACATTTCTGGTTTAACAAAGCTGGGATTTTTTTACTCTTTTCTCAGAACCAATGCATTTGTTAGCTGACAGTAATTTTCTGTGAGGAAGATATGAAGTTTTTTCAGTATTGAAGTTATGTGATGCTTTGCTGTGTGTTTGGTTAAGCACATGCAGCCATGTGAACGAAAGCTGCCTTGGTTCCCTGTCTGTGTGCTGAGAAGGGCAAACATGGACTCAAGTCATTCCTAACAATGACTGCTTCAGTGTGGGTGCAGAAAGTGCTCCCATATTTCCACCTGGGAAATCCTGAATTGGAATACAGGTATGCATGCACTGCACAGATGGCTAACACATGCAATCAGAAATGTTTTTGGGTGTGTCAGACTAGATGCAAAGGTTGATGCCTGCAAGTATGTGCAGTGAGCCCTAGATGTCTGTAGAGTCAACTCACACCAGTGCTCTGGTCCCTGGTCCAAGACCTCTGGACACACAGCAACCCATCAATAGCTACTAATGTTGTCTTGTCTGGCATCAGGACACTCCCTAGACCCTCTGGACAAATGACCACATCCCTTTTTCCCAATTGAATTACATTTTGGGCTGGGTTAAAAGAAGAGAATGCAGGATTTGTCTAGGGCAAACTAGTTGCCCTAGACAAAGGAAAAAAAAAATGGTCTGAATTCCTGCTTAGCTGTATGTGTTTCAGCCTACACAATAATTAACTGTCACATGATTCAGGACCAAAAAAAAAGTCCCTATGTTCACATAACTGCACAAATGTTCAGATAAACCATGTACTCCTTGGTTTTCTTTGGAATGTCATTTTAGAGACCTATTAACTGTTTTTAAAGAGAACTGGTCAGAATAAACATTCCCACCTTAAATGGTGAGCGTGTCTTTATAACCTTAGACCTTAAACTGGCAAGGAGTAATAGAGTATTGTCAGCTGGAAATGACAGTCTTTAACTTCTTAATTTCTGACAGTAATTCCCATTCTCCCTATCTTGTCTAGAACTGGGATCTTGCCCTCCATGTAACTCATCTCCATTTGTAGAAGTATTGCAGGAACATAATAAACATCCTACTTAGGTTCAATAGTAAAAGTAGTTTTCTTTGCATTATATTGAGAAAGTCATTGTGACAGTATGAACAAGCAAATGAACCAGCCAGAAATCTTGGAGAGTTTGTTGCTGTGATGTTGCAATCTTTAAAGCCAAGTGATATATTTTCTTCAGCTTGGTGAGTCCAAATATCAGATTTTAGGAAGTCTTCAGATTTTAGTTTTTCAGCTGCTGTCCAAGCTTTGCATGTTTATCCTTATATAGAGACAGTTGGACCAATCATCTTCTGAAATGAAATTATGAAAGGAATAGTCATGCCAAGTCAGATTCCGTGGTTTAAGGTTTCTGGTTTGGGGTTCTTTTTATATAAATTATTTTCACACACAAGAAAAGATGAGCCGCACACAAGAGCTGTACTCTGCAGCTGGATCTGCTTCCAAGTCTGAATCTGAAGGTGGGATATGGACTCTGGATATTTTTAGCCACAAAATATGTGAACCACAAAAGTATGTAAACTACACACATATATTTGCCTGTTCTTTTCAAAGGAATTCTCTTCATTGCAGTAAAAAAAATATTGCCCACAGAAAGTTGGCAGAGCAGTAGCCCAGGTCCCAGCAGATGCCTATGGAATGTTCCTGACTGCTTTGCATGCTAAAATGTGTGGCTTTATAAATAGTGTTAAAATATTCAACTCTAGTAAAAAAAAAAAAAATAAAAAATCGTTAATATATTCCCCCAAAAGCACATGTAGTATGGACAATAAACAGTGTGCTAATAAAACAGCCATTCCAAAATGCTTTTCTCATCTGCTGCTTTAAAAATGCAACCAGAGTGGGCCCAGTTAGGTCAAATAGGATTATTTACTAATTAAAGTAATACTTGGGGAAGTGTGGTTGATGCAATATGGTGCTTATTCATCATCAGTTTCATATCTAATTATGAGAGTAGGTCTAGATTCAGGAAAGCACTTAGATGAACACAGCCAGTTTCTCTTCAAGACAGTGTATAAATACATGCTGTATTTTAGCTAAGTATTTGTGCCTGTTTTTTCCTATTAGCTAATTCTAATTACTACTTTGCTTCACATGTGGTTTAAGCTCTTTGAATGATTCTTTAAAGCATGCTTAGTTCTCCTAGACATGGAGACTTAAGGAGAGTTCAGGCTGTTTGAGTATAGACCAGAATTATCAACTTTAAGCAGGTACTTCAATCAAATGAAATCTTAAGGTATGCTTAAAGTTAGTCATGTTCCTATTCATCTATCTGAAGAGACAATTATTGTTTTAATAAAATAATTACACATACAGCTAATAGAGTTTTTCATTACTTTAGTATCTTTCATCTGATAATCTAAAACTATGCTTTAAGGGTACGTGAATTAAGCTACTAAATATTCCTCTGAAATTAATAACTATTAACCCTTAACCCTGAATTCTTAATATTCTTAACAAGTAGTACATTAAATTCCCCTCCTCTTTGAGGAATAGGAGTGATTGAATCTGCTTTTTCTCAAATTAGTTATTTGAAAGTATTCTACATTTGCTCTGAGCTGGGTTAATCTTCATCGCACCACTTGATAGTCTAGGTCCTAAATTCAACTGCTTCCTAAATGAAATGGTTTGCTGCAGTCATATGGTGTTTCTGTACCTCAACGGAATGCCTGCCTGTTGTATGCAATTGTCAGCTGTGAATGCTTATCCTCTTTCCAAAGCTTTTGTTACTCACCTCTTCTTCCACCCCATTCACCATTTGTATGTCACCATTTGTACAGATTTGCCTATTAACTCTGAGCTGACAAGTCTGTTTCAGAAATGTCTCCTTTTTTCCTTCTCCTGCTTCTTTCAGTTTGGCAATTCTTATTTTGTTCACACTTTGCATCCTGAATGGCTGAAGGTCAACTCAGGCATAGTCTAACTAAAACCAATCCTCTTTATCTTACCTCCAAAAACCTTTCCATTCCCATTTTCTATGGCTGCCAAGAACATCATTCTCCTTGTCATCCAAACACACAATCTTTGATTCCTCTTTTGACTTCTGTCCTCAGACTCTGACTCTAAGTAAACAGCCAGCCACACATAAGTTGTCTTTCTTTGCAAAGAATACAAATATATGTTCTTTCAATTTTCTTGAATTCAAAATTTTACATAGCTCTGTCCTCCTTATATTTTGAAAGTATCTCCTCCAGTCTTGTGTTTAATTTAATAGCTCATTTTAAGTAGAATTCCTCATAAAATTATCTTTGTGTGTCACCTTTAAGAAGAGTTTACAACAGCAATTGTAATAATAATACCAATAATAATGGAATCAATATGTAGAAATTCCAAACCCATCTTCATAATTCCTTTTCTTCCTCCCACATTTCCCTTATTATTACCTTTCACATAATAAGTATTTGTAAATAAAGATTGTTGAAGGTTCAGGTCAGGTACATTGTCTGTCTTTTCATTCAGCAGAGTTCGGGTAATATGTGTGCATGTGAAAATACAAACAATATATGAAACTCTTTGGCAGCTGGGTTTCAGTGCTTAGCGTCTTTCTTTGGAGCTGACTCTATGCCAAGAGAATTTGTCCTTGATGTGGAAACAGTTTTGTTGACTTCATAATGTTTCTTTGTTTTGGAGGGAAAAAAAAACCTTTGAACTGACTTTAAAAAATATGTTGCAAAGTTTCATGGAAGAAATACGTTTTTTTCTTGTCGGATTGAACAGGTCAAAAGGTGAAACTGCAACAGTTTCAGGCTCTGATTTATCAACTTTGCTGTAGAATATCTGCCGGTGTGATTCCCCAGGGCTGCTCAGCTGAGAGTTGTGTGATCAAACCTGCTCTCAGTGGCAGGGGTAACAACAAGGGATGTCAGGGGATGGATGATAGCTCACTGCACTTTATTTGTAATAATTCATTGGGCTGTTTTTTTTTTTGTTTTTTTTTTTTTTTTTGTTTGTTTGTTTTGTTTTGTTTTGTTTTGTTTTTTTGTTTTTGTTTTTTTTTTTCCCTTAAGTCCCCATTTCCTGAGAGGAAAAAGCCACGGCTCAACGTGGACCAAACCTTTCTTGAAAATAAATGCAAACTAAGTTTCAGGATACTTTTCAAGTATACCTTTTCTATCCAAGGATATCAAAACAAAGTCAGTAGGAGATACTGCTGCTTCTCCTATAATGGAAGTCATTCTGGACTGAATATGTGATTCACATTATTAAAGCTTCAGTATCCACTCTTCTGCAGTCTGAGTCCCACAAAGAAAAGAAACCTTGACTGAGAAGTGAGGTTTCTGATACAAAATAAGGTACAAACTTTACTGATGCTTCTGCCAGAAGCAGGGCTTTCATCAGATCTCCCTTTTGTGTGGCTTATCTGGTGTTTAGCTCACCACAACCTCACACCGGTGAGCACTCATCTCTCTTCTACCTGTATATCATATCTCTTTCCAGGTCTGCTGAGCTTGGTTGAAATTGGCTGATGGTTTGAGATGTAATTGGACTGAAATATCTGACAGACAGAGATACACACAACACAATCTCCAAATCCTTAGTTCCTCAGGCAAGAAACCAGGCTAAAAGATTATGAAATAAAACTTCCACTCCACCCTGCCCCAAAAATTAAGGCATAAACTTAATAATCTTCTGCAAGAATTTTTTCCTCTGAAAAATAAAAAACTCTGGCAAGTCCCGGATGCCTGGTATGGGTTCTGACACTGCTCATGATTTGATGTGAATGTCCCTCCTATCCTGTGATGGCTATCAGTACACAGTTGTATGATAACCCCAGGCAGATAAAGCATGATCTTCAAAAAATTACTCAAGACAATCACCAAATAAAGATACAGATCATGATTGTCCTATGTATATTTGCTCCACTACCTGCTGATGATGTCAAATATCAACATAAATCAACCTAAACAGAGTTGTATAAATATCAGCATCACTGTTTAGGCAGCATTAGCTGTTATCTACCTTCTACTTTGCATTTTAAGGGATTTCATGTACTGTTTAAAATGCACAACTAGTTCAAATTCTGAGCAATACTTGAATACTGAAAAATCATTAAGTGCTATAAGCTGCATTTATCTTTGAGCTGTTGCTCTGCCTCCATGCTTATCCTCCTTAGACTTGTGCCTGTTGTACAGATATAAAAAAGTGTTATGCAGTTTAGCCATAAGACTTGAAAAACAAGGCTGTAGGGCATGAAGTTTATTTCCCTCTGAAAGGTTCTCCTGTTTTTCTGCATTACATAAATACCGAAAAAAAAAAATATGAAAGCCTTAAAACACAGGCCCTGTCATAAAAGTTTAACTAGCCGGGTGAAAACTTGTTCTAAAAGTAGATCTCTTCAAAGAGATTTCAGATTTAGTTTGTTCAGGTTGTATAAACTATAGAAAAATAAAGCTGCCTTTCCATAGTTTACTGGGTTGTAAGTATATTTTCATTCTGTAGTTTGGCAGTTAAATATGTAAATTATCAAGGTCAAAGTTGAACTTGAAGCTTTGGCCTTTTGATGGCTCAATTTATTGGCGTGTTACCAGTTCTGCTTTAGCACCATCCTTTCCCTGATCTGTGACCTGGCACTAATTGCTTATTGCAAAAATAGCAACTGTATTTGCTTTATGTGTTGCCAGTGCATTATGAGCTGCTCACTGATTCTTGAGTTTCACTGTCGCAAAAGGCAGAAGAAGAAAAAAGCATGCTAGACCCTCAGTTCCTTCCATTTGATACTCTATAAGCTGCATTTTGCCATTGCTCTGCTTCATATTATCCCATGCAGATGGCTTGATTTTACAGGGGTTGCAATCCATGTATGTATCTGCATTAACACGTATTGCAGACCAACAGAGGAGAATTTGTAGAGCTAAATAATTGGTCCTGAGGACCTGACATCCAAAATTATATATATTTCAGGGTTTTTCAGACTTCAGACTAATCCTTGCCTAGCACCAGGAACTAAAGGTCAGACTTGAGCTGGAGGGTGCCAGCTGTGGTTCCATTGTCCAGCTATGGGAGTACTCAAGTTCATTAATCCTAAACCAGCTCCATGATGCAAACCAAAGTACAGGAAGCTAGTAGGACTGTCATATTCACTTCAGAAGTACGGTCCTAGTTCAGTCAAACTCTAAAGCAAACACAAATGTTGTCTCAGAACAAAGACCTGCCACAACCAGTATCCTCCCCAGTAGAAGGCAGTAGTTTAGGGGAAGGGTGCAAGAAGCAGGATGAGTGCTTTGCTTCCAAAAACTAGTTTTTAATGACCTTCTGATCCAAATTGGATACAATTGCACATGAACATTAATGTGCTATATAATATTGTCATGTTAATCTCATAACTGACATGACGAAGAACAACAGCATACTCTATGAAGAGTTTATGTGGGTATGCATAGTCAGGAAGAAGAACAGACACAAACCCATCTGCTATTAGTTAAATGCAGCCTATATGTTTGCATGAAGGGCCGATTTATTTCTTTCAGTGGTTCTTACCTCCCCCTCTGCTAAGTATTCCTATTGAAAAGATTATATATGTTGCATTCCTATGATAAAACATGTTGTCATTGTCACCATAGGTTGATTCTGAACTTGCATATGATGAAGTATATGTAAACATGATGTGTACCTCTCCATACATAAAACAGAAAAGAAGAATGCAATAACTGTGGTAAACAATTACACCTCTTTCAAAATCTGCATTAGTTCTGTGCAGAACTAAACCTCAGACTAGTTTCTCTGTGATATGTCCCTTTCCATCGTTGTATCAAAACACTTTTAAAAAGCAGGTCTTCCCTTGGTCCTGTCCAGGACTTGTATGTGATCTCCTTCCTGCCTTTTCCACTTTGGTTTTGCCTAAGGAGTGATTAGCCGCTCATGTGAGTAGGTACCTGTGAGGAGGACAGCTCTGGTGTACAAAGGGAAAACAGCTGTAGTCATCTAAGCAAGCAGCAAATATACGAAGAAAAAAAAAAAAAAAACCAACCAAAAAATCACGCTGAACTTGGTAAATCAGGGTGGCAATGATGGTTATGTACATCACTAGATGGTTATGTACATCCCTAGGCCTTGAGTCAACACAATAAAACTCCTGTACAAATGTTATAATTTTCCATGCTATTTCTCTCACTTTATTCAAGAATAGCATTTGTCCATGTATATGGATCTTAAGTACAAATCAGTCTAAAAATACAGACTTGGTCTTTCAGTGGGATCTTAGCATTTCCACTGAAATCAGGTCTGCACTGTGCTGGGCATTATATGCATAGTAAGGATCTCTGTCTTCAGGAACATAGGGATAAGGTGCATAAAATCTGGGCACTGTTCCCACTCCGCCAGAGTGGAAAATGGAGGCACAGAACTAACTACAGGGGATCGTCCAAGGTGATGCAGGAAGTCTGTACCAGAAGTGAAGTGTGCTGCAATTAAACTCATATATTTTAAGATCCCTACTTTTGTACCTCACTTTGAAACAATTCTGTTTGCCTAAAATGCAATTACATGGTTTGGGCTTTTTTTGTTTTCTTAACCTCAGTTATTTTCTCAGGCTTAAATGGTTACACTGGGCGTATGGTAAGGAAGCCAGGCCTCTTGGGTTGAAAAGCAGAGCAGTCTAATGCAGATATGAATATTAGATCTTAGGACAGCACAGCATAGTCACAACTTGTTCTTACAGAATATTGACATCCATCAAAGACACAGATTCACTGAAGTGGCTCACAGGTCCCAGGACTGATTTTCCACAATTTTTCTTATAACAGTTATTAAGCTCAGCCTAACGGCAGCTCTGATGATATGTAAGCACATCCAAATGCTCCCATTTGTGGAGCTTTAGAGCTTTCACTTTCAGTTTTTTCTCTCACATCAGTGTTTTCAGACATTTCCATGCTATTACGTGGGCAATGTGTCTTGCGTGGGATCTCTAGAAGGAAGCAGACCTGGGACCTACCACCTTCAGTGTCATGTAGCTCCACTGTGCTAATGGAACCATAACTGGACCAGAATGTGCTCAAGTGATGAATGTGGCCTCCAAGCCAGGCATGCCTCATCTTTTCCAAACAACATTCTTGTACAGATTAGAGGATAATCTGACAGGCAGGCCTGGCCAATTAAAACAGTAATTGAAATAGCTGACTGTTTTATTTGGCAGAAACTGATCATTCTGATTCATTTTTTAATGAACAAACAAGCAGGGTCAATCATAAGAGTTTGATTAATTTAAGAAGTCATTTTTCTGCTAAGATAATTTCCTATCTTGTGTTTCTAAAAACAAAAACAAAGAAAGACAGACAGAAAGAAAAGATTCCTTTTGACCTTTGGTGGGACACTATAAACAACAGTCAATGAATAAAATCCTGAAATGATGGTGAAACCACAAAAAGCAAAACAGTTCCCCTTTTGACTAGAGGTAGGCAAAGGTATTTCAGATGCAGGGAAGGGGGAAACCTCAGGAAGCCCATGCTCATTAAAGGATTGAGGTTCATTTTCCTGAGTCTCAGAAACATTTAGGAAAACAACATTAAACAAAAAGCAAACTAAAACTTCCCCTGCAACTTCTATAACCTTATTGAGGCTCTTGCAAAGAGCTAGGACTTTCTTTCATTCCATCCGCTTTTGACCAACCCTGTACTATAAAGAAAAAACAAGAAAAAAAAACCTAGTCCAAAAGCAAAATTTCAGTTAGGAAAGTAAATGTAAGGCATATTTCAAATAACCAGGACACATCACTAATTGACAGTTGCTTAGTGATTTACAGGAGACAGCTTGTTAGCTTTGGTACAGCGCCAAGTGGTACCCACATCACTGAAAGCATCTCAGCTGGCATTTGGGCATGGATATCTCAGACTCTCCTTCCTACTGTCCCCAGTTTAGGAAAGCATTGCTATTTATCAAAGCACTTAGGCCATATGCTTAATTTTAAGCATGTGCTTTCCTCAAAAGGGTTGCATTTAAACATGTGCTAGGGATTTAAACATGTGCTAGAGTTATTTATGGAATTGCTCCTTCCAGGAATGGCATACATCTGAAGGCAATATGGGAAGTACAGACTGCCAAGATGAAGACTGTGTCTTTTCTGTGGGTGAGTTGCAGATTTGAATCCTCAGACCGGCTAATTTGGCACCTTGCAGAAGGAATTTAAAGATGTCAACTGTTTCCTGAAGATAACACGCATGAGTAACAAGACATTGTGTTCGGTCAAAGGTTGGAATGATGCATTCAGTAATTTTGACAGAGAATACAACATTGATCTCTGTGATTTAGTCTGAAGTGAGGGTGGCTGTGGGAACCACAGTGTATGTTGGATTCAGCAATTAAGTACCTTCAAACATTTTCATCTTTGTTAAGCATGTGCTAGGTTTTCCAGTACAATGTGAAGGCAGAGATAAGTTGGGCTAGTCAGGGACGTCACTCCCAAATAGTGGAAATGCCATCCCATATCTTACATTATATTGAAGATACACATTAAAGCCTGTCTTCTGGGAACTTATCTTCCAGTGTTGTGAAAAGCAACACAGACTTTTTGCATTGCTCCTGTCTGTGATTTCCTGCTAGTAAGAATGAAAAATGTATTGAAGTGCAAGCAGCAAAACTCCTTTTCCTTCACAGTCCCATTGTTACAAAGGAATTTTCACAATTTAAGAATTAATCACAGAAGTACTAAGATATACTTATGCACCATTTTCTGATTTTGTCAGTGAGCTGGAGTGGCTGGTCTGGGCCATGTTACATGCAATGAAATGAGGCCACATGTCTGGTCAACTATGAACCCTCCCCTCCTCTTCCTTGCTAGTCATAAAGTAGACCATGTCCTTACATTGCTTTTGTGCAATAGCACAGCTGCACCAGCTGCCCAGTCCATAGGGACACTGTATTCAACATGCATGGCTCGTTCCAGTTAAGGATTTTGTTCAAATAAGGCCCAGGGTTCTGGTATGCTCCTCTGTAGAATAATTTGAGGAGATATGCTTTTGATATATTGTTGCTTCCTTCTGCTTTTCAAGTCCTAGAAGGACAGACTTCACAGAAAAGGTTTCACATAAGATGCTGCCAGCTAGATCAGAAAACTCCAACTTTATGAATTGCCCTATATACATGTGTGTATCCATCCTCCTCAGTTCTCCTCTTATAAGGTCCATATATGCCACCTCCAACCTCCCTGAACAACAGCAGCCTATTCCCTACAGCACATCTATAGGGCCTGATGGTAGGCAACAAGATTGATACATTGCTTCACTACTTCCCTTGGCCTTAGAATAAATCTATCAATCTCATTTGCCTTCTCTCACAGCAGACAGGATGGCCAAGTTGTTGAGCCCTGGCACCCACATGTTAGCCTCAGCAAAACCACAAAATGTCTTATGGCAGTGTTTGCCAAACTCCACATTAAAGGTTGCATAGGGGCAGCTCATCCTCACTACTCAGGGCAGTGACGTGGTTCTCTGAGCTGCTTACACTTAATGTGAAGTCTGCATGGGACCCAACTGTTTTTAGTCGTTCCTCATAACTGTACTGGCTAATTCCATATAATACAAAGCCCAATATCTAAAATGTGCTTTGAATTCAAGTTTCAGCATCTGAAGCTGCCACCACTGGTTCCCATAGAGTCAGTCCTTGCTGCAGCCTGGCTTTATCAACCTGTTGGCCATTTAGACTTAAAACAACACTTGAGATGAAAAACTCTGAGAATACAGAGTACTGAAGCCCTTGGAAAAGGTAGCACGACAGTTATTATGTAGACAACGAAAACATGATGTAGGTCATTGGTAAGTGGGTAAATAGGTTTTGTTTCCGGGAAACTTTATCTGTTGCTTCCTTGGCTTTTTTGCTTCCAGAAGCTGCTACACCTGCCATTTCTGCATCACTTGCTGAGTCAAGAGTTCTCACAGCTGGAAAGCTCCAAGGCTGTGTAGCCACCTGCTCTGGGATTTTCCTTCCATTCCTGTCTCCTTCTGCCCCTTTGCATCAGCTTATTCCAATGCTTATTGCTATCTTTTCAAGATGACCGAAGCTCAAAAGTTCAAACACTGACAAATTATACTGTGTAAGCAGCTGTCTTGGTGCCTTCATTTCCATCTGTTTTCCATGTGTAATAAATGCAGCCAAGTTTATTGATATTCTAATTGCTACTCAAAGACCACAATTCCATGCTCTGACTGAATTAACACTGAAGTTTTGGATCTGAGTACCATATTCTATTTATATAAACAGCAAAGATATGACATTGGGCAATCATTTTGCTGACATCTTAGTAGGATATTTAGACTCTCTGTCCATGCTCAGGATGGCTTAATAGGTTTATCTCATTGTGAAAGAAATATTTATCCACAAGTTCAAGAGGTGTATATTGAAGACTCATGTACCTCAGGATGAGTGTGTACTGTGTAAGATATAATTTGTACTGAAAATACCATCAGATTTGCCTCCACTTGATAAAAGAGGATTTTCTGGAGACACCAGAACGACAGTTTTCTCAGCTAGCTGTGCTTGTTAGCTTACACTTGAGAGAGCTGTATTGTGTTTGAGATTTTTGTAGTAAAACAATAAATATATTTTATAATACAATAAAGTAGAAGTAATTTTCTTCTTTTAAATTGGAATTATTGCATACCATAGCAACTGAATCTGGCAGGTGGAGAAGAAACCACATCAATAAATTGTACTATGAAAGAATACTTTGTGGTTTATTAATGCCTTTCATCTAAGAATCCCAACACACTTTATAAACTTACATTACCTTTTATAGCATGCTTGTGGGTGTCTGAAGCCTTTTTAATTCACATAAAAAAATGAGACATAGATAGATGAACCAGCCTGGCTAAGGATGTACATATTTTACAATCTGTGAATCTGTAAACATCCGATCTGAGAAAAATCCAATGTATGATCCCTGTTTCCCTGCTCTAAACATAATTTTAGATATTATTTTTCTTATTAAATGATCACAAGCAACATGGGAAAATAGTCTGATTGAATTTAGACTACGTCCAAAAGGAAAAACCAAGTTCTGCATTTTACCACCATGATCACGTGCTCTTGCAATATTTTAAAACTATGCAGACAATTGAATTTCTAACAATACTCTATAGCATGTGACAGCATCATTCTGTGTCAACAATTTTTAAACCAAAACTTTGTGAGAGGTTTCCAGTCTCTGAAGCAAAAACTACATGCACAGAGAGATTTTCTGCTGGTTCAAAAATTCTTATTGTGGAGTATAACATTTGAGCTGGTGTAAGAAAATGGGTCTGGGAGCTCGAATTCTTCAAACTGCCTCTGCTGTCTATAAACTACTTCTTTACATATAATGATGCTGCTACTTTCCTCCCATGTGTTTTTTGCAGATAATAATCAAACAGACAACAAACCGATTAAAAAGTCTTTTCAGCCTACTGTGTTTCTTGTTGCCCAATACCCTTCTTAAGGCGAGTAGTTAATTAACCACAAACTGATGCTGCAGTATTTGGCTTGTTGGTAACATCTGATAAGATCTGAATAACCTTCCCAGCAACTTAAACTTTTGCTGACAGGACAATGAGTGAGAGCTAAAAACTCCAAACATCATTATATGTTAAAGTTATACAAACACAGACAGACATTTCATTGGGTTTGATAAAAATTTCATGAAAACTAGTCATATATTTTTATAACAAAAGCAGTCAGTTTGGCCGCTGAGCAAGTTATGGCTGTCCTAGTGACTACTGGATGCTACAGAATTAGACAGAATTATTGTCCACCTACTTCCAAGTATACTGCTCATGACTTTAACCAGGGAACTAACAATGTCTCTTCATTGCTGTGTATATTTGAATTTGTAATACTTATTTACAGAAGTGTGGCACTGTGTCTAGTAGAGGACAGGCTATGTACACCCCTGCTGAAAGGCCACATACTCATCTTTAGCAGACAACACACCAGAGATCCATGAGATTCCTACATGGTATTATTGACAATTATGATGCCAGATTATGAGCCAGGCTTCAATTTCACAGCTATATGTGATGATGGAGTTCAGATAGAAAGAAGGTGTACCTTTAGGAAGTCAAAGCATCAGATCAAGGTCTGCAACAAGTTCTGTGGTTTTTCCCAAATTTACTTAATGGAAGTTTGCAAAAAGCATGATTCACAGTTACACTGCATCCTCGAGACTGCTGCCTGCACAGCTTGCTTTCACAGAAAGGCTGTCTTTCATGTAATTACAGCCTGCAGGAGAATTGTCATTCTCAGATTTACTTGCTTTATGTGCGTGTGTGGTATTGCCCATCTTCTTAAGTCATCATGTCCCATCATGAAGAGACCATCTGTGTTTAGTTAAACAGTGTATTTCATGGGAATTATTTCTGTCACCCTGCACAAGGAAGATGCCACGGCTCTGGTTCCCAGACTCCATCTGTCTCTCCCAGGATCAAGGAATAACTTCACTAGTAACTTGCATTTTAAAAACAGGTGCAGGGTGGTAAAGGAAACATGCTGAAGGAAGGGAAAAAAATTGAAGGAAAAATGAAGGGAAGCAGTCCTGTATTTCTCTAGGGAGTGGGGGCTAGAGGCAGGGAGACAGCAGGGAAGGCACAGAGGTTGTCTTTGATAAACATCAGAAAAGTCAGTTCATTCCAGTTTTTGCTCCCACTGCTACCAAATTGTGGAATAAATGTATAAAGTTTTCAAAACTTCCTCATTCAATTAAAAAAATACCAGATGAGAGAATCTCTTGTATTTGGGTTTCAGAAGCTGTCCAGTGTCCCCAGATCGTCTTAACTATCTGGATACTATCTATACTCTTCAAGTACACCTCCAGACTCATGTGTTACTGTCTCACACAGGTATAGCATCAGTCAGACAGATCTTTTGACCTGAGTGCATTACTTTTAAGAATATTTGTCACTACAAATATTTTTTAAGCACAAAGCAGTCATCATTCAATGATTTAACCTATTTTCCAGTGACTTGGAAAGTCCACATTAGGATGCATCATTTGATGGAGAGCTCTGTTTATGTCTATATGCACTACAGATAAAATTGGGTAAGCCATATATATAACTGGACTGGTGGGAAGGTTTACTCTACAGCTCCCTACCATCCTGCTCCCCCATCAACTAGATTTGGGGCCTGGCCAGTGACACTCATCTGCACTGCGAACCTCAATTTCCTCCCTATAGGGGGCATGGGGCTTACAGTAGGGAACAATATGCTTCCCATCCTCATCCTAGCATGGAGACATGAATAGAGTGTTCACTCGGGCACAGCCACTGGTCTTGTTTCCAGGACCCACAGTTTCTTATACAGTCTTAGGAAATGCATGTGGGGTAAGGCCTCTGAAAACTTGTACCTTAATAATGCTTTTGAATATTAAGCAGTTTGATGGATGCAGTCCTATAGATTGCTCCACTGTGGTATCCACTGATTGCTCCTAAAGAACCCCATATCTCACATTCACTAATATTTTAAGAAAGATTGGCCTGAATTATTGATTATCCTTAGATCTAGAGGGCAATCACTGAATTCTTTGCTCATCAAGCTCACATTTGCTCTGCATTTCCTCAGTATTTCCTTCAAAGATACCTCTCCTTGAGGAAATCCCTGAACTCTCTCCCTCTCAGTTTGTACACTATAGAAGTATAACTGTATGTCTAAAATTTCATAGGTTTCTGGATAAGAAATTTCAAGACTGAAATTTAATGGGAGCAGGTTTGCAGAAGTAAATTAACCATTCATGCTTTTTAAGGGATATCTGAGCTGATGAGTCTTCTGAAGTTCACTAAATGAATGCAGTGCACAGCAGAGCATGGGCACGCTGTGTGAACAGCCAAATCTCTGCCCCTTTGTGGGAGGACTCCTAAGGGGCCGCGCTACCCTCTCCACCCTGCAGGCTCCTATGGAGCTTCCACAGCTGCAGCAGATGTGGCTCTACCACACACCTCATGGTGCTGGACCTTCTCCTCAATTTGCCTGGGAAAGGCTGGGGGTGAGGCAAGGACTACATGATCTGGGACCTGTCTTCTATCACTTGACAATATGCATCGTACAAATAACACACTCTCCCACCATAAGTATCAAACACCTTTAATGCTGTTCAGGAAAAAAAAACACCCACATTTGCTCCTTCCACTCAGACAGAATATGGGCAAACTTCAAACCCTTTCAGTCTGCCTTTACAGAGCAGCATTGACAGACCCTGTAGTTACCTCAAACTCAGCCAACTCCATCTTCTTACCCAACTGGGAAGGCTCTGGAAGTGGTCTAAGGCTGGCAAAGACTCAGTCCTCTGACAGACCTCAGATATCTCCAGATCTCCTGATCTCAACTGACTCTAGACAGAAAGGCCCCAAAGTCTTCTGAGAGCTCAAGATACGTTTCTAGACATCACCAAGTCCCATTTCCAAGAGTTATTTAATTTAATCAATACTCTTCGTACTATATATATCCCATGTGTGTTGTAAATTTGTTTCAACCTGTGCCTGCTGCCTCTCACTCTGTCACTGTGCACCTCCAGGGAGACATTGGCTCCATTTGCTCTCCAACCAGCCTTTAAGTAGTTATAGACATCAGTCGGACAATCCTGAGCCCTTTCTCCTTTAGGCTGAGCAAATGTGTCCCCCTCAGCCTCTCTCTGCACATCGTGTGGTCCAGGCCCCTGTCCAGCTTGGTGAACCTACATGGGACTCTTTCCAGTATGTTCATGTCTTTCTTGTACTGGGGAGCCCAAAACCAGACTCGGCACTCCAGGTGCAGTCTCACAAGTACCGCGAAGAGGGAAATAATCACTTCTCTCAACTTGCTTCTATAACCTTAAACTGCCACCAAAAGACCAGGTCCTGCAGGTCCCTCGCCCCTTCTTTTCACATGTGGATATACATGAGCCAGATCACATTCTATAAACACTGACATTTACTTTCTGTACACACCACTAATATAAGTTGAGTGTTCTTCACCCCAGCAAATGCTGACTAATCTCCCTTCCTTCAGTGGATTGGATTGTCTGAAAAACACAGTATGAAACATGAGAGAGCCAGGGATGCAAAGAGTAAGAGAACAGAAGTGTAACACAATGATTCCTGAAGCAACAAAATGGGAGGTATCAATATTTATTCCCATTAAACTAGTTCCCTTTTATAAGGGTATTGTTTTGGGAACATTTAGCTGCGAAGAGGAATCGAGGCTGGTCTTTTTGCCTCAGAAAGAAAGGACAATTTTGTCTCGGACTTCAACAGTAGTAAGTCCACAGATCCTTTGCCAAACCGTACAGTGAACAGGGAGGAGGATGTGTCACAGCCACTGCTGTGTAATGCGTAGCTGCCATTAGCATCCCTTAGAGTCATAGTCATAGATAGCCTTTTGCATGGATTAAAAAGTCCTTTTGCCACTTCAGACCAGAAAAAGGAAAAAATACTATATACTTTGCTTGTCCTATAAGGTAAAATGAATAAGGGTACCAAATAAGGCAGGATTTAAGCCCAATAATAAACTGCCAGTTTTTTGGAACTACCTCAGAGTTTCATCTGCTTCCCAAACTCTGGAATCTGTGTTAAAGAAAGGAATTTGCAGAGCCAGAAAGAAAAGGCAATGCCACACTGCCTGTCCTTAGGAAGGAGGGCTGGAGGGGGTCTGCAAAATACTTTTTATGTCAGGGAATAATTATTTTGTAGTGAGACAGAAATTATCTCATTTAAATAACATTTTTCTTACAGTACTTTCTCAAAGCCCAAGGGCTGCTCTTCCAAAAAATGAGATTTTTGGCAGCCCCAGAGCTTTTCTCGTATTTCTGTCTGTCCTACTCATACTATAAACAGTATTCTTACAAAATAATTTCTAGACTACAGTTTCTTCATCAACCCACTGGAGGAGGAAGGAAAAAAACTATGTTTTATGTAACTGAGCATCTGCAGACAGTTACTCAGTTGTGCTGTAAAAGTCTATCATTTGTTAGCCAAACAATCCAATTCTATGGCCGGGTATATATAGGAGGTCAGACTAGATGTTTGAATAGCCATTTTTGGCATTAAAAGCTATGAAAACAACTATTATTTCATTATAACATAAACAATGTTATTAAATACAAATGCAAAGCGTCTGCTTGTTAACCACCCCTTAAATTTTTTATGTTGTATTGGAGTCACTCATCAGACAATGTAGTTTATGGTTTGGGGACAAATTCAAGCTTCCTAGAGGCTGGAAGAGACTGTGGATGATAACCAACACATACTAGTAAGAATCCATGAGCAACAAAACTAGATTTGACAAAACTGTAGGAAAACCCCCTTGTAATTCTGCATTCAACTTCAAAAGCAAATATTAGTTTCTGTTCACTGCCATATTCAATTTGCATCTCAAAGGCAATCAATCTGGTCTTGAAGAAAAAAAAGTAAGGGAAAGGACCATTATATTCAAATATCCACTGACAGACCATTTCAGAGTGTTAAATCCACTTTAGAATGAGAAATAAAAGTTGATTACTTTCATACATTATGTGAGGACCAACTGAATTGTGATAGGTTATACTGAAAAAATATTCATTAGATGGAGAGTATTCCCTTTGCCTTTATTCCTATACATTTGTGAATAGCTGGAGAACAATCCTTGTCTGCTAAAAGTACTCAGGGATTTAGGTTGAACTTGTGAGTTGTTTTGGCAGTAGCTAAAACAATGGGTTTATTGATTAATTTACAACTTGTGAATATTTTTGCCCTGCACACGTCTCTGGGGTTGTCTTGGATGTGTACTCAATGGAGGGAATGTAAATTACCCCTCCTTCTGGCCAGGGATGGTGGCTGTCGATCTAGCAGTCCTGTGATGCTCTAAAACATCTTGGGGAGAAGTGACTCCCCAGGAAACCTTGAACCGAGTGCAGTCACTCCACCTCCTGCCCTGACCACAGCTCTGGCAGAATTGTGAATCAGAGACATCTTCCCAATGCCCTAAGCTCCATACCACCTCCTCAGTCAATTCTTATTAAAACAAAATAGAAAGACATCCATCACGCTCCTTTGGACTTTCTGGAGAGGAAAAAAACTTATTGTGCAAACAACTAGCTGAAGGAATTAGGGGACCTGTGAATGGCTTCACCAAATAGACGGTTAGATGAACAGACTGTTTCCCCATAGGTATTTTAAAGAATATTTTTATATTTTATATGTTCTATAAACATTTTAAATGCAGTGGAGTTACTGGGGATGAAGGGAAATATAAGAAGTGAGCAGAGTGGGAGAGCAGGATGAGGGAGGATGTGAAAGACGAGCCGTCTGAAATATGAAGATCTTAAGTACTGGCATGTCTGGTTATTTGAGTGTCCCTAGCAGTCAAATAACGAACCTTCTTCATGTTTTGCCTTTCTGTACTTGGCTTAGTTAGACAAATTTGTAGGCATTAGGGTCTGTCTGGAGTTAGTTCCAAGATTTTTTTTTTTCCCCTTAACATTTTGCAGCTGAGGCAACCCTGTGAAAAAGACGCTTTGAAGAGAAACATTACCAAATATGTCTTTTCTCCTGCCCATATCTTCTATTTCCACAGGAAAGGGACGCAGGCACAGGCAGACCAATGGAAACGCAGGAGCGGCCACCGTCACTGGAGGAGAAAGACAAGCCCTGCCCGCAGCCACGCTCGCAGAGAGGAAGCTGCTGAAGGTAAACGTCTTCATCAGTAAAGGGGACACTGTCACCTTGACATTTGTGCCAGTTTTGCAAAGGTTTTACTCAGCGCTTCCTCCCCTTCCAGCCGCTCTTGGCCACTCCTGGCTAACCACCTCCAAAGATTGTTTTGCTTCCCTCAGCTGCTCTTTGCAAACTGCAGACAGCAGAGTCTGTCTATTTTTGTCAGGGGACACCACTCACACAAGCAGGATGACGGAGCCCTGTGCCATTAATGCTTACTGCCAGAAGCTCAGCTGCAAATACATAACCTGCTCCCTCCTCTCTTTCCAAAGATTTTAGGTAATCATAGAATGAGAGTGGAGCAAGAACTACTTGTTCCTTTCTACTGCTATTACTATTCTGATACAAAATGTTGTTACTAATAACAGCTGCACATATAAAAGCCCTGAGTAAGAAAGGCCTGCATTGTGCTAGGATGCATAAAATAAAAACAGTTCTTCCCCCAAATGGTTTGCAGTCCTGTTCATTGCTGCCCACTCCAACAATTTTCATGATTTTTTTTCCCCAAAAAAGTCCTAGCCTCTGGAGTCACAATTACTTAAGAGTCCTGATTTACATGTACTGAAACTCCTTTCCCTTTTCCCCAAAATTTTACTGTGGGTTTTAACACAAATGAAATCAAAGTTCCTAAGTAATCATCTTTATCCTTTCACCAGTCTTCCCTGCTACTCTCTGCTCCCCTTTTTCTGTATCCTGCGGTAGCCATGCCAGACTTGAGACAGTATGAAATATGGTTCATCCAGAAACACATAAATGATGGTTTCTTGTCTGGTCCCTCTTCTGACTGAATGGGCAGCTACTGCCAGGCAAAACCTCCTAAGGCTTAGCTCTGCATCCCTCTGCTTCCGGAAGGAACTGATCTAGATTCTTTGCTTCTGAACAGCTTTCACAGAACTTGAAAATTTAAACTTTGTGACAAGTCAGATTGAAATTAGTGAATGCATTCAAAAGATACCAGAGGTGATCAAATTGATAGGCCAGGTCAATAATATGATAAGCCATTTTCCTTAGGAAAACAGACAAAAATAATTCTATACCTTTCTTGTAGATAGGGAGGACATCTTGAAATTGTGACTATTCCATTTCAGAATAGGAACAAATCTGGATTATTAGGATAGCAAGGTTCCCCTAAGTGCTCCTTCTGCAAATTCCACTTTGAATAGAAATTTTTGTTCTGCTTTCTGTACTGCCTTTTTGTGCCATTGTATTGAAATAAAATTCAAATCAAGTGAGACTTGTGAAATCTTGTTCTCCACAAAAAGCTGGAGTGACATTACACTTTGACAGCCCAAGAAGCTGTGTTGAGAGACTTTGGACTCTGTTGGTAGGCAACTTTTTGTTGGGATTAACAGATGAAGCTGCAGATAGGTTTGGGACCAATAAAAAGCAAAGAGTTAGGAATAAAGTTATGTCTAACAATAACCTCGGGATGGAGTTCAGAGACAGTAGGTAGTCTCTGTGTAGAGTTTCAGGCAGAAGCACTATGTGACTGAGTAGTAGGTTTATGATGTGTCTCGTCTGGTGATCGCAGGCTAGCAAAGAGGTGAGACATTTGGAGCTTAGCTTATGACCAGTATGAGACCTAAGATTAGATGTAAGGCAGTCTGAAACTGCTAAGGGGACATCACATGGTAGTTTTGGTTAGTTTTAGTGAATACCTACTGACCATGACTATGTTAGATTAGATAAGAACTAGAAGGAACTAGATTAGATAAGAACTAGAAGAACTAGAGGGTTGAAGGTAAGTTTGAAGCTAGTGAAGTAGCTGGGCCAGGTCCTAAACCATGCCAGGCTGGATTTAGGATTTGGGCTAGTGGATGGCTTTGGGATGTGACTGAGGATGAATCCAACACAGCATACAGTCAGGGTTTGCTGAATCAGGTAACATTGCGCTGCAGAAGCGGTTGGGTCAAATCAGTGTTGTGGGTGGGACAGGGAAGTAACCTGGCTCTGGCGTGACAGAAGAGATCATTAGGAAGTCTTGCACTAATAAGAAGTTTGGAGGCAACAGACCTGATTTTTCTTAAATCTAGCTGGCATGGCTGAAAGTGAGGCCTCTGACTGAACCCAGCCACATATTAGCTCTCAGGCCAACGGGCAACTTCTGGCTAGCAAAAGCTGGGTGACATTATAGCGCTATAGGTATGGGCTAACGTGCAGGACTTCAGGCAAGGCTATGGCTGGGCTGGCAGGCAGTGCCATCAGAGGGCAGCCTCAGGGCTGGTGGAGCTGCAGGTCAGCCTGTGGCTTTGTGCCAGGGCCACCACCAAAGGTTGATTTTGGTGCGGACCAGGGAGAGAGCAGAGAGATGTGGAGGTTTCAGCGTCTGGTTAGGACCTGGCACAGCAGGCATCTCAGGATAAGACTACACTGGCAGGGCACAGTAAATGATCTGAGGTTCAGGCCTGGGGGGTGGTTTTAGTTAAACTGCAGGCACTGCATAGATTAGGATTATATCTATACGTCATTTTTTTGCTCAGATAGGGTTAGAGGCAGTAGGTGGCTGTGAGCGAGGGGTAGGTTAGGAGTCAGTCAGTGTCTTGGGGATAGCACTCAGGCCCAGGGCAGCTAGCAGTCTGGAGATAGGATTAAGGCTAAATCCAGCAGATTAATCTGGAAACTTTACCCCTCAAAAGACTCAGCTTTATCTCTACTCTGCTGTCTACCAGTTCTTGGTTCAAACTCAAGCCACATTTATACCAGTACCTGAGACTACTTATCTTCCTGAACTCTAACTCATTCAAATTTATTTAGAGGAAATAATCATAATCCAATTTAGTGTTACCTATTGACTTCAATCCTAATCCAACTCACAAGTGCCTGCCTACACCAAGAACTACTAGAAGGTACTGTCCTGTTTACATCAGTCCTAGTTGCCATCTGAAGCTCAGTACCAGCCCAGTATGTTGTTAAGGTCTTCACAGGTAAGTTTCACCCCCGACAGCTTGACCAATATAATTAAAATAAAGGTGGAAGCTGTGTTTCTCCACTGAACACCTGCAATTATTTTATTACATTTCTGTGGCTGCACATTATTCTTCAGTATAATAGAAAAAAGCACAGGGACTCACTTGCACCAGCCCATGCAAGGCGCAGAGATGCCTCGCAGAGATTTTCAGGGGCTGCCCTGAGGAGAGAGATCATGTCTGCACCTCAGGAAACACTGAGGCTGCTGCATTGCTTCTCCTGAGCAACACCTCATGAAATGCTACAAGCTTCTGCACATATCTGTGATGTTTTCTTTACAATAATAAATGAAATCACCAAAATAGCAGAAAATAAAATGGGTAATGAAAAGGAAAGGGATGTTCCTTTTCAACAAAAAAAACATACAGACATAAAACCAGAGATGTTCGCATTTTCAGGTATAACATTCCCTCTGGCCCTTCAGCTGGAGCATATGGGGGAAATGACTTGTTGGTTTTCTACTAACTGCAATCAGCAAATAATTGTTAATAACCTCTAACCAATATTCTTTCCCTTTGAAATAACAGTCAAATAATGCATGATATTCCCTGTTTACTTCCTGAGGAGATGAATAGCCACTGCCTCCTGTTATGACTGCGCACAGATCCAACCCATCCCGCAAGTCCCCTGTGTCACTCATCCCCCTCTTCCCACAAAGCCCTTGTGCCTACATGGGTAATTACAACCATTCTGAATTTTTGATCTCTCGGATTTTTGGTTTTTTTGCTTCTTTCCTGCTCCCATTCCTCTCTCCAGCCTTGTAATACTCTGCAGACTCTGAACAATGGATTAGCTGTTCCCTCCAGTCAAGGTTTCCAGAAATAGTCTTTAGAGTTTTGCCATATGTTTATCTTTCTTAATACTCCAGTGAGCAGCCCCCTCATGACTCATGGGCAAACAAAGGTCCTGAATGGTTTGTTTATTCTTCTGAGCTAGATGGCACTGCCCGGGGCTCGCCATGTGGGCAGCAGAGGAGCTCTGAGGAGGTGCATACTGTTGCACATATTTAATTACAAACAACATCATATTTACCCTGACCCAAACTGCTATGAATCAGAATGGAGGTCGGAAAATCTAGCCACCCTCAGGTAGCCCCACTCTGACATTGTTCCTGGAAAGGGATGGTCCCACATGCCAGCGTACTCCTACACGCACACCCATTCCCACGTGGAGCCGCTGCTGGGAGAAGCAGAGGAGAAGTAGGGAGGAAGTCACCCTAAATAAATCAGCTTCTGACCTTCTCCCACTACACTCTCTTCCACTGCTGACACAGTCACTGAATGACCCTTGTCCATCACCAGTTAGGTGTATTTTGGCTCACAAAGAACAAAGGCAACCAACAGTACTGGAGCCCAAGAATTCAGTATTAAATAAATAAACAACTTTACCATGCATGACAAAGACAAAACCCCAACAGCCAGTCACAGAATGAAATGCCCAGCAAAAATAAAGGTGCCCAGAAGAGCTGTGGGGCTAAGCAATATTCTTCAGAGTACTGAATATAAGACTAGCTCTCATGGCCAGCGCTGGGTATGCAAAGCCATGCAAACCATTCAGGTATAAAACCTTAAATCACCTCAGGGACTGGAAAAGAAAAGATGCAGGTTACTCAGTTACCCATCTCCTCAAGGGAAAGGATCAAGGTGAAAGAAGTCAAATGTGATCCAAGCAGGTACCTAAGCAACCAGTTTTCACGGACTTTTAAACAATCTGTGGTCTCTAAGGGGACTGTGCTGGGCTGGCAGGTCTGACTGGGAACATCTGGGAGCCCTTGCTTTCCCAGAGAAGGTGCTGGAGGCTGGGCACAGGATGCTGTTTAGAGGTCTTCTTTCAGGGCTCAGAAACCACTGCTGAGACTTACGCATTTAGTAACACATAAATATAGTCGGGGGCCCACCATGACATTGATTAAGGCCATTGATTAAGATGGAAAAGTCAGGCATTGTGTGATATTTTGACAATCTCCTCATGAGTTCTGGGAAGGTATGATGAGTGAGATAGATACCGCTGCTGTTTTACACACAAAGATGTAAAATAAAACAGTTAAAGGAAAATATCTAAAGCCCAGGCCTATGTAGCAGAGTTCCTTTAGTGTTCATGGTCCTCATTTAGAGAGGGCTGGACAGGAAAACTTGGAACTCAAGTGCATGACTAAGTGGCTTGAGATCTCAGGAGCATGTTCCAGGGGAAAAAAACCTACCAGATCAGCAAAGGAGGAAGATGAATCAAAGCTACTGCATGCTGAAAAGGAAAAAAAAAAAAAGGGTTGGGACTCAGGTTTCTGAACATCAGTGTCTAAAATGACAAGAGGGTACCCAGGTGTCCTACCTGGTATCCAGCTCTTGTTTCAGAGTAACATAGGCCTCCCACAGATATGAGCTATGCCATGTCTCAAGTACCACAGGACACCTAAAATGGCACAAGCAACTTGTTCAGGCATGTGGATGGGTCCCAAACTGCCTGTCACCTGTGTGAGAGCTTAAAAGTCAAACTAGGTAAATAAGGATGTCTGACCTTTCTGGAATACAGTGAAATGATGAGAACTCAGTACCTATAGGATGATTAAATTTCTGTACCTCCTAGCCAAAGTTACAAACCTTCTCCAAATGCCTACTGACTAAAGTGGGCTACCCCTGGAAGATCAGCATATTAAAGGTTTGAGGGCCCAGGAAACCGGTGAACTCCAGCAGGCTGCTGTAGTAAGCTTCTCTCCTTTACAGACAGGGACTTTCTGTTCAAAAGACTCTGCTGATCACAGCTGTGCAAATAGGGTGAGAAAGAAAGCCTTTTTCTGGAGGGAGGAGTTATGTCTTTAATAGGTCAAGCTCCATCTGAAATCCAGGGGAAGACCAGGACAGGTAGTGAAGCATGAATATAACATATACACTTCAAGATAGTACTTAGTATATGAGATCTTTGTTAAAGATTAAGAAGGGATTGATGATATCTTGAGTTTTTAACATACCTTGGAAATATTGCCAGATTTCCAAGTTTTCAACATCAACAGTAAATGAAAGGTGAACTCCTTTTCTTAAGGGTAGAAAAGGGAGGCAAAGGAAGAAACATATAATGTTGGCAAATATTTTGTTGCTTTCTCTGAGCTACTCTAATCATCGCAAGTCAAAATATTTTGCAACAGGAAGGAAAGGATAACTTGTACACTGAGGTCTTTTATAAGAAAGGAAGTTCAAAGTGTGTATTTCCTAAGCATCAGAGAAACAAACACTTTCAGCATCAAAAAGTAGAAAAACAGAACAGGTTTTTCAGGCACAGCTCACCTCTTCTCACAAGGCAGGTAGAAGTCCTACAGGAAGAGGATGAGAGAGATGCAAATTCATGGGCTGGAGAGCTAACACTGTTTCATGCTGTACTGAATCATGTTAAATTCCATCAGTACTCTGAAACTAAGGCATAAGGTCTGAGGCTTTCTGTTGTCAAGCTTTCAGGCATGTATTTCTTTCTCTTTTTTAATGTATTTATTTTCTACAATATATTACCATCATATACTGCATTGTTTCATCTTATACAAATTGGCATTGGCTGTACTCTCTTAGGAGCACACTAACCAGTGCACTGAAAAGGGAAGAGGTCTCTGCCGATGTGTTTGTAGAGCACTGCAAAAGGCTGCAGTTTACTGCTGGAGCAATGGGTTTGCAAAGAAGGAAGCATATTTTTTTTTCCTGTTTTGGACATGTACACATAAAAATATTTTTTTGCACACAAACACATTACAGAATTTTAACGCTGCAAAGTCAAGTGCTGTGCTTAAGGCTTCTATAATATATATAATATGTGTACTATGCATTGTAATTTAGAGACAAAGAATTTGCTGCAGTGTGACTCCTCTGGCTTTTTTCCAGCACTGCTACATAAAAGGAAGTCAAAATATTACTTTATAGAAACCATCTTGTATAATGTTTGAGAAGTCTATAAAATCTTACCTGTATCACTGCAAATCAAGGTGCATGAGATGCTTTTCCTTCATCGGGCCTTGGGCCATTAGTGTAGATCCTAAGGATCAGAGAGGATCCTGTGCTGTGTTTAGTAAAGACATACCAGGCTGCTGCTTTGTAGAACTATTCACTGTTTCTGCTGATTTTTTTGTCCAGGCCTGTTCTTGTAAACCTCATCATTGCATGTGACATTTTAAGTACACATCACAAACAGAGTTAATGGCTGCACCTGCATAGCAGAAAACATAGAATAATTCAGGCTTATGTTTATATACTTCTTGATGTTTTCAGGCAGGATGGTTCAACGGAAAAAAAAAATTGAAAACTGCATAGATATTATTAGGTGGGATAAAAATATCTACCCACAAATGGAAGTAACCGTAACAATTTGCTTCTTATTTTTTTGGTAAGAATAACCTTTGCCTTGATCTCATACAAGTAGAAACAAAGGTTTTGTGAGAGTAATGTGGAGGTTTGTCTGTGCTGTGTTTGTGGTCATTTCATTACCAGCTGCCAAATCCTGATGACACTCCTTAACCATCTAGAAATCTCCCTGGGTTTTGCTGATGAAAGTGCTTTAACTTCAGAAGTGAACTGTTTGCAAACTATAAAAGATTCATTTTTCTTTCAGTGCCTGGTTGAAACAGGTGGTAACTCCACCAGTTCCCATCAGCTCCTTTACTCTTTGTGTAAATCAGTTTTCTTTCCTTTATATGAGACAAATTGATAACTGAAGGACCAATAGATCATCAGCATAGCTCTCTGTTATGTGCATCAGAAACACTAAGAGGCATTGCATGGAATAAATGTAATTTCAACTCCTTACACATCCTATTCTTGTCCTCAGTTTTGATTTGCTGTCTTGCTTTCATATCTGGCTGTTTACACACTTTGACTAGCTTAAGAGGACCAGCCTGCTCCACTGCACAGCTGTCAGTGGTTCATTACTTTTAGCAGTTGCTCCTCGAATTGTAGCTCACACCTGTCATGATGTCAGAACAGCATCATGATCACCTGAATTAGTTTCCTAACATCAGGTTATAAAGTGTCACACAGAGATTTCTCCATCAGGCTCCTAACCTCTCTTCAAAAGCTTGATATTCTCCAAAATTGCTTTTCAAAAAAAGAGATCTTTCCTTACTCAAAGGCTGCTGCAGTGCTCACCACCACATTATACATATATAATGTGTATTAATCATATTATATTAATATTGTGTTACACTGTAACAATATATTCTATAGTAGCATAGTATATGCTATAGATTAAGTATTATGTATATGTTGGATATTATAATTCAATCTATATAATATATTATACTTATAATATTATAATACTGCTATGTTAATGTAATTATTGCTATATTAATTATATACATTAGGATATTATTGTACATAGTATACATGCATTTATATATAGACCTCGCTGTGCATATACACATACATACATATGTATATGTACACCTGTGTATAGACACACACACATATATATATACAGGTTGTAGAAGTGATTAGTTTTCCACTGTAAAAAATACACTTTTTTTTCTAGCTGGGATTTATCCAGTCTTAGTTATAATCACTGACTTATATCACACTTTTTCTCTGCTACATTAAAGTGCAAAATACTAATGTGAATCTTTTCTCTAGATAGATGGTTGCAGCCTAAAATAAAATCACTGGTAAGCTGTCCTTAGGGATACATATACTAATCTTCTTAAGTGTTTTAATAGTTAGTGCAATAGAACTGATTACAGCCATCATAATTAATTTCTTTTAATCTGTATTTATTAGGTATGTTAGTTACCATGCAACAAGTGATAGTTTATTATTGTTTTGAATTATTCCCCATGGCACCAGTCCAAGGTGTGACATGTCTTAGAGTCTGCTCAAGCTTAAACCTCACTGCAGCAGCAGCTACGTACTGGACTGCCAGTGAATGTAAAGGGCCATGAGCAGTCCTGGAGGGTGGGTGAAGGGTAGGTGATGGTGAAGCAAGAGAGAAGGAGGCTGATGAGTGTGCTCGCACCTTCCCCTCATGTTAGACTGATAACTACTGTCTGCCAGCATCTGGGAGTCTATAGTTCAGCCCCAGTATTTTGACGGACTGACTGCTCACCCACCCCAGGGCTCTGGGGGTCAGTGCATCACCTCCTCATCCCTGTGGGTCTACTCCTTGCCAAAGCCCTCTGCAAGGTCCTGGCATCCCCATACTTTCTCTGGGACTTTGGCCTCACTCAAAACCCTAGGGCATCGTGTTCCCGTATTTTTATTTCCGCATATTTTTTAGCACAGATGGAGATGTGTCATGTTTTCGATTGGCCAGGCTACACCCATGTCATGATGGCAGCAGACCGGACTCCTGCCTGGATTTGGCCTCATATGCCAACTAAATAATAAGTGTCTTCTGCTTGCTGTCTTTCTGAAAGCGAGTGGCTGATTAGCATCTGAACTCCAATTTGAGACTTTTTCCCTATTACCATAGGATGTCTCTCCTTTTCTTAGTCCTTCACCCTACAAGGAGATAAATTTTGAATTGTCCCTTCCCTTGAATTTTCATCTGACATATTCCTACTCAGCAGTAAAGATTCTTAGGATCCCAAATATCAGAGAGGTACTTAACCCCCAGGGTGAACAGAATATTGTTTAAAAGCCATGTCGAGTTCCTTAATCAGTGAAGACTTGTACAGTGTGGAAAACCCTACCATCTCTTACTTTCCTGAAGAAAAACCCTCAACATAAACTGTGAAGGAAAGAGATGTCAAAGGAAGTGAAGGACGTTGTTATTTTCCGCAGGAAAAAGACTCTCTAAATATATTTCAGTGTCTTCTTAATAAGTACAAGTAGTCGGGTGACTATTATGCAATAAATTAGGCCTCCAGTAACATTTTTTTAAAGCAGCTGTATGGCTTCACAGAATCATAAAAGTCATGGACAGATTAAATGACCTAAGAAGATACACTCATTTTTCCATTCCTCTCCTGGTAAATGATTGTTCTCTGAGCAATGTTTTTCCAGTGTTTTTTCTCAGTTCTTTTCAAAGGAATCAGACAATAGGGGCTCCCATTGTTTTCTCAGGAGGTTATTCCAGAGCCAAAAAATTCTCCTTAGATGTAATCAGTAAATTTTTCATAATATTATTGTATTTTTGTGTAGCTCATGTTGTTAATTTCACTCATGTTCAAATTATATCTTTGTGGTATTTACACTCTCAAAACCCTTACAGGTAGTTGCTGTAATGCATGTATGTATGTTCCCCTGTTTATGTGTGGTCTTAAATGGGATCTATATCAGTGGGTTCCTATGTCCGCCTAGCGTTATATTTGATTTAATAAATTGGTTCCAAGATAGTGATCTACTAATACAGATCCCTCAAAAATCAATTTTTCTTTATTTTTTTTACTGGTCTTCTTTCAATTCCTTCCAATTTGCTGATTTTTTTTCCTGCATTTTCTATAAATTTAATGTGATATTGCAGGTTTAAAATACATATTTTTTTATTTGGGAACAGATGTTAATATACCAGTTCCTCCCTGTGAGGTGCAGGTTCTTAGATACTTTGAGCTAAAAATACACAGAATGAAACTTTCTTATTCCACAGATAAACACCATACTTTTTAAAGTGCTCCAGCACAGAGTCATTCACATTCACAACTTGTACAAAGTCACAGGCAAAATATAGAAAGCTTACTCATATTCCTGTCAAAACTGAGATGACTTCTGCTTTTCATCAACAGGTGCAGTGTTTACTATGACCAACAAGCTACGAAAGCCTTGCAGCTGATATGATTTGGTTTAGCAATACAAAACAAATGTCTTTCTACTTGTTTAGTTTGACTGTGAGACAGCAATCCTGTGAAAGCACATTCTTACAGAGCTAAAATGTGGCTATAAAAAGTATTCCTCTGTTCTTAAATCTAAGTTAGTGCCTCAGTAGTATTTAATTCCCCTGCAAATGTGATGAATGTCTAAAAAACCTCAAGTTAATTTCTGCTGAAACTTCATTGAGTCAAAATGCACTATAGATTTTTTCAGAGCACTGTGCAAAAGAGTTATCAGACTACAGTACTTAGAAGTGCTGGATGTTACAAGTACCTAATGAGTATGGTATGCTAAAAGCACCTCAGTTCCATTACACTTCAGATAGTAGTTGAAGTCATTTCCATCTGGCTGGCTCTCAAGCATTTGCTGTTGTCCCTTTCTGAATTACAGCTAAACAATAAGAAAGGCTCTTTTCCACATTGTATTCCACATTTCTCAGCTCAGATTTTCTCTTTCAAAATCCATATAATTCATTAGCCTGGAAGGTAAAATGAAAGATGAAAAAAAAAAAGGAAGCCTTTCAAGGTGATGTAACTTGGGTTGCGGAGTGGGTCAGGACAGGGAGTCCTAGCCAGTGTGCAGAGGGAATTGGGTGACTCTCTTGTGCAAGGGCAGGGAGGAAGAAGTGAGGGACGTTTACAGTACAGATATCTCAACATAAGCACTACCTATAGGGATCAAATCATAAAATCACTGGTACCACATATTGTCTCCTCTGTGCAAGCAGAGAGAAGATCCTATAGACAAAAAAGGCATGGCCAGGGGAGAGCTAGTGCTGCATGATTCCAGCTTTGTGGCACATCTCATCTTCCTCTTACTTTGAGTCCACAGTTGGAAAACAAACTTTTCCCTTTCTCAGTAGCTCAGTTCTTCAGGTGTCTTGAGGCCGAGCCAAGAAAAATGATTGTTTACTGAAATTGTCCTGTAAAAGGAACTGATGGAAAGAAGCTTTTGCAGAATAATGGGATCAGGTCAGGATCTTATAAATTCATCTGAAGTTTCCTTCATGAGTTTTTTCATAGGGATGTCACCAAAAACTGCAGTGGTTTTCCATTCACAGAACTGAAAGATTTAAAAAAACAGTTGTTCAAATTTAATTGAATAAGCCCAGCTACCCCGTTATAGCAATTGGAAGAAATCACCACTTCCAGAAGGTAATTCCTCTCATCCTCCCTACAGCCATCTAAGAGGAGATGACTTGACCTTTGGAAGGGTATTTATGCCTTTCCATTTGTGTGTAAGGGGAAGGTATTTGCACAATCTTTCTTCCTGAATTTGTCAACACAGATTCTTAGAACAACAGATACCTCATAGGCCATAAGAAGGGGAGCTGTGATGGAGAGTTAATAGGAGTAGGCAGTGGGCAGTCAGAACATCTGTGTACTGAAGAAATGCAGCTTTAAATATAAATGCATACGTATAGCTGAATTTAACTAGAGCCACTTTACTATGCTTATCTAGTTTTTGGCAAACAACTTGACTAAGCAGTAGAGCTGATTAAAAATATAATTACCTGCAACAACTGTTTTAAAAGTTTCTAAATGCCTGTTTAAAAGACTTGTGCCTTCCTAAGCAAGTACGGCTGTTAGTATGTGAACAGCTTCTCAGTCTCCAAAAGAAAATATTGCATGATCCACTGCGCCATGCGGAAGGTAAGGTGTATTTGTCTGTTAGCTTGTAGGGCAAGCACTTTTGAATATTACAAAGGGCTAATTTTTGATTTGAGCTGTGCGACAGGACCTCAGATATATTGTGAATGATGTTTATGTGAATGTTATAAATTCATTAGGATTTTGTAAACTCTCTCATCTTCCAACCAGTTATTACATGTATAGGTGTAAATTTTAGTTACTCCTCCACAGAAACAAAATGCCTCCATTTGCTGGCAGGAGTTACCACCGTGCTATTGCTCAGGAGAAAAGCATGAATAGCATGCAGCGATGAAGTATGTCTCCCATGAGGCTTCCAGAAGATTTTCCTTCACAGGAGCTCTGTGAGGAGAACAGGGAGAAGATAAAACTGGAGGATTTGGCACTAGACCCACCTTCAGTGTGCTCCCCACTTATAGGGATGCAATATTAGCCTGATTTGTTTGTGTTGGGCCAGATACCTTATCAGAAACTCATGATTTACAAGTACTTAGAATTTTTTTCCACCAAAGTCTATATATTCTAATAACATTGATATTGAAAGGTATCGATCATGTAAACAGAGATAATGCTGTTTTATGTAGGAATGACTTTTAGGAATTAGTCTTTTCTACAAAGAATTAGGAAAGAGGAACTAATTCCTCCAAAAGGTTCTAATCCAGTAACCATGAAGTCAGTAGTCATTTATGCCTAGATAAGATACTAACATCCAAACTGCAAGGCTACCAAAAACCCCAGGGATGTTCATATGCCAGATGAATCACATGCCTCCACTCATCATTCAGGAATGGAAAGAGCAAGTAATGACTGCATTCAAGCAGTAAATCCAAAAACAAGTGCTCCAAGTTTCTGCACCCTGAGCAGTGCCAGTGAGGCCAGACAGTATATTTGGCCTTCAGAGTTTGGGCGTGCATGTATGTGTGTGCAGTCGTCCCCTTCTATTTCAAGTAGCAGGTTTATACTATTGTCTTGCATGCAAATCCAGAGCTAAGTGAGCTGAGGGGAACTGTAGACCAAGTTATTTACACAGTATCCACAGCTTGCTTACTGAGGTGTAGTGGTTTTAAAATCCTCTGGTAAGGAGTACACTGTGTCCTCTGCTCTCTAAACGTGCTGGAAAGCACACTGCATGTGTTTTCTTACCAGGTTTTGGTGATGTGAGCTCCGTGCCATCTTGCTGCAGGTGGATAACATGTAGGCTCTTTTAGTACAACCCAGGCATGCACTGGTAATCACAGACTTGAAATCCTGGAGCAGGCAGGGATGTAGAGAACCAAGAGTTACTAGGAAGTTATACTAATGAGACAACACTGGTGTAGTTTCATTGCCTAAACAGATATAAAGAGATTTACTCTGGAAATCTCACCTGATTAATTGACCTTATCCATCCTTTTACATATGGTTGATAAGAGAAACACTCATAAATGCTTTGATACTCCATGGAAAATTATATCATTTCGCCAGGATATAAATTGCTCCTATCTCTAGATCTTCATAGGATATACAAAGAGTGAAAATGAGAAGAGAGCCTAATCTGTTCTGGGGTCCACAAAATGGAATGGGAATTTTGCCACTAAGTTCAACGAGGCAAAAATATCTTCTTTGAATATGAAATCTTTCTAATCACAGAATTTTTATTTTTATTTTTTGCACCTCCTTTACCAGTAAGTTATGGAGCCTATGATCAAAATACCTTGTGTTCTATACAGAATCTATTATCTATTTTAATATACGAGGGTACTGGCAAAAGCTTTATTTTGGAAACTTCCTTTTACGATCAAATTGCATATGAAGGCCTGATTCAGCACGGTTTACCCACATGGTTTTCAAAAAGACCAAACTCACAAATAACTGTTACGGTATTGGGAGCTGCAGAACAAATGTCAAGAGTGGTTGTCCTTAATAAGCAAACTTTTTCATCACCTGTACATAGGGGCCTCCCAGGTTCATGAAAATCTTTGAAAAGGATTGTCTACAGAAACATCAGGAAGTAGAATGAGGTCAGAGGAAAAGCTGTGACCAGAGTGAGCTCAGTAGGGATATTATTAACCAATCCAGATGACACGCTGGCGATACAATGTAAATACCATCTTCGGGTAAGAAATCATTCCCCAGGTGTCTTTGGTCAACACCCAAGCTCAATTTAAACTTTTCTGGAAGTCCAAAAGAATCATTGCATTCTTCTCAGGATTTTTCCTGTTTGTCTGCCTCTGCCCTCCTGAGTTTTAGCCTGAATTGCGTCACTTAGTCTTAGAAATCATAGCAGAAATACAGAACATCAGAATGATGCTATCATTGCTTTCAGATACTACCTTATTTTTTCAAACCTCAGAGAGTCCAACAGCAACTTTACCTAGCATAGGTAGGTAGAGCATAGAGCAACCAGCTTTAGCCCACTTTCAGACTACAAAGGTTTTAGCTCCTCCTGGGCTTCAGTGGTGCTTAAGCAGTGAAGAGTCTGACAGCTCATTTCACCTGTAGGGGAGAGTCACAAGCTGCTTTCATTCCTAGTGCTCCACTGTCATTTGCGACTCTAACCGAGTGACCTAGAGCCAGGTCTTTGAAACAGAAATTGAAATCACCTGGAAGAGTCTCTGTCTCGCCTGAGGACTCAGGATCACTCTCTCCAATGTGTCCTGCTTCTGATAAGGCGTTGCCATGAGAATGGTCTGTGCTTAGACACCCCACTCAGCTGGCTGGCCTAGCCTTGAGGAAGAGCTGGAGACCACCTCATATTTCATGTTGTTTCACATAGCAAGGTTTAGACAGTCTGAGGTGTTAAAGCTTCACTTGCCCCAAGACTCGCAGCAGCACAGGACAGTCTCAAAGTGACACCTGTTTCTAGTACAGGCAACATCACAAGGGCCCTTGCAAAGCCTCTGAAATCACTGTGACTCTGTAATTCATATTCCACAGGGATTTCAGTGGTTCATAGGTTTGGTCTTCAACCCGTATGCTGTCCTAAGTGCTAAGGAAAATGGGATTTACAAGGAGTCCTCAGCACTCCCCTAGACCTGCTTCTATTCAAAGAAATGCAGCAACATTCAAGAAACTGCTGAGCTTATTTGAAAGTCCTTCTCCTTCAATCCCACTTTTGTGATGTCAGGATAAGGTATTTTTCTTTCTAAAACCTGAATTTTCCCACACTGTTTTGTGAATGGTGAACAATATTAAGAGGGTTTCTTGCCTCAAACTTTTGGGGTGGTTTTAAGCTAGTTACTCAGAAAGAAGTTAGTTACATGCTCTTTTTCCTCACTAGGGGAAAAAAAACCCTAAAAAGCACACCTCATGATACCCTGAAAAACCTGCAGAGAATTGAAAAGTCCAGGCTTATATGCCATTCTAAACAACTGTCACTTCAATATATTTTTATTCCTTTAATGAGCTCATTTTTCAGTGACTTTTCTTATCTGATATTCCTTGAGGGCCCTTGGCATTCCTCACATTTTTTCCCTTTTGCTTTCAGCTGCTTCGTAGTCCCTTTCCTACTTCAATCTTTCATTGAGATGCTAAGCTGAGTGACAGACTTTAATTAGGAGACATTTGTTGCTAAGGAAACATGCTTATTTAAAATAAATAAGAGGAGGTTACTTTAAAATCCAAATGCACTATAAATGGTAGCTTTATGTGTGGGAGGGGGCAATAGTTTTATCGGAGTGGTCATTAGTATATTTCTCATGTGTTATGTTGGAAAGAAATCTAAAATAACATTCATTTTTTGCTGCCCAACATAGTTCCAGTCTTGCCAGTCTGCCATGCTAATTAAATCTATTTCACAATTATGCAGTTAAAGTTGTCAGTGCTTTGCAAGCACTTTAACTTAAATCCTCTTGGAGTCAATGCCTTGTTGTTATAATAAGGCCTATGCTTTTAGCATGCTTATTTTGATATTTTGCAGTCCTAATTCTAGTAATGATAATAACAACTAAAAAGAGTTGCTAGCATTACTTTGAAAAAAAAAAGTAAATGCTTAATTTTCAGAGTACCCAGCCTGGTTAGTCTTGTCTGAATTCCCACTCTGGTAAAAGCAGTAAAAAGTGAAGGACATACAATATTAATTGTGGGAACATGCACATAAGATTTGGTCACTGCAGTAAGATTAAGCCACCATAGTAGGTTTCACACATCAACACAGCATCCATGGTGATATTCATGTGTTTCAATTTGAGCCATCAAGAACCTTTTCAAATAAAAGAAAAAAAAAAATAAAGTGGATAACATGACCAAAGGTAGGGGGCAAAGACTGATATAACAGATATTAAAACAAGCATTCAAAGTAATGTAGTCAATCAGTATGTAGCTGTACAGTTATAGAGATCTCCTGCAGGGATTAATGGATTATATGCCAAATTCCAGAGAGTTCTGAATTGTCCCACAGCTTTTCTTCCTAAAGTGGAACCTTATGGATTTTAGAATAGTGCCTCTGATACAAGCTTGGTTCAATTTCTGTAGGTAAAAGTCCTATAAATCCTTGAAGATATTTCCATAAGAACAAGAGGGTAAAAACATGTTGTTTTTAAGTAAGTGAAAATTAAATTAAATTTTCACTAAGATAAGAGAAAAATAACTTGCTATCTCACTTAAACAAGCATTATCAGGAAAGGAAAAAACTTTTGTTGTAGCAGTAGCGATAAGGGAGATCGTTACAGCAGTCTTGCACTGCAGTTGTTTGTCTTTGACCTTGCCTTTTTCCTGGACAGCACGCTTTGTCCAGTCTGGACAAAAATTGATTGCAACAAGACAGGAGGGAGAATGAAACTTTTCCAGTCTGAGTTACAAGGGCCCTAAAAAGCTATTGGTGCCTTTGAACTAATCTAGCAAAGCATTTTGGGTTAGATGTACATTTAGGAGAGCGAAATTTACATGACACGTTAAAAATTTGTTCCTTGTTACCATGACAACTACATGTTTAATGGTTATTTAATTATTCAGTGCAAAATATATAAAATCTCAATTCAGAAACACCCTTGAGCATCTTATGGCAGTCAGAATACACTTAATAATAAACATAAATTCTTAGGTGCTTTGCTGATCTAGGTAAGAAGCCCATCTCACATAACATTTTTCCACCTGACTTCAGTATGAATAAACCCATCTGTGAGGCTTACTTGTGTGCAGAAGGAGTCTGAAGATCAGACATTTAACCTTTAAAATATCTTGTTTGTTTAATGGAATCAGTCCTTATAGAAAAAAGTAAGTCTAAAATAGCAATCATGTTTTGTAATCTTAAGGATAGTGTTTGCAGTTTTGTCTTTGGTTTTTTGTTGTTTTGGTTTTTTTTTTTCCCAAAATCATGCACCAGTAGACTTATACTTTCTCCCTTGGTCAACCTTAGTCTTTAATTGTCTGCTCTGTGATCAGCCACAGACATGAGCCTTCTCTGGTGAACGATGCAGACTGTAGAAATAAGGCCCATCATCTTATCAATTCAGATTATGCCTATTAGCCGAACACATTTCTAGGAGAACGTATTTCATACATAAGTGCAGACTTTTCCTGTGCAGGTGGACCGCCATAAGACTCCCAGGGGTTTTGGTCTGAGTATGCCGAAAATGTCAGCCAACATAAAGCAGGGATGACAAACATTTTATATTTTTGGTGGGGTGTGGGCTTGTAGGTCTGTTCCTGCCTCTCCAGTCTGCAGCATTGCTGGATGGATGCCCTGCTTGGGCAGCACTTGGGTGAGGTGTGGGCAAGGGGGCTTGCTCGCTTTGGCAGCTGGAGCACTGAGCTGGTACTTGGGCCACCTCTGTCACCATTGGTACCTACTACTGCATTATTTCAGCAAAACAGGGTATTGTCCAAGAGAAAAATGGAGTGCCCCTTCCTTTAGCTAAGCTTCACAACAACCATTTAGCATCAGGTTTTTTAATCTCGAAATCCAGGAAATGGGAGTGGAGATTTCTCCAAAAGATGAGGGAAATGAACCTGGTTTCTCACATCCTGACCAGTGCCTGAGGGAACTGGTCACTCAAAAAAAGGCAGAGGTAAAGACTGCATCTACTCTTACAGCAAATTATATGAACTGTTTCATAGTAAATTTGAAATGTCATTGAGCTCTAGTAAAAAGAGCATAGATAGAGCAAAAGGATTTTACCTTTGTAACATCGAATTCAAGGCAGCTCTACAAAGAAGGCATCCAGCTAATATAGCTACCTGGGTCTGCAGATTCCCCACAGACATTGTACTGTGTACTTTATTGTTTGAAAATGTTTGCAGAAATTGTTATAGGGCTAACCCAATTCCAGTGCAAATGAAGTCAAGGCAAGCTAGTAATAAAGAACAAATTGTAGGACTCAAAAAAAAAAAAAAAAGTCTTACTAGATCAACTAGGTTCTAGCTGAGACAAAAAATAACTGGTGTCTGCACAGCATCAAAGAAAACGTACTCTGATTGATAGTGGATGCTTCAAATACATCAATAAAGCATTTAAGCACACTTTAATGCTTTCCTGAATCACAGTTCTTGTCCAGCATATCTTAGTGCTGTTCCCTTCACTGTACTTTCTAATGGTTTATCAGAGCAATGCTAAATGTGCTCAACTTTTTCCAAGATGATGAGAGACAAGTAAAATGAAACTGCTGCCACTCCTGTGGCTTCTCTTACTTCTATTTTTGTTTCCCTAACAAAGAAGAGCTCAGTGGAAATTTCAAGATGTATTTTCTCTTGCTATTTATTTCTTCTTAAAATTTTTAAATTGAAATGTATATGGAGTGTTTCAATCTATCTAGGTATCTGTTTATGTCTATACATATCTATCTTACTATTTCTCTTCACATATACAATTATATCTCAAAAATGCAGGGGAAAAACAAAGATTATTTATTTATTTAATTTAATGACACAATAATATGCCTGTCCATGACTTTAGTCTAATATGATTTAAAATGAACATAGAAAAATATTTAACTTTGAATAAAAGTCAAGGTTTGACCCCACCCTTCCTCCCACATCCTAGCCCACCAGCCCAGAGAGAGCCTAAAATAATAACATAGCAATTCTGCAATATGGCCTCAAGGTCAACAGATTCAAGTTCTGCTAGATCAAATACAAATCTGGTCTTAAAAGCCCCTGATTGAAACAGTATTCCTCTGTTTAAAATTCAGAGCTGTGCATTCAAGTGCCTAAGCAGATCTTACTGTTGTGGTTACAGGCAAAAGGGGAGATTTCAGAGAGCCAGTGTTACTCTAGTTTTCCTAGTGGGAAATACGGGTATGTGCAGTCTCATTATTCTGCACTACCAGATGTGTTGACTCTATTGACTTAATTTAGATAATTCCTGATGTAGTCTGGCATTGGGAAGGTCAGTACTGAACTCAGGAAACCTGAGAGGCAGAAATTTGGTTGAGTTCTTTTCCAGCACCACAATAAAAGTTAGCATTGATTGTACAGGTGTCTCTCAGCTAGATATCTGTGCCTGGAGTACACCACACAAAATATTTACTCTAGGGCCTGCTTTTCCTCCTGTCCACCTCTCTACATACAACATGTAAAGGAGAATCTACCAAACATGTTTGTGGAGAGTAATTTGCAACTGCTACTAATACTTTCCTGTGTTATTCACCCCTCTTCCATTAGCAATGGTATAAGGAGATGGCTATAGTACTATTTACTCCCGTAAAGGCTTTTCTTTTTAGTTTGCTTTTAACTGCTAACTTCAGGACCAAAAACTTTTGAAGGTCCAGTTATGAGTGGAATTTAGGTGCTGAATCAGACTTTAAGCACACTTGAAGATAGGAATGAGTATGGGCATGCCTAAACAATTTTGCTTGGGTGCCAGAATGGGCAGGACTCCCCTGAAGAGAGCAGTTGAGAGCTGACCACAGCTAGATTGCTTCCAGGCCTGTCACTGACTCCCTTCGTGTGAGTGCCAATATCTCTCTGCTGAATACAGTGCAGAAAAGCCATATAAATATACAGCTCATCTTTCAGTTCTTCGCTCGGACCCAGCGGAAGCCTGGAGATTTATTTATCTGCAACGCTGACATTCCTTTTTCTTTCTTGTGATGAGGTCAGGAGAGAATTGCCACCCACCCAGAATCATAACATGGTAAACCTCAAAGCCGTGACACAGAAATGAACAGCAGGGCTTATTTTCCCATAGAGAAAGAGAAGAATAGGTTGTCAGAGAATGTGTTGTGACTGTGACTCTTCTAATCTTTTGATATGACTGAATGAAAATAGTGTCCACAGTTCATCCCTACTTCCATTAAAAAACACTCACTGAAGGTGTTAATGGTACTTTGCTGCAAAAAGGCATTAACTGTCAGTAATGGCATGGTTCTGCTTGGCTACAGCTCTGGTAGAGCTCCTAAAGGCAGCTTGTTTAAGGTAAGTCCAGCATCTGCAACTTTGTGAGCACATTTACAGTACATGGATTTGAATACCCCTGAGATTCACATCTTTTCTGTGAGGTGGTGTGAGTACATAGGGCCAGGAACACACACTTAGGATCTCTTCGGGGGTAATTTTGCTCCGATAGGATACAAGCACAGGAAGAAAGCTTCCCAGGGACCACTGCCTTTTACTCAGGTGGTGTGTTTAGTTGTGTGCTGTCATGCATTTTCAAGTTGTCCTGGAAGAGTCTGGCCAGCTACAATGCAATGATACTTTTGCAGGATATCTTCTTGCATATTGCATATTACTACTGTGTAAAATATGGTGGATAGATAAACATTTCCCAGTGTAATTTTGATTAAATGATGCGTTATTTGGACTAAAGACCATGCATTTCCTGTAATGATGGTACATGTCAGATTAAACATATAGAGAATTTCAAAGGAGTGACACATACCAAAGCTGTAAGTTCACTTCTAGCTTTCTGTGCAAGTAGTCTGGTTTTGAAGGGTATTTTTGGGAAATCATTAACTTCCTTTGCCTAAGTCAGGCAAAATACTCCACAAATATGACTGTTCTTCTGAAGCACTCCTTTTCTACCTGTTTTCTGTGCTTTTAGAGCTCTTCATGTCTGCAAGTCTGGGTAAAACCTCTGTCTCCTAATGCCCGTTTTTCCACATTTTTGAAAGCAGTTACTGCCTATATAGTCTTCTGAGCATTAAAATCCTTAACAAATGGACATTTGCAGTATTAGAAGGAAGAACTAAGCTTAGAATCCTACAAGTTAATGAGACTATTCACATTACAGAACTGCTGTTCCTTCTGTATTTGTAGTCCAAGTGTTTGTGTATGTTTGCACATGCATATGCACACATGTAATGAAAGAGAGGTTTAAGAAAACAGCCTCATGCAAAGCAAGAACAGTATAGTTTATACATAATTAATATAATACCAACAAGATGCTAATATTTGGGGTTTTGACATTAGAAAACAGAAAAAAAATGACTGTTGCATGTTAAAGCACTTTGCATCTTTTCATGGTCAGTCCTAGTTCCTACATTCTCATGCCTGCAAGCTTGAGGGTAAGCAGCAAAATTCCCACTGAGGACTACCATGTAGGCACATGGCTATATAAGAATGCCTGATGCATTTACATTTTAGTAAAAAAAAAAAATTGTCTATGGAAACTTATTATAACATTTTGCATGTTGTAAGTTTGTCCAAAGTTTGTTGTTTCTTCAGCTGTCATTGCATGTCACCAGCTTCACAGAATGACAGGGAAAGACTACATTGAGGTTTTTAAAGTTCTGCTGGTCATGGACCCTGGTGACCTCAAACTAAGAGACCACCCCGGGATGAAGTAAACCCTTAGGTCAATTTTGGGTAACAAAATCATAGAAACATGGTCCTGGAAATCTCAGCTTAGCTATCATCCAACCCTGGCATAAACTAAATTCTGTATGTGCATCTTTTCATGACATTAAAATTTCCTGTGTATCTAAATTTGTTTCCTTACAAGCCAGAAGTCCCTTTCAACCTGAACTACCCTATGATCCTATGAACTTGATGCCTAACTCACACATAAGTGCAAGTATCCACAAAGCAGACCTTCCTTGTCCCTGACCAAAGGGACATGCAAAGAGCGTACCTAATGCAGTACTATATTAACACAAAAAGCAGTGAAAGTAAATATTTTCTTTTGAAAAATTGCCACAGCACACAGCAGGTCCCTTCTGACAACCTGCTGGCTGCTTACTGATGATGCTGACTAAGGCACTCCCTGAGTGGCATGGTGCTTGTCCTCGACCCTGGGTGACGACTGCCATGCAATCCACAGGGAGCCTGGATGTTTAAAAGTAAGGCATTACAATGCTCACTGTTGTAGTCTCCAAATAATTTTGGTTTGTTTTTTTTTTTTTTTTATATTTGTCCTTCAATTTGTTTGTTTTAAATGAAGGCTGAGATCCAGAAGATAAACTGGGGCCTTTTTTATGTCTTTCCAGAACTGGCTTTCTTAGGTGCAGGAAAACACTGTCCTATTGGAAGTGCAAAGGAAATTCTAAATGTTATTGCAAAATTTGGCTGTCAGATTCCTAAAGCAGAAGATACAATGGAGGAATGGCAGAGGTATAAATTCTGTAGTTAACTACAGCTCTCCAGAGTGTACAACTCCTGTTTCCTCACCCTGTCCTTGAATTTTAAAAACAAATAAACTTTAAAAACATCCAGTAAAAAATCAAGCAATGGAATACAAGCCTGAAGGACAAAGGTAGCCAGATCTAGTTTCCACCATTGTCAAAAACAATAGGAAATCCATTTCAGACATGAAAATAAACTTCTGCAGAAGACATGTGATTCGAAGCTGGAATGAAATATGGTCTCTTCACGCAGGTTTGTGTTTTCAAGTTACTATTCAAGCAAGGTCTTCTAAGCAGCAAAAAAGGAACTAAAAGTGCTGAAATCCAGAATAATCCCTCCGGGATAGGAAAATATTTTTCTCCATACTAATATCTGAAAATGGAGTAGAGTTGCCTTTGCTTGTTTGATAGCCACTTTCTTTTTTTTAGCCTGTATTCCTGTGCCAAACTGAAGCTCTAATTTGACAGTATGAGTTGTCTGTGGCAACACTGACCCAGGGTACTACCTTCCACAGACAGAGTGACAACCACAAAGTTTTAGAGGTCAAAATGCTTTCATATAGAAAGGTATAAGTAAGGAAAGGATGAGTTGATCAAACCTTATGTTTCTTTTTACTTCTCTGGATATCCTTAAGGAACCTCTGTCATTTCTGGAAGATCCTTTATTATTCCTTTGTTTGGCTTTGCAAGGGAGAGTTATGTATGGACAGAGGGTAACTGTGTATTATGTTCTGGTCCTGGACACAAAAGGATAATCTGTCCATTTTCATCAACAAAATAAAAAAAAGCCTCAGGAAAATAATCAAGATATGAAAACATGTCTGTGCTAACTTCTCAGTGAGACACTGGCCCACAATCAAACACAAAGCCACAGACTAAATAGAGATTTCTTACGCATAGAATGAAGTGCAGAATTCTTTGACTACCACACTATTTACTTTTCAATACTTTGATTAGTGTACTACTGTTTTCTCACACTTAATTTCTGGCGTTGTTCTTCATAATACTGTAATTTCCTCTATAGAGAAATGGGAAAGATATTGCCAGAGGGAGAAAGTTATTTTATAAGAAAAAAAAGCCTTTCTTTGCAAAAATTAAAATATGGTCAGAAAGGCTGGATTCTCTTTGACATTTAGCAAAAAATTCTGATAATGATGTACCATGAAGGAAAAATTTCAGGTGCATCAAAGTTTTGAAAAATATACTCTATGGCTGCCTATTGTGGTAGGCACTTAGAACAACTTTGTTGAAAATATTCCAAAATTAAGATTAAGAGTGGTTCCCCGGAGATTTACTGCAGTTTGGAAAAGCACCCAAACCAGGGAGTGCTTTGTCTGCACCCTGCAGGTTAGTACAGCTGAATACTTTCTGAAATCAGATTTCACCGTGCAGTGAAAGCATAGCTTTTCTTTGGAAAGATCCCACAAAAAGAATTACATGTCACGCATGAGCCATGTTAATTTTCTTACTCAGTGAAGCAAAATTCAAGCTGTTTTATGTCCATAGGCTATCATCATTTTGAGGCACACTTAGTTTGTCGTCACTTCCTATTCCAACCATACTGGCATGTGAACTGGCTTCAATAATCCACAAGGTGATTGTCTATAAGGTGAAATAGTTATTAAAAATACCTATTTTCTCATTTAACCTTACATTAGAAAATTATAGCCTCACTCATATAAATTACAGAAATTTAAGTAACCAGAAAATGATGTGGAGGAAGAACAGCAATTTTCTCCCACAGACGACATTGTCATTTCCAAATCTGAGCACAGTCTGGTTAGAAATTCTTTGTGAAACTGAATTGTTGGCAGAAGAGCCACCAAAGCACAAAAAGCCAAGCAGGCAGGGGAGCAGGGAAGAGGCATGCAGGCAGCCAGCTTGGCTTCTGCCAGAAGGTTTTCCAAATGGCCGAGGTCTTTTCCATTCTGACTGGTTACCAGACATCAGAGGAACTGGTGTTGCAACTGAGTATTTCTCTGCCCAGTTCTAATCATGACAGAATTTAGTCTTTTTGAAATATTTTTGAAAAAGATATTAGCCAGTTTTAAATGCAGGATGCTAGTCTGAGCAGTCACCTTGACTACCCTTCCAAAGAAATGGCTTTCTTCAGGTGAACACTTAACATGTGCCTATGTCCCATTTCCATCGACAGTTAAGCATGTGTTTTAGACTAGGCACATGCTTGATTTTTCCTGAGTAGCAATAGATGTAAAAGCAATCCTTGTGTAAGGTTTCCCAGCCAGTTCTGTCACATGTCAGCATTGAACTGAAACACATTTACAAAGCTGGAAAGGAAAATCTTCTGAGCAGAAACTGCCTATCACCAGTTCCGTCAGCCCATGGGGCAGCAAAAATGAGTGTTAAGAGAAGACTGTCAGGTTCCTCAGTGGATCCAAGGTCAGAATTTGAGCTAGACTTGCAGATCCTCAGGTGTGACTCCATCCACTGACTCTCTGGATAGTTCTGCCCCTGAAGATCTGCATTACTAATAAGGCTGTAAATAAAAAACCAAATGCTTCTTATACAAGCAAAGACATTGTCTCAGCTCCTTCCATATTACTACTGTGAGTTATTACAGGACAAGGCTGAGAAGAGGTGATATCCTGTCCATGCACAAAGACTGTCTTCATGGAGGAATTTCTAATTATTTCCTACTGTGCTTCAGATTTGATTAAATTAGCAGTTTTGCTTGCCTTGAACAGAAAAAATGACAGTTGCCACCAAGATTTTTTAGACTGGAAGTACCTATTACTGGAGTTGACCTCAAGTTGTCACTAGAAAGAAGTGGTTTTGATACCTAAAGTAGGGGTCCTCACCTGGACCATCAAAGCCAGCTCAGGGGAAATTTAATCAGTGTGCAACTCCACTGTGCATTGATTTCAACCTCTCCACACTTTTTTTCCCTGAGGACTACAATGTATTTTATCTTGATCACAACATATTTAATCTTGCTGGGGCTGGGGCTGAGATGCACAGTATTTACTGCTGCCAGTACTAATACAAGCAGGCATAGGGTGTGATTTAGGGATGTAGTAGTTGTGAATATTTTGGCTTGCACTGGAAATAACATTTATTTCTTCATATGCACTTTGAAAGTTGAATAAAGCTCAACTTGAGAAGGGGCTTCCTGTGGTAGTTAGAGGGTGGTACTCTTACAGGAAGAACAACATTGTCCCTACAGATGTTCTTTCAGAGGTGGAGTGCCAGATGGTTACATGGTGTCCAGTTTCATAATTTGTAAAAAGGCTGCATTATATTTTCATTTAAGTATGTGCTTTCCAAACTGTGGTGACATCAGTTATCTGTTACAGCCTGGCCTGCTTCATTAATGTAAGTAAGTGTGGAAAAGAAAATTCCACTCTGTACCCACTGAATTAGACAAGGAAAATAGGATTCTCCTGCGGGCCACCTCAGAGTATTTTTTAAAATCCCACCCATGGAGTGATTGTACAAACTGGTAGCAGTCAGTACCCGCAGAGTTAAGGCCTTCGTTAAATCATGGTTCAAAATATCTAAATTAATGGATTCAGCATGGGGAAAGGAAAATCAAAAGTCAGGGAGGATTGTGAGGTTTGTGTCTTCTAAACATTTTTATTCTGGACAATTTGTTCACAATTATAGCATCTCAAGGCCAAATTGCCAGGTTTGTTTCATTCATCTTGCATTATACAAAGTGAAGGTATGCCAGGCAGAGGGATTCACGACTGGGGAATTCCCACAAGCTGGGGCAGTCTCTGGCCACTTCAGACACTGTGGGGAGAGCTCTGCCACCCATCCCCCATGCCCATGTCACCACCTGCTTTCCTGGATACTCACCCCCTGCAGTAAAGGAAAACAGAGCACAAATGAATATTTTCCCTGTGTTTTCCATCCAGAGAGGTTCAGCAGAAGAAGCAGGTTTATTTTATAAGGAATAAGTTGGAGGGGTGCTTCTCACAGCCAAAGAAGCCCCCATTTTTCGAGGCCCAGTTGCGTGGGACACTTGTCCTGCAGGGCAGTTCCTCAGTGTTAAGCCTCTCTCACTTCAGCAGGAAAAGGATGTGAAAAGGTGCTCTACCGTCAGATGGATGTGCTGCCCAGCCATGCCACCTTATATATCCATTTCTTTCCTCTGCTTTTATTAATACAGGGTTACCCTTCCCCTAGCTGTTCAGAAAGTTACTACATTTTCCTAACCCATTTCTTTGACTACTGTCACCTTTCTCCTTGCATCGTAAACTGTGTTTCTTTTTCACATCAGAGAAAAACTTCAGGCTCCTCACTAGCTAGTTCCTATCCCCCCTACTATTTCACCTATACTAATAGTGGACTTGCATCTTTTGCAGTCACATAACTTCACATAATTGAATTTTCAAATATGGTCTTGGAAGCAAAGGTATTTTACTGGTTTCCTTCAAATCCCTATTGTCATCTCCCTTTTGACAAGATGCCTGGGAAAATCATGAAAAAATTAGGCTACCAGAGGGTTGACACTGCCAACAGCACTGTACATACCTGTAACCAGTCTTCTGCTGGTTTCCACTCCGTCATCTTCTTTCAGAGAGACCATAAATTTGTGGGAGAGTCATCCCCTTTTGATCTCACCTACCAGTGTTCCCCATGTTCTGTTGGTAGTCCATGACTATGGCTCCTAGGCATAATGCAGACATGACCTCAAAAACGTACTATTAGTAAAAGTACTAGGCAGGGCTTTTATAGCTCACTTTTCCATTACAATTGGTTTAGGCATTCATGAGGTTTCCCTTTTGTCAGTCACATGCTTAAATCTCCAGAGCAGTATTATTCATAACTCAGCTTAGCTTTCAGAACAATAATAAATAAATGTTATAAATTAATTAATAAATTAATTAAATAAATGTGGCAGTAGTTTCCTCACTTTTTTCTAGTTGGAATGTTTACAGGTGCATTTAGAGACTGGCTTTTCCTAAATAAAACCCAGACTGAAAACTTCTTACAGAAAAGAGTACAGTTTGACTAAGTTTGTAGGGAATTATAATTAAAAAGGGGGTCAGCCACTGATATAGTCAATACATTTTAAAGCGATTCCAGTAGAACTCTAATGTCTTTAGAACATGCTTGGTTTTATTCAAATCATACTCTTCAAATCTTTTACATAAGAGATATCAGCACACTGGACACATCCAAGGAGACAGCCTGTTTGGGTGAAGTGATGCCTTGGTTTTTTTTGTGCTCACTAGTGAAACAATATGGATACAGACCTCATGGAAAAGAAAAATGTCTGTGTTCACTGGAAATTCAGTAAATCTGTGCTGTCTGTTCCTAATATTCCTTTCCTAATATTCAGCTTTTCCCATCTCTTAGAAGAGGAATAAAATTACCCATCCATTCCCTGCCAGGTTAGAAAACAGGCACCCTGGATTACCAGGCTGGCAAAAAGTACATTCTTTGTCAGCTCTCACACACAGCTGAACAGGAGTTAAAAGGAAAGCTGTTCTGTGTGGACACTACCTCTCAGCTGATGACGATTCATTTCTGATGCCATATATATTTGATGTGGTGCATTTTAACTGAAAGTAAAAGAGTAGAGGCACAAAATCAGCAAGGCTGGAAAGTTGCCATCTTCATACTGCTGTGGTGAGGATGTTCATGACGGATATACAAAAGAGATCCAAGATCCCTCTTTCTCTCATCCAGCACAAGGCAATGAACCAAGGAGTAGCAAGCAATGACCAGAGTGATTCGCTGAAGCTGAATTCTCCCCTGTTGAGGTTTGTTTTACCTTCTATCTCATTCTTAACTGTTTGGAGGGAGAAGATGAAAAGTAAATGTCTGTCTGGCAAGCGATTGATCTGTGGCACAATTTTTGGAAAGTCACATCATATCCGCCTACTGTCCTATCTTTTAGTTGTCAGGGTCACTTTGGTCACTGGCTTTTAAGGGCAGAGCCTGTCTCTCACCATGTGTTTGCACACAGCCTAGCAATGCAGGCTTCAGTTTGGATCAGGGCCTCTAAGTACTACCATAGTATATAAATAGTCATTCTCAGAGAAACAAAAATCAAACACAAAAACTACAAGGAGATGAAAAGTACACATGGTTTCCTGGTGACTCATTTTGTGCAATCCTGAACACGTTGTTTTATTTTGCTCTCAAAGGCCAAGCCACACATGGTGCCATCCAAAGACGAGTAAGGGTGCCAGCACAGAGGAGTAACTAACAGCAGAACTCAGGGCAAGCATTTAGGGACTGGGCTGCTTTTTCTCCTTTTTTCCTTCACTGAGTACTGCATCACTAAGCAAGTATCTCTCCCTGCCAGTTATAAATAGGCAGTAGTGCCTTATCATATTCTCGCTCACTGGGAAAGAATGTGGATCAGCTGAAGAATGAGACACCCAGGAAAGCTGCTGAATGGCAACAATTTTTTTTAAACCCTCTCTCCTACAGTCAGAAGCATACATTCTTTGGGAGTGAGTTTCTTGACCTGGTAAATGACACGATGCTTTATATACAAAAATATTAAAAGGAGATTATGTCACTGGTAAAAATGTGCTGAAATGAGGCCTTTCCCTTTTGCAAGCCTTTAAAGGAACTTTCCAAGCTTACCAAAACTGTGCAGTCATGCTTCTGACAGGCTGCCAAGTTCACATAAGGACCAGTCCAAGGGCACCTTCAAAGCCAGGGTACTGATGGACACCCATATAATGTGGTGTGTGCTAGATACCACGTTACCAACACAGGATCTCAGTAACCAGAGACCAGAAATAATTACCTTCCTTCATTCTTGTATCACAAGGTGAATCTTGAAATAGCTATAAATCAGGACTCCAGGAACCATGGGGATGATTAGAGAAAGAGAAGCTATTAAGACAAGGCACTGGACAGGGATGAACAATACACAGGCCAAGATCCACATAGGTATTTAAGTTCCTATCTTCCCATCAATTTCATGGTGAGCATTGGTGCCTAAAAAGGAGTTGCAGTCTTAAATCCTTTTATAGATTTTGGCCCTCTGTTTTATTCCCAAGCTTGTTCAGCTGACAAATCAACTCATCTCTTTGTGGAGAGTTCACGGTTCATAATTTGTAAAACATGTGCATAACACATGTATCTCACGTGGATCTTCACAGACTCAATGTCATGTCAAGAAGGAGGACAGAATATCCCCAGGCAAAAACATTTCAGTCAAATAATTGAACATTGATTCTGCTTGTGTGGTAGGAAGTACTTAATGTTTCAGTAGATACTTCCAATAAAGCAAGGCATCAGATTTCTCTTGTGAGTTCAACTGCAGCCATAAGCGATAGACAGGCCAGGGATTTTTACTTTTGAGCAGGGGCGGGTAAATTAATTTGAAAATTGTCTCTTTGGAGACACCTATCCTTTCATTTCTCCATACAGTAAGCACCTAACTCAAACTGATCCTGCTTTATTCAGAGTTCCCAGGTAGATGTTCTGTTCATTGAATCTTTATCATCTGAGATCTTACGAATACAACAAAAATAAAATAAGGAAAAAAAAAAAAACCAAACCATTGTAGATAAATAAAAATGTGGTCAGGATTTGACCTTAAAAGGAGTAAAGATTAGCAAAAAATGAAAAATAATGATCATCTTTTTCAGCTTTGCAGTTTGGTTCTGTAGGAGAATTTTTTTTAAAAAAGTATTCATTATTTTAAGCTTTAGGAATGTCTTACCTAAAGTATGTATAGAGCCAAAAGACAGAGCTATATTTGGAGTGATATTTCTCAGCTTGTTTTGGCAAGGTAAATGCCAAAGTATTTGAAATACTTGCATCCCCCAAGATTACAAACTTTGAGAATACACAGGTCAGTCCCTGTCTTCTGGGGAGTTTGGCAGATGCCTACCCACAATAGAAAGCTTTCCAGAAGGAAACTTATGCAACAGCTTATTTGCTATGGGTAGAGTATTCAGGACAAAGTAATACTCACCATTGCCCAGGGTTATATAAAACAGGCCATTAGTATAGTATTTTCTAGATTACTCCATGGTTTTCAGTGCTTCCTGAATCCCTTGCTGGAACAATCCATCTCCTTCATACGTTAAAAAAAAGTAAAGTTGGAGATCTATTTTCTTCCACTGATACCCCAGAACTCTTTTTGGATCTCAACAGTAGCTGCAAAAGACTGCTCTGGTTTCAAATTCAGCACAATTTCAGAGCAAAGGGATACCAAATGAAAAGGGATCCCTCAACCACAGATAACTGTCCCACATACCAACAAGTTAGACAGCAACAAGAAGTGGTCTTCCCCATACACCTGAAGTTGCATCTAGCAGATCTCCTACTTCTGGTAGGAGCCATGGGACAGTGCAGTAGCCTCAGCAAGAAGATTAGGAGCACCCATTGGCACTTCATTCCCACCTGTTGTAACCAGAGTTCACTTAGTACCTCTCAAAGCCACTCAGCCTTCTACAGTACCTTTCCTTTTACATGTTGCTTTGTGTTAGTAAGTTGAAAAATGCATCCACTTAAGAGTTTGGAGAGTAACAAGGGATAAAGTAGCTTAATGTTAGTGTAGCAGCTAGCAGACCTTTGTTTTTCAGAAGCAGAATTCTCATCTTGATTTTACTAATAACTCTGCTAGAACAAGAAAATTTCTGTTTTGAGTTTTTTAATACCAACAGAGACATTTTCTAAAATAAACGTAACTGCAGACAGGAGTCTGGGCTAGGTATGCTAGAATTACACAAGCAGACTGACTTACATCAAACTTAGAGAGCTGCTCCCAAAATGTATACACACCCTTTATACTTGAAAGTGCTGGACTTTGATCTCCATTTCAATTTAAACCACAGCCAGGGTCTAATTTCCCTTTCTTCACATTTTCAAACTCTCAAAACCAACTCAGCAAGTTCTTATCCTCCCCTGCACCTGGGGAGAAAAAAGGCCAAAAAGGCAAGATAACCAGCCAAAAGGAACAGGGGTGTTCCTGGGTTACTAACTGACTTTGCTCCGAGAGGGGGGGAAAAAAGTTGACCCACTCCTAGTAGGTGTTGTCACTCTGGTTCCCACTGACTTCCATATGTTTAGGATGCTAAGCAGAGAATTAATCCCCTCTGACAGTACAACATGCTGACATGACAAGCTATTTTGTTCTTTGTTCATAAGGATCTGCCAGAATACTCTTTTTAATATATCTGGATGTCTCCATATACATCCGTTCTTGGCCACGTTGTAGAGGGATCCTCTGATCAATCATGCCCTTTCTGAGTTCTTCAGCTTGTTATGCATCTCATAAAAAATGTTTGGAAATAGTATTAGAAGAAAGACTCACAACTCATGTAACTGTTTCTTTGTTTTGTTTTGTTTTTTTAATCTGAGAATTTGCATTTCTTTAAACATACTGGTTAATGAAACAAAGATTCTAGCCCTACCCATAAGATTCCTGTATTCTGCAGCTCTCAGACTTGAGTTCAATGTAGGACACTTGCTTTTCAGAATTGGGAGCCTATACTTTTACAAGGACAACTGAGAGTACTTCCAAATCTCATCTATTTCTCCCTCTAGCACATAATAAAGAGCCTTTCCTGAGAGGATCCTCCACTGCCTTGTCTGCATAATGTCAGCCATGCAATGAGTCTACAAGGACAGACAAAATCATGGTGGCAGTGCATTGATACTGTCTATAGCTGTGTGTCTGAGCCTTCACAAAGACTCTGCATCCAAACATTCTTTGCAACACGTTCAGAGGCTTTTCCACAGTCAGATGACAGAGGAATTTTACTTCCTCACAGTACGAACATGCAGCAGTTCATGCTCAAAGCATGGTAGAGTCATATCCAGTAGAAAATATCTACAGAGATGGGTGCAGTCCTTTGTGTGTCTGCTCCATGGCTCCAAAACAGTCATAAACCAGATGTAGTTTGGAAGTTGATCAATTACAGAAGTGCAGCACTAAACTCAAACCAACGTAACTGTCGTGCAGCAAAGTTAATCAGCTTTGACTCAGCATTGTATTAATGTAGTCGAAGCATGGTGTAGGCTCGGCAGTTCAGCTGGCTTTCCCCTACTATGCACTAGAGCTCTCTTTAGAATACTCAGACAGTGTAAAGAGTCTTAATGTGAGTTTACCTGTAGTTTCCAAAGATTTTAATTATTGAAGCAGAATATGCCAAAGGGTCTCCACAGTGCAGTGAAATGAAAGTTTGACTATTATACTTGCTAGTGTCACAGGGAAAAACTGGGCTATTTTTACTTCATTTAATTAATTACCAATTAACAGAAATCTCTGATCACTGATCCAGGTATTGAGAAAAAAAGAAAGAGAGAACAGAAACAATTAAACACTTAAGTAAACATATTTTCTCCTCCTTCCTCAAGCTTACCTTAAGTCAAACACCTATCCTCCTTAGTCTCAGTTTCCCTTATTCTTGCTGTGCGATACACTCAGTCCATCCCAATTCCTACAGTGAAGCAGTGGGCGGCCCAGGAAGTTAGACTGTGTGCATAGCAGCTTCTGCCTGTTGCTCTGCACCTGCTGGTTTCTTTCTGCTCCACTGTGCTTCTTAGCGGTTTTCTTCAGCCACTCTGGTGTTTCTTACTGGTTTTCCAGGATCACCTCCTCCAAGCTCAAGAATGGTGCATCCTGACAAGAAAGAAATCAAGCAAAGGTGTCAGGAGGCCTGCATGGATGAACAAGGACCTCCTATAAATCTCAAACATAACAAAGTTGCATACAAGAGGTGGAACCAGGGAGACATGACCCAGAATGAATATAGAGACGTTGCTCAATTGTGCAGAGATGGGGTTAAGAAAGCCAAAGCCTACCTGGAGTCGAATCTGGTGAGAGACATGAAGGACAAGAAAAGGCTAGGGAAAATGTGAGCCCACTGCTGAATAGGTCAGGTGCCCTTGTGACAAAAGACATGGAAAAGGACACGGTATTCAAGGTCTTCTTCACTTTGGTCTTTACTGGTAAAAACAATCTTCAGGAATCCCAGGCTCCTAAGATCAGTGGAAAAGTCTACAGCAAGGAAGACTTACCCATGGAGGATAAGGATCAAGTCAGGGAACTTCTAAACAAACTGGACGAGCATAACTCCATGGGACCTAATGGGATATACTCATGAATGCTGAGGGAGCTGGGCAGGGTCACCATGAAGGTACTTGCAATTTGTCTTTGACAGGTCTTGGTGATCAGGGGAGGTTACTCAGGATTGGAAGAAAGGAAATTTCAATTCTATCATCTATGGGATGCAGTCCCCCATGTGTGTCTCTGCTCTGGCGTGGGTCATCCTTGGCGACAGTCCCTCAGAGGCATCCCTGACATGGGGTGGATCTCCCATGGCTGCAGTCCCTCAGAGGTGCCCCTGTTTCAGTGTGGGTTAGCCTTGGCTGCAGTCTGTCAGGGCTGTCACTGCCCTGGTGTGCGTCACCCACAGCCACAGTCCCTCAGAGGTATCTCCTCCAGCACAGAGCACCTTCTCCCAAACATGCCCCTCCAGCTACCTCCTCAGCAGTGTCACCCTCCATGTGTCCACCACCCCAGCAGATGATGCTCTTTCTTAAATACATTTAAGTGGGGGCACCAAGGGTTCTGCTGACCAGCGAGAGCTTTGGCATGCGGTAGATAACATGTGGAAAGCAACAGTCTGGAATAAGGCCCGTAAAAAGAAGGGAACTAAGGTATACAGAGCAAAGGAAAGAGATAAGGCACAGAGATGACAGGCATAGACTTCAGGGGTCTGTTTGTATTTCTGGAAGAGTCTCTTTTATTGATTTGATAAAAAACAAAAAAAAAAAAAGCTGATGGACTGGAGCCCCAGTGATCAGACTCCAATCAGGACCTGAACTTCATTACAGTTGTGGATTGTTGGGGGGTTAAGAGTGGTGCCTGCTCTCTGTTGCATAATTGCATTGCATGAACAACAGGCCTGCATTCCCTATAAAGAATTTGAGTATGAATTGTCCTTCTTTCTCTGGATTAAATCTGGTTTGAAATGTCAGTATATTGCATGAAGTAGGCTGCAGCGCCTGTCACCTTTTAATCCCTTTTACAAACTTGGTGAAGTTTCTGCCTTAATCATAGTGGGAGGAAAGGGAGTAAACATTTACTTGGAAATCTGTGTCAACTTTTCAGTAAAAACTATTTAACTGATTGTGAAAAGAATATACACAATTAAAATACTTAAGAACTGAGGAAAATCACATTTGTTTCACATAAAATGAGATGAGCAAACAGGACAGGAAGACACTGCTTAACACTATAAGAATGCTATTATAACTGACTATCCACATTTCAAAGTTGTAAACACCATAGAGTGAGATGAATTGCATGTAATTATGAGTGATAATATGACATTGAGCAATGCAAAATGTTGGCTTTGTATCTGGAAAACAACCCTCTTTATTAGAGACAAATCTGCTATACAGCAGCAGACCTAACTCCACCTTAGTTTTCTGTAAGTGTTCCAGTGTCAGGCTAGGGACAGCTTTGGCTGATGTACCATACCCAGGGTACACTACTGGCAGAAGGTTAATCATGTTCTTCTTGTTCCTGAAATCTAGGAATATCACCTACTTAATGTCCATATTATTGTTCACTGTTTCCTGATATTGCATACATCTTCCTGAATGTATTTCATACGTTCAGCAAGCTGTGTCTTAAAACCAGTTAGGTTCCTTACCCCAGACTCATTGTACCTCTGTTAAAACTTTGCAGTACTGCCAGTTCTTTCAGTTTCTACCCCAGAGTGATTCATAGTCAAATTAAAAAAAAAAAAAAACCCACCATATTTTTCTCCTGTGCAACACTGTCTCTAAGCTCAGATAGTTCCTTCCCCTGGTTTCCTTCACCCATCAATGGACTTAGGGAATGCAATCCTGTTCTTTCACTGTACTAGACTATATAAGCCAGTCCTCCTCAGTCTCCATCTTGTAAGACAGGACTCATCCCCTGGCCATTTCAATGATCCTCTCTGCATGTTTTGTTTAAATTCGTCTTGCTGGAGAAATTGTACTAGGTGCCAGAGGTAAAATCCCCACTGATGTTTCAGACTCATCTGCAGGCTATGTTAGAAACATCACATCTGATAAATCTTAAGATGATGTGTGCCTTTTTCAGGACTGGTCCTGTCAGGGTTTCATAGTTATCCTATGACTGACTACTACCCTCAGCCACTATAGCATACACTCCATCCTGATTTCCAACAGGTAAACTCCCAGTTTCCAATGGAAAATCTCGCTTGTTACTTCTAGGTGTGTAACTTCTGCACTTTGACAATTCAAATGCAGGACAGGAATATAAAACACTTAATAGTGCAGAACCTGTACATCTGCTATGATTCTTTCTGTCTTGAGAATGGTTAGCTCTTCCCCTTTTATGGAGAAAAAGAACGACCTAAATAGAAATACAATGCATTTCATGTTTGCATGACCTCACCCTAGTCTTGTCTCTTTGGAAAGTACCCTACACTTGACATGCATTCCAAGTATACACTGCTTTGTAAATGTTTTTTATTATTTCTTCCCAGAGCTTATTTTAAGCCACTAGTTCCTAAACGAGGGTCACAACCTTACTTTTATGCACAAGCTTGGCTGTATAATTGGAAGTGGGGTCATGACCCCAGAAATGGGTCTTGACAGACAGATGTTCTGAGATTCAAAACCCCTTCTGACCTCTTTTAACACCATTAAAGTCTCTAGCAGTGTGAGGCACATCATGAGTGCAACAGGAGAAGATGAAGCTCTGCTTACCATCATTTGAGCAACTCTGATGAACTCTGCAGCTCTCAGCTTGAGCAGTGGCCATGTTGCTGGTCTCAAGACATAACTCGCATGTTTTCCCAGTGTGCAATTAGCAATACAATTCTCTTTGTGTCCATACAGGGTATTTTTAAGCAAGTGTAATGCAAATAATATAGAAAAGCTTTTAGTAATACACAGTACTTCATGAAGACTGTGGAGTTTATTCTAGACCTCTCTACTTAAGCTGTGAAATTATTCTGACATGCTGATAAAGTCTTTCCATGCTTCCATAGGGATAATACACATCATTCCTCTCAGATAAATTGCACTCAGTTACTCCTGTGATCTGCAATAGTTTGGTTTAATTACAGAACAGTTCATGCCCAGATAGTGCTCTGGAAAGAATTCAAGGGCAAACATCACCATTTTCCATAGAAAAGGGACAGAAGCAAAATAGATGCAGACAGAGTCCTGTTGTCACAAACACGGTTATTTAGGTCCATATTCTAGTACACTCATAAAATGAGGAAATGCCTTATCATATTAGGGTGGTTGTGGACCAGTGATGAAATATGTGCCAGAACGCTCTGGTCCCACAGTTGTCTTGATAGTCACTCTTCCTACTTGTGTGTCCAAGTCTCCTTCTCAGAGCAGTCAAGGCATGAGATTGCCTTTCTCTCACTTCAGAACATGGTTGGGAGGCAAGGGCACATATATGCAGACCCTGGAATTGAGAAATTCTCTGGAGTCCAATACCAATGAGGCTATGTCTATGCTAGTTAAGTTAAGCAGTGTCCAGGAACAGTCCCAAGCACTGGAATGCAATTGTCTATACAGTTACCTGTCAGAGGGCTCCCAGGTATGCTTTTAGTCCCTGCCACTCCCAAATAATTCCTGGATATGGTCTGGGGTCTGAACATTCTCAGGATCATTCCCATCAGGGACTTTGCATGCATGTCCTCTGTTTTACAGGCTGAAAGAGTTTATTAGAATAGGCACAGATTATTCCTGCCTGTAAACCAGTTTAAATTACATATGTAGAGTGTTAAATGTTCCATTACCTTCGTTAAAGCTATTTGTGATGTAATGTGTTATTGTGGTTAAGGTGTTGGGATCCTCACTGAGGGAACACAGTAAAGAGGATTTCTGAAATACTCTGAGCAAGAAGCAAGATCATGAACAGCTTTTAATGGACCTGAAGGAGGCAGAAGTATTCACTTTATTCTTTTCATTGTTGTCTCTCTGCTCATAATATCAGTCCTGTCTTCCCCAGAGCACGGAGACAGAGCTGGCAGTGGTGCTCGGCAAATGATACGCCAGACAAAAGAATAAACTCTTGATGGTGGTGGGTTGTCTGTGACAAAGGGCACCCACAGTACAGGTTACCTTTTTTTCTTCTCTGACTGACAAAGGCAGTAACTATCAATGTCCGTTGGTCTCAGCCAGAAGTCTGGCAGCCAAGTGATTCAACGACGTATACCCTAATAAGAAAGTCTCCACCACCTTGACTAAAGGAGTCTTAAATTTATGTGTTAATCATAAATCTGTCATTTATTTTATTTCTTTCCTGAAGAATAGTTGACACCCAATAGATTTCTTTTTTTCTGTCACAATGACACTACCTGCTTTTCCTTTTTGGTGGGGACATTTTCCTCCTTGTGAACTGACAAGCTTTTATTTCTTTTGACGCTGTATTCTCCACTTTTAATTTAGGCCTGTGTTTTGTCTCTGTGTTCCCCCTGAATTTTAAGTAGTTTTGGCACAATTCCAAATTATTATCCCAAATTTGCGAAAGGAAGTGAATATGCCTCTGCAGGAGTAGTACTTACCCTCTTTAAATGACTGTGCAAATGTCCGCATCCAACACTTAACAAAAATAAATCATTCTCTGCTCTGATACCATCAGTTTGAGGTCTGTGGGTCTGAGCACAAGTGCTTTGTTTGTACCTGAACCCCACAAGCCAACTGGCAGGACTGTGCATCAGTGCCCAGGCAGTCTTGGTCTGCTCTATTTAAACTGCTCTAGGCACCTGGCACTTTTGTCTGTACTTTTTCCATTGTGCTTTAGCACATATGTTCAGCTACAAAGCAGCTCTTGAACAGTCAGAGTCCATTTGTATTCATATCTGAGTTTACTATAATTTGGATAAAAGTGTGTAGCATGTGCTGCCCCTGGCTTTTCCAGTCAGAATGACCCAAAAAAATGCTTCTCAGATGACATATTTGCACTATAACTTTTATCCCCTTAAGATAAAACAAAAAAGTCTGGCAATGAATATTCATGCCCATTTGAGTACATGGGTCTGGTGACTATAGCTACACGTGTAACCATATGGAGACCTCAAACAATGGGTGACAAAGACAGCACAAACCTTGAAGAAGGCCTAAATCACCATGCAGCAGATATAGTGATCGAGCTGTACATGACAACACCTCTCAGCAGTGCATCCTTCTGTTCTGTTTGCTCTTCAGTTTGCTTTTTGCTGAGGAATGTGATTGGAATTTAGGCTATGTAATGCAGAAATCCTTATAAATTCCCATTGCTCCCAGTTTGTTGCCTTAGTATTTATGTTGTGATTAATGTTCTTTAAACCTCTTGCAAGGATCATCTCTTAGAGCCAGACCCTTGTACCTAACCCTTAGTGGCTAAGTGAAAAAACTGGACTCTGAAAAATTCCATCCCCAAACCCTATGGCTCCTTTGTTTCCTGGAGAGTGAGTACACATTATAGTTTGTCAGTACTGTACTGGGTTTGTGTGGCAAGGTTTTGGTAGCAGGGGAGCTACAGGGGTGGCTTCTGTGAGAAGCTGCCAGAAGCTTCCCCTGTGTCCGATAGAGCCAATGCCAGCTGGCTCCAGGATGGACCCGCTGCTGGCCAAGGCTGAGCCCATCAGCGAGGGTGGTAGCCCCTCTGGGGTAACATATTTAATAAGGGGAAAAAACTGCTGCGCAACAGCTGCCCGAAGAGAGCATTGAGAACAAGTGAGAGGAACAACGCTGCAGACACCAAGGTCAGTGAAGAAGGAGGGTGAGGAGGTGCTCCAGGCGCCGGAGCAGAGATTCCTCTGCAGACCCATGGTGAAGACCATGGTGAGGCAGGCTGTCCCCCTGCAGCCCATGGAGGTCAGCAGTGGAGCAGATATCCACCTGCAGCCCACAGAGGACCTCGCGCTGGAGCAGGTGGATACCTGAAGGAGGCTGTGACCCCATGGGAAGCCCACACTGGAGCAAGCTCCTGGCAGGACCTGTGGAGAGAGGAGCCCATGCTGGAGCAGGTTTGCTGGCAGGGCTTCTGACCCCATGGAAGGCACCCACGCTGGAGCAGTCCGTTCCTGAAGGTCTGCATCCCATGGAAGGTACTCACACTGGAGCAGTTGTGAAGAACTGCAGCCTGTGGGAAGGACCCATGCTAAAGCAGTTCATAGAGGATTGTCTCCCATGGGAGGGACTCCACGCTGGAGCCCGGGAAGAGTGTGAAGAGTCCTCCCCTTGAGGAGGAAGGAGCAGCAGAAATGTGTGATGAACTGAACACAACCCCCATTCCCTGTCCCACTGCGCCGCTCGAGGGGAGGGAGTAGAGAACTGGAGAATGAAGTTGATCCCTGGAAGAAGGAACAGTGGGGAGAAGGTGTTTTAAGTTTGGTTTTATTTCTCATTACCCTATTCTGATTTGATTGGCAAGAAATTAATTTTTTTTTTCCACACTTCCCTGAGTTGAGTCTGTTTTGCCCGTGATGGTAGCTGGTGAGAGATCTCTCTGTCCTTATCTTGACCCATGAGCCTTTCGTCATATTTTTTCTCTCCTGTCCAGCTGAGGAGGAGGAGTGTTAGAGCAGCTTTGGTGGGCACCTGATGTCCAGCCAGGGTCAACCCACTACAGTCAGGCAGCAAAAAGCAACCAACACCTATTCATGTCCTTGTCATGCCCTCAGCTGAGACAACTGAACTGTTTTGGTGTGTTGTTTTCTGCCCAAGATGAATGAAAAAGCATTTACAGTGGTAAAAAATGACCTATAAAACAGAGATGCACTTTTTAGTCCAGATTATGTTATTGCCCTGATTAGAGCACAATGCCACAATTATTATAAGGCACTGGAGGGTGCAGCTGTTCTTACCTTCTCTCAGTGAAGGCTTTCCTTTCCCTCTCCCCTTTCCCACTTTCAGCTGGTTAACACCAACCATCCTCCCAGCTGTGCCAAGGCAACTCTTTGTGGGGTTCCCCTCTAAACTCTGCACTGAAATGGCAAGGGTGGATTTCGCCCTTCCTGAAGCAGTTGTATTTCTGCCTTGGGTCGCAGGATGGATGGCTCCAGAGAAAGCTGCACTGGCACTCACAGGAGACAACCGCTGTGTCATGGGGAAGGCATTGAGCATGAGATTTCGTATACCAGCTTTATCCTCAAAGCTTTACTCTATGTCTTGACAGCACCCAGTCCAGGTCTAAGTCCCATCCGAAGATGCATGTCAGGCCCAGTCTGGAAGTCCTCTGGTCACCATTGATGTGAATAAAGAATTACTTTCAGACAATAACATAAGAGCTTGCAGTGCATCAGACCACAGGACCATATCATCTCCAGTAGCATCTTCAAGCAAATGCTGAGGGAACACCCTAAAAATAAAGCAAGCATGCATGATGTTTCCCCATTATATTGTCACAGCCTCTGAATATTTCCATCTCAGTGGCGGGCACTGGAACAGGCTGCCCAGAGAGGTGGTGGAGTCATCATCCCTAGAGTTCAAAAAATGCATAGACATGGCACTTTGGGACATGGTTTAGGAGACATGATGGTGTTGGGTTGACGGTTGGACTTGATGATCCTAGAGGTCTCTTCCAACCTTAATGATTATATGATTCTATGATCTTGAAGCAGATACGATTTCAGTGTGTTTAGAAATTCTCAACATATTTCCCTGAATTCATCCAGTCTCCCTTTGAACTTAGGTCAGCTTGGACTACTACAACTGTGTTAATAACCTTTTTTTTTTTTTTCCCAAATCTGGCTCCTACTAGCATCTTTTGATGTCCTTTAGTTTTACTGTTGGAAGAGATATTTAAATCACATCCACCAGTACTTACTTTTTCTGTGCGACTCATGAGTTTATAGACCTCTACTACATCAGCCTGAGTCATCTCTTTCCCAGGGTGAAAAATGTAAGTTTACTTAATTTTTTGTCATGCAGAAGGCATTCTGTATCTCCAGTCATCCCTGTTGCCTTTCTCTGAACTCCTTCCAGATCCGATACACCCTTTTTCAGATGGCAGGATGAGAGTGGCATGCAGCATTCAAGGTGTGAGCAAACAATCTTGTAATGCTGTTCCCTGTTTTATTCAAACTTCCTTACCTTCTTACCTGCACTGCATTTCCACCTCCCTAGAATGGCACTCATTGTTGCTTACTTCATCAGACAGCTAGAGATAAGGACCTGATGATTTATTTTTCTTCCTATTTAGGTCTGGAATTTCAGCCTGTACAAACTTGGTGTTACTCATTGAGGCAGTTCATTTGTTAATTTGTCAATTTACCTTTATGTTAGGTTCTCATTAACCTCTGATATTACTGCAGCGCCAGAAGAATTTACTATGGTTTCAGGTATATTTTGTACCACCATGTACCATGGTGATCTTTCTTCCACCAAGTCCCCAGTACACTCAGTGTCAATATTTTTGTGAAGGGCTATGTACTCCATTTTTCTCATCGTCTTTATTAGAGTCCTTGCAGTCATCTGGAAGCACACACACTGCTCGTTTGGTTCCTGGCTATCTAAATGTCAGTTTTCCATTCCTTATGTGGCTATCAATCCTCTGATCTGTCTCCTATTTGGATACAGAATCCAGAACAGAAGAACTGTTTCAAACCCTGAGCTCTTCCACATACACCAGCTTCCTTTAATGCTCTTCAGTTTAAAAACTCATTCACAACCTTCTTACTTTAAGTGCTAGAAGTTTGGTTTCTTTAATATCTATACAGACATATGTCTGTATATGTCTCCCATATATCAGAAGGATCCCCCATTCCTACCATCCCGAGTCCCTGCTCATCTATGGTCTTTTCTGCTGGACATTAACAACTCTGCCTTTTGGCTTCTCTCTGCAGCCCTGCACAGAGCACTGCAAACATTTCTGAGACCACTGCTGTAGAAGCTTTGCTGTTTTTAAGGTGCCTAGACTTAGCCTCCGAAATCTCTGTCCTGCCTCTCCTTTTGCCCTTAGTGTGTGTGTGAACCAGGACTTCAAGATCCTGCCTGGTGCCTTTTATGAGCTAGCCCAGACTCCTAGGGAGATCCGCCACCTTTGCAGCCCTCCCCAGACTGCTCCCAGCTGCTGGTCACACCTGCCTCCCAAAGGCGGAGTGGGACCTCAGCTCTGCTGTAGCTCTGCATGTGCACTTGCACCCCAGCCCACATCTTTGGGATCCAAAGCTTTGCACAAAGGTCCAAAATGCTGGAGTCACTGTGGTGGCAACAGACAAAAAATCTACTCTGCAAGAAAGGAAAAGTTTAGCAATGTTCTCCTTTTTCCCTAACCAGCCTGGAGACCTCATGAACTCTCCCCACTGCCCTCAGAGCCCCCTGCATCAACCCTAGCAACCCAATTAATCCCTTCCCTTTCAAAAAGGCCACAGACCTTAGAGCCATGCCAGATGCAGGACACTGGGCCCTGTAAGAGCTGAGGCATAGGCAGACCCAAGATGTCTTGTTTCCTTTTAATTACTTACAGTTAGAAATCTAAGAGTATAAACTCTGCAAGGCTAAACAATATCTTCACCCATGACTTACTAAAGTTGAATGACACGCTGTCTTGTTCTTTTGCCATGCTATTTCACAGAGCTCCATCTCAGACCAGTTGGCGAAAACTGATTTTAAGATGAAAAGATTTTGGAAAGAGAACAGCACATTCTGAGCACATAACAAGTGCTCTGAGGCAAGAAAGGCTTTCTCTTATTTTTAAAGTTAAGCTCATTAGGGATTGGACTCATGTTTTGTAAGTGATGTTGCAATGGCAACAAAGCTGGCTCCTTAATCGCTCTAGATGGAACAGACTCACCTTCTCACATCTCCCTCCCACATATTCCTCTCCCTGCCCAGATACTCTGTTCCTCTTACATTTAAATCCACTGACAAATCTGCAGGCTGTGCATCCCCTCTCACTCTGCCCAGGAGAGTTGTGTCTGACTCACTGGCTGATGATCACAGACCACTTTTAGTCTCTCTCGCTGAGTGTATGGTGGTCTTCTGCTGAAGCAGTGGAGTAGGTAAAACATCCTCTAGAAGCTGTTTGCAGCTGTGTTCTGTATATCTGCAGTTGTGCTTGTCATAATCGCTGCTTCCACTGCTTTCCAGTATTGCAGCATTCTGGTTCACAAAAAACAAAACCACTAACAAAAAGTTCTGATTGTATTCTTTTATCTCTCTACTGGATTTCCTTCTTTTCCTGAGTGAATGTAACAATTCTTGTCCTTTTCTCCAAGGCCATTTAAAACTCTGTCCCTCCTAATTTTTTCCTCCTGCATCACAAATCACAGCTTCAGTCTTTTCCCACTTCAGGTCAATCACCCTTCATTCCCCAAATCATTTCTTTTGATCCATAGTCCTCATCTCCTTGACACTTCTCAAGTTTGCAATTTGCATCAAATCCTAGGGAAGAACAAGGAGATCATGATATTTTAAAAGTCAAACAACTTCACAAGGACATGTAAAGCAGAATTAAATCATCCTGGGCCCCTTTTGGAGAAATAGGTACAAGGGACCATCATGTGAAACATGCTGTCACTCCTTGTTTTTCTGCCTCATCCCTTGTTTGCTGCTTCTCCTCAAAGCTGCACAGCTTTGAAAGCTTATGTGCTCTAGCATGTCTAGGTAGATCCCAACATGCAGCAATAGTCTGTGTGCAAGGAGAAAGGATAATCCCAAGAAGAATGAAAGCTGGAGGCTTTTCTCTGGCGGTAGTACTTTCTGTGAACTATTTTTCCTTGTTCTGCTGTTTCCATGTGGAATGACAAAGGTAACACTGTTATGGTCTGCGTTATATTTGTACCTACTCATTTATTACTTCTATATTTTCGACTGGACAGATGACAGAGTTTTTTCCCCTTTTAACTAGTAAATAAAAAAGAAATGACAGATTAATTTCTCTACATTGTCATCTTTCTCTCAGATAGAGGACTAGCTTTCATTTTGCACAAACTCAAGTAGTTTTGGTGATAAAACTCACAAAGTAACTGAGCAGCCAAATACTTTTCTAGACCCCAGTGTTTGAGATGTAGCATTTCAAAACTCTTCTTCGGCTGCAGCATCACACCTTTTACAAGGCTGTGAAAAATAATGACAATAAATAAATTGTGTCTCTAGGGAAAATACTGACTGTGAGGTCAAAAAGGACATTGACTGTGACATCATGAGAAAGATATACTTAAACATTGTGTTCCAGGCAGAAACAGAGAGAAGTCTTGGCTTGAACTGATGGTGAAAGTTCCCTTGCTGGAGAATTTGCCTTTGTCCATGCTACTGTTAAGCACATATGTATGTGTATAGAAATGTTCCCATGAGAAAAAATTTCAATTTGGTAATGACAAAGTGGCAGCATCATATTCTGTGCTGGATTAAAATATTTTACATTAGCCAGATCAAAGTAAAAATTTCAATAACAACTGACAAATTATTTCCTCCAGCTGGGCAGAAGAGAATGAAAAGGAAAACAGAAAAAGGAAGAGAAAAGGCCACAGAGACAATTAAAAGTAGAAGAGGAGTAGAAGGCAGCCAAAACAGGGTATAGATTTTGTCAGATGGGCATACAGAGAAGCTGGCTGGCATGACAGTGCTTTAGGAGCTGGTAAACAAAAACTTGATGCTGTGAACACACTGTTTTGCTTTGATGTGGTCACTAGCATCCTACCTAAGAGAAACGACACTGTGTACAAGTGCCACACCATTTTATGAGCACTTGATACAAAGCATTAATCATTTTTCCTCACTAGAAGCAGCTTGCCAAGTATTGTTCTCTGTTCTGGGGGTGAATTCAATGAGCACTGCACCTACCTAATAGAGACTGAAAGCTGGCCCAGGGTTTCACTTTGAAGGCATTTTGCTGGAGCTTTCCTGTCATAATGCATTCATTTCTATAGGATTTGAAATCTTTAGCTCCTTAAAGAGCTACATGGGGACACAGATATGTAGGGGTCATTCCATGCAGTTCAGCATCCTGCCTCCAACAGCCTCCATTTACCATCACTCTGGGAAAAGATGGAAACTACCCAGACAACTGCATAAAGCTCTTGTGGGGGAAAATGCCTTCCTGGTTCCTGCAGAGATCAGGGTGTGCCCCGAAACATGAGATTTGATTACCTTACTCCAGAACATAAAACTTCTAATGCTATTAGAAAGCCTCCAGGCTCTTAAGCATTTTCTTGAAATACAGCTACCGTGTCTAGCTTGATGACCCCTTATAGAATAGGCCATGTGCCTGGTATTTCCTTGTACTAATCACCAATAATTAATATAATTGCATGAGCCTTGTTCATAAGCAAATGTCCATTCGAAAGAAGCCATCGGCCACCCAGTCTTAGCTTCCACCAGAAAAGATCAGTCTTGGATTTGGGACTAATAGGACAACTTGCTTACAAGGTCTATTCCTCCACTTCCTATGAGCAGCTGTGCACACACACCAGTCTGGGAGCCCAAAACTTCTCTGTAGCAGTGACATCCTCAGAGGAAGCACGCACCCGCCAGCTGTGCAAAGTGAGTCAGCAGCCTGACCATTAGCATTTTGCAAAGAGGCTTATTCTCAACCTCATGGTGCACCTGCTGTTTCTCCCAGGGGCTTGGATAGAAAAAGGCCCTGTGAAGTAACTGCGGTTTGGAGAATCTCAGGTCTGAGCTATTCTGGGAGGAAAAGAAAGAGAAAGACAAAGTAAGATAGTTTACTGTTGGCTAAGCCTGTCATCCCTTGTGGTAAAACTGACAGACAAACTGCATACCTATAGGCAAACAATGTTATGTCATTTACTTGATCTGCACCATAACAACAGATCACTCTGGATAGTCTAGGAAAAAGGTAAAAATTTTTCTAGCCCCATCTCCTGCAGATCATTCAGCTGTGAAGAGTTCTTACCTTCCCTCAGAAGAGACAAAATACTCTTCTTTAGATCCATAGATACCCAGATATTTGCTGGCAGTAAAGGGCCACTGCCTCTCACCTGACCAGATCTGACCTGGTAGCATCACTGGCAAAATCCTTGCTGCCTTAAATGAAGCCAGGATTTCATTCCCTGGCCCTGCAAAAGCTTCAGGTTCTGCAATTTCTCTACAGTAAGATCTGTGACTCTCAGAAAGCTTTTCTCTAGAGTTACCCTTTAGGCATTTTTCCACCATATGCTAACAGGTTTTACAGGCAGTATAGTCAGCTGGATTATACCGAACGGTGCTGGGCCAACTCACATGGCGGCCCTGCAAGCAGACTCCTTTCCTCCTCCATACAGGTCTTTAACAGACCAAACAGCATGTAGAAGGATCCAGCATTCTCCTCCAACAAGGATAAGGGGACATACAGACAAAGATGCGTGTATATTTAATGTTACCAAAAGATCTGAAAATAAAAATAACTACCTCTGTGTTGAATAATTGTGTATATGGCACAGACGAGCTGTGAGAAGACAATCTCTGCCATACCATGTTGCAATGATCTCCTCATCTAAAAGTATTTGCTTCTGATCTGACCTCTGCTAACAGTTTTATGTACTCAGCAAATATCTACTTGTACATATTTTCTGTTCTATTTTCTCACCTTCATGAGAAGGGTATGATGGCCCTTGTAGAGAACAAGAATATTTATTAAATACTGCACATGGGTCAGGGTAATCCCAAGCACAAATACAGGCAGAGAATGGATTGAGAGCAACCCTGAGGAGAAGGACTTTGGGGTGTTGGTTGATGAGAAGCTCAACATGACCCAGCAATGTGCACTTGCAGCCCAGAAAGCCAACTGTATCCTGGGCTGCATCAAAAGAAGCGTGACCAGCAGGTTGAGGGAGGTGATTCTCCCCCTTTACTCCACTCTCATGAGACCCCACATGGAGTACTGTGTTCAGCTCTGGGGCCCCCAACATAAGGACATGGACCTGTTGGAACGAGTCCAGAGGAGGGCCATGAAGATGATCAGAGGGCTGGAGCACCTGTCCTGTGAAGACAAGCTGAGAGTTGAGGTTGGGGTTGTTCAGCCTGGAGAAGAGAAGGCTCTGGGGAGACCTTGTAGCAACCTTCCATACCTGAAGCGGGTCTGCAAGAAAGCTGGAAATGGGCTTTTTACAAGGGCATGTAGTGATAGGACAAGGGGCAATGGCTTTAAAGTGAAAGAGGGTAGATTTAGATTAGACACAAGGAAGAAATTCTTCACTCTGAGGGTGGCGAGGCACTGGAACAGGTTGCCCAGAGAAGCTGTGAACGCCCCATCCCTGGAAGTGTTCACAGCCAGGTTGGATGGGGCTTTAAGTAACCTGGTCTAGTGGAAGGTGTCCCTGCCCACGGCAGGAGGGTTGGAACTAGATGATCTTTCAGGTCCCTTCCAAGCCAAACCATTCTGATTCCATGATTCTACGATTAGAGATACAGCTGAGCAGAGAAGGGATTTAGAGCCTTACAGTTGCCAGAAAGAATAACCATATGTTTTATTTTTCAGGTTGTACTGGCAGGTGTCTATGTATAAATATATATAAAATAAAAAAATATATAGCTGAATATATAGCTCAACATAAATATTTCACAGTTTCAGAAAAAGTATAAAGAATTGAGACAAAAATGACCAGCACTGCATGGATGATACATTGGTATCAGAATGAGAGGAAAACCTCAATATCCTCTATCTCACAAAATGACTGGAATTAGAACTAGGGGAGGTTTGTTGTTCTGCTTAGTGTCTGTGTCTGCTTGGTTCTTTATGTTATCAAATCTTAATTTGATTTGAATTTTGTGTTGAAATAAAGTCATGAATTTAAAATTAAATTATGCTGGAATAGCAAGTTTTGCCCCATTTTAAGATGACATTACCTCTTTTTACAGGATTTCTACCTGAAAACACTTTTCACCCATGACTTAGATAATGAAGGAGATCAAGTGAGCTACAAAATGAGATCTGGATTTTTAACCTTGTTTTGTCTTTAAAGCTTAAGAGAATTTGGAGCTAAGCTTTTTGTTTTGACACAACCAATTTAAATTATTGCAGATGTTTATGCATCTTTGAATGCATCTGCACTATGGCATTTTCTCTGTAACAGGACACTAGGCAAATTTTAATCTGCCTCCAGTCTTTAGAGAGACCATTCTGAACCCTTTAGGCTTGAATCAATTGTCACTAGGCTCAGGGCAGAACTATGTCTTTCAGAAAATATGGATCTATTCACATGCAATGGTTTTTTGTATGAATCTAAGATGTGCACTTCTTTCTGACAAACTTTTTTTTCTGACAACATCTTATTTATGCACTTTCAATATCAAACTGGGGCAATCTATCAGAAATTAACTTCTGCAGAGAGGAGATCTGGCAAAAGCCTAAAAGTGTCTTATGTCTATGTAATAATCGGTTTTCCATTTAATTAGAGAAGACAGTACAGGATAACTACGGAAATGATAGTGGTACTTTAAAGTAAGCATCTTATGAACATTCTGTGACTTGAATTCCCTGCTATACATATAAAGTAAGCCAAATGATTGCTAAAAGCATGTTTATTGAGGATTAACATTCATGTAAAGGATGCATGATTCCTAAGCCTCGGCAAATCTGTTTTTAATGATCACTGGCATGCAATTAGCCAAGAATAATGAACCTTTAAGATCTACATTAAAAGTAGATGTCTACATTGGAGACATTTGTTTCAAACTGTCACTGAAATATTTCTCAGCTAATGACATCAAAATTTTTATTCAGAAATATAGAAATAATCACAGGGTCTTATTTTTGTAGTCTCTCACTGAAGAAGGCCTGATTGGAATAATTAAGTATGTCATTTTAGATTAATCCCTTCTGTTTCTTAGAAGATGAAAATGGGTTCCTCCCCACATTTGCATTCATTAAAACCCATAAGCATTGTCTCCTGTTCATGCCAGCATTCTAATGACTTCTTAAAGTTAACAGCATTAAGGTTTGAGAAGAAAAGCATTAATTAAAATAACTCTGTTCTCATAAATATTCTCACCATAGCACCTCACTAAAAACTTTGCAGGTGACATCGGTGGGTAGGAAACAGTGTCACTCCGAAATTGTCACTGCTGCAGAAGAGTTTTGAGTTGCACTGCACTAGCAAAACTGAACATTAATTTTTTAAGGCAAGCAACTGAAGAATAACTTGTCCTGTTGAAATATTACCTCTTCTGCCAGTAGCTGGTGCTGAGTTTGGGTCAAGCTGTGGGAAACTTTGGGTAGGTTCATTTCCGCTACTCGCACTACATTGGTGCTGGCTGCTCTAGCACTTATGCTTCAGCCCCTGGATCCCAGGGACTACTTATCCACAACAGCAGTGCACTTATATTAGATAATTGCAAACTGATCCTTATGCTGGTTCACTCAAAAAGCCCCGTCACCACAGTGCTTGGGTATGTTTTGTTATTTGCAAAAGCCTACTGTCTTAACTCTGACCAGAGGTAATCATTTCCATTCCTACCTTTGTGGGCCCAGGATCAGGGCTTATATTTATCAGTTTGCTGATAGATTTGGGTAGATACTTGGCAAGAAGAAAGTAAAAGAATTATTCAAATGAAATTAACTGTTTCTTACCCTCCTGTATTTCTAAGTTATACCTCGTATCAATGGACTCTAAATCCCACAAAACAAACAAAAACAGTCACAAAACTATCATTGGGGAATTCTTTGGGGCAAGAAATATACTTCCAGGGGCATGTCAAGAAATGAATACTAAGTGTTAACAGTTACTGTATTAGTCTGTGCTAACTAGTGGGTTGATTTTTTTCTTTTTAAGAGGCTGCAGCTCTCTGCTTCCTGAGAAAAAATAAAGCCTTGGATTACTTAACAGGAAACCCTAATTTTTCAGAAGAATTTATTATTTCAACCATTCTTTTACACTTATTCTTCTGGAAAACCTAAGGAGAGAGGAGCAGTTTCTCCCAACAAGGCTGCAAGGATTTGTTCATCTGTTCTTGATGAAGAAATCCTCTTCTGCAGTTCCACAGCACTTATTCTTGTGCTCAGCCTGAGCTTCCTAATGATGAGAATAAACAGATAAGTAAAAGCAAGTCCTCTTGCCATGTGTCTTAATGATCCCTTTCAGAAGTCTTAGTTTAAAAAGCAATGTGTCCCACATTAGTGCAAATAGCTAAGAACTTCACAATTTGAATTCACATAAACTCATGCAATAGAAATCCTGTGCTTCACATTTAACAGATGTGAAACTGAAGCACAGAAATTGAGGCGAATGCAGCCTGTTGTGGCTCTGTAGCTCACTGATTTGTGCAAGATAACACAGGAAGTCTGTGACAGAGATTTTAATTTAGGTTTCCTAAATTTGCGGCTATCATCCTGACCATCCTCCTGCCTTTTTCCTCTCATTGGTAATATCACCAGAGTGATCATTACCAAGCATCAAACATATTTGGAGAGGAAGTGGGAGGTAGTTGCTAAGGCTAAAAAGAAAGTCTGTGTTTTAGAAAGAAAACAAGCCCTGTACTCTCCAGCTGGCACCCACAGTTGGAAAATGAGCTTTGCTTTCTGTTCAGGGTGCAATTAAAAATGCTATTTGTTGTGGACATATGCAAAATATGCATAGAGGAAAACTGTCACAAGCCGGGCAATAAAATAACCAAGCCAACTCCTCTGAGCCTTAAATACCCTGAAAATTGCTTTCTCTGGAAAAAGGACTGAGGAAGTGTGAGGACTTTTCCACTGCTGTCAGTTGTCTTCTTTTTCTGTGTGCAAACAGGAGGCTTCCCCTTGCTGTGCTCTTGGTCTCGTGACCTAACTGAGAGAGAAATCCTCCTTGCCTAAGTGACACCGTGGCTGGCCTTCAGAACATAAAGCTTTCTGCATAAAACATCCATGTTAATTTCATAAACACAACATTGCTGTGGAGAGATATGCTGAGATTGGAAATTATGCTTATGAAGTAGCCTCACATTCCTGTGCATCTCTGGCACGCCATAACCCTACCCAGTCTGCTGCCTCCAGAAAAATAATGTGTTTTTATAGAAAATGCCCCTAGCCATGACTAAAATTGAGGGTCTGTTGTTTTGAAGTGACCTTAGATATAGGCCACATCCATTCACAGGGTAAAGGAGAGTAAGTGCTCTTTATTATCTCCTCCAGAGAGAAGCAAATCATGCAGGAAGGCAAAACTGTTCAGTTATCACTGATGAATATACAGTAAAGAGTCAAGTCTGCTGTAAAACTCTGCATTTCTTTTCAGTAGCGGAATGAAACTGTGAGATAAGGCTGAGAAAAGTAATCCTCTGAAACTTAGCAGGAAGTGGTTGTTGGTTTTTTTGTTGTCACACACAGATGACTTTGCCAGCACAGTGAGAATCCAAGAGAACTTAGTGTCCCCGTTTAGGCTGAAAATGGCCATGATAAACAACTGGAGGGTGCTGATAGCATATTGCCCTACATGCATTCTCCACAATATCCTTGCATTGCTCATTTTAAAAGAAGAAAAACATTTCCTGCCTGGATACATAACAGGGGAGGGCAAACGTTCTGGAATGACCTGAGACAAATGCAGTGTTTTTGTTTTCTTTTCTTTTGTTTTAATGAGACTCTGAGAATAATAATGGTTCAGGATACCAGCAAATAGCCCAGTTAGGCTTTTGCCCTAGTACTCAGAAGGAAGAAAAACAACCTCCCTGGACTGCTGACATTTTTTCCCTATATCTATCTTACATCTCAACCAGGAAAGCCTGCTAATACTGGGAGGGTGGTATTGCTCATGCTAGACTTTTCATAAAAAGGCCTTCAAGTATTAAGATTTCTTCTTTATATTGAGTGATGCAGCTGCCTTTTCTCAAGATGCTTCTCCATTGCGTAGCGACAATGGTAATGACTGTAGTAACCAGGCATAGAGCTGACCTATTCATCAGCACTGAAACAAACACACAAAAAAGTAAAAATAACCCCTACACTCAGAAACTTTTATTCTAATACTTTTTAATTATTTCACATAAGAAACTAATTGGTGTTTGAAAATGCACTATTTATTCAATTAAAGTATTTTAAAGTATCTTGAGTAACATATTAACTCATCAAAGTCAGAAACAGAGATTTGGAGAATCTGCTGGATTTTCCCATCAGAAGCAAGAGGCCTAGCTTTGATCTTTCACTACTGTTTCATTATTTTTGCTCAGCTGGTTTGCAGAGAACTTTTAACACCACTGTTAAGTGTAATAGGATCCAGGGTCAATGTTTTGATTACATTCAAAAATAATTTCTTGTATAACAGAAGAATATATACAAAGATATCTAACTCCTGCTTCTCAGCCCAATCTTCCATAGGGTATAATATCAACAGTCACAAGAAGTTTCCACTTTCCTCAGCTCTTAGTTCCGAGGAGAAGTAAAAGCAAGAGGCACATGTGGGATGATTCTGCTTTCACATCACTGAAAATCAGGACTAGTTCCAGAAAGATCAAGTGCGCTGTACTAGCATAACATTAGCATAAGTGAGAACACAAGTGATATGTAATACTGCTGTAATTGTTGGCAGTAAGAGTTCTGCCTTCTTGTGTATTTGTTCTTGTAATTTTGACTGTCTGCCTAGTATCTTTTCACATGCTGAATTTCATAGTTGTGTTAGCTCCTGTTTATTTCTTTTTGTCTGGTGACACCCACTCTCAGATATTTTCTTTCAGGTTCTCCTGATAAGGTTAGAAAATCTTGGTAGATCATGAACTTTGAACAGTGTTTTAATGTTAAAAGAAGACTTAACATTTTCTCCTTCTTTAGGCCAAAATTGCAATTTTTGCTATGGAACTCTGGATGATTTCATTTTAAAAGTCTTGATAAACAAATTTGAACCACCAATAATAACTCTTGTATTTCTCTGTTCAACTCTCCATGAAAATTTTTGGGTCTCTCTTTGCTCCCCACCTTTTTTAGCTCAGAGAGCACTTTGTTACTAAAAAATTGTGCACTGGCACTTTAGGTATGCCCCCTCTTTCTTATAAATGGAACTGGTGACATGCAGTATTGTGTCTTCCTTCAAATCTTTTTGCATCATCTCATCTCTAATACTCAAGTATTATCCAGATCTGGAGTAGGACTCATCTCACATAACCATCCCAAAGTTACAGTGTCTGGTCAAGTCAATTCCTCTGGTTTCTTCTGTAGTTAAAAGAGAGAAACCATAATGTCAAGACACAAGTCCTTCCACCTTAAGCTCAGTGAGCTGAATTGCCTTACATCAATTGGAGCTTTACCCTAGACAGTTAACATGGACTAAGTGTCAGCTTTCATGTGGTAATGGTTAAATGAGATTAATCTGAATTCTGGTCACAGGAGTTGAGGTCCCCAAGCACACAGTGAATGGAAAAGTATAACACTAGAAATAGTGTTTTCAAGCAGAGAGATGGTAAATTTCACCACAGATTCTTATCATACCATTTGAAAATATCTCCAGAGCTAATGTGATAAGGCTAAGGTCAGCAGAAATTTCATTAAAGCACCTTTTTGCAGTGTGCACAGGTAAGATCCAAGTTTATTGTGCACAGGTGCAGCCACTTATATAGGTATAGTGACCTATATTCAAGTGAAGATGAAGTACAAAAGGACTTCTCAAAAGATCAGGGGTGCTAAAAAATTTACACAGAAGGTAAGTCAGCATGGTTTGGTTGGTTTGGTAAGACAATGTACAGGGAGTATTTTTCCATTGTTTACAAATATATTGAAGGACAAAAAAATAAAAATAAAAATGAAGGAAGAACGTTTAAATTAAAGAGCAGCACTGACAGAAGACTAGATGGGAACACAGGGACTGCAGACACACTTAGGATGGTTGTCAGAACAGCGCTGTATGAGCCGAGCAGCAGTGTGGCTTTGTGGATGTCTGATTAACTCTCAGCTTTATGTGTGATCACAGGAGAGAGGCTGCAAACTCTGTTCAACAGAAAGTAGGTTGGAATAGAGAGTGCTAGGTCTTTTGAAAGAGGTACTGCGGATACATCTATTTACATAGTACTCAAACCCCTTTTTGGTACTGACACAACACATATCACTGCTAAAAACAGATTTCTTACAATGGTTAAAGGAGTGAAAAAATAACACTGGTCATCACTTCTCCATCCAGTCTACACTTCCTTCTTTTTAAAGTGAAGATTTTGCTAATGGCTGCTACATGTAGTTTTAATACATGAATGAATGTCTCAGAAAAGTATCTAACAAACATTAACTGTTCCTATAGTTTGCAATTTAAATCCAATATTACTCTTCCAAGATAGGAAAAAACACTTCTACTCAAACTACTGGTAGAAAGGTCATAACCCCTTGAAAAAGAGTATGAAACTGGAAATACTGGCAACCATTTCAGCAGAAGATCCCCGCTCTACACTGCTATAAGGAGAATATGGAAAGAATGATACTTACAACATCAGCTATCACTTTCTTCAAGAGCTTAAAATTTTTTCCATAAAGTATTTTTATCATCTTACCAATGCTGTGAAAACTCTTGTTGCATCCCTAAATGTGGGCCAGATTAGGCAGCCAAAAAGGAATTAAAGCACCATTACTTTAAACAGAACTTTCTGGTGCAAAGTAAGCACTTTTTGGATGTAGCAAGTGCTGTAGGATCTGATCCAGTATTAATAGATGCTAGTGGTATGCTCTCCATTTATAACTTTATGCTCAATTTAGAATAAACAGTACTAATGAGGAGTGGTTTGAAGTACATGAAAGCTATGCAGAAGTGTTTATTCCGTGTCAGTGCCCCATTAACAAAACTCCATTTGGTACCAGTGGATATTTTACCCTTCAAGTGACCACTTAAGGGGAAGAAACATTAGAGAGAATTACAGATTCTCATCTGTTGTTTTTCTTCCAGAAGGAAAATGTGTTTTGATACAGAACTAAACCCAGCCAAAAATACTTGCTTGCTAAAGGTCATAGGTCAAAATAAAAATAATCCTGTAAGGGCGCAGGAGTGGAAAGACTGGGTATAAGAGGAACAGATACAGGTGCGGACTAAGGCACAGGACATATGTAGTGTGTATGGATCAGACTGGACTTTAGATCCAAAAGCAGAACTAAGTTCTCAAAGGATAGGTATTGCAACATTCCATTTTTCTGGCTGTGCCCAAGAGCTTAGATTTCCAGTTTCCTATGTACTATGCCTCAGCAGATCTGGGAACCTGGTACTTGAACACTAAACCACCTGTACTCTATCACTCGCAGCCGCTGAGAGCCAATCAGATGAGACAGACTGAGCCTTGGTACCCGCTTTCCTCACATTTTTGGTTGATGCCCAAAGAAATGTGAGTCACTTCATGCAAACATTGGGTTAATCAGAAACTGCCCTGCAACCTGCTAGCCCCTAAGTGGCATGCTCCCTCTCTTCTTGGCCCAATGAGTGTGGATTCCTCATTGCATAAGGTTTCCTCTTTAACAGAAGCTGTGGAAAACAAGTTTTCCAAAAGCCAGATTATTAAGAAATTCTTCAAGGATATCTGAAAGCAGACATCCCACAGACTGGGCAACTGTACTATTAGATTGAGTAACTTCTTGAGGACTAAGTAAGGGAGGATAAATCCTACTCTAAGTGCCCATCAAAGTGTAACATATTGCTTAAAATCAGAACTGGACACTGCGCCCCTGATTCAGAACTAGCTGGCATCCAGACTCCTGAAGCTCAGAGATGACTAGATTTGAAAGACTTTTAATTAGATCTTTGTTTATTTGTTTATTTTTATAAACAGTGATCTCTACTCAGAGATCCACAAAAATATCGGCACAGCACTTTGAGCCCATTCATGCTCATTCACCAGAGGAACAGATCAATATTTAGTTCTTTATATAACACACTTTTTATATCATGTCTTTTTGCATGGGTATCCTATTTCAGGCCATGGAGTACATATTCCTTTTGAATAGCTTGCATCCTCAGAAAGGCCAAAAGCAAGCAAGCAACGAGATGGGCCAGACTCTCACTGCCAGCCCATGACACCGGCCTTCTGCTCAGCAGTGAGGACTGGTACTGATAAAGTGTGAGAGTGTTCTGCTAAATACACCCAGTATTTTGGAAACTTTCTACAGGCTACCAGTGGACCCCAGGTGTCCTTTCCCTAGGCAGAATGGACTCACCACCCCAGGAAGGTGTCCTCACAGCAACATGAGGGGGCCTAAGCACCATATGCAAAAAGACTGCCCCTTCTCCCTTGGGTGCATCCTAGGTGCAGCCTAGGATGGTGTTATCAGCCCAAACTTGTTTATGATACCTGTCATGCACATGATGGTTCCAAAGACAAATGTATGCTTAGGAACTTCTGTGTCCTCGTGAGGCTCAGAAAGTTAAATCCGTTAGAGCGCAATCCAGATGCATTTCGGTCAACCAGAAGATTCCCATCGCCCATAGTCAGGACTGAAGTGACCGGGATGCTTGCTGCCAAGAGCAGCATTTCCTTTAAAAGCTGCTGGGTAACCTGGAAGCTTTCAATCATGGGAAACAACTGGAAGCTGTAATGCTGTGCCGTAAGTATTCCCAGGAATTTGCTAAGGAAAAGGAAGCTGAGGATATAAAAAAATTCCTTTGTTTTAGTGTTCAAGTATCATAATAAATTAACTATTTCTTGCAATATTTCATCTCACTTTTCCCAGCAATGTACTTTTGTGAGGATATTTTGTATATAATCTGTTAGCTTCTGTACCTTGTCTCTCACTAAATCCCTCTCCCTCCTATTAAAATGAATAAAAAATATATCCTGTTCTGAGCTATTGTCCCATCTCAAGGTAGGGCACTTCTGTGACTTGGAAAGTGTTACATCCCACTGGTTTTGTGGTGGTATCTGGCTCTCATGGAGATGTGGTTCCTACTCACTCAGCTTTCTTTGGACTGCAGCATGCATGCTAAAGGACATTATTACAGCAAAAATTATGACATCCTGGACAAACTGCAGCTTGGAGCTTAAAAAATCCTGTGCAGAGACACAGCCTAACATGGTTCCTGTGGCTCACACTGTCTCAGATGTAGTTTCTGAGAAGATCTAACCCTATATGGATCACGCTTTTCCATGGCCTACCCCTGTCCTGCATTAAACAAACAGAGAACACATCTACAGATGCCTTAAGAACTGGGATTGAAGAGAAATAAATGTAGCAAAGACTTTCCACGAAAAATTTGGTAACAAATAAACAAAAAACATTAAAATATTAGAATATTTCAGCCCTCACTGGAAACAGAAATGGCATCATAATACTTTAAACATGTTATAGTTGGTGGGCTTTATGCTCATATTTCCCTGTTTAGGAAGAGCTCTCTGGTTAAACCCCATTTTCCAGGGCACACCACAGCCTCCTCACTTGGAGAGGATATCTGGTTCATTACAGGAGCCAAAGGTCAACACAGGAGTGTGCCCTTTCATCAGAAAATTTGAACACAAAGTTTCAACTACACTGCTGTGCCCAAAACTAATTTGTTTTGACTCCTGGCATTCCGCTTTTCCATAGCTAGCAATCTACATAGATAGATAGACAGCCAGGTAGGTAGACAGGCAGACAGATAGATAGATTTTCTACCAAAGGCAACCATTTTCTCATGTATTGTTGTTTAGACAGTTTTCAAACATCTATAAAAATCTAAGTATTTGAGAATAAGAAAAATTTGAAATCAGCAGCAATTAAAAGTCAAATTACAATGTGCAGATTCACAACCCACCTACAGCTCTGTGGTTCTGACCACATCTGTCTGTTCATGCTGAAATTAGAAAACATGTTATAAGCCTAAGACACGGTCCCACAGGGCTAAGAGGACACTGAATACTGTTTGCCAGAGGAGTAGCAGATGTGCCCAAGTTCATAGTCCTCGAGGTGCATTTGAGGTCTTGCTATGGAAATGTTTTTGTGGCCCACAGTCAACAATAAAACAAATAGTGTACCACATGCCATTCTCCTTGGCCAGCTATGCTGATAAGGAGTCTTCTTGTGGCCTTTTCACAGGACATGTTTGAACACCATACTACATTTTATTATGCCTGTACAGCTTTCAGATCAGAACTGGCTGGGCAGCTTGGAGGACAGAAACAATTATTCAAGTCTAACCTGTACCCATGCATAAAAAAATAAGGGAAAAGGAAAAAATAAGGAAATAAGGAAATACAAGGAATTATAATACAAGGAAATATAACGAAAAGATTTTTTTACAATCAGAGTGATGAAACACTGGGCACAGGTTGCTCAGAGAGGTAGTGGATGCCCCATCCCTGGAAACATTGAAGGTCAGGCTTTACGGGGCTCTGAGCAACCTGATCTAGTTGAAGATGTCCCTGCTCACTGCAGGGGGGTTGGACTAGATGACCTCTAAAGGTCCCTTCTAACCCAAACCATTCTATGATTCTATGGTTCTATGAAAAAATGCCTTCATAAGATTCACCATATCTTTCCTGGATGTTTTATGCAGGCAGCACCTGAAGTGATGTAGAATCAGCTATGTGGAAAGAAAAGGGAATTTCATTTCAGAGCTCATACTCTCGACAGGTGGGAATAAGTCCTTCTTCTCTTGTCTCTTTAATTCTTTTTTTGAAAATGTAATTATTGTCTGGGAAATCTGACTCCAGTTAGCCACCTGCCAAGTACTGACTCACATCTGTGCACAAGATGTTCCCAGCTCTTGTGCATGTATTTGTATCTATTCGCAGAACATATTGGATCAACTGCTTTCTGCATGCACAGAAAGAAAGGGGAAAGGACCCCCAGCATAACCAAAGGTTCAGGTTCTGGGGTTTCTTTCCCTCCTATTTGCTCCTGCTTGCATCTTTCCACTCTCGATGTCTTTTGACAGAATAGCTTCATGTAGCTCAGAAGCATTGTCAGGGACTCCCAGGCGCCACTAAGTCATATAGCAGATCTCCAGTGCTTGTTTTTGATAAGATGCTGATCAGTTAGTCTACTATGAAAATATGGTGTCTTGATAACAACCTGGCTAAAATGGCTTAGTTCCCATTCCTGAATTACCACGTTAGAGTATTTCTCTAGTGACTCAAATGTAATAACATTCATGGTATCAGCCTTGCATTGATGCCACCTTCCAGCACACTCAGTGACATCTGGGCATTCCTGAAATTAATTTGGGCTTGTGTGTGTGTGCGTGCACACGTGTGTGTGTGCGTGCGTGCACGTGTGTGTGTGTACATACTGACAGAGAACAAGGGAGAAAGAAAGAGTTGCTGTTTTACATTTAGTATGGTTCCTGAAAAGTCTTGACTGCTAAAAAGCACTAAACATCACTCATAATCAATCACTTAGATTGGCCTTGCACTCAAATTTGGTTCAATCTCTCATCAGGGCTCTTAGTACACCTGAAGGATTCCCTGAGGGCAAGAGGAGGACTGCAGAGACTCACTGTCTGCTGCAGAGGGAGCAGGGCAGTTGTTGCACTCAGAGCCCTGACATCTAGCACTGGATAAGAGTCAGACAATCTCTCTTAAATGTTAGACTAGGAAAGAAATTCCTGCTGAAGCTTGCAATTTGTTTCCTGTTAGTCTATTGCTGGCCTATCTGTTGGTTGTTCTTGCAGTACAGCATTCAAGGAAACCTGAAGGTACACTGTCAGGACTTACAGCCTTTCATCTGGTGAGCTGCGGAAGACCCTGGAATTTTCTGTAAGCTGGAAACAGTCGGAAATTGCATGTTTTAAGCCTTCTTCTGAGGGCAACTCAGAGTCTGTCTTGTGTTCAGAACTGTGTTTCATCTGAGGAACTTGATTTCACCAGTAAGAGAACCTATTGTACCTGGGTCCCCAATTATTTTCTGTAATTTGCGGTCTACAGAAACAAGGTGGAAAGGGAAAGGGAAAGGGAAAGGGAAAGGGAAAGGGAAAGGGAAAGGGAAAGGGAAAGGGAAAGGGAAAGGGAAGGGGAAGGGGAAGAGGAAGGGGAGGAAAGGAAAGGAAAGGAAAGGAAAGGAAAGGAAAGGAAAGGAAAGGAAAGGAAAGGAAAGGAAAGGAAAGGAAAGGAAAGGAAAGGAAAGGAAAGGAAAGGAAAGGAAAGGAAAGGAAAGGAAAGGAAAGGAAAGGAAAGGAAAGGAAAGGAAAGGAAAGGAAAGGAAAGGAAAGGAAAGGAAAGGAAAGGAAAGGAAAGGAAAGGGAAAGGATCCACTTGGGCTGCTCTGTGTAGCATTCTGTGAAATAATGAAGTTCTTCCAGAGGAAGGAACTTCTGCTGACTACACTGAAAGAAAGCACAAACCCCTTTGTGCTAAGTGAAAAGCTATCTACAGTATTTTACCATATTTTTAATGTTTGTGCCATGGCAGATCCTACCTCCAAATTATGTACATGATCAAGCTGACTAGGTGTCCATAAATATAATGTACATGATGTGTTAACAGTTTGTTCACACTCAGATATTTCACTTTCAGAAGTAAATATGCAACAGATTGGACTCCCGTAGCCTTGTACAAATAACACTTTTGGTGGGTGAACAGAAACATTACTGAACTGTATTAGCTGGTTGTCTAGTCTTTCTTTTATCCACCTTGCTACAAAAAGGAATGCTCAAAGTTGCACTGGACAACTGAAAAACAATATCTCAGTTATTTTTCACAGAAACTTGTATTAAGACAGTATGGGACAGCACCCCAGATCTCCCTGAAGTGCATTGATACCCATCTCGTTGTCCAGCAGAAATGTGATGGGTCAATATGGTTGTGACTGTGTCGAAAAAGCAATTACTATGTAGATAACACTGTCTAAATCACTTAATGAATCCAGTCTTTGGTTCTGAATATCCCTGAAGTGCAACTTGATCAAAATGATACAGGCCCACGGGATGAACACAAGTGCTGTTGAAAAAAAGAAAAAGAGTCCCTTCTGCTAAAATCTCAGACAGACAAGTCCCAAAGGTTTGGTGTTTACATATCACAGGTAGAAACTGGACTTGGAGACCAATGTTTGTGAATGTATTTTGCTAGCACCTAGAGCCTCAGTCCCCCATAGTGTGGAAACTGAAGTGACTATAGGGAGGCCCAAAAGAGATTGCTTCAGAGTAATGCTGTATGGTAGCAGAGAAGAGGTGGACTCTGGTAGGTAGGTTTGCTCATAAGGAGAGGTAGATGTACCCATCTCCCCAGCATTTCTATTGACTTGTGGCCAACTGTGGCTGGGGAAAAGTACAAGGAAAGACAAGCATAGAGTGATGTATCCATCTGGAAGAAACAGCTGCAGTCAGGCATAGCCTGACTTTCTCAGTGAGTATTTGGTTTTGAAATGTAGACTTCTTAAATGATTCAAAGGATGGAACACTGAAAGCAGAGAAGAACAGCAAAATCAGAGAAAACAAAGTCTGATGTCTCCTGAAGAGCAACATGAGCCTCTGGCTGTTACTTCATCCACTGATGCCATTTGGCAGAAGTCAACCCTATAATGACTCCACAGCACATGTAACTGCTTCAGACCACCTTCAGATTGCTTTCATGGTGTGTTTCTACTGAGTGCAGAGTGTATTCCTTGTTTTGTTCTATCATGATCACCTTCAGTCTTAGCTATTTCTTTAGCAGAGATACAGGAAAAAACCCAATGTCTTTCCTGCAAAGGAACAAAATCTATTCCCATTATACAAAGAGCAGATGTATAGACTTTGCTTCCACAAAACAAATACCACTTTGCTTAAGCAGCTGTATCTGAAAGTGGTGTATCCTAGAAGCAAGCAAGAAAAAATAGTAAAATGTGAAATTCTCCACAGTAAATAATGTCACAGGTACACAGCTCCAGTGAGGGAGACTTGGAATCATTGTGAGACTGAAAAAGAGAGTTTCAAGACAAAACTTATCAATGAGATAATGATGCCCGCAACTATGTGTAATTATAATGACAGCTATAGTATTATTTGTTGTGTTTTTTTCTAGATTCCTGAATATGACTGACATGACCTCAAGGAAATACTCCAGAACGTCAATAATAGTCTCATTACCTGCTGGGATGGCTTGCACTTACCATGCAAGTCTTGCAGTACCACTGATCAGCAATCCCACTCTTATCACGTTGGCTGCCCAGCTTTCGGCAGCAGCTGCAGTGGCGACATGGCTGGAGCTGCTGCTGCGTGTTTTGGAGATAAAAAAAGAACGCCCTATCTGACTCACTGAGTTAATATCTATCAGCTCTGCCAACACTGTGTTCAGTGTCTGGGAAGCTGATATAGTAAATTTCTGGCCATATTGGTAATGGCAATGATTCACTGAAGCAGTTGGAAAGATGTTAAGATCATGTAACAGGATTAGGATTTCTCTACCTGGCAAAAGAAATAGGGATTTAAACTACCATAAATTATCCCTGAAATCTTTCTTTTGCATTGGCTTTCTTTCTATATTTAGTTGGATTTCTGTTCTCAACCATCTTTCTTTCTTTCCTTCATTCTTTCCTTTCTTTTCCTTCTTTCTTTTTCTTTCATTCTTTCCTGCTTTCTTTCTTTCATTCTTTCCTTCCTGCTTTCTTTCCTTTCTCTTTCTCTTTCTCTTTCTCTTTCTCTTTCTCTTTCTCTTTCTCTTTCTCTTTCTCTTTCTCTTTCTCTTTCTTTCTCTCTTTTTCTTTCTTTCTTTTTTCCTTCTTTCTTCTATTTTTTCCTTCCTTCTCTCTCTCTCTCTCATGCTCTATCTTTCATTTGTCTTTTTATCATGTTCTTTTTCTGTCTTTCCACAAAGGGAACCTAGGAATAACTTATTATGACTCACTCATAAAATTCATGTGTATCTTCATAGTATTTTGCAGATCTTTACTTTCCTTTGTCCCACGTGAAAGGATGTGTTTCAAAAGTCAATTTTAGAAGAACAGACTGAGGTACAAGAAACATATTGATCACACCAGCGTGTATGCCTTTGGTTTTTAACTTGTTGATACCAGTTACTGCTGGGAGCCTGTAATTTTGCCAACACGACTCTGCAGAAGGTTTGGACCCTGCAGTTTCCATGGGACATACCTAAACCTACTCTCCTACCTGAGAATTCATGTTAGTTTGCTAATGACTGATTTAACACACCAGAAAAATAACTGATATGTAGAAATATGGTATTAGATGCGAAGGAGCTAGAACAGAAACTCAATAGGATTAATGGTGAAGATCAAGGGAAAGGAAGTTGCAGCGTTCAGACATAGCAAACAAACATGATGCTTTTATTTTGTATGGGCCTGCGGGGAGGAAGGAGTCTGAAGGGCAGAAGACAATGTGGACATGGAGGTGAACTGAAATTGAATTTAAGTGTGCCAGGGAGGTGGCAGAAGAGCATCACTGATCAGCTGCCACAGAATCACTAGAAACTGAACTCCTATGTCTCATCCTGGGAAAGCTGGACTTTTGAAGAGGGACAGATCCAGGAAAACTGTCCTCTGGTCATTCCCCCCAGTCTCCTCCAGCAATAGCTCTGAATATCAAGTATGATATGTACTGAAGTATGTGAAGGTCCAGGGATGAGTCACCAGTGGAGCCTATCTAGTATTCGTTAAGTCTCACTATCTTTGTTAGTTGTATCTTCAGCAGTACCTCTGAAAATGAGTACTATAGTTGGCTGGGCCAAAAGAAAATCATTGTTTAGTCTGGTGCAAATCAATGCAGGCTGAATTTTACTGACTTAGGTAAGACTGGAGATCCAGATTTCTTCCTAGGATGCATTTTCTTCGAGCAAAAACCCAAAAGCATATGTTTATAAGGGCCTGCTAATGGATTTTTTTTTTTTTTTTTTTTTTTAATTAGGCAGAAATAAGCAAAGCAAAATATGCAGCTCGGTTCATTCAAGGTGGCGTAACAGCAACAGACAAGACCAATGTCTCACAACAACATACCACCTTGGACTGTACTCAGTACATAGAATTCTTCAAATATTGAAACAGAACACAGTTTAGATCCTGAGTTTGCTCAAAAACACTGGAATGAAAAAAATATTAAAAGAAAATAGTTGGCTACCACTTACATGGCTCCTGTTTGTTTGGAGTTGGGAGAAAAAATGTTACTAGAAGCAGTAATTGATGAGACTTCTGAAATTATAGTGAGAGACAAATTGAAGCCCAAGTTGGTTAGATGTAACTATTGCCCACAAGCTGTAAAAAAAAAAGGTGTACTTTTGTGATTTTTTTTTACAGAAAGTACCCTGTGGCTTCAGTGAGGAACTGGAAAACCTCCTCACCTTGGCACATCCATGGCATATGGTGCTCCATGTTTTTTCCCATGTGTGTTATTTTCACTTTTGGCCATGTAATTAAACCTTGTAAACCTAAAAAAACCCAAACCCCAAAGATCTATCTGCAAAGAACATGCAGTACCAAATAACATTTGAGGCCGATGTGGTAGAAGAAGAAAACGGATCAACAATTTGTGAATTTTAGGTTTAACACCAATGGGGGAAAATGCTGTAACACACTTTGCACGCTCAAATATTTGCTGTTTCCCTGTCTTTGCATGGGGCCAAGTTCTTGAGCTCTTGTATGCATCTACTCATTACAGCTCAACAGCCTCAAATGCCAGTGCAGAATGACATTGACCAGTTCCTTTTTCAGTATCTTTACTGGGAAGTGTGAATGTTTGCAGACTAACTGAAGGCTAATCATTGAACTTCCTCAGTGAAGGAGAAAACTTTAGTTACATTTTGCACCTTTTTTTTTTTTGGTGGGGGAAGGGATGGGGGGACTTTAAAAACATTTGATTTGGCCTGAAGTAATAGTGCATACTTCACACATATTTCTAACCAACCCCCAAAAACAGTCTCTGGCTTTGAACGTGTTGAACAGGAAGCCATTTAGTGTTGGAATGCTTGCTTTGCCGGTCCAAGAAACACACGTTCATATTACTCCTGGGCTATCTAAAAAGGTTCGGGGTGAAAAAGTTTAATTTATATGTAGAACCTTGTTTCCTGTTTTGTTTTTTCCCCTTGTATGCCAAGTCTGTTTTTTAAACTCTGTGATAGGAAACACATTTCCCTTTTTCTCCCTTTCGTCTCACTTTATTTACCCAGCTGTATATTTCACTTCAATTTATAGCTCATACTCTTACCTGGCTTAAAGTCCAAAGACACAGTAAGAGAGAGGGAGAGATGGATGTTGTGTTTTCAAGGTTACTGAGGAAAGGGAAGAATCTGGGTGGAGGTGAAGCTGCCTTTATATCAATATCAAAGGAGTGGTGAATGGAGACTTCCCTTTCAGGATGTGCCACAGTATATGTTCAAGAAAGGTGAGGAAGAGGCCACAAGGAAAGCAGGGGCAGTGCAGAGCATCCTCTGATCATTGAATGAACTTATGCATGCGTTAACTCTACCTACTTTCTCCAAATGAGCTACCCATCTCAGCAATTTTGCTCAGTTTGGAACTACTTGCATGTAGAGGCATGAGCAGCTAAAAATAAAAATAAAATGAAGTGAAGCAAAACAAAACAAAACAAAACAAAACAAAACAAAACAAAATAAAATATAAAATATAAAATATAAAATAAAATAAAATAAAATAAAATAAAATAAAATAAAATAAATTAAAATAAAATAAAATAAAATAAAGACTGGTTCACAGATCTTTGCTGTGCCTGATACATGTATGTATTTATGCATGCACTCTGCAAGGGAATTAGCTCCCCAAAGAGGAAGAGGAGCCTTCCTGAACAGGGACTGTAACATTTTGAAATAAAATTGTGCACATAAGATTCCTACAGTTAAAACCAAATCAGGGAGTGCCTGTAGAACTGGTTCTTATTATCATTAGTTTAGGATAATTGTTTCGAACAGACTTTGAGTAAATGGATGATTTTTTTAGTTTGGAGGTAAAGTGATGGTTAATGAAAGCTATTGTGCACATATCTATACATGTCTATCACAGCTAAAGGGAACTACCAGGCACACTACTTCATTTAGTTTAGTACTGAAATTTTTAAGACTACAACAACCTGTGGAATAGTTTGAGGCTTTTCTTTTTTTGCTGTCCCAGCATTTTGATATTGCCCAATATAAAAAAAATCCAAGCTATTAAGTGGAGGGAATGCACCAAGAAGAAGCCTAAGGCTGTGGCTCTTCTTGTGTGCTGTCCTGGGGGTGAAGTGATGTAAAAATACAGCTCCTCTATTTTGCACTGCCCTTCCTCTAGAGGTCAAAGTGTTTATGTTAACAGCCTCAGATTTAAAGTTTAGTATAAATGCATATTATTTCTTCTGTATGTGCAACAGATCCTTCACTTCCTTATACCTCTATTGCTAAGAATTGCAAGCACCCGTACCTCCAGAAGAAATTGCTGCTGCAATGAGCTCTCATGGGCTGCCATGCTGCATTGCTTCTGCATGGGTTGCTAGAAGGCCAAGCATGGGACTGAAGAGATTTGACATGGTGTTTGCCCACATTTCTGTCAATGTTCTCAGTCAGGCTGCCTGGCACACACCAGCTGGTGCTGAGGCAGGACTGACAAAGCTCTCTGGGAAGCAGAAATTCTTGAAAAAGACTGTTGCATTTGTAGCACATTTTCCTTTTTCCCATAGGCCTGTGTGTGGTTGCTTCCTATAGTTGGTGGCATATCCCAGATGGTGGCGTGCTGAGGAGGCTCTGCTGTGTGCTGGCCACAGCAGGTCTAGAGTTCGAGATCTTTCATCTCACAGGTCCCTGCCTTTTTCTGAAGAGAAGGTTCAAGAACAGAAAGAAAAATTGTTCCTTTTTTCCTGCCAGAATGGCACAATCATTGCTAGAGTGTCTCTGGAGCAAAGCCTCATGCTGGTTTGAGGAACCATTCTGCCTCTTCTCCCTCCAGGGATTTGGGATGTGGGCAAGGAAGGAGGGCCGAGCCTTCAGTGCATATTACCCTGCTCAAGGAGAAAAGATGCTGCATTTAACTCTTGGTTTTTGGATGCCAAAAATTCTGCAAGGGACTCACCTGACCTCTGGACAGCAAAATAAAAAAAGCCTTCCTCAGTCTGTCAGAATACTTGCAAAACAAAGTTAAATTATTACTTTTTCTGACTAAATAATATAAAAATGAGGCACTTTTAGTGCACCATTTCAAAGGCTGTATGCTAACCACCAGCAATAAATATATTTCACTGGCAACTGAATACAGGAATTATGGTAGAGCAAATCACTATTTGGGGCCTGGCTGAGGCATATTACAATGAAGTATTGGCAGAAGTAGAATGAGCTTCTTTTATCCAACTAGCATGCTTGTCATCCATCATCCCTTTTATTGTCTGAAGAGATTGTAAATACTTTTTCTCCTTAGATCTTCCTCATTCTTCTGAGAATCCTTAAAAATACCTCTATTTCTTCCCTGTTTTAGGAACTTTCCATTTTATCTTTGCAGCACCAGCTACAACCACATTATTAGAGGCCTCCCCCCAGTGAGTGACCCTACACAAGGTAGCACGGAGTGACCTGCATCCATACCACTCAGGGCTGTACTCTACAGCAACTCACCTGCTGTCTCTTCTGAAGCCCATAGGAAGTCCCCATGGCCCTAGGACATAATTATTTTATGTTGTGACCTTTCAGAACATTTCAGCCTGCTGCAGCAGTGTCTTTATAGTATGATGTCAAATTAATTCACATGGCACAGTATGAGTCTGTGTGAAGGTATCTGAGAGCATAAGTTTGCTAGAATAGCATAGGAAAAATGAACAGAGCTGAACAGGCCAAGCCAGTGTTTTCCAGGAGTAAATTATCCCCATAATAATTTGTGGATTTCATCTCAAGGAAGACCAGTTTTACTCTAAAGGGCAACCCAGAACTCTGGTATCCATGGAAGAAAATGAATAGAGATCTGGAGCCTGAGAACAGGCTGAGCACCTGAGTTACAGTGTGCTCAACAGTTACAGAGTTAGAGTCCACAGCCTCTGGCATTTCTAACTAACCCCTTGCTCTCTCAACTCTTCTTCCTAATAAGCCATAAGTGGTCATGCAAATGACAGCTGAGCACATCCCTATCTGCTGAGAGGCTCTGCATGATTCCTGGAAGTTTCCAAAAGGTTAGATGGTTCAGAAGAGAGAGCAGCTGCCTGTGCTACATTTCTTCTTACCAATACAAAAATGAAAATTCACGGGCTTTTTTAATAACTTGTTTTCCATATCCTAAAAAAAAAGAGTTGATTAGAACTTGGTCTGACAAAGACCTCTTCCCATTAGCTTTTGTTTTATCCCAGTAGGGTCATTCCAGTCTTGATCACTACTGTGCAAGCAAGTTGAAGAGCTAGCTTTCTCTAGCTACCTGCTCTGGTGAGCCTGGGAGCCATGCTCTTATTATTCCGAAAAGCGGGTTTGTTCGCCTGGTGTGCAAAACACCAAACTACACACAGAGCGGAGGTATTTTATTTAATTAATTTTTGCACGAAGAGTGGTGCTAGGTAGTAACCCACAAAGATAGCACCCCAAACCGAGAAACTATGAGGCATTTATACAGTTAAATGTGTCAGTCACAGCTAATATTCACAAGCGTCAGCTAATAATTGGTTAACTTCTTTCTCACTTTGACTTAAGGGTACAGCTCACTTTTAATTTACCACGCATGCCCACATAGTTCATTGTTACGGCTTAGCAGGAAATTCCAAAAATTCCATTTTCTTCAGGATATCACTGACAGGCCTCCGACTGTCTCAGCCACATTAGTTCTGGCCTGACACTTCCTAAAAACTTCAGGGGCCTGACTCTATGCTCAGCAAAGTTACAGGTAACAGTCCCATTGATATCCACATTTGCTTGATCTGGCTCGAAGTGTCCAATTCATAAGAAAGTCACTGGGGGTTTGTGCAAAAAATTATTTGGGGAAACAATGCCCAGAAAAATGTTTCTGAAGGGCCCTTAAATCAGCCTTGTACAGGGCCCATTAAAACTGAAGGTAAGTTTCCCCTGACTGCAATGCAAGTGGGAGTAGGCAGTCACACAGGGCTTTTGGAAGTCACTTATCACCAGCTAAGGTGTAAAGCCTAAACACTTACTCAGGAGTAGGTGTTTGCTGATAACGCCTAGAAAACTAAAATCCTTATTTAATGGTTAAGAGCTTTCCTTGCTGATATTAGAAAACTTCCTGATAAGGATTTAAAAACCTGGCAAGCACTTTGTAAGCTTCCTAGGGCAAATGGTTTAGGCTAATTAGAGAGCTTGTCATCATCTGTATTTCAATGTTGATATTAGCCTAAGAAAAGGTGCTTTTATCCCAATTCTTATGAAAGTCTGCAAATGTAGCAACTCTCTTGCATGCATAAACTTAAATCCTGCCTAATCTCTGAATCCTGGTGTACAGCCTGCCACGTCCAGGATCTATGTCTCTTATCTAACCAACCCAAGCACTAGTGGTCCACTGAAAAACAAAATACACCTTTCCAAATGTTTCCCAGTATGTCTTCCTTAAAGTTGACCATATAATACCAGTAGGAAGCACAGAAGAATTTTCTCATTCTGTATAGTTCTCAGTGACTGAAAGTCAGCCTTATAGATACCATACAGAAAAAGATACAGTTTATATTTCCATTTCTGAGTTAAATAACTGCAGGCACTTAATGAGAACTCCCACTACACATGGATGCTAGAACTATTTTAATGCTAGAAACTTTTTACAAGAAAAGGATTTTTAGCTATTTTCTGTTCCCTGACAAAATCAAAAAAAACTAACAAAGAGAAGATGAAGGAGTATAACATAAAACTTTCATAGCAATAAAAGACTTAAGATTTTAAACCAAAATAACTAACATATATTCTGTTTCTTTCTGGCTTTTGAACTTCCAGGGAAAAAGAGGTTAAATTGTAAACTGTTCTGTGTAATACCTGCACTGTCAAAAAATGAGTGTAAGTTCTTACCCTGAGTACCTCTCATTACTTAATTCAATACACTGATTTATGTAAGTATGCAAATATTTACAAAGATGAAGCAGAAAGGAAAAATCAGTGCAATAATTACAAAACAACCCAAAGTATCTAAAAAATTTAGTCCATAACTTAATTTGCACATAAGCTACTTGATAGTAAATGTTGTGCTAAAGTCCTTCTAAGCTGTAGAAAAAGTAGGTCTTCCAAACCACCTAGAGGTGAGCCTCCAACCTGTCTTTCAGCAGCAAAGCAGAATTAAGTACACACAGGCCATGCCTGACAGATGTTTCTCTATGACTGCTCTTAGAAATCCTTGCGTGAAGAGTGCTCCACAGCTGCATTAGCATCTGTTCCAGTACGTCAATAACCCAATTAGACATTTTCACCTAAAGTCTAATTTCTTTTTTTGCCAAAAACTAAGTAGATCTCTTCTTGTTCTTCTTGTCCTGTTCCCAAAGAGAAAAGGAGAGCAAATGTACATTTCCATAACATTTTATATATTGGAGGATTATGTTAACATGTCCCCTCTAAGTCTTTTGATTTCTAGACTAAATAAACCCAGTTCCTTTACCCTCTCCTCTACATCATGTTTTTTAATCTCATAATTTTTACTGGCCTTTTCCAAACTCTCATGCCAAAAGTTGTTTCACTATTGTAACTAGGAACAAAGCAGGGTAAAAGAATTCCCTCTCTTATCTTATTGTCTTACAAATCACATTCCTGTTAACATAAACCTAAATTTTCACCTTTTCTTTTTTTCATTGACCTTGTAAAAGCATCCCATATTTTTATTCATATTTGTTTTGCATTGTACCAGCTAAGCAACCCCCATTCTTTGAAAAGCACTGAACCTATGGGTTAGTTTCATGTAGCACTGCTCCTCTGACACCTTTCCTAAGACATTTTATTCCAACATACATTGCATATCAGTGCAACCAAGCTCTTGTTAACAGGTTGATATGCTTATCTGACCCTGAACTGAGGGCTGTCCACTCACCTTTTTCCATGACAAAACCCCTCAAGCATATTTCTATCCCCACGCTTAGTATGGTGCCAAAACTACATTTGCCTCTCTGCATCTGGAAAATACTTTGCCAGCCTGGGGTGGAGGTGCTTGCATGGACTCAGACACATGCCAAGAGTGCAGAGGCAACACATCCTGGAGTTTGGCACAGAGCAAGGAGCCGGGAGTGCTGAAAAAGGGAAGGGCACTCAGGAACACTGCAGGAGGATGAGCACAGATAGCTGGTTATTTCTAATTCATCCACGTAGTGATTGCAAGTGGTTGCAAGAAGACAGTGACAGAAAGTCAGTGGCCACAATCCTTAACTAAGGTTTATGTGAACAAAGCCATAGCTACCCCAATACCAGTGACTGTGCCCTCTGTTTAAAAAGGGGAAATTATTCAGTGCAGCTCAGTGTTAGCTCAGTGATTCCTTGTGGTGGAAATCTGGGGGTACGGGATTGTGTAACTTTTAAAACATATTCTTCTTCTCTGTCAGTGCTGTAGGAAGTGTAAATAACTTTTAAGGACTCCTGGTCTTTAATTTTAGCTTCCCCAAATCCCAGAGCAGACTTTTTTAATTCTAGTAAAATTACCTTTATTTTTCAAACCTTGCTATATCTGTATGGCTGGTGATTCCCTCACCAGTGTATTTCACCAAAAACAAGATTATTTTTATACCATTAGTATAAAGATATTAGTATGTCTACAAGGAAAACAGACTTTAGTTAATACTATGCCTGCAGAAATGAGGCTAATGAAGCTTATTGCATTACCTCTCCATAAGTTGTAATTTACTTGGAAGATTAGAAATGGAAATATTGAGGTTTTATAGGCAGTAAAGGTAGTAAAGTAGAGGAAGAGAAAGTGACTTTTGCTTTGAACCCAAAGGACCAAGGAGCATTTCCATTCATTTTGGATGAACTGTCAAAAAATATTCCTGAGGAAGTTTTAGAACCATAGTATATAATTCCCTCTGCCACCTCAAACACTTGAGGGTGATATTTTTCATAGAATCATAAAATCATTAAAGTTGGAAAAGACCTCTGAGATCATCAAGTCCAACTGTCAACCCAACACCACCATGCCTCCTAAACCATGTCCCGAAGTACCACGTCTACACGTTTTTTGAACATTTCCAGGGACGGTGACTCCACCACCTCTCTCAGCAGCCTGTTCCAGTGCCTGACCACTCTTTCAGTAACGAAATTTTTTCTAATATCCAATCTAAACCTCCCCTGGTGCAATGTGAGGCCATTTGCTCTTGTCCTACTGCTTGTTACTTGGGAGAAGAGAGCTACCTCCTTTCAGGTAGTTGTAGAGAGCAATAAGGTCTCCCCTCAGCCTCCTCTTCTCCAGACTAAACAACCCCACCTGCCTCAGCTGCTCTTCATAAGGCTTGTTCTCCAGACCCTTCACCAGCTTTGTTGCCCTTCTCTGGACACGCTCCAGCACCTCAATGTCCTTCTTGTAGTGAGGGGCCCAAAACTGAACACAGGATTGGAGGTGTGGCCTCACTAGTGCAGAGTACAGGGGCAAGATCACTTCCCTACTCCTGCTGGCCACACTATTCCTGATACAAGCCAGGATGCTCTTGGCCTTCTTGGCCACCTGGGCACACTGCTGGCTCATGTTCAGCTGGCCGTCAACCAGCACCCCCAGGTCCTTTTCCACCGGGCAGCTTTCCAGCCACTCTTCCCCAAGCCTGTAGCATTGCACGGGGTTGTTGTGACCAGAGTGCAAGACCCAGCACTTGGCCTTGTTAAACCTCATACAATTGACCTCGGCCCATCGATCCAGCCTGTCCCGATCCCTCTGCAAAGCCTTCCTACCCTCGAGCAGATTAACACTCCCGCCCAACTTGGTGTCATCTGCAAACTTACTGAGGGCGCACTCGATCCCCTTGTCCAGATAATTGATAAAGATATTAAACACAACTGGGCCCAACACTGAGCCCTGGGGAACACCACTCATGACCGGCCGCCAACTGGATTTAGCTCTGTTCACCACAAATCTCTGGGCTCAGCCATCCAGCCAGTTTTTTACCCAGCAAAGAGTACACCTGTCTAAGCCATGAGCAGCCAGCTTCTCTAGGAGGATGCTGTGGGAGACACTGTCAAAGGCTTTGCTAAAGTCCAGGTAGACAACATGCACAGCCTTTCCCTCCTCCACCAGGTGGGTTACCTGGTCATAGGAGAAGATCAGGTTGGTCAGGCAGGACCTGCCTTTCACGAAGCCATGCTGGCTGGGCCTGATCCCCTGGTTGTCCTGCACTTGCCCAGTGAACTCACTCAAGATGAACCGCTCCATAATCTTCCCTGGTACCAAGGTCAGGCTGACTGGCCTGTAGTTCCCCGGATCCTCCTTCTGGCCCTTCTTGTAGACGGGCATCACATCGGCAAGCCTCCAGTCATCTGGGACCTCCCCTGTTAACCAGGAATGCTGATAAATGATGGAGAATGGCTTGGCAAGGTCCTCCGCCAGCTCCCTCAGTACTCTTGGGTGGATCCCATCCAGCCCCATAGACTTGTGAGTGTCCAGGTGGCTCAGCAGGTCATAAACTGCTCCCTCCTGGATTATGGGAAGTTTATTCTGTGACCCATCCCTGTCTTCCAGCTCAGGAGGCCGAATACCCTGGAGATAACTGGTCTGTGTTAAAGACTGAGGCAAAGAAGGCATTAAGTACCTCAGCCTTTTCCTCATCCTTGGTGGCAGTGTTCCCCCCCACATCCAATAAAGGATGGAGATTCTCCTTGGCTCTCTTTTTGTTGTTATTGTCTTCGTAAAAACATTTTTTGTTATCTCTTACAACAGTGGCCTGACTGAGTTCTAGCTGGGCTTTTGCCTTTCTAATTTTCTCTCTGCATGACCTAATGAGAACCCTGCACTCTTCTTGAGTTGCCTGCCCCTTCTTCCAAAAGTGGTAAACTCTCCTTTTTTTCCTGAGTCCCAGCAAAATCTCCCTGTTCAGCCAGGCTGGTTGTCTGTGTCAACCCCAATTTATCAAGAGTTGTGTTTCTACCTATATGTGACACCTTTTTTAGAGAAGACTTTATGTTTTGGGTGAGTGAGCAAGCATGCACATGCAGATGTTGACAATTTCATGCACATAGTGTTGGGCTGTGTTTCTGTCTGCATTAGGCCGTGTTTTACGATTAATTTTACCTCTAGAAAATATTATCTGAGTGTCGTTAGTGTCTTTCTAGGATCTAAGTCATTCTCTTAAAAAATGTTAGTTACAAATCCCAGAAACTGATTCCTTTCTGTTAAACCTTTGACTGCTTCCCGTAAGTAATATTTTGGGAAATGGGCCTTGATAAACATTTTTGATTTCTCTGAGTTTTGCGTGTTTATATATATCTGCAGATACGTGAATATCAATTACTTCATTGTTTATCCAGGGAAAAAAAATCAACCAATCTGTGTATTAACAATCTTGTTTATTCCTACTCCTTTTTGACTTGCGATCCTAGTGGGATTTGGGTTTCTTTACTGTTTTATTTATAGATTATGTAAATATTACAATTTTCATTGTATTTGCACCAACTCCTGCAGAAGTCCCGTAAGTCTCAAAATAAATAGTTTTCTGTGTGTTGTCAAAACACTATTTAAAGCCAGGTTGGCATTTAAGAGCGGTTCACGTTTACTGTCTTTCAGTGACTTCCCATCACTTTTCCTCAGTTTAAAAGCAAAAGGATGCTGGTGGTTTTAGCTGTCAGTTCAATGAGCTGTTTCTTGGTTTGAAAATAAGGTGGGGTTCTTCCTGGCTCTTGTATCATCACCTCTAAACCAGTCCCATTTGCAGTAAGACATTAATGTAGAAAATGAGGGAGGTCTTGAGAAGCCCAAATGCCAGGAAAGCACCACAAGGTGCAAATCATTTATAACAACCAAGCATGTTATTTGTGGTGGGGTAAGTGGCAGTGCACAGGGATAAGATTACTAGCTTTTGCTTATCAACCATACACATGACCCATGGGATTGAAAGAAAAACAATATTTTACATCCATTTACAGGATTAAATTTTTTAATCCAGAAGGAGACAAAAAAAATGGCCTATACCAGCATTTTTAGAGAAACACTTCAGAAGTTAGACTTCAGTCTAGCCATATATACACTGGTCTGAGAAAAGGATTTCTCTTCTTCTTCGTGAGTATCTACTACTACCTAGCAAACACAATGAATCAATCCTTGATAACACAGTTTATGGTTATTTTCCTTTTGCTAATACATATATCATTAGGCATCACTACATTTGTCTGTGTTTATGTAAGAGGTCTGGGGTTTAATATCTTGAGGTTTCCTGGCAAATGCTGAGGTGAAGATGGGCAAAATAGTTCAAGCAAAACAGAAGATCTTTGCCTATTCTTAGAATCAGTACTCCCCAAAGCTTGCCTTTCTTCCTGAAATGTTAGGTTGGTCTTTTTTAAAAATGCTTTTACTTTTGTGCTTCTAGATCTGGGATAGACATGGAAATAAATGTCATCATTACAAAAGGAAAGGGACCAGAAGTATTGGAAATTTGTCGAGAAAATCTTACGTTCAAATCACTTCCTCTCTAATTTTGCAGTATCAAGACATTTGACTCATTCAGATAAGGTTTGGATAAGAGTCTGGGCTCTCTGATGTGCGTCTGAACTGAAAACACAAACTAAAGTGAAGTTGCAACATTTTGGGACAAAAATATTTGGGCACTGGGTAAGTTTAAATGTTATAGGAAGCATATTCTAAAAGCTCTAATATCCAGCTGCTGTATAAAACACTGATTATTTGAAAATCCATCATCAGTCAACTTTTTGCTAAATGAATGAATAAAACCTGAATGTGAAAAAAAAAATCGCATTACTGCAGTCCCTATACCTACTCTGGGAGCAGCGACTGAAATCTAGGGAATACATTATGAGGAAAAGTCCTGTTCAGAGCTCCAGGGGGATGCTCAGAGCATCCAGACTGATGCTTAGCTAGCAGTCTTTCTAGTGACTGTGTTGAATTTTGGGCCAGCCCCTCAGATGCCAGTTAATGTGTACATTGTAATATAAATGTTATGTAAGGGCACGTGTACACTGTGCCGTAGGATCTGCAAAAGTACAGGTCAAAAATAGAGATTGGAGAGAAAGACAAATATGATGGTAATTAAGTCAGATGAAACTAATACATTTGCCAGCTGCAGTTAAGAGCTTTTAAGCAAATGGCAGTTACATATTTTCATCTTTCTAACATGGGAATGCAAGTGTTTTATAGCTGTTGAAAAAAAGGCTTTATAAACCACGTCGTCAAAGTATGAGCAATCAGTTTTTACTTTAATTTTCCCAAGGTTCTGCCTTTTCACAGTAACAGCATAATTGTTCTTTGGGAAAAGAAGAAAATAAAAGAGTTCAGACTGTTCAGCTAATAATGATAGCTTAGACATCAAATAATGTTTTGTAATTATAGATACAGAGTAGAGTTCTCATGTTAACCTACTTTGTGGAGTAAACAAAAATATCAACACTAAGTTCAGGGAAGTAAACTAAAGCCAGCATTTCAAAAAGCTGGGTTTTTATAACTCAGTCCCTAGTTCTTATTATTTGCTAGTTCACAGATGAATCTAATACTGCTCTCTATTACTACTTTTTTCTGAAGCATCACATTTCAAGAACTTATTTTCTGTTAGTTAAAAGTCTATCAAATTGAACTTTTGCGTATTGTCTATCTGCCTCAAGATGAACAGTTCTGAAATGTTTCAGCCAGATCTATAGGGGTGTTCCTGAGAATATGCAAGAACTTGAAGACTCGGTGCTTTTGTTTTCCTGACCAGACCCATTTCACAACCTGGTCATGTTTCAGCTGGAAGTGGCTGTGACTGCCAGACTCAGTGCTGTGGGCATGTGCTAGGCACACTAAGCTATTCCTTACAACATCCAGTCCCATTGGACTTAGGCACAGGGCTGCTTAGCTTACAAAACAGCAGAGAGGGGCCATTATCTTCAGACAAGCCATCAAACACCCCAGAACTGAGGGACCGTAGGGATGTTTTGTGTTGGCTGCCCAGGTGCCTGCAGACTCTGCCAAAGACAACAGGCAATTTCTCACAACTTGCTCTGACAGGTACATGTCTCCATCCCACCTGAAGTGAAATTTAAGTCCATTTGTGCATCTGAGACATGAATAAAGAGCAAGACATGCAATGAACACATACCAAATTGCTTCTTATTTAGTGAGCCCCAGCCAATCTGTGTCTCAAATGGAGCAGATCTTCTCTTGCATAACAGCACGTGAATGCGTGCTGCATCAAAATGTGGACATGACAAGGTGTTGAACTTAAAAAGAGTGTCTGGATACTTCCTAGCCTGCCCTTGACTTCACATCTTTTGCATAATAATGAAGTGTCACATTGTGGGTGTTTCTGGAGTGGATGATGCAACTAATTCATTTCCTTGTTTAATGTTCTCTGTGTTATTATGCTTCAAACCATTAGAAAGTCCATAGTTATTCCATAATTACTTTAGTCTGTAGAACATGAAGCAAAAGTAAAGGGAAAAGTGAATTGTCAGTGATGTATGTCCTTTCTTTGAATGCAGTCAGGGCAGCATCCTGTCAGATTGGAAGTAGGCAAATCACTATCCCCCCCTGCACTGTTATAAGTCAGCTCAATAATGTGAGGTTTATTTCCAAAGACTCACTGAAATATGAGGCATGTGTTGTGCACCTGAAGATACGGCAAGGTCTGATTATCAGTCTGCCTCTATTCTGAGTAAAAACTCATTAACGTCAGCATCAAGTCTGTTGAACAAGTTGCAGAAGGGTTCCAGGAGGCATCTCCCCTCTCATGAAGAGCTCTAAGACCTTTATTACAATTCCAGGAACTGCAGGAACTGCACCAAATGTAAAAAGACATATTACAACCAGCAGATCCTGTATTACTCAGTTACAGTCCATGAATTGTCACTTTATAATTGTCAAGCAATTGTAATAGCTTAAGTCATTTAGGAAAAAAAAAATTCTAGAAAATGCTTCTTTTGCTTTTCCCCACATCCAGCAAATTATACTGGTGTTAAGAGTCATATGACTGTCCTGCAGATGACATAGACAAGTTGTCTTCTGCATGCAATGGGTCTCCGATGCACCAGCATTAGTGGAAAGGTGGTCTGGCTGTTGCATTTTACTTTTTGTTAGAATTCAGTTTTAAAAACAGCGCTCTACCGTTTGTTTCTTCTCCTAATTAAAATCTTGCACTGGGAAAATATGATGACTCACCTACTTCTCCCTTTAGCTACAGTAAGATAAAAGAGTTTGGCAAGTGGCTGCAGAGCAAGATGATGTCCAGAAGAGAAGCCCATTCTCCTGTCCCATCACAAGCAGCATCTAGCAAGTGCTGCCTCTGCAGACCTTTTCTTCAGGTGATTCAATTTCCCACATTGACTGTGATCCTAGAAAAAGGGCTCATGCCAAATAACTATCCAGATAAAGCTGCAAATTCCAAGCTAATCAGGGAAATTGCCTATTCACTTGAACAACAGTCACAGGCCTGGGAGACGCCAGCCTCCAACTGCAGTCATGCCTTGGCTCATTAGTCCTATGTGCCCCTGAAACTAAACTGTCAAAGGGGTGTTGAGTGCACAAAGCACTGGGCAGCATCTGAATTAAATTCCGGCGCGGAACCAAAAATAGAACACTTTGAGCCCCTTTTCTGTTGTGAAGCAAAAATGCCTGGACAAAAAAATGCTTTTCTTGGTATTATTTAATGTGTTTTTCTGTCTAAAAAGCTAAAGATTTTTGGCCTCAAGGGGTGCTAGCCTGTTACCTTAGAGACTGTTTCTTTTAGAGGCAGTGGAGTGGCAGAGGGCATGCCTTTGCTGCTTACCTTGGCAACCATGAATTGCTAAATGCTGTTCCCATGAATGCGAGCCTTTCACTGCCATTAGCGCTTGCCCACAGGTATAAACATTCCTTCATGAAAAGGTCCAGGGGAATGTACACTACCTCGATAAAAATCAAGACGACAAACAAAAGCATATTATATAACAGAGCCGTTATATAAAATTAGATTTTAAAACAAGACGTGTCTTTAATGACATTGATCCTGGACGCGGTCAAATTTCCTGTTCCATTTATATTCCCTACAGCCATACCAAGCGGTGGCAGTGGGGAAGGGAGGAAAGCGAGAAAGCTCGACAGGATATTCTTGTTTCTCTAATTGCGAAATGGAAGACCACTGTGTCTGTACTCAGAATAAACGTGCTGGACAACTTCACAGGAATAGTATGACTCCAGTGGTCTCCCTCCCTGGCAAAGGGGCAGATGGAGGCAGGAGGAAAGCAGAGCTTGCCGGGGCTGTGCAATGGCACTAACTTCCCCAGCTCACAGGAATTCTTTATGGTCTATCTGGGCAAACACTACAGGCAACATTCTCAACGTGTTTACCTGTATAAAGCCCTTGTGCTGCAAAAACAAGAGATTTGTTGTATTCTTCCTGTAAATGAGGCTGTTGAGCGTGGAGGAATTAAGTTCTAAACTTAATTCTCCCCTCCCTCCCCACCCCCCAGTCTCCATCTTGTAAACTTATTTTTTTAAAAAAAAGAAGATTTTCATTCTGTTATCAAGTCAATTAACTTTCTCAGGTCTCATCTGATAGTCAGTACTTCTAGTAAAACCTTGGCTCATCCGGTTTTTTAGATTGCAATGAGGCATATTTTAGAAGGAGAATAATCTCTTGGAAAAATGCCTCCACTACAAGACATGTCTCTAAATGTCTGTCAAAGGCTGGCCAGAAAGCAACTAATGGCTCACATGGACCGAAAAGCACAGACCTCAGCAAAGCACAAGGAGCCTATGGTCTTGATCTGTCTTTACAAGAGCAACTTTGTGCAATGATATCAGGGTATTGTCCACAACAGGCTTGTTGGGACAGGAGAAGACTTCTCTTGCCTTCAGAAAATCCATGTAGCAATGGTGCTTAGTACCTCCCATGTAACCTTCCCTGTGAGCAGAATGGTCTGGCCTTGCAGCTCCCATGTGCCGTGACACCTGGCAGTCAAAGGAAGCTTGTAAGAAAGATGGGGACCAACTTATTAGTGGGACTATTGCGATAGGACAAGGGGTAATGTTTTTAAACTAAGAGAAGTTAGATTTAGAATAGATATAAGGAAGAAATTTTTTACAGTGAGAGTGGTTAAACACTGGAAGAGGTTTCCCAGAGAGGTAGTGGATGCCCCATCCCTGGAAACATTCAAGGTCAGGTTGGACAAGGCTCTGAGCAACCTGATCTAGTTGAAGATGCCCTGCTCACTGCAGGGGGGTTGGACTAGATGATCTTTAAATGTCCTTTCCAACCTGAACCATTCTATGATTCTATGATTCTATGAAAACATGCAGAGCACTTCAGCAGGCATAAGCAACAGCCACATACCAGGCAAGCACGAAGAAGACAAGGTGTCACAGGAGGAAACCCGGCCTGTTGGCCATGCTCTGCCCTTCCCAGCTCTCGGCAGGGTGACCAGAGGCCGAGCAGAGAGGAGGTGCAGAACGGAAGACCTAAGCCTGACCAGGAAACCAAGACTGGTCTTTTCCTTTGCTCCTGAAACCAGTGGGTTTGACGTTTTCTCTCTCAAAGGGGGAAATGTTACACTGACAGGAAAAACATTCACAGATGTCACTTCTTAAGATACTATTTTCCCTCTTTCTCTCTCCCCTCTCTCAAGCTCCAGTCAAGTAGTTCTCAATTCTTCCCTGGTAAAGCAGCTACATTTTTATTTTCCTTTGCCCCCACATTGTAGCACTGTCAGGGGGCAAAGCATGCAGTATAAGTTCTCCTCCTGGCAGGGCAGGCCAGCCGCCCCCCAAGGTCCTGCCTCAGCATCTCCCCTCACTCTCCAACCTCCTCATGTGCCCTCACCAGGCCTGGCATCAAGCACTGAGAGCCACAACAGAGCCAGGGATGTTCCCAGCACCCTGTGAGTGCCGGCCAGCAACCCAGTATCCTCTCCCACTGGAGTGGCACAAGCTTCATGCCCACTGAACAACTAGGGATATAACTTTGGGCTCCTACTGGTGTCACTGGGGGAACAGCTTTGTGCTTCTTTCTGCTAATCACACTACTGTCTCCTTGTAGGAATGGGGTCTTTACAGGTTTACATCCTGTACTTCTGTGAAACCACTGCCTATTCTATGACTTTCTACACACACCTTTATTGACATTTCCATTCCTGGTGCAACACCAAGAGAATGAGGAACCTCCTGGTCTGATGCACCAGGCAGTGCTCGTGGGCTCCACAGCCCCAGGGGCTTTCAGGGGTCTGCTGAGGGTGTAAAGACCTCGTTTTCAGAGGTTTCCTCTGAAAAGGAAACCAAAAAACTTGCGGAGTACAGGACTTACTCCTGCTTGAATTCAGATCTCATGAGAGATTACCAGCATCCATCCATATGCATATAAACATACAACTGAACCAAAACAGGCTGAGCCCACCAGGAAAAAATAAGCATTAAAAACAACAAAAGAGTACTTACACTTTTGGTTCCCAAAAAAGTGAATGTTCTCAGCAGCACTATAAATGGAAAAACAACAACAAAAAGTGAGAGCTATTCCTTGGCTTCTTGATTGAAATAATCTTCCTTCACAAAACAAATAGTATCACTTTCCAGGTGTTTATCAAGAGATAGACAATGGTAGTCACAGAACATTACTAAAATCCACAACTCCTAACTCAGAAAAATTGAAAAGACATTTGATTTATGAGACATGAAACAATTGTGAAGCAATGCAGTTGTGAAATCCATTAGTGCAAGTATCTTTCAAGGAATACTAAAAAACTGGGGACACGTAGATGAAGCTTAGCAAGAATGATGGTGCAACTCAAGAAAACAAAGAAAAATTTTCTTTATGATATTTTTTTCCTGGTTTTTCCTGCATTATCTAAGTACATGAAAATGTTCCAAGTAGCAGAACATTCGTTCTGCTCAGTTCAAAGTAGCAGAATAGGTAATATGTGTAAATTGAATAGATTAAACAAAAAAGTCATAAACATTTCTGTATTGAATACGCACCGAGGAAAAATATTCTGCCTCATAGTTCTGTGTTCAAAAACTGTTGCCCAGGTTGGTTTCTGAAGCCCTTAGTGTACTGAGAAGGCAAATATGAGCTCTGGTATCTCCTTCAGGAAAAAAAGAAAAAGATGAAGAAAGGAAAACAATCAGGAGGGCTGGAGTATCTGTAACATCCACCATCTGGCAGCTGAGCTGGTAGCAAGCAGATTTAATATTTGGAGGCAATTAAATATTTTAGTCAAAACCCACCAAAATTCTGTTTCCTTTTAAAATTTTGGATGGTTCAGACTTGGGGTCCCTTCCTTCCTCTACCCCAAAGGCATCCTCTCCTTCCTCCCTCGCCCAACTCCGTTACGGAAGTGCAGGCCAATGCCCACCGCTGTTTCTTTCCTGGCATGGAGAAACAATAACCATTTACATCAATGAAACATAAATCTGGGCACATAATGGCACCAGATATCAAACAAAACAAGCCAGCTATTAAACAAACCTGAAGACTGGTGTGAGAATAAAGACAAGATCAAAGGCTACAGTTATCTCTCCAATGTGAGCTTTTCCACTGCTTTCCAGTCGTGCCATTACTGCTCAGTTGGATGACAACAAATTACCGCTACGGGAAACATATAGAATAAAGTCAATAGTTCATCATTTTAATTTTCTAGCGTCTGTGTCAGGTCACATTTACATTTGTTTAGTTGAATTTCCTGGATCTGGGCTGTAAATTCTTGACATATTCAGCTGTTCCTCCATAACTACAGCCCCCAGAATAAAATGTTCTTGCTTTGCCTTGCCTTGCCTTGCCTTGCCTTGCCTTGCCTTGCCTTGCCTTTCTTTCCTTCCCAGAAAAACTCTCCTCCTTCTCCAAGTCAGGAATTTGGTGTGGTTTGGTCACCAAGTCATGACACTTCAGGTTTTGGAGGGTGGCTTTCCCCAGGTCTGTGCTGACCTCAGCCCCGCTGCAGCCAGCCAGCAGGTGGTCCTGGAAGGCAGTGCAGCCATCATCTTGAACCAAGAGCATCTACATGATTACCAGGTCTGGCATCCCTCCCTGTGACATACAGAGCTAACTTCCAGGGTATAATAGTCTGGGTGGGTGAAATCAAATAAACTGGTATAATTTCAGGGGAAGCAAGTAGCAGTGGTTTTGGTTCACTGCACTGAATGTGTTAAAGGCTGAGAGCTGCCAGGAAAAGGACCATGCAAATTAAGGGATTTTTTTTTCTGTAACACGGTGAAATTAAAGAAAAGCTAAAATTAGCATTCTAACACTAGCTTCACAGGTCCCAGTTCTGCCATTACTGAATGAATGCGCTGAAATGTGGGGGAAAAAAGACTTACTTCTGGCAGGGAGCTGTGAAATGCCGTGATTATCAGAGAGTAGTGGAAAAGTTCCCTGGAATTAGCTAGCGGTCATGTACCGGGCTGTTTGAACCACTATGAACAGCTCATACCTACTGTGAACACACCAAGGGAGCAGCCCTCATCTCCCCCTCTCCAGATTTTCACTGTGGGCTGGATGTTCCTGATCCTTTTCTTCCTCTGCTTACAGCAAACACACTCTAATTCACCCACCAACATAACTTGTCAGCTTCCATTGTAAAACAGTGGTCACAGTTTGCAGGTATCAGTACAGATGGCCCACAGTGATCCTCTTACATTGCTGTACTAAAGTCACCATCACACATTCCTCATTTGAAAGCAACTGTAGCTAATTGTGTTGCTGATTTATGTCACAAGTTATTGTACTACCTAGTCATGGTTAAAAACATGTCTTACTCCAAAAGTTTAGGACTAACCAGTATTTTTGATGGTGAATACCACAAGAATAAGCTACTAATTTTTACTTATCCGGTGGCTTACTTTAATCACTGCCTCTATAGTGAAGTCACTGCTGGGATTGCAGACAGCAAATATTTAACAGTACTCAATAATGTTATGCAAAAGTGTAGGACATAAACTGAGGAAGAACACCATATCCAATTGAAGTGGCAGAGGAATGCAGTAGGCAGAATGCAATCACTTGTATTAGAATTTGCCTAGGAAACTGAAGCTAACACCTCCGCTCCTTTGAAAAATGTACTTTTTAGCATATAATCATCTAACCTTCTTTGTTAGGTGAACATTGCATTGTTAGAGTGTTGGCAGGAAATTTAGGGGGAAAAAAAGCCCCAAATACAACAGAATGAATGTTTCTTGAGTGTCTATTATTTTCAAGCTAGTATAACAAAAAAATGCCATAACTGTCTAAGGAAAGCAAAATGGAAATCAAGGGAAAACAAGCTTTGTTCTGAGCTTCACACATTTCTGAACTTCTGGAAGCCAGGGCCAGGGGCAGAAAGAACCCAGGATACTTCTGACCTGGGAAATGCTAAACTCCATGCAAATGCCTTTCTCTCCATAGGATTTATGACCTGGGGCTAGAGTTATATTTGGAAACAATTGAAAATGGTTTGGCAATTCATTATGGTTTTGATGAGAGCACTCAAATATTTAAAAAAATAGCTTGGGATCTTTTGGATGTTCTTAAGTCCCGGAAGGAAGGCCTTAAGTCTATACTCATTAGTAAGAGCAAAAGTCTACATCCAGAAAGCGATTCCGAGGCGGCACTGGTGTTTAGAAAGCCAGCACCCAGCCCTGCAATGCTGGGCTCCTACTACCAAGCACTGTGCAAGGGGTGGGTACAAGGAATTGCATCCACTCTGTGCACTGCTGAGACTAACACTGAGTAAAGAGCCTCTCTGGGCAATAAACAGGGAAACCCTGAGGACAGGCACAGATTTTAACTTGGTCCTCAATGGCCCATGTGTTGTACTCAGAGTTATTGGAAGGCGCCTTCCCCCCCTTCAAACCAAAGTCTCAGCCTGCAGGAAACAGCCTAACTTACAACACAGAGCAGAGGTGTCCAGCCATGCTTTGCAAAAATCACCTCAGGACAGTCTACAGCAACCTGGTCGACATTCGCAATTACATGGGAAGTGGCAGACTGCTACTCACCTTGGTCCTTCAAAACTGGGAGAAATGGGCTCTGCCCTTCCCTGTTTCTTTGGAAAGCTCCCAAACCAGCCAGTAACAGGCATGTACTCTCCTGCCTGCTCAGACAGCCTGTGCAACAGAAGGGCAGATGCTCTCAGACAAAGAGAGAGCAAGTGGCAATTTATACGCTATACATAGAGTATGAAGAGGGGTAGCTTTCCATGTTAAGCTTAATCCTTGGGCCCTGGAAGCAGCATAGCTAGAAAAGCTAATTAGCTGAAACATAGCACCATGCAGAGGAAGCAATATTCCCTTTCATCCAGAAGCTAACTTGGGTGTGCAGGGTCTACATATGCACTGTGCCAACAGAGAGAGGGGAAAGGCATACTTGGCTTCAATCACTGCTCTGGTCATCAGTTTGTTATGCTGTCTGATTTTCCACAGGTGATAAAAATGGGGTGTTCTGGTATCTATACGGGCTAAAGACAAACATTATACATTGAAACACAACGGCATACAGCTGCAGCAAGAAAGAAAACAGAAGACTGAGGAGATGAGCTTCAAATATAAAATTCACTTTAATGACATATCATATTTTAGGCCGGCCTCCCTTCACAATGTTCCACAAAACCAGTCTTAATTGAGACATTTACAAGCACAGAGTATAGATTTGGAGGGAGCAAAGACCCCCTTTATTCCAGGAAATTGCAAGAAACTTTCCACATGCCCATACGTACTTGTGCACTCACAAAACCTCCTCAAGTGTAACTTTAAGAGAAGCAGCAGCATTGCTCGGCTCAGATTAGCCAGAACCACTTCATTTTGATTGAAGAGAGGAAAAACAACAACAGTAAAACTCAAACCGCTGGGTTCAACAATTTGGGCCAAGTCCTAAAAATAGAACTGCTTTCTTATGGAAAGAAATACAAAAAAAAACCCCAATCCAAAACATAAAAAAAAAAACTCCAGAAGATCTGAACTGTTCTCGAAATTGTCTGAATTTGGTGCCAAGCACACAGGGCAGCCTAATGCTTAAAAGGCTGCCTGTGCCAGCTCTGAATCCCTCCAGTAACTAGAGACTGCATATCCAAGACTGGGAAATGACTATGGAAAAAACCCCTGTTTTCTAGTGGCAAGCTGTCCAGCCATTTTAATCCTTGCTTGAACGCTTGCCTTGAGGCCTCACGATGCACAGCCTTTCCCTGGCAGACTGCCTGCAGCTGCCAGCACTTGTGGCCTGGCATGGCACTGTGGCTGGACCAGCCTCCGGCACCCACCCTCCAGCAGCATGTGGGGTGAAGCGGCAGCTTTACTGCTTGCAAGGAGAGGCTTCAGCCCCACTGGCAAGGCCGGTAGCTCCAGCCTTCCCTGCTGCCTGGGCTGGGTGTCTTTGGTAGCATCCATCTGCAAGAAGGGAGGCGGTTCAGCCCGAGGCTCCAGCTGGAGGGTGCTTGCACGCGCTCACCCCCGCCATGCCCGCTGGGCACAGGGCAACCCACCAGCTTCCTCCCAGCAGGGAACAGGGCATCACTGGTGGAGAATGGATCTGCTTTTGCAAAACAAATCACTACTGTGGATTATTTGCCTGAAATTATCATCATGGAGCAAGGCCTTGCTGTGCTTGGTGCTGTACAAACTCAAAAATGTTTCTGTGGGACTGAAAAGGCACAGGGGATGTGCTGTCAGTGGCATGCAAAATAATTTAAGAGGAAAGGCAGTTTTCTGTTTCCCTGCCTGCACTGTTCAGAATGGGCAAAACACAAAAAATAATGTTAAGAAAATAAGTAACAAAGCAGCTTACATTTATCCCCTGTGAGACTCCCTGTTATCTTACTAAGAACCAGGCAGAAATTCAGCTCCTCATGATTTTGCTTTCATGCTTTGCCCAATCTCAGAATGTATGGTACTAAGAGAGCATATCCCCTTCAAGGAGAGACTATAGGGACAAATACTTTCTGCACATTATACTAGCAAGAAATACAGGTTTTCATTATCCATGCAGGAAGGTGGGATTCTGGATTTTCACAAATCACCTAAGAGCTTCATGCTACAACACCTGAAATGTCACTATTGGCATCTGGCGAAAGAGTTCTCAAGTGTTATCAAACCTGCACCTCCTCTTTCTCTCTAGACCAATGGCCTAACAGATGTTTGTCCAAAACACCTGAAGATGCTGCCTGCAAAGACTCCAGTAGGGCAACTCCACCATCTCCCTCTGCAATCTCTTTCCAGCCGCTGCTGTTCTTGTGAGGCATTTCACTTGTGGTCCAAGGCAGTCTCTGTATGGTGATTTTGACTTTTGCTATTGGTATAGGAAGGTATTAAAAAAAAGTGTATAGAAAAAAATCTTAGTAGTACAATGTTAGTTAATCTTCATCATTTTTATTGCTGTTAAACAGGCTTCATTGTAGCTCTGCCAGTTTCCACATAAACTCCAGATCCAGTCCTAACTTCAGTTTCCTGAAAACCCTTGTTAGGGTGGCAGGATAAGCTACTTTCTTCCACTCCACATGGCTGAAATTTGTATAAGGAGCAAGAGAGGCTAGGACATTTAAGGAAGAAAGGTCACTTCTATTTTCATGTAAAAAGGGTTTTTAAGAAGCCGGGATCCCAGCTGAATTTTTGTATGCCAAACACAAGAAATATAATATGAGAGAAACAGAAGTGCTATTTTGGGTCACATAAGTATCATATTCTGAATAATCCTTTTATTAGCAGGCAGCCTTTTCCTGCCTCTTCTTTCTCTCCAGCATTTACAGACCTCAGGCTCATACATTTCCATCGCTGCTGTGAGGAGGGCATTTGTCAACTTACTGTCCCTTAAAAAATATAAGTAAATCTGAACTTGAACTTAGCAAGAAGCACATCACAAAGCACAAAGCAGCAACTCTTATAGTTGTTTAAAAATGTGTTTTCAAGGAGAAGGTAAATATTTTTTATGTTAGATTTATCTTCTTTCTAAATGCCTGACCCAAATAAGTAAGCAAAGAGAATGAAAGCCTAAAGCAATGAGTTTGAATTTCATCATGTGATTCTGGCCTGGTGTGTAAGAAAACACTCCATTAACTTAACAAGCAAAGTGTGCATTGGAAATATTGTTCTAAGCATTTAATGGAGTTGCATAACTCTTGTGTGTTTGCTACAGATAGAAAAATAGCCAAGAGAAACCTTTTTCAATAAAATATGCCCTTTTATTTTAAAAAACAGGAGTTGCTTATGCTTTTTACAGACATTTAGTATCAAAGTGCTTCTGATAAACATTATCAAAGCTCTTCAGGTAATGTTTAATAAAAATACTCATTAAAAAATAGTCTCTTTTGAACATGATAAAATAAGAATTGAATTCTTTTTTGCAAAGTTTTGCTTTCCAGACAGCTATCACAAATACTTTCACTTCAGAGTACAGAATGGTTAAATTTGTTTATTCAAGAGTCTGAATAATTAGGGTATTTTCTTCCACCCTGCCTTTTTAAGTTTAACCCTATATTTTAAAGCTTTCATATGATTTGGACCAATTACAGAATCCCCTTGGAACTGAAGTTATGCCTGTACTAGGCATGGCTCTGATGCCAGGGCCAACCAAGTGAGTGCAGGAGCATTTTTAATTACAGCATCACCCTATGCATTTATGATTACTTAAGTGCACTTGACCCCACCAGTTGTCTAATCCTTCCTTTTAACTTCTCCGCAGTCTATTAAACATCCCCATTTACAAGACTCTCTGCTGGAATCAAACCCTTGGTAGTTGCAATGTCTGCCTTCCCCGCTTACAATGTTCTGACAGCCCTTAACATATTCCAGTTCAGATTTGACCTCTCAATGGTATGTGTCTAAATTGAGTCGATCTTACCGACAAAGATCAAACTGCTACTTAAAGTGTCTCGTGGCTGGATTTCCTTCCCAGCAGACCCACAACTCCAAGCTGAAGTAGACATGAAAGGCTGCATGCAGCTGCAAGAGGAATTAGGTAAGAGAACAGTTCAAGCCTCACATGATTTGAGCAGCAAGTGCTCCTGTGGCAGGGGTACGGGGAGAATGGAAGGGAAACTGGATACAGGCTCCTGGCCCTAGAGTAAATCCATGCCTAGAAAGCATGATGGTGATACTCATCCGTGCATGATGGTGATACTCACCTGCCACACTACTCATGCACAATGATGACACAGTCAGCACTAGATAAATAAGTTCCTCAAATAGAAATGAAAGATTTTATGCTATTTCCCTTCTTTGCAGTGTTGCTTGATTCATTTGTACTTACAGCTCAGAACTTTTCACAAATACCATCTGGAAAATGAACTTCCCTACAAATCCAGGAAATCCAGCAGTACAACATGCAGTATAGGTCTTCTGCATGGAAAAAATATTTGCTGCTCTCAAGTACATAGAGTAATTAATGAATGCTGTCCTGAAGGTGATTGCCAGCTGACATTAAAATAGAATATACAATTCCTACTCTTTTCCACTGAAAAGTCACAATGTAGACAAAACCACTGCTTCTGCGGGGAGATGAAGAAGCTAAGCAAAGAGCTATAGCATCTACAGTTTTATCTGTGTTTTCATTATTTACTTGCAATCAGGCATTTCATTTCCCTTTGAAGTTATATCTTCTTCTTTAGGACAAGTATTCTAGCAGGGAGAGAGGGGAAAGCTCTTGATTTCACTTTCTTGAAAAGGCTATTCTGCCATTAATATACTGGAAAACAGCCAAAAACTATCTTCCTGCAGGGCCTACAGAAACAGAACTAGTACAGAAAAAAAAGTCTTTGAACTAATTCTTGCAATACCAATGTAAAAGAAAATCATGTGCTTGCCAGACAAGTTCTGTAGGTCTAATACAGCCAGAATGTGTACTTTGAAAAAGAGAATCTATTTCCCAGATAATAATGTTCTTTGGAAACCATTCCATGCTCCTAGAAATTAATCTGTGAAGTTTATTTTCTGGCTACGTGGGTGGGGAAACACAGATCCAGGAAATACACTCATCATTCTCAGTGGATTAGAAAAGTTAATGCCTGTCTCACACAACTCTGTTAACCTTCCTTGTTCCTCTCCTTATTTTCCTAGCCATCATTTTTCCACTCGATCCTACAGTGACTCTGCTCTCACTGAATGCAAACTTGTTCCTCCTGGATTTCTTTACCTATATCCCACTATTGAAGAAATGCGTAGAGCTGTTATTCAAAACCTTCTTCTAGTGAGTCCAAGCACCAAGGAAAACGAAACCAGAGGCATGACAAGATCTCACTGGGTGATTGTGAGGGGTTGGGACAAATAAGGCTTTCTCAGGTTCAGTTGCTAAAAAAAGGCACCTCTTATTGTTCTGGTAACGGAAGGGAGGAATCAATTAAATTGGGCATTTCAGAAAGCAACCCAAACAAAATAATTTAGATTTTGTTCTTATAAGCAAAAATGAAACGAATAAATGAGTAAGATCCTAACTGTCCTGGGGTAAATAGGTGAACAATTGTTCTGTAAGATATCCTAGCAGTGAGAAAACCACCATCTCATTTCAAGAAATATATATGTATATATAGCAACCACTGATACAATGTATCCCCTAAGCAATGTTTCCTATTTCACAGTATTACACAATGGACTGAAGAGTTTTAATTATCCCCTCCCAGCTTTGACCTAGCTCTCCTCCCCGCCAGGATGAAAAATCCTTTAGCATTTCAATTCCACTCTGCAGCTAAGCGTTTTCAGTTCACACTGTATGTTTCTTGCCTTGGGTAACAAAATCAATTTGTTAATTCGGTTGTTAATTCAGGGGGAGAAGAGTGCCATTTCACAGCTTCTGTGTAATTCTCCATCCCTCAGCTCTGTCTGGTTTTCTTCCAAATATACTGCAGGGTTTGGAATTGGTAGTACAGATGAAAAATTATTCTAGGATTTGCTTTTCCTTTCAAAAGGTATTTAAATTGAGGTATCTGCCTAGTACTTGGCAATTATTGCTTAGAGAATAAAGTTTCTTGCTAAATCCTGTGTTGCAACTGGTGCAATACCTGCAGTCACTGTGCTGAAGGAAAGTGAGGGTATTTCTGGGGGTTCACTAAAGATATGTGAAGACCTAAAACCTCAACACACACCACATAACCAGTTCCTACTGTTTCTGAACTCCACATTTCAACTATACCATTGTCTTTCCTGCTCGCTATAAAATGACACAAGATATAATGACAGTTAGCACTTACTCTTCTTCCACGATAAAAGGAGATGGCACCTGTCTGTAAGCACACACATAAATCTGCTGGAATTGCATATTAAGAAACATTTGAGGCAAAATGTCCAGTATCTTTAGTATGAGAATACTATGCTGTAGAAATAAAATGCAGAACACGATTAACAGTATCTAACACAATAGCTCAGAATCTAGGCAGACATGAACTAGCATACAGATTTCTTTGCACTCAGTGTGACTAAGTCTTTGACTAATTTAAGCATTTTAAAAGCATTTAATTTGTATGTCATAATTCCAGGAACACAGCAAGCATTTTGCTGCGTTGCTGTTTGGATGTTTTAAGTGGTAAATCCTGTATGCCATGTAAGCATCTGCTTCCATACAGTTGTTCTGGTTCCCCAGAAACAAAACCCTCTGCTTTTAAGAGCTTCCACTAGCTTCTTTTCAATTGTTTTAATAAAACTTGTGGAATATATTTCATTTGCATAGAATTACCACATACATTTTTCTGTGACTTCTTTCTGGGAGCATTATTTTTGACTGTGCGAAAGCAAAATATTTGTATTTTACAGTATTAAACTCAACATAAACGGTCAACATACCAGTCAATCTCTGACCTGACCTTCTTCTGTCAAAAACAGGACCACAATAATGTACGACCCAACTACCAAGCTGATCTTCAGGGATTTAATTCCTTCTTTGCTGGACTCCTGGGTAGCATAGAAATAATAATTAATATACATCACAAAACCTGCTTTGATAGTTTTGACAGTTAGACCCACGGAAGGTGGAGTTTTCTGACTTGAATTTACACATCTGAGCTAGCTTTCTCCCATCTGAAGATTGAAGAACCTTCATAAATCTGTGAGGCAAGACCTTTGTTGTATGAATTTTCATAGTTCCTCCTCTTAGCTCTCACTTCTTATTATGAAGTGTTCATCAAAGGCTCTATTCAAACCTGTCCTGCTCTTCTCAATAAGTGAGCATTCAAGTAGCTGATTGTATAGGAAAAACGGAAATAACATAGAACAGTGCAAAAGCCTACTACTTTATAGATAAATGCAATACATATCTATTCCTTGGAAAAAAACGTATTGCTAAGTTTCCAGGTTCTTTGGCCTAGAATTTGCTGTCATTTTCCTGTCATTGAACTCTCTAATGATATTATTTGCCTGGGCCTTTTTCTCCTTCTAGCCATTTTGTTCTGTTTCAAGGGCCTGTGCTGCTATGCTTAGTTAATGTTATCCTCTGATGAACCCAGCTTTACCCCAGTTGCTGAAATACAAAACAAGGCAAACAAAAAGTTGTCCTGGTTTCTTCGTATTTTTCTGCCTCTCTTCTTGGTTTCTCTTCAAGAGTCTTCTTCCACACCAAGACAACAGAACTATTCTCTTTCCCATGTCATGGATCCCAAGAAGCCCTTTTTCTTCCAACACCCCTTCTCCCTGTCCCTAAATCCCTTCTTCCTTTTGGGACAATATTCCCCTTTGAGCCTCCTGTCTATCTGCTTGGCACTGAGACTGGCACATAAAAGTTGCCTCCTGCTCACGTATGTGGTATCTCCTGCTCCAGCACAAGTCCTCCTCAGCTCCAGTGCCGCTTCTTCCCACAAAACTGCTCAGTTTAACTGGCTGGCCAGGGAAGAAGACTGTCAGATATATTACCTTCAAGGTGCAGTTTTAGCACAACAGGCACAGGGGAATCATCGGTCCTATCTGAAGGATGAACCTTCAATATTCACACTTTCACAGGAACTTTCTTGCATTTTATAAATGCTTTTTATACATGTTCCCTATTTTCATTTCTGTCTAGGTCTCAAGTTTAGGATTTAGCTGAAATAAATTAGATCAAATCAATGAACAATTTGCTGCTATGTGTCTCAGAGTCATTCTCGAAAAAAAAAAACCCAAAGTTTTGTCAGTGTGTTTTCTGCAGACATAAGAAAGTAATTTGGCCTAGGTGATTCATTGTTTATTCCTTTCCAGATTTAGTGCTCACTGTGAAAAAATAAAAATCTTTCTTTTAAATGCCCTGCAAAACAACAGTAGCTGTTTTCACAGACTAAGTATTGTACTCCTAAAGAAATATTGATACAGATATTGAATTGTCAAGACTCTCCTCAGTTTCTTGTATCACAGGCACAAAATTTTAGTAAGTTCAAAACACACCATTTAAATACAGAACATTACTTAAAATGAAGCACATGCAGGAAGGAGCTTAACTGACTGAGTCTGCAGAAGCACAGCTTTGAAGAAGAATCCTGCTTTAACAGAGATTGTTTCTATCTTTCCTAATTATTGTTAAGGCATTAATCGCTGCAGCTTGTAAGGGCAAAGCAGAACATTAAGACAAAACATGATCATATTACATTTACAAATCTCAGGTACCACCCTGACTTTCTTATTTCTGGTTCCACGGGTGCTTTTTGTTAGTCCTGAATATATCTATAACTGACTTCAGAAGTGGGCCTAACTGGGACAACTTCTCAGAGGGGACCTTGGCAGGAAGAATGCAAGAGCAAAACCTCCAAAAGAGGTTTCTCACTGAATGTGGGGTTGTTACATGAGCCTTTCTTCTAGGATGGGGTACAGATCTAAAGCAGTCTGGTTCTTAATATCCAGGCTAAATCATCGAGAACAGTACAAACCATGGTATTTAAATTAAGAAGAGTAAATAGCAATTTTCAGTCATGTTGTTACTCTGTTCTAACATGTTCTATGCTGTGGCTGAACCATCCAACATCTGGACTGTGAACATGATACTGCCAAAGCTGTACTCAGTGGTTGCCAAACTGCTGAGCCCACGTGTGGCTTCACAGCTTGATATCCAGAGAGCTCAACTATGATTCAAATTCTGAAAAATCACCAGGTCCATGGTTGCAATATGATTCAGCAGTTTGGAGGAGAGCCTTCTTAAGGAAAAAAAGAAAACAGCAGCAAAAAACCCCACAACTGACCATATATGGCATACAACTCAACAAAGAAGCAAACTCCTTGAACGCCTTCACATCACAGCTGAGCTCGGTAACTTGACTGGCTAGTACAAAATGTGGCTTATCACAAGCATCAGGGGCTAAATTCTGCTCCCCTAACAACCAAGCAAACTCAGATGAACTCCACTAATTTCAGTAGTACACAGTCTGTTTAAATATGAAGATACAGAAGCTCCTCGACATGCCTCTTGCTGGCGCTATTTGAGGTAAGCTTGAAATCATTAACCAGGTAGAGAGCAGCTTCTTTAGGGAAGAAAGCCTCCAGTGGTATTCCAGGAATGTAGCTAGAGAGGTGAACTCGGTCCCTACCACACAAAGATACTTGATTTGTAAATGAATTAAAGCTTGTGAACTGACAAGGAACAAAACCCTGGGTTCTGCACACACACAGAATGCACTGGGAACCTCAGTCTTACACTAATTGCTCTGTGTGTTCCAGGGATGTTTACACACACATAAAAGGTGACCATAGCTTGCCAAAATGAGGTGCCTACTGGCCTGGTACATGGAAGAGTTCAGCTGCTAATTCACATTGCAAAGCCTATTCCTCAAACTTGGCTCCTCGCCTTCTTGAAGATAAAAATAGTTAAACCATGATTTTTTTCTTCATTTATTGATTGTTCAGGTGGGCCAGCACTCCGCCAAGCCATAAGAGCGCTCAGCCCTCACGCTGTGCTGCTCAGCCCTGCCTGGTCAGACGGGTCAGACACCGTCCATCCATCTGTACCGCCCTCATTCTTCTGGTGACGATGCCTATGCTTCCTTTGCCAAGCAGAGTGGCTTAAATGAATATTCGCTAGTCCTTACAAAATACGTGCTCAGTCATTTGGGAAATAAAAAAAAAAAAAGTGGAATAAATGCCACTCTAGTTCAAGTTGAACAATTTGTTCAGCACTACAAAATGTTGCTTTAGGAAAGATTCCTTTTAATATAGCACATGAGACAAATGGAGCCCTTTTTTCTCATTCCCTTCTCTTTAACAGTAATTGAATGAAGTGGAGATTGTGAGGTAAAATCAAGCACATCTGGGTCAATTAGCATGGAAAGTCAATTCTTTAAAACCTGATGGATGCCTCTGGGAATCGCGCACTTCACAGCACGAATCTCAGCGCAGTGCCGCACTCTCAGCAACTCAACTCAATTAAGCCATTACGTGGCTCTTTAAATCTGGGGATCCAGGGGAATTGGTTAATTGTCTGCTTGTCATGGTTCCTCCTCAGGGAGCATGTAAACGTCTTCTGTTTCTCCTATAGATGTGCGGTGCACATAAGAACAATCCATTTTAGCTGACTTATTCAAAGCTTATTTCTCCCGTGGGAAAATTAATCTTCCTCCTCAAACACTACCCAGAAGAACAAAGCTCTCCAGTGGAAACAAACCATGCCATCAATACGGAATAGGTTTTCAATGACTACAGTCAAGTTTATATTTTCTTTTCCTTGCAAGACTCAACTATTTCTCCCAGCTTTCACTTGTTCATAGCTTTCACAACCAAACTCCTCAGGTCTGAGAGGGTTTCACCGTTCTCCGCAGCTATAAGCAGCTCTGCCACACTCCTGGACTTACCTAATGCACTGTAAGTCACCCACTGACTTTGCAATCAGCGGAGTCTGAGCAAGCCGTCCAAGCATTTATGAAGCACTTTATTCTGTGGACAGAGCTGAGCGTCTCCGGCAGACAACTCATCCCACATCTGGATAGGTGGGCAGCATGACACGTTGGGGGATGCTCATCTGTCCCCACTAAGAGCTGCTCCGGATCTACTGAACCAAGGAGTCCACTAAAGAGATCTTGAACAACCAGACTAAGGCAGACATCCCACTTTTAGGCTGTAAAATTAGTGAGATTAATCCCACCCACATCTCCCCACCGCTGTGGCTGTGACTGTGACAACCACCCAGGAAAGACAGACTGGTGTCCCTGTCTCACCACACCACATGAGTTAGCTCCTCTTCATGTGCACACAAGCGGCTGCTTTCACTCTTCTTTTGCTTCATGTTTCAGACTGCTGAACACCCAAAATCTCTAGCTGGCCTCAGTGGAGACAGTTACTGGGTGCTCAGGATTGTGGAAAACAAGTCGCCCCATTTAGCCCCTAAATATGGATTTAGAAGGCTAACTTTAGCTTCAGATTTTTTTTAAACTTGGCAAAGTATTAAAATCCATCCATGGGGCGAGTTAATTTTTTACCATCAAAGAGAAGTAAAACAACTTCTTCAAGGTCATACAGCAGGATGACTAGGATTAGAATGCCACAAATTCTGTGTGCTATAACCAGAAAATTATTCTGTTTCCTAAATGTAACATAATTGGGACATAGTCTGATAAATGGAGACTGAATAAGCCACACTAAATCTACTGATGTGTTCTGCAATGTCTGGATGCATCCCCAACCCTAGCTATGAAAGGAAATGTAATTATGGTAATGGGAAAGTGCAGTCCACCCATCATTTGGGTTACCACACACATACGTAACCGATTCCAAATATAGAACTGCAGTAATGTCTCTTACACTCTTATCTCCCTTAGATTCCTCTTCCTTAAGTTGTAAGCTTGCCATCTTTTCCTCTGGCAGGAGAAACAATCTATTTTGGCATATGCATGCCAGCTAAAGGGTTGTCATTCCTTCAGGACATGGGGAACAGCTGCTCAACGTTCACCAGAGAGCTGCCATTGGGGGCAGACGCCTTCACTTGCCCATGTAGATGTAGCCAGTGTTTGCTCCGGCACAATGCTGGGGATGAAGGAGGGAAGCTAAGCCTGAGGAATAAAGTTCAAGGAGGAGAGGAAGATCAGGAAGCCAGAAAATTTTATAAAGCACCCTGTGTTTTGGAACCCATGCCAATTTTAAAAATGAGGCATATGTCTCAGTACAGTCTCAGCCATGAATGCAGGGCAGTGTAGAGATTCACAAGCCTTATTTAAACAGCCTAGTTTGGCTCTGGAGAAGCAGGACAGCATAGCACACAGTCCAGGCTAACTCACACAGCTTCTGCGATGGCAGTTTAGACCAGTTAGCTCCAAAGGTAAATTTACACTGATGTCCTTAGCATGTATCACTCACTTGGTTTACATCATCTGGAGGACCTGTCTTCAGAAGTTGTGCAATACGTATGTATAACTTAAATATTTCAGCTGCAGCCCTGGAGTACGTGCAAGGGATCCTGACAACAAAATTTCTGGCTCTCCTGCCTGTCTGTGATCCAGGGATACAATGCCAGACACTTTTCCTCCTGCAGTGGACTGGCATGCAATTATTTTTGTGCACCTCAGTTTGCCTTGGTTACAGAAAGGAGAGGAAGTATTTTATTAGCTTTCATCTCCTAAACCAGAGTGTGGTAGATAGCTAGACTTCCAGTTTCACCAAGTTTTTGTGGGCAAAGGAGAAATGGCTCATTGCCAGGTGTCTATAAAGTTGAAAAAGAGTTCTGACTCTAACTTGAAAATGTTAGTATCTTTAGTCTGTCATGGCTAGATGTTTACCATGAGTTACAGAAGTATAATCAGAGTCAGCAGAGGCAGCAGTGAGAAGAATTAGAGAAAGGGATTATGACCTGCACATCCCCGCACAAGGCTATCTTCTTGGAAGTGCCTTGTTCTTGTGTTGAGCAACAGCATGTTGCAGCAAAGTAATCCCAGCCATGGCAGGGGCAGCCAGTCCCAGTGCGTTGGTGGCAGCTCCTTCAGCATTCAGTACTTCTGGACACAGTCACAAATAAGAGCTTCACGTCGAAGGGACTCTCTGTTCATTTTCCACCCACAACCAAAGCAACGCGATAGCTCTGTTCTCAGTGAAAATACACTGATGCTCATGTATGTGCATCATGCTGTTGTAGATTCAAGATACTTTAATTTCCTTTTCAGAAAAAGAGAAAAAAAAATCAGCAAACTATCTCTTCTGCCTTCTGCCTTTCCTATTGCCCGGAATTCACCAAGATGGTACCTGATCAACCATGGCTGGAAGAAGAAAAATAGGAAAGGACTAGAGTAAATTCAATCCAACCAAGTCAACAGTGGCTTGAAGGCTTTCTGGATGCTTCAGAATCCAAATGCAAGGAGGTCCCTCAGTCCACTTTCTGCTGAAAATGTATCTGCACCCCAAAGTTAATGCAGATAGAGGCCAGTAACAGCTGAATAGCTTCCTGACCATAAGGTACAGCAGCCCCTACAGTTGAATATATGTTATATACATGTTGAGGAAGGGACAGACAATTGCATGGCAACTGCATGTAGCGTAGCCAATTCCTGGCTGCCCTGCATATTCTGCACTGTAGTCTTCTATCCCCATTCAGAGATTGTGTAAAATGCTGCTACCATGTTTATGCTGGCTTCACTTTGATGCAAGGGACTACATGAAATGTCACACACACACACAGAGACAATAAAGACAGGCCTTCTTCCAGAGCTGTCAGCAGCACCTTTGAAACGTTGTATATGCACCTTAAAAAAAAAAAAAAAAAAAAAAAAAAGAAAAGAAAAGAAAAAGAAAAAACAAAAAGGAACCATTTGTAGTGAATAAGAACTTGCTTTTCTGACCTTTCTTCAGAAGCAGCTCTAGCACCCTCCAACACCCAGGGTAGCACAAAAACTGGTATGTTCGCCTTGGCATTACAAATATATACACACAGATGAACATACATACACATACCTACACAGACCCGAAACCCTCTCCCCAGGAATGTGGCCTTCCCTTTTCAGGTACATACCAGCAGGAATGCATACACTGAAGAAACAGAGGCAGAAAACAGTCATGTTTTTTCACACAGTCGTTTTTATTCTGCTTGCAGCAGTTCCTTCCTTTTCCAGCCACAGGCAAGGGTTGAATCCAGATGAGCCAAAGGCAGTCTAGGCGGGATGTAAATGAGACCACACCTTCCAAACACCCTCCAATCATAAGGGAAGAGCATGGATGTAAATAAAACCACACCTTTGCTGGACCAGCCTCCTCTTCTTACGTAAAACAGTTTCCATGTAAATAAGACTCCCTCGGATGGCCTGCCTATTTCCATTCATGATGAGAGGCATGTAAGCAAGGCCAATCCTTTTTACAAACTCTTAAACAAAACTGAGAGGAGTGCAAGTAACTTTTACCCTTCTCTTGCTCAGGAAAAAGCTAGTTCCTTCTTTGGAAAGCACTTTCTTGCTGTGCATGGGATACCATGAGCCAGCACAAACCTTTCCTGTCTTCCTGTCAGGCACTGAAGACTGCTTTATGAACAAACTGATTGCCTATAGGACATGGATACACATTTTAAGATGTAACTTTCACCTTGCACTGACAAGCCTTCTCAGCCTTTACACTGACATTAGATGGGTGCCTTCTTTCCAACTGGGCAGAAATCAAATAATACAACAATGGAAACAGTGAGATCCTCCTGCATTTTCTCTTATATCCTTCTTTCCACATGTACATCCAAAGCTGATTTCGAGATTTCCAACCCAGATCAAATGCAAGAGGCTTGTCCCATAAGGTAAAGAACTAAACTGCAGCCAGGCTTCAGTATAACTTTTTCCAGATGTAAGAGCTCACTACAATCATCTCTAAAACTGATTCTGGTTTGGGCCAACAAGCAACATAAGTATCAGTAAAACATTACTGTCACTGGAGAGTCATTTAACGACTTAGAAACACTTAAAATGTCTAGGTTAGGAAGGCAAACAACATGAAGGCATTCTCAGAGGAAAAACACTGTTCTCATCTATGCTCCTCACTGTAAGAAAGTCCTGGAGCAACGAAATAGGCAGACTCCAACTTCCTAGAACAAGATATATGAGACAGAATGAAAGTGTTTGCAATGGCACACGCTTTAGCCAAAAAGGTGGTTTTTAATAAAATTGGGAAAGGGTATACTGCCTTCCCACAGAAATGGTGGAAACACAGATGTTGTCCAAGTCTAGAAAAACAAAACTGTCCACATTTTTGATGTTTGCACCAAAGGAAAAACTATCGCTTTGAACATTTGAGGGAAAATTATTAAAGGAAATCATTATTATTATCGTGGCTCCCACCAGTGATACAAGAGGCCAGGGTCTGTCAACATTTTCCTTATAAATCCATCTTTCAGTAGAGTCTAAATTGGCCTGAAATAGCTAGCTGGGACCAAAATCTGGATAGTGAGATCTCTGGAAGCAAAACTGCATCTGGCTGTTTACAAAATTCCAGTCTAGAGAGACCGTGAGAGCGGAAGAGGGAGCATTTTTAGTGGTTAAAGCTATCTATCTTGTTTGTGCTGCTTTGCACTCCTAATCAGTGATCAGCAACCGAAAAGAAAGTTTGGAATTGGTGCTGATGAGCATCCAGAAGTCTGCTTGCATATTCAGCCATCTCCTCCAGCACTTTCTTCTGAAACATGCAGCTGCCACATAACACAGGCCGTCTCACAATATATCTGGAGCTTGCATTTCCAAGGACGTTCTGGACAAAGCACAGCAAGGACCACAGCAGGAAAAGAAAGATTCCCAAACATTCTTCATTTTCAGCAAAGAATCATTACATGCTTAGGCTTAAAATTAGGCTATGCCAAAAGCACGGTTATTATACTAATTTATCAAACCAGTTAATTAGGCTTAAAGGGTAGCACTCAAACCAAAGGATAGGTGCAGTTTTCCTTTTTAAGCCAGCCCCTCAAAAGTGCCTACCCCAAAGCTGCACACTTTAATGGAAAACAGAGAGGAAATAAAATGAGAAATGCAGTCATTGGGCAAGTCCGATCTGGCAGATATTTCATTTTATGGACAGAGACTACTGGTTCCCATCCACTGTTCCTGCATCATTGCACTGTTTGGTGGCCCAGGCCACTCTCATGTACGTGTAGCACATCCCAGCTTTCCTTCTACATCTTCCTTCCACACTTCAACTTCCATAGCTGTGAAAATTAAAAGAGTCAATAGTGAAGTCCATTAATGTTTCCCTGTTCTGAGCTAATTAGGCACTGGGCAGAACAACAATGGGCCCTGGTACAAAACCCGCCACGGGCTACTCTTTCAGTCATCACTCCATATGTCTTTCTGCTTTGCAGTTCATTGATCTTCCCCTCAGCATTTTCCTTTCTTGCCATTTCTGCTCCAGTTTATGCCACACACCTTCTCTTCCTCACACTTTCTCCTTCATAATACTCAGCCCCTTTCCAGTCTCCATGCACTGTCTACTACGGTCTTGCACTTCACCTCCACTCTCCTTTCAACAGCAACACCCCTAAAGTCAAAGCACCTTACCTGCACTCTCAGGAAATACCCATCCCGGGTTCTCCCCTATTTTACCAGATTTTACAAGCTCTTTTATACAAACATGCTCTCAATCTGTGCAGCACAATTGGCAAAATCAGGACCCGAGTGTGGTCCCTTCAACACAGAGGCTGTGTTTTACTGCTCATTCCTGCAACACTGCACAACTGGTATCCTTTGCACACTAGTTTACTATTAAAAATTTATTACCCCATCAATTATATCTTAATTTTACTAGTTCAATAAATTATATAAATCCCTTAAATTTTAATTAGCTAATTAGTTAGATCCTTTACGAAGACGGTCACTTAAACTCCTAGGCATACAACAGAATTATTTTGTGAACAAAATCTATATAACAGTATCTGAGAGAAGTTTTGAAACAAAATATTACAAGAGAGAAACTGCAGTTGGTGAGAGACCAATAAACACACTGTAAATTCTGAGGGTTTGCACAAGAAACACTGAGTCGTGAATGACTATTCCAGAAATGGAAAAATAGAGAGACTCTCGACATCCAAATAGGGTGAGCAGGCAGCGCTCCAACAAACAAATCACAAGTGGAAAGAGAAAAAATGTCTTCTCAGATCCAAATAGTTTCGAAAATGAAAACAGGGATTAAAAAAGAAGAATTAAAACATGGGAAGCTGAAGCCTATTCCCATATTTTATTGCGCCACTTGAAAGAAAGCTAAATGCAGGCTCTGTCCTGATGAGAAGCAACATCCTCTGTTTTTCTGCCAGTGTTAGATAAGACTCACTGGCGAAGATGGGGTTTAAAATAGGATGGGATTTAAATTGGTGCACAGAAAGAGAGGTCATGCTGCTTCCTCTTCTGTTTTTTCAGTGCAAGGATGACTTTTCTAACCTGTGCACTTGGGAGGTGGTAGATCAGGTAGATAAGGCTCCCACATCGGCTCTTCCCAATATCAATCTGCAAAGCAGTCAGTCTGAACGAGCAACTGTTGGTAACACTGACAAGTGCTGAATGCTACTGCACTTTGCTACGAAAGGCAGGAAAACACCTGAAGGAATAACCTGCACCAGCTCTCAGACACCGACAATGCAGCCCACACTTGAGCCCTTTGAAAACATCCCTGGCATGTCACCCCTCTGGGAGATGCTTGAGGGGCTATGGCAGAAACCCAGCTATGACTACTTTGGAGATCTGTTCAGTGTTAGATCCCTTCTGTAGGGACATTTATATGAAACTTGATAAACACAAAATGGTCATGAACAAGCTGTGAGGAGAGGTAAGGCCCTTGTGTGCAAGTGCCACCAGAGAACAGTTTAGTACCCTCAGGTCTCCAAAGGAGCTTTCTCTAGACTCACTCCCTCCTGCTCTGTGTCTCAGCAATTCCCCCTGCAACTCCAGCAATGAAAAAGTACGACATACAACTATCGTTTCTTTACAAGTAGCGAAGCTTTAGGCAACACTCCCAACTATAACGTGTACTCAAGCACGGGGCTCAAGTAAAAGCACAGAAGACACAGAATGATGGTGAAGGTCTCCAAAGAAGTCAGCAGTGATGGATCCCTACCTGTTGGACTCACTGGCCTGTTATCCAACACCGAGCCTTTGAACTACCCAGTCCAAGGCTCTGCACTGCAGACATTCACAGCAATGGCATTTGCTTTAGGAACAACTGCAGCGATAGAAAACAGTAAAACTGCATTACCAAATTTGCTTTTACACAATAGGCTTTAATGACTCTCAACAAATTATAGGATATTTTTAAGTGTTCCCTGATGTGGGCGAGAAAATGGATTTTCTGCTCCTTGAAGAATACTGGGTTTCCGAACGTCTCTTCAGCCCCACTTACAGAGACAGACATTAAAAAAAGTCCCTCAAAGTGAAAATTTTAAAAGTGTTTTTCAGGCCAATCAAGACTAGTAGGTCATTGACACAAAGTGAATTTCAAAATAAACTCCCCCAATGTTTGTCCCTTCCAAAACCGAACCATAACCTTGACATGTTTAAAAACAAAAGAATTCCAAATTTTTTCTAAGCTTCATTTTGCTGAAAATTAATGCAAGCAATGCACAGGGTCTATTTCATCAGGATGCCTCTTTCTAATGAAAACAAACTTCAATTAAAGCTTCCCAGTTGCCCAAGAAATATAAGAAGACTACAAATGTTCCTGGTGACCTTTTCTCTCAGTTGAGAAAATGATAGGCTGTGTAAACCGCATAAGGCAAGTGAACAGATAGGCAGGCAGATGCCCCCAACTTTAAGCACACACCAAAAAAAAAGTCCCAGAGATCTGAAGGGGATTTTTTTGTAGCCTGTCTGTAGTTCTGACTCGTTCCCTAAGAGGAAAACAAATATCTGACTGCCATATATGCTCTTGAAAAAAAAATCTTGTCATAATTTTTGTGTTGATCATAGTTTATTTTTAGATCTGACAAACCACAGAAACATCTCCAAAAATATTCTAAAGAAACACAGTGACCTTTCCATCTTGGAAAGCAGAGATGTTTTAACAACATCATCCAAGCTACTGTACAGGCTGAACAAATCTATAAGACCCCTTGATGGCCTATTAAAAAGACTTCCACATTCACCTATACACTGTCCCATAAAAACTTCTCACCTAGGCTAGCAAAGGTAGTTTTAACTACCAGCTCATACTCAGAAGCAGATCAAGGAGTCACCTATCAAAGAGGGGAACAGAAAAGGAGGTTCATGGAAACCCGAGCTGAAGGCAGTGAGGAGCGATGGCCAGCTTTACCTCTGTGCTTGAGAGGAGGCAATTCACTTAAGACCCAAGCAAAACAAGGAAAGGTGGTAAAAAGGCACTGAGACTCAAACTGCTGTAGGAATGGGAAACAAATGGCCAAGAAAAGGAGAAAGCTTCCAAAATGATCAGGGATTTGATACACAAATGATGCAAAAGTAAGTGAATACTTTGCAAGCTGCAAAGGGCAGAGGTGGGCAGGGAAGAAAGTTTTATCCCTCGTGCTCTGGTGATGCCATGTTACAGCTGGTCAGGCAGAGTGTCATCATGGTCCTATGGTCAATCTGCTGAAGCTACCTATAGCTGGGGATTGTGTTATGTCCAACAGTTATCTCAGCCCCTATGCTTACTTACTGATTCAAAACTTCCTTCCAAGCAAGAGCAGTCATTAGGCAAGAGGATCACAGACCTTGGGTCTATCTCATCAGAATTTTCCTGACATCAATACTGCGTCCCATATCACACAAATTATGGGCGCTCTACTGTTTTAACCTTTGGAGTTTTTTCCTCTCCACCTTCCCTGTTATTCCCATCTTAATTCTCCCCAAAACTCTAATGCATTGGTTCACTTAGTCTAGGACTATCAAATATGCTCTAAGTCCTGCAACTATGTTCCTGCTTGGCTTTTTTGGTAAGTATCTGTGGGGCAGAACTTCTTGTTACCTTGGCTTTTTTTTTTTGTTGCATATTATTTTTTTTTATAATTAAATGATGAGAACATACTGCTCTGTGTTGGTCTACAGGAAAAGCATGAAAAATGAAAGAATTTTGAGCAAAAACATAACTTTGGCAGGATTTGCTCTGATGGCCTTCAAGAAACAAAAATGAGACACCTCATCCATTCAGCAACTAATTTGGCTTGAAATACAGCGTGTGTGGTTTTCTTGCTGGAATTATATTGTAATAAAATAACCTTTTTCAAATGACAAAAGTGCAGTACGAATCAGCTCTGCACATAATGTAAAATGAAGTCTCTACAGGAATGAACCTGTGACCTCTAGCACCAGAAACACACACCTATACCTTTTCAACTAAAAGAATGATTCAATTACACTACAGTAACTATGCTGTCCATTCATCCATGAAAAAGAGTAGAAATAGAAGGGCTAAAACATCTAGTCAAAGTGTTGGATGTCTTAAACCCTCAAAAAGGATTGCTGTAATTTTCATGAAACTTCAAAATCTTTTTTTTTTTTTTTTTCCTGAAAAGAATAAAGTGATGGAAACAGAAAAGCTGTAGAAAGAGTTCTGGAATTACAAACCACATAATGCTGGTTTTGCTCTTGGTTTTGTCTTTGTACATGTATTGATTCTTCAAACATTACGAAACACACACCATGTCCAGAATGAATATCTTGACACTGTACTTTGCAAAAGCGCTCTAACTAGGGTCTAGGTTTTTACATTGTTAGGTACCTGCTTTTTTATTCTCTTCTTTTACATACTCACACTTCCTTGCCAATTTCCTCAGCAAATGTTCTGGGAAAAAAGCTTTGACAAACCAAGCTGAAAGTGCTTTACGAAGAGTGGGACAGAAGTGTAGGTATCTCTAAAAGTGATTTATGTGACACTGTGACACTGACTCAGGTCAGTGTTCTTCAGGTTTTTATTACTGCAAGAGTCTAGGTGAGTGCAATAAACTGTGGTACAACCTTCAGTACGTTTCTGACTTTAATTCCTTCTATAACTCATGCATCTTTGGAACTAAGGGAAAATGTCGAAGTTGCTCTGAATTTACTTAATTTTATCTTTTTCTGTTTGCATTTTTACCTCCAGTTAACTCCCTGAATTTGTACAACCATCCCTAAGAAAAAACAATAAATATGAGGTTTAGGCACAAGTTTGCCAAATGTATACACGTTCTTGTTACCTTAGATGTTTATTGTTGAACAAAACCAGCCTTGCATTCCTTGAGACTTTCAGTATACTTAACATAGTTCCATTCAAACCTAGACACATTACCTCCCAAAAGCATAAACAAATTCCTTATGTCTTATTTGGAAACTGGACCGTTAATTCTCTTTTTTTGTGTATGTTAGGCACAAGGTTGTGGAACAGGCATTGAATTATAAATATACTATACACAAAGAATGTGGATTTCTCCCAGGTTCCCTTTGATGATAGTTCAACAGTGCAGGAATCACAGATGTACAAAAAGCACAGAAAAAATTCACCCAAAGAATTGTTTTCCTTCCCATCCTACTTTCTCCATTAAAATCAAAATCAAAGACCTGCTTGCCATATTTTCCTCTACATCCTAAAATAACATATTTAGCAAGTAATACACAGCATTGCTATTTTTCATGATAGGTTACAGAAACATAGATGTGATTTTGCATTTCTCCTTTAATTCTTCCTTTTTCCTTGCTTGCTCTATCTCATTACAGATCTGCATACTCAGATCTGGAGGATTTTATAAAAGAAAATGTGCCTCATTCACTCCTTTCAGTTGCTTTCCTGATAATAGCAGTAGTTCCTGAGAATTCCTTCATTCTTTCCCAAAAATTGTTGACTTGGTTGTCCAATGACAAAACTCCCTAACACAGACCCAAAAAGCAAGAAACACGTAGTCACACCACCATGCCCCTCAACACAGCCTCTTCCTGAGTGCAGCAGGGCAAGGAAAAACGGAGACTGGCATCCGAAGGTGCTCAGAACAGGAGCACCCAGACTTCACTGCAGACACATCTCCTCTCTTCTTCTGGCAAATGAGTTTGCCTGTGGTTGAACAGACCTGAACACTGTTTCTCGGTGGTAAAATGCTATGAAGGCGGTGGGAAGGAAGCTGCCAAGCCCACCTCATCCTTGGCTGGTTCATTTACACCGCTTTCCTCACACACCATTTCCTCCACTTCCTTCCATGTCCTCCCCCCAACCCTTCCCACACAAACACATACGTGCACCTCTCTCTTCAGTCCTATTTACCCTTTCCCACTCAGCACCACGGCTGGTTGCCTCTGGGTACAGGCTCAAATCCGGCATGCGGGTGGGAAGCTGACAGGAGGGATAAGCCCCTTTCCACCCTCGTCAGGCTGCACCACTCCAAAATCCCAGCCCACTCCTTCCACTCTCACACCTACATCCCCATCTCTGCCCACATCCCTCCTCCTCAAAACTGCACCAGGCCCACTGGCAGGGCAGGAGAGTGGCTGACAGCTGCACTGCTACCACAGACCATGCGTTGCAAGAGCAGCTGTGGTCAGACATGGGACGAGAGTAATGCCGCAGCCGGGGCCAAGGCGTGAGGAACGCATCTCCCTTCCCCATGCTCGCTGCACAGGACCTACAGAGACTCCAGCTACTCAAGTGTTAAGCAGACAGAGCAGATTTCACCAACACTAACAGTCCCACAAGAACAACCCTTTTCTATCAAGTTGGCAAAACTTTCCTTGCTGTGTTGTCTGCCTTGCAAAGATGCCTTGCTTCTGCCTAGCATTTTTTCTTCATTAGCAAATAGTCCTAACATGGGAAAAGCCTTTCGTCAGGACAGGGATTTTGCAAGTACTGTACAACTCCCACATGTCATCTTCCCTCCTGAGGCAGGAACACAATTCGGTCACATTCCCCTTACATCTGGACAGAAAAGCTGGTTGGAATGAATAAGAAAAACAGCATGGTTTTGCGATGCAGCGAACCATTCAGCCAGTCCCAGCTGCAGAAACCCTCCAGCTCCTTCCTCCAACCAACCCTTTCATTCCTAGCACATCCACTCTTCTTTTGTGCCCGTTCTTCTCCTGGTAAGTGACTGCTCAGGGTACGCACGTGGAATACAACGCTTGCCTCCGTGGCTTCTTGGGCAGCACAGCCCTTTCCAAACTTCTACTCCCCCCTGTGGCAGCTTGATGGCAAAAAAGAAATACAAAGCACACTTCCCAAGTCATGTACTCTACCGTCACTCTTTGCAAACCATTTATGAAGAAAAAAAAGATATGTGAAGGCCAAGGGGTGGTCTCACTGAATTTAAGATGGTAAAATAAGAAACCTATTCCCAGGGAATTTGAAATTCAACCCTCTGTATCTTGGGAGTGACATAAGGAGAAAGAAAAAGATGTGGCTAGTTCATATATGCTTTTAAAACTCACCTGAAATTTTTGTATTACAAAGTTCCTAACTCACAGGGTGAAGACTGGTTAGGACAGTTTTAGGATTTTCAAATACCTTGCAAATCTTAGGTAACGAAAAAAGGCAATTGATGAACAGCCTTTTCATCCCATGTCATAATTGAATCTTAAATAATCATACAGATCTACCATGCTATTAAGGTTAGACTTTTCCACAAGATCCATCATGGGTAACTTCCTCACAAGAAACGCACCACAAATAACTTCATAGACTCAATCTTCATAAAGACCCCATTGTCCAAAATGGCCAAAACAAACACCTAGGTACAGTAAAAACCTAACCTTGATTTCTATTTAAAACCCTTTAATCAAAGGGTTATAAATGGAGTAATATGCTCAGAAACACTTGCTGTTAGTGTGAGTCCTACCACTTTTACAACTTCATGCTTACTACTTAAAAGCCACTCATCACCAAGACATTTGTAGCAACATGATTGTAAACTCTGGACCTGGGACCACTGCCGTTTAAAACAACTAAGTTTCCTCAATTAGTTCCTGCAGGAAATCAAAATAACTTAGAAATGTCTCCATTTCCCTAACGACGCACATTTCTTGGAGTATCTGCTTTTCTCAGCTCCATGTGAAAAATGGTCCGACAGAGAATTTCCCACCGACACCAGAGAGATTAGCACTGTAAGATGGTTTTCAGACCTGGTCCGGTAGTTGCTAAATTTCACACACATCCGCAGGTCAATAAGGAAGCCACCTTGGCTGTTGTAGGTTACATCCTAGTTTCCCCGTCTGCGTCACTTGTACAGATGTATTTACACAGGTCACATACCACACATCACTTGCTGAAAACACAGCCAGCCACGCTGGCAGCTGAACCATGGGGAACCATTTTCCTGAAAATCAAGCAATCTCTAAAATCTTATGTTAATAGGTAGAGGACATTACGCTCCTTTGTAGGTCAGCTGATGCAGTGTGCTTATCAAGTCCTCCAGAGGCCTTATAGACCTATACAATAATCCAACTCCTCCACTTTCTCAGGAGGGCCTGTGTAAACAGAAAAGCCCATGCTACACTATACCAAGGTCAGTGAACTCAGGCTGCATCAAAAAGGGGGCAAATTTTACAGACTGTGATCTCTCTCTTTCTCCCCAAAGAAAACACTGTATTCATCATCCCCAAATGTACAAATACTGATCTGACCCTATTGACAACATGGACAAATGTATCCCACAGGATTCTCCGCAGGCCCCTACTTCTCCACAGCAGCTACAACACAAATTAAGAGATTCCATAGTTTACGGCAGAGCAAACTGCACTTGTTAAATGAAGCCCCTAATCTGGACAAGTCTTAATTAAACATAGATGTCTCTCGGCTTGGGGGAAAAAACCCACAAAACCTCAAAATTTACACTGACAGCTCCTGAGAGTAGCAGGTTGAAAACCTGAGAATAAAATCACAAGCTTTTTAGAAGAAGCAGATCTGATTCACTCCTGTCCACACAAGCCATGACAGAGTGGGCGGATGCATTCCTCCAGCTGTTTTCCACGTGGTTCCTCTAAGAGACTGACCTCAAAGGATTTCTGGTGGATGTTCTGCATCAAGTCCCTGGCCACGTTTCCTCCCCAGCAAGTGACATATACTTTTTATGAATTGTTAACCATTTATAAGACAATCGTGAAAGGAGCGGTTAGTGACTCACTGCAGTCCTACACTAGTTGACTTACTACTGCAAGAGGTTGCGAACCTCAGTCAAATCTGAGAAATAAACAACAGAAAGTCTCTTCTCTCGTTGCTCACCTTTGTGAGCTGTGGAAGGGCTCTGCGCTTCCCCACAAAAACCTAGGACACAGCCAACCTCCGCACAGATGTAGTGAATGCTGCTCCTTACAGTGCTGGTAAGATATACGGCAAATTTTTCAGAATAAAATCAGATAAACTGAACCTGAGGCTTGGTAGGTAAAGGACCTTTGGCTTCATGCTACTTATAATCTCTCCTTCGTACAAATAGCTTTACATGTGTTTTGAATGCTCATTTAGATTATTCTACTTCCAGTAATAATTTTGCTGCTTTAAGACCACACACATTCATAAAAAACTCCAGATAGTTTTTAAGAATGAAGCCAAGAGCTTAAAGCAGCATGCTCAGTGACTCTAGAATTAAAAAAATACTAACGATGATTACGGAAAACAACAGAACTCAGATCTCCTAACGGGTATCACATCTGATGGTTTTGCTTTGCTCATACTGCTGAGTAGCTTTAGCTCAGCGGACTTGGACTTCTCAAGTCCAAGTATTTTGATGGCCAACAGTGCACTCGGTGAATCTGCCCAACTGACGTTAGCAAAGAATCTGACCCAGTATCGCGAGGAACTTGGACTAGGTCCACCAGTTCAGCAGCGAACATTTCCATAGGCCCTATGCCATCCACTGCACCGCCCAGCCTTCTCATTCTGGTTCACTTTGGAGAAGAGCTGACGCCTCTCATTGGTAAGATTAGCTGACGTGAACTGTCACAGCTCCAAAGCGGAAGGCTTGCACCACGTGCCTCACTCTAGCAAAGCAGTACAAATGGCACAACGTGGAGAACTTGCTTGACAGCTCCTGGGAAATGAAGTTTTCTATTTCGCTTTGCCTTTGTTGATTCGTGTGCTCACGCGTCCCTCCAGAACGGAATGAGTAAAAGCCGAGCGAGCAGCCTACTTCAGAGCACTTTCTATGCCTACAGATACATAGAATAAGTTACCAGACAACTTCTAAGAAAGACAAATACCAGGCAACCACATTCGCAATGGAATAAATCTCTTTATTTTTATTCTGTGTCTATTTCTGAGCTAGCAGAGTAAGTCTTGCTTGGAATCTGCATTTTAAGCAAAAGCCTACAAATGTAACTTTAACTAGACCTCTCAGGATTTTGAGATATATTTGTTACAATTTTTAAGAAATATCCTGGTGAGCATTTTGAGGAAGGAACTAATTGGCATACTAAACCTGAGGCAAGCCAGAAATGTCCGAAGCCAGCTACAAGCCTATCATGATGATAAACAGCTCAGAGTCCAGATGTCCATATATGGCAAGACTTCCTATAAGACTGACAGTACTGTATGTGCATTGCGTATGGTTCTTGGATCAGATTCACATTCCTCGGGTATGTTTCTCTGGGAGCTTTTGATTTCCGCTTTGAGGGCTGGCTCAGACCTCCAATTGCTCTTATTAAAAAAAAAAAATCTGTGACTGAAAGTTGAAAATGTGCAAGATTCTTTCTTTAAGTACACAAACACTCCAAGTCTAGCCACTTTCCTGTAGTCTTGCCAGGTTTTCAGTATGTCTGATACCTGATCAAGTGACTTTTTGGGGGAAAGGAGGAAAAAAAAGAAGGAAAAACACAGAAGAGGAATGTAGCATATCCACACCTGTACATTTTACAAGACTTCACCAAAGGAACTATACTAACTGAAGCTGATGTAGACACACACATACCGTATATAGCTGTGTAAACAAGTCTGCAAGGCCGGTGTAGTGAATTCCTAGTTTCAGCAGAAAAAATATACTATCTTAAAAGCATGTGCTGTATAAACACCTGCGTGGAAGTCAAAATTAGTGCATTTTAACCATTTCATGCATCGATGCCAAGATGTACTTCTCCAGCCCATGACATATTGTCATCAGAAAGGATAAGCTGGAGGCTGATTGGACTCTGAAAGAACTACCTTTGCTTCCAGGTTCCCTTCGCCCCTGTGCATACGTACACACGCACAAACGTGGTACCCGATGTACCTCACAGCACAGAAACCAAAATGGCAAAAGGGCAACCCTGATGGACTCTGATTCTTACCCACTTTCATGGCTTTGTACAACTTGTAATTCAGTGGGCTAACGCCAGATTCACAGTGGAGCAAGACCAGACTTAATTCTGAAGTCCAAATGCCCATTTAAGTTTTTTTTTTCAGGGCAGCAAGTGGATGGGGCTGGCTGTACTCGGCCCACAGTGTGAGGACTTAGGACAGATTTATCCTTTAATTTTGGATTTCCTGGCTTTCTTGTGGTTTGTTACTTTTAAACAAACTTTTTCTGCCAGTGAGATTCTTAGGTTTTGTTTAATAAAATTGTTTCTCTGAAAAATCTCTTACACGGAAAATTATAAAACACGTCTAGAGCCTCTCTCTCTCTGATGTTCTCCTACCATATTTAGGCATTTAAAAAAGGCATTCTGTTTACCTGGTTACATTTGCATTTTGGTATGCATGTCATACATAGTTTGGTACACATATTATTTACCCAGCACTGAGGCCATTGGAGTCCTTCAAGTAAATACAGATTTCGGGAGGCCCCACGCGTTTGGGAACATATATTATTTACGATAACTGTTCCTCTGGGATTTCTTTTTCCTTCAGAGCCAATCTCATTTCTTTTAATGGAGAATTTCAACTAGAAGAAACGACGTCCAAACGACTTTGCCAGCCTAAGTACAGTGCTGGCAGAATATAAATAACGGTTTTACAGTACAATATATCCTACTGGGGCTTTACATGAAAACATTTCTTTTTCCCTCAAGAATCCCATGCATACATACTGCTGTATCATAGCGTGGACGGATGGAAAGAAGGGGGTGGGGTATGGCAGCAGGAGAAAGCCTACATGCAAAAGATGGTACCTTTTTAAGATATCCATCAGATTTCAGTTTGCCTAATAAGATGCATTAAGCTGGTCTCTCTGATTAAACATTAACATACTTCTACAGGTCAAAAGCCAAAACGCCGGCATTCCTTGCGTTAAAGCAGAGGTCAAACAACATGACATCACTGAATATTCAAATGGTACATGGGGAGGTGGGGGAATAACCATCCTCCTGGTTTAAAAAAAAAAAGAAAAGCATAACAGTTATCTGCAATGATTTAATACAAGCCACAATGCTTAGGTCTTGGGTTCCGTCAAATACAAACCACAACGTTTGGGTTTTGGCTGAATGCGGCGGCATGCCAGTCTCTCCTCGTTGTAATCCTGGGGTGGACCATCGGCAAGGTTGGGAAGCAGGGATGTGCGAGGAACGTGTTGCTCAGAAATGACAGCTGCACGCAGGCAGTGGGAAAATAATAGCCACTTCTTCCACGCTTCAGACTCCGTCCGCTGTGCCAAATATTTCAGAGTAAATAGGCACTCTCTCTATTCATAGAGAGCATCTATTAGGGAAGGAACACATTACAAATATTCAGTATGATTCAGTGGTACACAGAGTCAATTTATACCCGGTAGCGTAATTACACCTTTTTTTGGCGGTACCAAAGCGCCGGGACCGTTCGCCGCCGGGGGGCACCGGGCACCCCGAGGAGAGGGCCCCGCCGCCTGGCCGCCCCCCACCCCCACCCCCACCCCCCCGGGGGGCTCGGGCCACCCCGAAACCACCCGCCCCCCGTCCCCTCAGCCCGGGGGGCGAGCGGGGAGAGCCGAGGACGGGGAATAACGGATTCCCCCGGCCGCCCCTGGCAACCGCCCCGCCGCCCCCCTCGCCCCTTCCCGCCGGGCCCGCCGCCGCCTCGAAATAACGCGCTGCCGCCGGCGGAGGCGGGCGGGGCGGGGGGAGGAAAGACGGACGGACACACGGACACGGCCGAGAGCCGCTGGCAGCGGAGGTGACTCACATTTAAAAAACATTAGGATGGAAAATAAAAAGACGGGGGGGGGGGGGGGGGGGGGGGAGGGTGCGTTGGGGGGGGCGCAGACGGAGGAATGCGGGAGTCAGGGGTCAGGGCCGCTCCGGGGCGGCGGCGGCGGGGCGGGGCGGGGCGGGCGGCGCGGCGCGGCGCGCAGGAATGCGCGGAATGTCGCTGTTTGTCCGCGGCCCCATTCAGCCCATTGGCGAGGCCGCGCCGCCGCCGCGTATAAAGGGGCGCCCGCCCCGGCACTCCGCAGTCACACAGCCACCCTCCCGCCGGACTGGGAAGGAGCGGAGGAGAGCGGAGCAGCGCAGCACCGAGCAGCCACCTACCCGCCCGCCCAGCGCCCACCGCCACAGGCCCGTCCGCGCAGCGCCGCTGAGGAGAATCGCCCGGCGGGAAACCCTCTCCTCTCCTCTCCTCACCTCGGCTCACCTCACCCCGGCTCGCCTCACCTCACCGCCCCGACGCCGGGCCGCCCGACGCCGCCGCCCGCCCGACGCCGCGCCGCCCGCAAGCCGAGCACCGCCGCGGGATGGCCCCCGCCAGCTTCGCCGTAGCCCTCCTCCTCGCCCTCCTCAGCCCGGTAAGTGCCGCCGCCCGCGGCGACGCCGCCGCCGCCGCCGCCACCCCCGCCCCGGCCGGCGCGGTGCCGGCGGCGGCCCTGACGCCCCCTTCCCTCTCTCCCTCTCCCGCCGCCGCTGGCAGGAGGCGCAGGGCCAGGAGTGCAGCGGGCAGTGCCAGTGCGGCGCGGGGCCCGGCCCCACCTGCCCCGCCGGCGTCTCCCTGGTGCTCGACGGCTGCGGCTGCTGCCGCGTCTGCGCCAAGCAGCTGGGCGAGCTCTGCACCGAGCGCGACCCCTGCGACCACCACAAGGGGCTCTTCTGCGACTTCGGCTCCCCCGCCAACCGCAGGATCGGCGTCTGCACCGGTGAGTGGGCGCCGGGGCAGCCGCCAGCACGACGCGGGGACGGGGACGGGGTCCCGCCGGGCTGGGGAAGGGGGGAAGCGGGGGCCGCGGCCCGGCTCTGCTGCGCCTCCCGCCCGCCTCACCCTCCGCCCCCTCCCGCCCCTCGCAGCTCGGGACGGCGCCCCGTGCGTCTTCGGCGGCATGGTGTACCGGAGCGGCGAGTCCTTCCAGAGCAGCTGCAAGTACCAGTGCACCTGCCTGGACGGGGCGGTGGGCTGCGTGCCCCTCTGCAGCATGGACGTCCGCCTGCCCAGCCCTGACTGCCCCTACCCGCGCCGGGTGAAGCTCCCCGGAAAGTGTTGCGAGGAGTGGGTCTGCGACGAGGCCAAAGAGCAGACCGCCGTGGGACCTGCTCTCGCTGGTGAGTGGGGGTCCCTCTGCGGACGGCAGCCCGGGGGGAAGGGGCACCCTGCATGGGGGCTGAAGGCAGTGGGGCGGGTTGACGCAGGGCACCCCGGTGGCTGGAGGGCAGCAGTTAGTGGGGTCACCCCACAGGTAAGCGTGGCCGCCTGAATTCCGAAGGAAAGACAAGAGAGCCTCTAGCAGGGCATGAGATCAGGCGGTGGTCTCATCCTGGTTGTCTCTCCCTTGCAGCTTACAGACTGGAAGATACTTATGGCCCAGACCCAACAATGATGCGTGCCAACTGCCTGGTGCAGACCACTGAATGGAGTGCTTGCTCCAAGACCTGTGGCATGGGCATCTCAACCAGGGTCACCAACGACAATGCCTTCTGCAGACTGGAGAAACAGAGTAGACTGTGCATGGTCAGACCTTGCGAAGCAGACCTGGAGGAGAACATCAAGGTAAACAGTCTCATCTTTATGTAGCATCTACTAGGAGGCGTCCATCCGCTAGCAAAAACACAAAAAATGTGCAGTTCTGACAGGTAGTCAGTTTCAAGTGGTTTACCCTGAAATTTGAGTTTTGCCCCAGTGGTGAACAGTTTACAATTAAATGCTCTTAATTTGCTCTCACGCTGTATCATGGCACTATGTAAGACACTCATGCTCAATGAAAACGTTATAAGGATTAGTGTGTCTGCTTGCCCTTAGCTTGCAAACTTAGTGCTGTGTGAAAGCCTACCATCTAAACATTTTGTATTCGCTTATATCCTAACAGAAAGGCAAAAAGTGCATTCGCACCCCCAAAATCTCCAAGCCCATCAAGTTTGAGCTGTCTGGCTGCACCAGCGTGAAGACCTACAAAGCTAAGTTCTGTGGTGTCTGCACTGATGGGCGCTGCTGCACACCCCACAGAACAGCCACCCTCCCCGTGGAGTTCAAGTGCCCTGATGGGGAGATCATGAAAAGGAAAATGATGTTCATCAAGACCTGCGCGTGCCACTACAACTGCCCTGGAGACAATGACATCTTTGAGTCTCTGTACTACAGAAAGATGTATGGAGACATGGCGTAAAGCCAGAAGGAGACGCTAACTAGGTTCTCAACTTGAACTGATTTGCATCTCATTTTGTAAACATGATTCAATAGCACAAGGTATTTAAATCAGTTTTTTTTTTAATTTCAACAAACTGCTCCATGTGACTTAAGACAATTTTTCTACTGACCCCAAACGGTGGTTTGAAGAAGAAGGTAAAACGGACAGCGGGACCACAGCAAGACACAGCTTCAGAACACGCTGTTTGTGAGGTGGTGTGAAGGGGTTAAGGGAAATAGGCAGGAAAAGCAGAGTCAAGGAAATGTTCCCTTAATGTGGTACAGCGTGCTTCATCTAGTAGTGCAATTGAGAAGGAGACCCTTAGCGTGTTTGCTGGCGCTGGTTTAGTGACAGCAACAGCTGGAATGCAAACCCTCGCCCAGCAAAGTGCTAAGTAGAAGGTGTTCTGTTAGTCAGGACAGTAATGTTTCAGCTCTGACACTCTGATTCATATGGCTTGGTCAACAAGAATCAGAATCATGTCTATTAGACTGGACAGCTTGTGGCAGTTAATTTATCTGTAACAAGCTACTTTTTATTAATATTGTAAATACTGTGTGTATATATATTTGTACAGTTATCTAAATTAATTTAAAGTTTTGTGCCTTTGTTTAATGCTTTGAAATTTCAATGATAGCCTTCTTTTTTGGAACAAGATAGGTAGGATTTAAAAGCTTGTCTGACAATGCATTCAAAGTGTGAAATAGATACTCTGGTGGAAATTGTTCAGACAGGGCCAAATGGTGAGTTGAGGTCAAGATGGAGAGTAGTAGAGTTGAGGTGCCTCTATCCTTACAAAGCACTCATCTGGCAAAATACATTTGCTTCCACTTTATTGGACAAGTGGCTTTCAGAAAAATGGCTCTTCTGTAGCTCGTCAGTCTTTCCACTCGAGCATTTGTTTCTTTCTTTGACTATGGCTCTTTTTGGACAGTTTTATTTGTTGAGAAGTGTGACCAAAAGTTACATGTTTGCACCTTTTTAGTTGAAAATAAAGTATTTATATTTTTTATATAAATGGCTTGGTATTTCATTTACCTTTAGTCTTCACTGTTACTTCACATATTCCTAAAAGGGCTTGGCTTTGCACTAGATGAAAATCATGTAATGCGTGGTGGGGTTTTTTGTCCGGAAGCACATACACTCGTGAATAAGCTAATGATTTATGGTTGTTTATTCTGTTACTAGTGAACCAACTGTAGTTTGTTATTCTTCTGAATTCAGAACGGAGGGCAGGGCCAGGCTTGCTTTGCCGAGCCCGGCATTGCATTAGAAAGTGCAGCAGGTTCCTCCTGCATCACATGTGGTGGCTTTAATATGAGCCACCTGCTCACCATAGTACTCAACTCCTGCTATAATACTCCATGCCACATACTTAATTTCATTGAAATGTTCTACTGGTTGAGACTTGTTTTCAGCTAAGGCAAGGAAAATGGTTTTTAAAGTATCTGCTTTAAAGTGGCTCCTGACTCTAGAGGCAAATCCAGAAGTCCAAAATTTGGTAAAATACTCGGTGAAAAGCTAATGAGTTGTACCATAAAAATCACAGAATAATACAGGTTGGAACAGGACTCTTAAGATCTTCTGATTTAACCTTCATGCAGAGTAGGGCTAACTCAGATGTGATTTCACTTGAATTAAGACCTCAGTATGGTACGGTAGACAGAGCACTGAACTCAGATGGCAAGTACCTGGGTTATCTTCCTGCTTGATGACTGGGGGCAAGTCATTTTACGTGACAGTTCTGACTGTAAAGTGTCCATTAATTCAAACTTTTGCAGGGCCACAGATGAGAAGCATTGTGAGAGCTACACATTTTGGTAATGGTCCAAACATTCTCCTCGGACAAGCAGAAAACAGTTTAAGGACAGTTGTGAGTCACTTCCCTCATCCCCTTAAAGCTAAAAGGAAAGCTTCAGTCCTGTGCTAGGTCCTACATTAATAACAGACTGGGGTTTTGTCCCTTTATTAAGACGGGGGGATTCTCCGAATTTAAAATTAACCTTTGCACTGGAAGCATTAGTTCTTGTTTTCAGAAAAAACACGTACTCTCCAACAAGAATCCTTTTCAGGCAAACAAGTTCAGTCTGGAATTTCCTGGTGGTGAAAGAGTGTTAGCTTACAAAAATGTCCATCCTTCCTGAGCACCTTCCAATCCCATTGATTTCAGCTAGCATTAGCAGCAAATCAGTGTAACACCAGCTTTGACTAATGATGGACAACAGAGCCCTAAACTAATGGGAATTCAATGGGAGACTTGCCAGTGGCCTCACCAGGCTCTGCACAAGGCCATAGAAGCGTTTCCCCTTCCTCTAAAAAAATACAAGGAATTCTCCTGGCATGAGGAAGTGGCTTTCTGTGTCCCATATGAAATATTTTTGGGTAGCCTCTGGCTCTTACACTCCCCGAGACTCTCCAGCATTTTCTCTCTCTCTCTCTTTTTTTTTTTTTTCCAGGTTATGAATGTGATGCAGCCGTTCGGTTCACCCTGGAAACACTTCAAACGCTCATACAGCCACAAGGCCTGGTTGTCCAACTGCTACTGTGGCTCCACCCCCAAATAAGAAGAAAACTGTCATTTCTAGTTCCAGCAAGGACAGGACGTACATGGACTACGTTCATAGCCATCACTATCAAAGCTCTCAGGATCAGAAGAATGGAAAGAAGCACAATATACCTGGCAGGTTGGGATTAATACCCTTAAGAGACGGGGTGTTTATGATGCTGCTCAACCCCATTCATTAACAGCTCTGCCCTGTGTTCTTTTACAAATTGGTATCAGTCATTATAATGAATGGCCATTCCTTATAACATCAACCTCTTGAGCTTCATGACTGGCTCACAAGATTCACTCAGGTTCCGTTCCCAGTCCTCCGCAGCGTGGGCTATGTCGCAGACACCTATGCTGCACAGCACTGTGGCCTCCCCCAGCACTGTCCACCAGCTGTGCCTGGCTTACAAGGCTGCAGGGCCAGGGAGCGGCAGCAGTGCTCTAGTTTAGGAAGGGCCATCGGTAATGAGACATCCACAAAGGGGCTTCCCTAAAACGGCTCGGGACCACGACCTATCCTCTGTCTGGTAATGCAATGATGCAGCTGCTTTGCCTGCCATCTGACAAATTATCACACTGCTTCACAGGCCAGTGGAGGAGGATGGAAGAGGCCTCCTGTCAGAATATTTTAACGGTGGTTTGCCGTTGCCACTGTGAATTAAAATAAGGAAGTACACTGCATATGCAAATCTGCTTAGCAAGTTGTTGCTCTCCCCTGAGCATATCAGGGATCATAAATCTCAGCTATCACTGCATTATAATGATTTTCACTCCTTTTTTTTCCAGGCACACATGTAGTCTTCTGACAGAAGCGTGCATTTTACACCATTTCACAAGTGTTAGACCTCTGAAGGTTTTATCTCTGAAGGTAAAGAAATCTAAATACTTTGTTGTAATCTCTCCTAGAGGTGTAGGTAGGCATCATACTGTTTGTAAGACGTTCTTTCAAAGGTGTCCTGGGAAAAGGGAGCCCTTGTATGGCATTTATGGCATCTTAAATGACGGTTAAAATGTGGACCTTTCAACCGTAAAGATGTTTCCTGATTTCATTCTTCGTGCCTAAGATGCATAGATGCAAGAATAAAAACTTGAGTTCAAAAGTCCAAAGTCACTTACATGGGAGAGAACATTGGCTCACATTCCTTCCAAAACACCCTGTTTTGGAAGTTCACTTTTGCATATTGGCCTCGTCAGAAAAGCCTATTGTGCAGGTTTGCCACTGTACTTTTAAAATATTTTATTCACATATGAAAGTATATTCATTCAAACGATGAGCTCCTTGAAATGGATCTCCAGCAGTACTAGTAATACAGTTGGTAAGGGACCACTGTAAAGTCAATATTCATTTAATGAATGATACTCAGTTAATCATTAAACAGGAATTCAAGGTGGCTGGAGACCAGAGTATCAAACAATTTGTGAAATAACTGTAAGCCATCGTATTTCAGATTTTTGTACCATAACACTTTTGTATGGATTTGCAGCTTAGCTTTCTAACACAATGCAGATGTGAACAACAGACAGGGATTATAGCCCTTTCATATGAAATAGACTCTACTCTCCAGATGGAAATTTGTCAGATTCCTCAGAGCTAAGAAACATCCAAAAGACACTAGTTAAGAAACTCTTCAAGAATGAGCCACTTCTAATGATCTGTAACCACACAGGAACAAATAAGTCTTTGAACAGTATCCAGCTGTTTGTCTCACAAAGACGGGGTCTCAGCTGAAAAAAATGACTTTTGGACACCACCAGAAATAGCATACTCTAACGAGATAATTTGTATTTTTTTCATGTAGCATAGCTTTTTCAGACATCGCACTTGAAGAAAGCACTCGTACCATTACACTGAAAAGGACCTTATATGTAAGAAGGAACAGTAATATTCTTACCTAAACATATAATAATTCAACCATTCTGACTTTGCATCCTACCACCATAAACCAAAGTTCTTTAAAAACAGTGCTTAAATGTGGCTTTAACTGATGTTATGCTATGCCTACATATGGAAGTAGTTAGCAAGGAGAAGTTGGGATGAAATACCAGTGTAAGGCTTTGCCCAAAACCCAAGAAGAATCCGAGAGAGGAAGTAGCTCAGTTAAGTTATTTTTCCTCTCATTTTCCACTTTTTTCCTCCCTGCAGTTCCTTTGATTCATGCCCATAAATGGACATACCAAAAGCCACCACATTCTCACAGTGTTTTTCAGCCTGCCTGGAACCAGGAAATACCAGGAATTTCTTCAAGGAACCTGTTCCCAAACTGTACTAAAGCCTTCAACACATTCAGCGTTTGAACTGAGTTTAGAAGCATGACTAAGGTCCCATCTCCACTGCACAACCCAGCATTGCTCCTGCGTCGGAGGACAACTGCTTGCAGTCATTGCTGCTAGCCCCAGCCTTTCCAGCTCTCTTCTGCGCCGGTCCCAGCCCACACCCCCCGAGCAGCGAATATGGGGCAACTCTGAAAAGTCCCCCCCAGAAACCTCTGACTGTGTATAGTGGCAGCATTCCTCAGCTCCCATCTGTTGTTGGGGCAGTGCCAAATGCAGGAGTATTTACGTTTGTTTAATGGTAAGTAAATCCAACCCTAATAGTAGTATAATAGTGTTTATGCTGTGAGAAACAAAGCATTTTACAGCCTCGTGAGCAGGACCAAAAGGTTGCTAATGCGGTACTGCAGTGTAAACACAATCCAGTGGTGCCTCCATTCATTACTTGGCCCCATTAATTGGGCCACTGAAAGAAATGCACAATCCAAAGAAATGTTTGTTGTTTTAAATTAGTCCTATTAAAAGCAGGTATTTAACAGCTTTCAGCAGCTACAAAATATGTTTTCCTGCTCCTGAGGTAAATGCTGAGAACCATCTTTTCAGCCAGTTTTCAGGACTTAGGTCAGCCTAGCTAATTGACAGAACTGCAGTCACGCTGGTTTAGATCTCCTGTGGCCCAAAGTCCAGAGGCTGTATGAAGTTAGGGGAACTGCAGGGGACTGTGTGCTTGGGAGGGCTCCCAAGAGGGCACAGGCTGGCTCCTGTGACATCTGCTGGGCACTAAGCACCTGGAGGAGCACAAATTGCAGAAGAAAGTGTTACCTACTAGGGAAATGATAAGCCACTGTATCTGGTAAATGAATGTGATGGACTAGAATTCAAAATAGATCTGAAATACTGTTCAAGCTTTAGGCATTGTAACATCTCAGAAGGTATTAGATATAATCTCAATACACTGTGATACAGTATGGTGTTAATTTATGTTTTCTTAATTACACATTTCTTAAATCATGCAATTAAAAAAGAAGTCTTTATTCTTAACCAAAGAAGACATTTGATGTCTTCTGATGAGAGTTCGTCTCATCATGGACTTTGTGATTTGGCCCAACACCATGCTCTGAAGGAACCCACTTTGCCCTAACTCTCAGGCTTTGGTTACGGCACATGTGCCGAGCCATTCGCTGATCCAAACACAGGTACAGCCCAGCTGACGTCTGTAACGGCACTCTGCTGTCACACAGCTCCAGCCCCAGGCGGAGAGCGTGGCAGGAGGAGAGGACTGTAAAACAACAGAAAACAGATCTGCTAAACAGATGACCATCCCTCTGGAGTTCAGGTTTACAGCCAACAAGAGCAAGACAGAAAAATAATACTGTGCAGAATTTGCACCTTCTTATCTGTGAATCAAGAGCAAGAGAGAAATGTGTAGTTGATGGAAAGCATGAGAATAGTTGAGGACCACTACATGCTGTAAAGCCAGGGAGTAGAAGTACATGGTCTTGCTAAGAAAATACTTACTTTCACAGATTTCCAATTTCTGCCACCCTGAGAAAGGTCAGTGTTAGAGTTCATTGATCTCAGTGGAAAAGACTATTTGTTTTGACTTGATTCTCAAGAACACCATGTATGCAAGAGAGCAAACATGCAGGGAAATGAAAATACACTAAAAAAAATCACATTTGGCCTTTTCCATTTATACATATTGTTCTGAAGTCAAAAAGTCCAAGATCAATAAGTTGATCAAGCTTTTGAAATCTAACATGGTAGGAGTTAATGAAGAAGGCCCAGCTTCTCTTGGGAACTGCCATGAGTGTCTCTCAATGGGTTTTTCCTACCAGCATCACAGCTGTAGTTGCCCACCTGGGGGAATCTGCTCAACTGAGGATTTTCTTCTGCGTGTGACTCCGGAGATTTTTATTAGATGGCATAGAAACGAAATGTTTCTTTCCTTCCACTGATCCTTGCAGCCACAACTCCATGGTCAATAAGTAGCCACTTTGGAAAGCACTACCTAATCAGAACATGCTCCAGCCAGTGATCCGGAATGGATCCCAGCATTGCCAATGCCTATGAGAGCCACTGGGGATCAGCATTGCAAGGGAAGGCAACGTGTGGCTTTGCTTGCTGTGTTACAGGCTCAGCATTGCTGCTCGTGCCTATGTCCCATAGCAGTATAAAACAGCACTGTAGAAGTGCCGTTTTATTTGACAGTTATTTGATTAGATACCCAATAAAATTTGTCAGAGAAGAATTGGCAATGTTACCCACCTTGCCTTAACAGCCAGAGTACCAGACTCTTAGAGCTAGTCAACACAGGATACATCCACTGTAAGGGTATCCTGTTAGGTCTAGACTTACACACACACAAACACATGCACACATCCCCATTGTAGCTTTCTGTATTATGTAGTTATTCTCATGAGTATGAAGTTAAATATAAATGTGTCATCCTACATGATATTCCACTCTACAAATGTGAGTATGCCATCTTACCCTTTGGAAAACTGTGTACCACTGGGATTTTTAGTTCTGGCTTTTCTGACTTCTGCAAGTGTATCATGAGCACGGCAAAGCTTGGAAGCAGAGCCAGCCTTTAGAGTGGAAGGACTCTCTGGGTAAAACTCGTTTTGTGTATGAAGAATTAATAGACTTTCTACATGCAGAAATCAAGCAAGACTCTTCTATCCTTAAGAGTGCTTTAATTTCATACAGTTGAAAAGCAAATTAGAGACTATTTCTGTAATATTTTTTTTGGCTCCTGCATGGAATTCTCCACAGACCTTATCACAAAACAATTTAGAAACAATATGTATATTTGCTAGCAACCACACACAGACATATATGATGGCTCTCTCAAAAAAAACAGAGCCAAACAAGCAACTGTAATGCTGGCTGATAACATCTTGTGCTGTATGGTGGCTGCTGATTGTGAGAGGCAACAGGTTCTTGTTCCAAATAGCTAACAGTTTTGTCTAAGATCTCTCTAAGATTATTTATTAGACTTCATTAAACCAGTCTTTGAATTTGTTTGTACTCTGTATATCCACACCAGGGCAACTTGTGGGCTAGTAGGATTGCACAGAAACAGGCTGTCCTTTAGTCAGGAAATAAAAAATTGTGCACTGGCACCTGTATTTTGTCTGTCTGCTTCTCCAAAACAAGGAGGAGGAAAAGTTGGTCTGTCATTTTACTTCATGAGTGCATTTAGATAAAAATTGCTTTTTTAATGAAGCAAATTTGGAGCATATAATTCCTGTTATATGATGCTGCTAACAGATGGTGTAGGAAGTATGGCAATGTATTCTGATATTTAACCTAGCTAGCACTTCATACACCCCCTGAACCTGTATCAGACTAACAACTCCTGAAACAGCAAATACATCCCATGCTGGTTACTACATAGGCCTGGTTGGTCGCGGTTGGCATGCAGCTCTGCTGCTGAGGGCTGCCAGACTTGGAGCCGGGTCCCAGGGATGAGACCAGGCTCTTTCTCTGCATCACACTGACACCGTGTGACTGCTCTGCAGCAGCAGCAGCAGCCTTGTGCTCCAGGTACAAACTTTGCCTCCGTATAAATGAAGACAAACAAGCTCATTATGCTCTTTTCAGTGGTAGGTATTTCGTTTCTCACTTGAAACAATTCCTGCTGTTTTGGTAAGAAGGATGGTGTGAGCTAAGCATAGGCTTGTTTTAAATGTAGGGAATCTTATTTTCTCATAAAGTATTAAAGTAATAGCTACACGGGTCAGTCTGAGCACCATGCATTACTTGGACATATGTTTATACACTCTGCAAATCATTGTTACCTATATTAAAGATGCAGAAAATAAAACACCCAAGCGTGCAGTTAAGACTGCTCTGGAACCAGCTGCAGGTCACAGGATGAGGTCTCACTGATCCCCTCTCTCTCCTGCTTTGGGCTGCTGCTGGGCTTTGAAGCGGCAGCAGGCAGCAGAACAGGAGCCCATTGCAGACCCTCCCCGGGCATCCTCTGACATCCCAAGGGCACCCATCCTGGAGGAACAGATCACAATAACATGTCACAATGTATCACAATAATTGTCACCAGCAGGTACCTGGAAAAATCATCCAAAAGAGAAGTTTATTTATTAAAGGCAATAATAAAGAAGAATATACTTTAAATGTCTTGCTTTTTACCTTGCATGCTTCTTAAAAACTAATCAACCCTCTGAGGTCCAAGTTTTAGGATGAGCAGAGCTTGCTTCTCCTCCTTAGGTGGGTACAGGTTCATATATAGGCATTGGGGATCTGTCAGAAATCCATGAAATTATCTTACGTAATTGCACCTCTTTTTCCAGTTGACTAATTATGTTACAATAAGCCTTTGAGTTAAATTGTTGAAAGGAAAACTCATTTCCTTCCTGACTTCTTCAACATGCATAAACAATGAGTCGTGTCCATTTTGTGTAGGTTTGGTCTGATGAACGGGACTTCGAGTCTGATGTTCTGGGTCTAACCCAAACCTACTGTAAAAAAACCTCCGATCCAGCTCCTTACTTGAGACCCATTTCTGTGGAATGGGCTTGGACATACAAATGGGCAAGAGGGCTGCTGTGCCTCGTCCTCCGGATCCTCTCGACTGCAGCTGGCCCCCCAGCCGAATTGTGGAGCAGGGTCTGGTACATGGGCAGCAACATCACTTAGACTCAAAAAAGCAGTAAGAAATGCTGAGTGTTTTAGGTGCATACACTTCCCTCATAAATAAACAAGTTTTTTACAAGTTGTTTGAATAACACCTTTATTCAATAGTAGCAAAGATGGATTGGCCATTCTTAGTCACTCAGAACCAGAAATTCACCTGAGATCTGCTTTCATTACTCTGGTCCTTAACAGCACTGTGCACCTCATCTTCTGCATGAGCAAAGAAAAGAGGCTTCTTAGAGATATGTATACTGACAACACCTTTCCCAGGGGAACAACTTTCAACAAAAGGCCTTCACAGAACTTCAAACCTTTGCCACCAACCTCTTAACTAACCCAGCTGGAAATGCGCAGTAAGCCTCAGACCTGGCGCAGGACCCAGAGGCCTTGAGATATCAGTACCACTGGGTCAGGCAGGCATCAGGAAAAACTTCACTCTCCTAGTGCCAGCCTCCTTCTTGGAAAGGCTTGTGGACAGCCCAGCTGTGTGCTCACCATCAGACCGGTCCTAACCGACCAAATTCTTCAGCTTCTAAATCTCTACCAAGAGTTACATCCTGTAACTACCTGTGCACAAGTACTGCTCTCGAGTTGCTGGTTCGAGAATCCAGGTTAGGCAAACATATCCTTACATAGCTGGCTTTACACAGAAATCCCTCTACCCCTCTGGTTTAGGTTAAAGGTGGTGGCTCAGCCAAGCAGGTCTAAGAACATATTCAGGTTAACTTTTCTCCCAAGCACTGTATTCCCCATATAATTACTTTGTGTTGTGATTCAGCCTTATTAGCACTGCTGTTCTAGCTGTTTTCAGGATGGCTTTGAAATTCTTACTGTCCACACACCCCAACAAAATCTACATAAAGTGTCACCTCTTACACCATCAAAATCTGCCATATATTATGTGTCTGAGAAAACCGTCTTCCAAAGAGAGGGCTAAAATCAATGTATGTTCTGTTTTTAAAGGCGGGGTTTTGGGACAGTGTTTGCCATCTACCAAGCCCTCAAAATCTATCTTCTTATTAATAGTGGGAAATATTTCCTTTTTACATATTTATCCAAGTCCTTTGGGCCAAAACAGGCTTCTGGTTAATTGCTGTTTCTGTTTTAAAAAGTCATGTGATTGTTCTCAGCTGATAGATCCATTCCCTCCAATTCCCAAAGCACTGCCCCTCTTTTGATGCCCTTTCAGTAATGGAACAGTTGCACTCTTGCTGAAATATCTACAGCTCCCTGATTTTTGTGGACTCATATTAGGGTCCACACGGCTTCTTCTTGTAGGTACGTCTTTTTCTTGTAACACTTTGAGTTCACCTTTGTGGTTTTGATGCCAAAAATGTCCATCTTTCAGAAGCTTTATTTGGGTATGGATGATACTTTGGCAAATTGTCATTGCGAAGGATTCATTCTGGATGTTGCAGGCATCTCCACACTTTCTGTATTCAGGGAGCTACAAGTCAAGAGGCTACGTGAATGCAACTTTCATCAAGTGCTGAATCTGAACGGCTGTCACCAATGGCTTTCCCAGAGCTACAGCTATCTATGCCCTCAGACAACAAAGCTATGGAGTCTGCAAGTCATTCTAACTGCTGATAAGGACTTCGAGCCAGGTAGCGGGTATGTCTAAAAATTGGTGCCTTCTTCCTCAAGGTGTTTTCTGATCTTCCCAAGTTTGTTTGCTTTGCCCTTTACACATGCTGAGAAGTGTCCCGTTGAATGAAAACTCTCCTCCATGTGAACAGCATATTAGTCCAAGTCCTGTCCTCTAGAACTTGAAATCTGCAACCAGATTTGTTAACATAATAAAAATAGAGTCTTTACCACGCACTCCATTAGCTGACTTTCCTCTGAAGTCATGAGTGTTCCTTGCCATAACACCTCCCCACCTCTCCTGTTTGAATCAGGCTATTTTGCCTGCAGTGTGTTCTGATCTTGCAGTGTATGGGGACAAGGGGTCTGGGGTCATGCTTTTGCTTTTTTTGTAGAAAGCTATGGACAACCAACCTGGTTTATATTATGTAAGCTCCAAGATGACATCCATTTCTGTATGATATCCCAAGAACAGTTATTATCCCCAGTGATCAAGTGGTTGGTATAGAGTCAAGCTACATTTCTGCTCTGCTGAAGCCAGCAGTGGGAGTTAGCAATGCGCGTTTTATGTCAGCTGAGCTCATTTGTACAAGGAAAGAAAACTGTTAACATCTGCAGTGTAATTAGTCCCACTGGTATGTCTGATACACAAGATATACAATAATTTAAATGAAAAAAACCCCAAAACTTCCTCTGTGTAGCATAACCTTCTTCCACAAAAGTTTTTTTGATTCTCTGGATCCCAGTAATTCAGTCTTCCCAGTGCTCTCGTCTCTGTGAAAATTGTAGTAGGAGTGTTAGCTAATTACAAGAATGTGAAGTATTTAATACAAAGCTTAAGAAAGCCCATTCTTTTCCAGGTGGTTTGCCTGCCTTTCTACTGTCCCAGGGCCACATTTCCTTAGAAAATGTACACTGAGCAAAACAGATCTTTTTTCCAGTTATCTCAGGTCAGACCAGAAGAGGGCCAGATACCACCAGCAAATGCAGCTGTGTGCACCGTTTGTTCAAAGTCAAATGCATCCATACGTGATTATCTAACTTTGCACCTCCCTAAACAATTTATTTTGGGCAGCAGAACCAAGTGTACATCATTCCTTTATCCAGTGAAAAGAGGCTAGGTACTGTTTGAAACCTAGTTACAGCACTGTAACAAAGAATATAATTAAAATTTTGTAGCGGACCATGCCATCTTACGCAGCCAGCAGGTACAAGATTTAAAGGCGAATTCGTCGTCCTCAAGCAGCACCCTTCCTGCCACCCAGAAATTCAAAGCTCCGGTACAGACACAGGATGGCAAAGCTGGATGAGCTCCAGCACAGAGAGATACAGAGAGACATAAACAAATTCTCTTTCAAGCCCCAGACGGAGGCTGGTGCTGAAGCACAGTTTTGCCAGAGTGCCGTGAACACAGAGTCTCATATCATTTAGACTGACTTTCAGCCATGCATATATGCCTTATGGACATGACCAAAGGGCAATTCCGCTGTCTTCTAATCAGGGGGGAGATCGGTCAGGAGCTTTGGGGCGATTCAAAATTTTTCCATCCCACTGAATTTATTTCAGCAGAGAAACTAAAAATAGAAAGGACTAAACCTGCAATAAAGGGCAACACAAATTTAACATGTTGTGGCTGAGGAGGAATACGATAATTTGCAATGGCATCCTCTAAAATCTGTTGCCAGGCTTCCATAATTATTGCAAGTTTGTCCGTGGTCTCCATAGCAGCCTTTCCTGAGGCTCAAGGCCTGTGTGGTGACTCACAGTGGTTCAGTGAGGTACTCGGACTCCTTTCCAAGGGGAGTCTGAGTCACAGGATGCCAAACCTGGACTGGTTTCCTGTAATATAGAGGTTCCCCAACTATGGTAGACGTACCGCTTATGGTACACAAGCCACCTCAGTGTGATGCTCCAACACCTCCCAGGCATTGCCACAGGGTATACAAGGGTAAGCAGGAGACATTGCTGCCGCTGCCACTGGCAATGGTGGTACCCAAACAAAAATATTTGGAAACTTCTGCTTTAGTAAGTTGCTAGGCTCATACTAACTCTGTCCCTGAACTCCTCAGAAGGATAAAAACAGTTTACCACAGAAAAGCAGTAAAAGAGCTGAGTATAGCCCTCGCTGTGAGCCTGGGATGGTTTCCTGACCTCATTAGTGGTGCTGCTGTAGGTACAGAGTGCGTGACCCTGCCATAGGAGAGGTCCCTCACAGTGCTGTCACCCCTGAGCATCTACTCCAGAGCGGTACGGTGGGCAACAGGTCCTGGCACAGGTGCCTCTTCAGCAACAGGCTTAAGCTTTGCAGCAGATCTTGGAAGAAGGGAGGTCAGAAATGAGAACTTTCCTCCCAGCTGAGTGCCCTAACCACAGAGCCACAGATTTAGGCTTTCTTTTATATTCCTTCTTGCCTTCTGGTCCCCATGAATCTCATTTTCCTGGAAAAGTGGGTGCCCTCCCATGCAGCAGAGGGATAGCTCCTCCCAACTTGCCGAGCCTGTTTTATAACCTTGTACTTAAAGGGATAATTTTGTACTTTGAATCTCCTCAGACCAAGGAAAGGCAGAAACCCAGGCCACCCACTCGCCGGATGAGACAGGGCAGCCTCTGGCAGGTGCTGTTAGCGGACAGCTGTTGTGGGTGCTAGATGTGTCGAGAACAGATTTGCCAGAACAGGCCCGTCTCAAATACAGGCAGTTAGATATCGCTTCAGTTTCTTTTTAAAATGCAGTGGATCTTCAAGTAAGTACGAGCAAGAAACCTGTAACACAGTCAAGCGAATTACCTTGCAGTTGCTGAGAGGGGAAGCAGACAGCAATATAAACCCATACCACCCGAATACCTCTGAAGGCACAACTCCATGTGCATTTTTTCAGCAGCAAAACCATCCTGAGATGTCCTCTGTCCCACTGCTCATTCCTACCCCACCATCAAAGAGCCATCAGCTTCTCAGGTACGTTAAGATTTGGCTGCACAAAATCCTTTCGTGACCCATTTCATTCCTTCAGTAACCAGCCCACTCCATTGCTTAACTCATCCCACAGTTAGACACCCCACGCCTAAACCAGATGTCCCCTGTTGCCCTTCAGGCCCTTTTTCCTTTCTTCCTGCCCATAACAGTCACAAGGACTAGATTAGCTCTGTCCACCCTCGACAAACCTTTGACATCTGTGAAGGCTGCTACCACCCCCTTTCTCAGCCATCCTTTCCTTACCCCTAACCAAACGTCATTGCTTAGGAGCTGGAGACTGGTCAGCACCCTCCCTCTGTCGGTGGGCACCAGCTGCAGCCTACAGCATCTCCCGGTGCCTTCCCTGAGAATGCCCGGTGACACAAAACACTGCTACAACACATTCAGACCAACGACCTTTACTCTGCTCCTCAACTGTCTTTTTTTACCTCCAAGAAGGCCAGGCTACACAGCAGCTGACATTAGGAAGCAGTTACATTGAACAATGCTGACAGTCCTGTCGCAACAGTGTTGCTATGACACCTTCCAGCTTCACTTACTGAGCATGCTCAGTGGGGCTCTGATACCGTACATCAGCTGAAACAGAAAATATTTTACATCCAGATAGAAAAAGCTGTAAGCTTTTTGCAGAATTATGAGTTTGATGGTGGCTGTGGCATGCTCCTTGGGGCTCCTCGGGCTTCAAAAACACACCCAGTATCAGCTGTCCTGGGGTATCGCCAGCTACTGGATACCATGACTAGCACCAGCATTTATTAACAACGCTCTGACACCACCATTACAAATGTTTCTAAAAAGCAAAGATGAAGAATAAAGGCAAAATTATTTACACTAAGAATAAATCAGGATAGCTCTCTTCCTTGTCAAGTTCACTTGCCAATTTCTGGCAAAGCCACATCCCAAACCCCTCTTGGCCACTACCCTTTCTTGATGACTAAAATAACTTCCACAGCCTCTCTCCCTTCCAAAATCCTCCCTAGGTCAAACCAGCAGTCATCTGCTTGAAGCACATCCTGATCCATCTTTACCCAGGAGCTAGGCTAGCCCTGCCTCTTAACTGAAACTGGCATTACTTCACTTTCTGAAGACAATAACATCCCTGTTATTTGCATTCAGGAGGCAGTATCAGTTCTAAAAAAATTTAAGAACATCTTGACCATCTTTCTTCCTACCTTCCTCTTCCAATAATGTATGTAACTTCAACACTCTGGTTGGAGAAGACGTTATCTTCAACTCAAAGAGCAGAGATTGAAGCAACCCCCTCCCCACCCCACCCCCCCAAAAAAAGTGAAATAGTGCTCTATATCTGCACCAGTGTTTAACTAGCCAGTAGCATTTGGTACAGAAGGGGTCACAAACAGCATACTTCTGATGTTTTTATTGGTCACAGGCAATGTTACAAAGCAGTTACACTGAATAATGCTGTCACAGTCATATCATAATGTGAGGTTGCTACAACACATTTAAATTTCACACAGTGAAACTACTTGAGGGAAAAAAAAAAATCATGCTTGTAACAGAAGATCAAGAAAATACATTTGGTTAAAAGAAAAGATGGTCCCAGGATTTCAGCCCGCTCAAACTGAAGTTAATGGAAAAGCTTCCACTGACTTCAGCAGGCTTTGAATCCAGCCTCCAACATTCCCATACCAAGCTGTAAAGGTAAAATGCCTCTCCGCTCAGTCACAGGCTCTTCATTCTTCTAACATACTTGTGCGTGATGTATTTTCTTCTTTTTAAATGAGAAGAACATAAATGTGTAATTGACTATGCCAAACTTTATACACAACTGAGCCAATTTTGGCTCATCAGCTTTAGAGAGAGTGGGAGAATTACAAAGGTGTACTGGGAAAGGAGGGAGTTCCTACACTCCTGAGTGCTTGTAGCAGCTGTTTGTGTAGCCTGAAAGCTTCAAGAAAGCTCATTACATGCTTCTTCAGAATTTGCACCTGGCAGTGCCTGCATTCAACTGGGTAACTTATGTGAGATGGAATTTGGATCATTTGGATGACAAAGAACAGTTACAAACGCAGCTTGGATCTGGTCAGTTTGCTGCGAACAGACAACTGAATGGCCTGTGGGCATTTACTGTAGTGATGAGATGTGCCATTAGAGAAGATCATCTTACCATTAACTAAGGCAACAGCCTTAGTGCAAAATTACCTTTTCTTGACAAAAGTGGGATTTCAAAACCACAGCTGACAAAATCAGGCACCAAATTGAGAAAGGCATCTTGCTTCAAGAAAGCAAAATCTTTTCATCAAATCTAATTTTAATTTGAAGAAAGATAATTATTTCTGGGAGCTCAGAGATCTTCTTGAATTAATTTCTTTTGACTTGCAGATGCCTTGATGCATCCTATACCTGCTCATTCTGAGGATGCATATACAACATGCAAACTGTGCATCAAATCCTCCTTCAGTGCTGGAGACACCAGAGGGCAGCAACATACCAAGGCCTCCCAGCTAACAGACCTCCTTTAGCCAGGCGTCTTTTCGTGTTGGGGAAGTTTCAGTTACCACTGTTACTAACCTCAGTATAGCTTCCTGCATCGTAACGCTGCATTATTTTTATGGGACCCAAGGCTCAGACTGTAATTCATCCTTCAAGGAAAACTGGAGTGAGTGGTGCTGGTTAGATTTCAATGGTCACCAAGAATGTAGTTATTTCCCAGAACTGTATTTGCTAGTTATCTATATTTTTAAAGTAGAATACTGATCATAACCCATGCTTTATAAACTTCTCCCTCCCCAGTGCATATAAAAGATAACATTTTTGTTCGTGTCTCAGACTATGATGATCAAATGCTGTTAGCATTTAATAATGGACATGGTTCCACCACATTCAAGTGGGAATGACAGGAGCTGCCATCCTGTGTTTTATATATAGTCCATCAGCAGTCCCTGAGATACAAATATGGCACCCACTCTCCTCCCTACTGGCATTTTGGTCAAGAGTTCTCAATTAATGTTCCAGCTTATTTTAAAAAAATGCATTCATTAGTTAAAAACAGTCTATTTACATATCAGTTGTGAAATGGACAACAACATTCCATAGGAAAAATCAGACAGTTTCAAAAGTTGGTAAATATGTTTTTAACTGTAAAATCTCAGATACCGGCTGTTTTCTGTCTTGATAGAAGCTGAGTCCAGTAAGTAATTCTACATCTCTGATCCGAGCTGTATGAAACTTCATTCTCTCTTCAACCCACATGGACTCAGACTTGCCATCCTTTTGGGACAGAGGAATGAAAAACAGGGTTTGTAAAACCATGTTTTTTTTCTGATCTATGCTTAATCAATTAGCAAAAGACATTTTGATGTTTTATGACAGAAAGCAGTAATTGTTGGTGAACATCTAACAAAAAAACTGGATAGCACTGGATTATGACTAGCTATAAGCTTGCCTGAATTTAGTACTTGCTGTTATTTCCCCAAGTATACAGAACTTTTAGCTGCACCAGTGGAAGCTGGTGATAATGGGGAATGTCAGGTGAGGCCAAGCATCTATCCACCATCTCTATGACAAAATTATTTCTGAGAGCTGTGCCTTGCCTAACTTGAGCAGTGACTTGCATAACTCTTCACTGTAGGACAGGTCTGCCCACTTCCCATGCTTTGTTCTGGTTTATATGGAGTGCAGCTATGGGCATTCCTGTCACAACACCAAGCTACCCGAACTAAAAGCAACCAATGCTCTTCAGGAACATCTGTGTCTTCTCCTTTTGGGTATGCATTTGGCCTAGCCCTGACTTTTCTTTTTGGATGATTCATCTTCTCCTAGAAGCTCTTCATCCTTCTCAGCTATTGACTGGATATTTGCGTTACAGAAATCTGTGTATGTATCACACTGATGGTCGCAACATACTCTGACCCTACCCCGCTAGCTGTAAGTTTTGCTCTTTGAACAGAGAATTTCTATTTTCACATTTGAGCACATATACAGACTTCAACATCATTCTGTTTACGAAAATATTGTCTTCTCTCTCAAGATGATAATGATAAAGACTCTAAAAACGGTAGAGTCTAACTAGTTAATCACTGATATCCAAGCAAAACAAGCTCAAGCCTGACTGCAGATGTTTATGGGGACCGAACAGACTACTTACTGCACAGCTTTCACTATTGTCTTCTCTGTGAGGTAAAATAAAAGACAAGGCATCTAGAGACCCTTCACACTCCAGAGGGGTTTCAGAAGTATTTTTACAACTAGTCAGCACAATGAAGAAGTGAGTTGGAACTGGAACTTCTGAATTACTGGGGTGTCTGAAACACAAAAGATCTTTCTGTAATTCCACCAAATCATACTTGCACAAATAACAAATTACGGCAATCAGCTATTATGGCATATCCATTTTAGCAGTCCACCTATTTAGCCCAAAGAAAGCTTAGGCCTGGAAGAAAAATTCCAGATTACTATTTTGCAAATCAAGTTTGGCTTTTAGGCTGATCTAAGTAACAAGTTTGATAAGGTATAACAACAAACTGATTTATCATAAAAATATGTAAGAATCCAGAGTAGATGGAGAGTTCAGACTGAGCCCAGAAAACCATCTTCCTGCTGGCTTGAACCAATTTTGCAAACTAGTATATTTGTACTCACAGCTTCCTAGTGGAACACTGCCAGCTCAGGAAACGTCAACTATGACACCAGGGATAAGCCCTTGCCTCGTCCCCTCCTAGAGGCAACGTCATAGGATTTCAGGCTAGCAGACATTCTTCCACATGCAACAGCTTCACTTACACTTCACCTTCAGATTTTAGGATGACAACTTTTGAGGGTGCATTTTCTCTTTATGCTTGTTGCTTGTTTCTTAGCTTTACATTCTGTATCCTTGATAACAAGGATCATAATTACTTTTTGACCACTAATGGAGGAAAGAAAAAAAGGGTTAGAAAGTGAAAGGTTCCTACCTTTTCACCTTTTCTGGGGTATCATAGAGCCCATCAGAGTCATAATCAAACACAGGACCACTGACTACGTTGACACCGTTCCTGGTTGCAGCATACTCAGGTAGCAGGGATTGATGGAAGTAGTTCCATAATGCTGAAACACAGTAATGGAAGTAGGAAACAATCTCCAGGGTAGAAGCTGTTAATACAACTCTGCAGAGTTTTCAGTGGAGTATAAACAGACATAAGCTAGGAAAGTAATAAATTATACAGGTGTTTACAGTTTTCAAAGGCTGCATCTAACTGAGCAGCAACATGCACTACAGTGTCTCCTGGCATTGTGGTTTCACAGTCACCCTAGCCACAAACCTGACTGAGGCATAGTGATGCTGCTCCCTCGTGGCCTTGGGTTTCTTTCCGTGGAAACCAAATCATGGAGAGACTAGATGAGGGAGGGTGAGAGACCATGCCTGCCTGTATCTTACCCCACTATCAAGTTGGCCTGTGTAGCTTGTACACCCACACCTATGAACTGGGAAGTATCTTTAAGTCCTTCAGTTTAGATGTATCTGAAACATCGCCTTACCAATATGGTATTTTTAATTACAGTTAAGAGTTGACCATTATTCCATTACAAAACAGGACATCCAGAAGAAGTGCCATAGTTATCCTGCTTTCCACCAGGAATATGTTTAATCTCCCTCAGCCAACCATTTCATGCTCCCCCTCACCCAGGAAAGCCCAAGTCTTCATATCTTTTCTACTAGAGACAGGATTATTTTCCTGGTTCCTTAGTGACTAAGACCCTAGACTCCTACCTGGAAATTAATCTGAGTTTAGGAGACATTCCTAAACCAGAAGTGAATATAAGTCACATAATTATATATGGCTATCTGGGTTCTCTAGAAGATATTCAATTTAAAACCCTGTTTAGGTAGGTAGGAAAATGCAAACAAAAACTTCAGACATTAAATGGAGACGCTTATACTCCACTCCCATGTATTGAACCAGTTGATTAGGAATCATAAGCTCACAATGGTGGGCCTTTTTCACAAGAGTGATAATCCTACTTCAAGGAACTTTTCACTGAGGTAAGAAGCCCACAGTCTGGGGACACCTTATTTTACAGAGGCAGCTGAACCAGGAATCATTTGCATGGTTTGGAAGCAAGCAAAAAATCAGCAGTCTTTCTTGTATTCAACTGTGCACACAAAATATGCATACCAATAAAATACCTTTAAATGCAGGATACATTGGCACAATGTTGCTGGTAAGCAAGGCATCATAGTAAGGTTTCTTTGCATCTGTCATAAAATCTAAAACAAAAAAAAAAGCAATTCATTACTTGGATTTGTTACTTTAAACTTACATTTTCATGCTTTTAAAGATCTGTGTAATAACGTTACAGGTGGAGCTGTCCTAACTTCACTTTCCAAATTTGATGTGGGTCTAAGTGCTAACTTCAGTACATGCTGCATCCCATCCAAAATAATCTTAGCTGCAGCAGCAGCAATCGCACTTGTCAAATATACAGTGGACAAATTTTCATGAGATTTAAAAATATCAGAACAGACTTTTCAATTGTGGGGAAGGGAATAAAATTCATTTCATGAGTGTCAGACCAAGTTGTTCTGACAGCAGAATCTAGGCATAAATATAGGAGCTCTATTGGAACTTTGCAAATTACACTTGATGTGGATGTTCACGCAACCTACTACTGGGTACTTTAGGCAGTAAAGTCAATGTAAAATGCTTCCAAATCAGGTCAGCAACAGTTCACAAACAATTTAAGCACCTGTAAACAGCTAAGTATTTTGTAATATATTTGAGAATCTGAGCTACATTCTTCATTCAGATCAATGCCGAATTGCTTTACTAAAGACCACATATGGCACACAACAGTATATTTCAAATAGAAAATAAACTTACCAAGGCAGTCTTTTTTACTTAGCATTACATCCTTAAATTTTACTTTGGACAGTTCCAACTAACACCTGTCATACAAAGTGAATTTGCAATTTACTAGCTTGCCAGACTTGACACAAAGTTTACATGTTCTCTCCAGTTTCTTCTATGACATGCCACTTTAGAAACCTGACAAGTTCCAAAGCTTTTGGGAAGTACTAAATGACCTTGGACAACACACCAACTGTTGAAGTGCCTAAAATATTTTTCTTTTTCATATGCTGAAGTGAACTGCAACAATTCAGCAACTACTGCTTCATACTCTGATTAGTTATCAGGAAGATCTATAAAAAAGACTACACCTAACACATTACAAATTATTTAAATCAGATATGCTGTATAATGAAGGCAATGTACTTACTTGGAGGAGAAAAGAATCCGTAAGTTAAGCGAGGATGATTGTTGTAAAACAAACATGTCTGGTTATGGTTAAAAGAAATACGAACATCCTTGTGTAAGCAGCTGGAGATATCTTCTGCAGCAGAAACCCATTTGTCCTATTGAACAAGAAGGAAGTATCCTTAGTAAAATGGATAGCTGACTTACAATAATTCTCTCAGTGTGGGGGACTGCAGAACACAAAATATTTAGTGGCAACTGCCTTTAATGGTGTGAAGGAACTTAACTAAGATGCAAGAATTGGTCCTCTTGTCAGTGGAGAACAAGCCCTCCCATCCATTTCATATATTTTGGAAATAAAGTGAACAGAACTGCAGCATTTTAGTTGAGTTGAGAAAAACTTCTTCCAAAAGAAAACCTAGAGCTGCCCATTAAAGATAACCTGATCTATTGTAAATGTATTTGTTCATTCAGGCTAGGAATCAGAGACAGACAGATGTGTTATTAGCCATCTCTCTCCACTGGGCCACCTGTTACAGTAACTGGTTGCTTGATGCCACTAACTTCAAAATATTTAGGATCAAGCAAACATTGCCAGAGTTTAGTTAAATTTACTTATAACGGTCATTATTTAAAACGTATGATTCCCAGATAATTGAACTAAAAAGCAACCTCTACTGTCCTAATTCCTTTTAAGCACGATGTGGCTTCTAAATCTTCTCTGAATGGGAAACGCCAACTTGAAAAAAACCTTTCATTCACAAGATCAGTACTCTGCATGAACATGAGCATCTTAGCATAGGGTTCAGGACAGCAAATACCAGATTTATCTCCACCGACCTCTTTTTTTCCCCAGTTAGGATGATCTTATGTGAGGAGGATCGGATCAGGGCATGAACAGTTCAAGACAGTCCAGAGATTATTTTTTCAAAAGGGTCCTGCCATGTTACAAACATGGCTTTAAGATCACAAAACCTATGTTGAGACCAGACTAAGGACAGCACTGGCAGACTGCTATAGCAGACCTACGCTGCCCAGCAGTAAGCCAGCACAGACTCATAGGGCTTCTATATCAACGGCAATGGGCTCCTCACTTCCTGGTGGATTTGCTCACTCTGGAGGCAAAACTGCAGCTCACTCCAAGAAACAGGAAGGAGCCAAAGCCATTCCTTATTAATACAGGAAAGTGAAGAAAAGCTCATACAAAATTACTCTTTTTATCTCATGTGGTTCTACTTGGTTCCCTCAAGATAATATCACATGAGCAGATCTAAGAAGCATTCAGGAATAACTGACACTCAAGCTTTTTACCTTTTGAGGTTGCTTCTAACATTTCTTCAGATACTTACATCTTTGTTAACAGTGTACGCACTCCACAGAGACATCCTGTAGTCCTTGCTGTACCCATTCACATAGCGGTAATGGTAAAGGAGGCAGTAATTATGTCTCTTCTGCAGAACCCTGGGCCGTCCGTAGGGCAAAGTAAGTTTCTCTGTCCTCTTAACTGCAGCAGAAACAGTGCTTGTTACATTTCAGTCAATACTAGTTGTGAAGTATCTTCCTCTTTTATACACCTAAGGTCGCCTCAATTTCCAATTGCCGAACAGAGAAGTCACAGTAATGGAACAAAAAAAAATTTCATTCTTATATCAAAGTTATAGTTTCTATGCTAAAGCAATAAATTAGATGACAAAGCCAGTATAAAGCAGTCATTTACACTTATACTGTATAAATTAAGTTTATATTTAAAGCAAAGCATTTTGCCATTTAAAACAAGAGATGGATCTAAGTTGAAAAGTTAAAGTCCTTGTTGACTTTGTGTTTCAATTTGAAAATATAACACGGGATGTGCTTCTACATAAAATTTAGATGGGACAGTAACCAACTGTAATGATTTGAAATCTGCTGAGTGGGCTATTTTAGTAGAAACCACAAAGTCATAGGTAAAAGTGACATTTAAAGGACTAAGAAATATAGAGATCTAAATAAATGATACAGTGAAGTACTGGTTGGCTTTTCAGATGCGTGATGACTTGCTTTATAACGAGTGTGATAGTCACAAAACCTTCCTTCTTCTCTCTCATGGACCACATCTCTTTAGAAAGTTCATATACAGAGAAAGATACTCCAAATATTTTATGTATGATACTGCACAGGGGTTTTGGCAGACCCTTGCCCAAGGCACTGCTTGTTTGTTGGCCAACTACTGCATCCAGTGGAAGAGTGAAGACTTTCCCTTAGAACTGTATCGGAAAGAAGCTATGTGGGATCAGCAGAGGGTAAGTCATTAGACAGAAGCTGAAAAGTAAAGCAGGGTTAGCAACAGAATTACTTTGGAGTCAAAACCATTTATCTTACAGAAAAAAAACAAACTAACAAAACAGAGTCATAAGAAACACATGCTCTTGCAATCATCTGCTGCAGTCAAATGTCAGCAGAAAATGGCATTTTAATGCCTAAAGTAGACTTCAGTTTCATCTGAATATTTAAATCACTGAATGTTTAAATTTTTGCCAACTGGAAAAAAAAATAAGGTTTTCAAGTTTTGAGTTCTCTGAAGTAAAATAAAAACTGAGGAAAACTAGCACATCGTGGAAATATTTTAAAATAACGAAAGTATTACTTTGCTATTGAAAACACAAGGATTTTCGATCATTACATGACTGGAATTATAAAGAAGGCAAAATATATTTTCCATTAAATAGGTCACTACCATCCACATATTATGCAGAACTACACTTTCAATGCAACTGTTTTAAATGGGGAAAGAAATTGAGCAATGAATGCTGCAGTTTTTTTCCACAGTAATTCCACAACACAAAAAAAGATTATGACATTTATTTCTCCACCCATGAGGGAAAAGGCAAACAATTAACATTTTTTTTTTTTTTCATAAAACTCAAAATGCAGTTAATATTTTGTTGTTCTTAAAGACTGTCAAGTTATGACAATCAGTGAGAGAATATGCAAACTGAGGTAACAAACTCTAATCTTAAGGAGCAGCATTTAGGCTGGTTATTAGAATTCTTTCATCTGCGATAATGCTTTTTATATCTAATTAAGAGGTGCTTAATTCATATAATTTATAAGGAAATTACTATTAAGACCAGTGCTAAACCAGGTCTCATGGATAATCCAAGCCAAAATCCTACTGTCTCGAAAAAGTAGGTTTAGAGCCTTATTCTCTTTTTCTAGGTTCCTATTTCTACAAAATGGAACTGAAATGGGTTATGCACCTGGCCTTGATATATTTCTTCAGAACTGGATTCAGTAAGGCACCCGGACATCCACCTACACATTAGCAGAGTCTGTTTCAGTGAAACCACTTACAAGCTTAGGGGAAGGCGCACTGTACGGTACTAAATTGATTTAATTTTGTTGCTCTCATGAGTGTTACAACACTGAAACAGTTATTTTAAAAGGGTTCTGGGACACATTTTAAAAAGATGGCACAGCATTAGTGGAAAAGGTTCAAGAAAGTTCTATCCACTCTTTGTGCCAGGACAAGCTACATAAACCAACAGAAGCCTTAAATTAGCCTTGAATAAGCAGCAAGTACTGGATCCTGCCTGTAACTGGCATTTAAGTCCACTTCTAATAGTGAGCTACAGTGGGGTGTTGCCAAATACAGAGTTTATTTGCATAAGAAAGAAGGCTTCATGAACACATATGAGGCAAGGTCTCCATCAGCCTATTTCTCTTTCTGACAGCCTAATCATGTTGATTTCAGCTTTTAAGGTTTTAGCACCAAGGGCTACATTCCATTTTGACTTAGTTTTCATTATTTACTTATTGTCTTACCTGCTTCATGCTCAAAATAGTTTATTTTGTTTTACGAGTCATGAGCACATCTACAGCCTTGCAAACTGCAGCTCAAACATGGCATGTATATATCCAATGAATGGAAATAAAGCATAAGTAAAACAAGCAACAGCTTAAGACCATGTAACAACTTGAACATGTTAAATACCCCTTATGCTTCATTAAAAGCATGCTGCCATTGTGATGTCAGTATTTGCAGGGATTTCTTAGCAGATACTCCCCCAATACACCATTTTTGCTTCCCATTCTGGAATGCTCTCACTTCAGTGCTAGAAAATTCAAAATTATCAGAAAATACATGTGCCATAAAGACACAAGTGTAAGGATACACATTTATTTGAGAACAAATCGTTCAGTAGGACTGTATTTGAAAACCTCAGAACTACAGTCCCAGCAAATATTTCAAAGAATTTCTACCTCATGTACTTGAGCTTTGCTCAGAAGTTTAGACATCAAACATTTTATATTTTTAATAATTCTTACTTTTTTGTTATAATTTTATATTATTATCTAAAGTTCTTACCTTCTGTTTCAGTGAGATTTAAACGCTGATGAAAATCCCTTATTGGCAAGCCCTATAATTATAAAGCAAAAAGAGTGAGATTCTACTAAGTGTTCTACAACGCATATTACGAGCCACTACTACACTTAAAGTACTGAATGTGATGTCTGCCTTGCAAGTTATCCCTCAGATAACAGGACATCTACTGGAGAGGCACTATGGAGAATTTGCAGAAAAAAATTTTTTTTGCCACAAGCAAATCTACAGCCTTGAAAACCACAGCCCAAACACACAACATCGACAGAAGGAAAATTTTAACATAATTAAGTGAGGCAAGCAAGAACTGAACGCTTTCGCCATCAAAGCTTGCTTCTGTGGCGCCTTCCAGGCTCTTCAGAGTTGAATATGACCTTACATAAGCAAATGGCAAAAATGAATATACAATACAGGCTAGTACCCACTAACCCCAGGCAAGATTTGATTTTGAAACCAACAGTAGGGGACTGCAAAACTAGCGGGTAAAGATAAACACTGGAGAATCCAGAGTTTTGCTTTTTGAATACAAAACAGACCTCTGCCTCCACAACTTTAACCATTTCAGTATTTACCGCTGTCCTGCAGGAGCAGCCGAGGCTCACTGAAAAGGCTCTTTGTCCCACCACAGAGCATTCAGAAGGATGGCTTGTTTCTTTGGGATAGTGGGGGGTGTAAACGGGGTTCCTTAAAAGATGATTTAGGAGTCCATGAGTTCCGTTGTTTGGGGCTGGTTTCAAATCAAGCAAATCTATGAAAGAATTCAAATGATATTAACAGGATGAGAAAGACTGTAATCACAATACAAGCAACAGTGTATTACAAGTATGGCTGAGTCAATAAAGCTGCACTGCTTGCTACTCATAACACCCAAAAAGGAAAGCAATGTAACCCCTTTAAAAAGAAGCACACATGTTCTTAGCTAGGGCTCAGGATGGAATTAGTCTGCTTGTAAAAAGGGACAGAACAAGCGCAAAAAATGAGAGGCTTACATCTGAGGGGAAGCGAACTTGCAGCATCCAAACTTGCAGTGGGGAACAGAATAGGAATCTCAAACACATGAAGCTAGTGACCACTTAACATTGAAGCTTTGGGGAATAAGTTTGGGGGCTTTTTTTTTTTTTAATTGTCTGGAAATTAAATACATAAGCTTCAGTTAATAAGAATCACTAAAGGGTAAAGCCATAAAAAAATCTAGACAGAACATAGGTTCTGCTTGTCACTTAGGTCTAAAATGTGAAGCTTCAAAATTCTCAAAGTAGTCTAACCGCAAATAGATCTCTACCCCAAACACACCTAAATCTCTGCTAAGGTAACTCAAACAACTAAAATCTGCCTACCACCGATGGCTGACACACTTCAGACACCTTCAAAATACTGAATAGATCAAGCCCTATTTCATGCTTAGTCCTTGCTAGCATTCATAGACTTGATGTTCCTCCACTTAACTCATACTGAACCTATGAAATAAGACGTTTTCAGAACACAGCAGGTGATGAGATACAGTTGTATCCAAAAGCCTGGTGTCTAGATCACTCACCTAGAGCACAAGAATCAGAGCTGAACTTCCCTTCCTACATGGGGAACTGAACACATTTCTCCCTGCACTGTGCCACTCACATGTTAATGTCATTCCCTCCAGATGAAGCTGTTTTGCTCTGGAAAGAAGAATAAAACCACCTTTCTAATCCTAGCAGTCCCTGCTCCAATGAATACATCACACAAAGGAGTGAAAAACCAAACCAAACCAGCCAGTCCCAGAACTCAGGTCCCCACTTCAACCGCTAAATTACATAGTTATGTTCCTATTATTTTAAGCGGAGTATCCAGGAATTCACAATGGCCCAGAAATCCCCAAGTCTGGCAATTTTAACACCTTGGAAAACATGAGTAGAAATTTCCCAATTCAGACAAGACAATTAGTTGTAAATATCTGGTGCTCATGCTTTTAAGTGCTGAGATGTTGGACAAATGGGAGACAGTATCTCTTCTCTGGCTGCACTTTGCAAGAAGGTACAGTCAGGCACCTCCATGAGAAACCCGAGCCCAAAACGAGAAGTGAAAGAAGATGCCCTTCTGCAGTCCAGAAGGCACCTGAGCCCTGGGCAAGGAAACGGTTGAGTAAGGCATCTCACTTCATTTTCTATCTGAAAGTTAATGTGCTGGCTTTTGCACATCCTATTCTTCTAATTCTGTCTATACAGGGTGGAAGAAATCTAGACCTCAATGACTGCACCTAAAACATCTGATCTGTCACTGAACTTGCTTCACTGAGAGGCCAGTAAGGACTCTACCCCTCCCGCCCAGCATACACAGAACAGAGCAGGGGGGCACAAGAAGGTGGTTCAAGATCAACCATGACATGAGAAGACAAAGCATACAAGGCTGTCAGAGACACAGTTCCTGACAATGGCCTGTTTCCTATTTCAGCAAAGACTTTTAACACATGGTTTAAATGTGGTATACCTGAATATCGCCACTGATCTCAAGCATGTGCACTGCTCCCGTTAAGTGTTTTCTGGATCAAACCCTTTGGTAATAACTTTGTCTCTCACAGATGCAGATGTTAGAGCAAGTATAGATCCTGGCAAGAGAGAGAAGTAGGCAGGAAATAATGGAAAACAGGTGAAGACCTCAAGGGAAATAAATGAACAGAAAGTGGTAGAGCTAACTACTGATAGACTTTTGGAGAAACCATGAAGTACAGAACGAGGGAGAAGGGACAAAGGAACAAGGAGTCACAGTAACATTGTGTTTGAAAGGGTGGGGAAAAGGAGGGCAGCAAAGTGTCTAATTATCAGAAAGAAACACCACTTCTCTGGTGCAGTGTACTGTACAGTGTCAGAAAATAAAGTGAAGAATATCTGTATATGGCATGTGCTGTCTGCGATCCTCATATACAGAAACAGACTGCATGCAACAGAAATCAGTCATGAATTCTAGAGTGACACCATAGAGGGGTGAGAAACTGGAAACCTGAGTACTGCAGAGACAACTAGCTCTAGAGCGAGACTCCAAAGCAGTGGACTACAGACTAACAAGACAGTTGCAGTCCATCAAAAGACCAAAAAAAAAAAGTATATTTGATAAAGAGAATGGACAGGGAAACATCCAAATCTACTATTAAGATACAATACATAAAATGAACAAATGACACATACAATGATGAATTTGGGAGAAGGTTTAGTATATGAATCAAGTAAACAAAAATAAAAAAAATCTAAATTTTATCTCAATTAAAAACCTATTTATATCAAGTACCTAAAAATAAAAATATGGTAAAGGAAGACAACAAATAAGAAAACACATGACAAAATACAAGGAATTTTTTAAGTGCATAAAAAGCAAAGGCTGACTGACTCAGGCTTTCTGGAAATTAGCTGCCTGGCAGCTGCACCCATACCCATTTCTATGCTTGTTCTGCCTGAATAAGGTCACCTGAGTAATTAATCTAATAAAGCCTCTAGTTAGATATGAGAGAGAAATATCCCTTCTTCTTGATGGTAGAGAGATTGTGAAATAGTCAGTTTTAGCAGTGGTGAGTCAAAGCGCCAGCTCTGGAGCAGCCACAGGAACAACACACAAGGTCACCAGTGGAAAGGAGAGGTACAAGGTGGCCTGACCAGTAGTCTCTAAACAGCTGTTAGTTGTTTAGAAGCTGGACCTTTCTCAGAAAAAAACTAACAGCTTTTTATTAGTGAAAATCAGCAGCAAGTCTTCAGGACAAATTTCTAAGGACACTTAAAAATCTGTTATTATAAGATTTACAATACCCAAAAGATACTATATTTTACTGAACAAAAATGACCCCCATCAATTGTACTTACCACACATTAAATTATACACTTCAATGTTTTCAAATGGATCAACTTGAGTACGAAACTTGAATCCTGGTCCAAAACCAATAAAGATAGCCTAGGATTTACATAGAAAAGTAACATGGAACTCTGTTTAAGACAAGTTGAAATGGAAAATATCTTCAAACTCAGAGTGCATTTTCTTCCAAGAATTTAATCTTTTCTTTACCAACACAGTACGGATCAAGTCAAAAGCATGATTTTTTTCTTAAAAAAAAAAAAAGTAAATGTATGAGAATAATTTTAAGAAGTAGTAAAAAGAGTATTAGGAAACCCAATTCGATCTCATCGTTGCCTTTAAAAAGTTGCTGTCAGCCATTTATGAAGTCCCTTGCTCTTCTCTGCTTTTGAAGAAGTTAAATTCATTTTCTTAAATGCTTTGATAGATTTAATGGAAATGTTGAGCCAAAATAACCATCGCATTTCATGCCCTGTAAACAATTTGGAAGCTTTTAATTTAAGGCTATAAAAACATCTGTTGGTAGCAATGTTTTAAATGATTTAAGCAATGGCAAGATCCTAGGCTTCTACGCCTGGTTTGCAGCTGTTCTTTCTTCTTCTTGCACCACTTCCTGAGCTGTACTGGCAGAAGCTATTGTGTAACCACACAGTGAACCTGATCCAGGAACACAGCCAGCTCAGAGAAGTGTCTTTTTTCCTGCTGGCACTTTTCCTTCTGGTTCAGTTCCCCGACCTACTTAACTCTGCAGCCATGCAAAGTTTACACTAGCACAGAGCAGGGTTTGCTGCAGGAGTAAGAACAAGGAGACAAGGGCAGCAAACACTTCAACTCAACTGCTGCCTGAAAGATTGTTTTTAAACTTGCCCTGAGATATTCAACTTATTTTTAATTAAGTGAAACAGATTGCACCCATCTGTGGTATCAAAACACTGAATGAGTGATGGATTTGCACTCTATAGCATCTTCCTGGGTGAGATCTCAAAGCTCTTTGCAAACAATGCAAATGACTCAGATTTCATAGCTTTGTGGCAAAAATAGAGCCTAAAAACTCAACTCTAACTTCTTTTTTGAGATTAAAGCCCAAGGCAGGCTGTCATTCTGTAACTGTTGACACTAAAATCTGTAGGCTAATAATTTACTCAACAAGCCTAATTTGAACTAGATGAGACAGGAACACGTTACCTTCTTTCTGTTGAAGTGGTTGATTACACAGTATGAAATGTATGCTGCTGTAACGTTAGCCACAAAAGGATAAGTTATATCCGTTTTAAGACCAGTTAGGAATGTTATGAACTGGCAATCCCAAATCTGGCAGGAAGTTTGAATAGAGTCAATGTACTGGAAAAAATGTACAGAGTTGAACTGTAGCAGAGAGAGAATATACGAAGCTGGCATTTGGCTTCACACAGCCTTGCTGGTTGTAACCGATTACTAGGTACCCTATCAACAAGTTTTCCATTGTCAAATCAGGGAAGAAGAGTGGGCCTGGAAGGGTGAACTGATACAAAATTAACACAGGCTTTGGCTAACAGTGTGATGCCAACACTACATAATTCTACAAGACATGAAAAATAAGGCTTTTAAGAGAAATCTATGCATTACATGGACTACATAGATCTTTTCATAAAACTTGTTTTCAATAATTTTTTGAATACAGGGTTCTCTCTTTATAGATGCGCTTACACATATTCACTATAATAGTACTGAATACCTCACAACTGTTAGTGGATTTTATCCTGAAAATAGCTTTTTGAAATGAATAGTATTGGCTTTCATTTTATTGATAGCAGAAACTAAAGCAGAGAATGGGTTAAGTGACTTCCCGAAATTAGATGGAGCTGACTAAGGATCTGATTTCATGTTTCCCTATGATCCCTTCCCATTTCTCATTAAAGAGAAGAATTCAGGGACTCTCCTTATTTTAAACATGGCTGACATGCTCTCTCCTGAACAGACTACCTCAAAACAGTGATACAGTCTATCATGACGAACTAGAATTACAGAGTTGGAAGATGATTTAGTCAACTTTTGCAAAAGTCAGAATCAAAAGTAATTATGTTATTTCTGAAAGATGCTTGTCTGACCAGTTGTCAGGTAATTCCTGTGGTGGAAGCTCCACAGACTTCCAGCGCAAACTGTTGTACTCATTAATGGTTAAAAAAGTTTTCTAATAAACTGCAATAAAGAACAGTTGATTTGGTTAAGTCTGCTACTTCTGTTCTTAGGCACCCTCAAAACCAAAGTTGGACTACCCTTACAGACCAGGGGACTGGCTGGCTAGGAAACAACTTTGCTTGCAAGGGCCTGGGTGACATAGTGGACAGCAAGCCAAACACGAGCCAGCAGCACACCCTGGCAGCAAAGAACACCAACAGCACCCCATGCTGTATAAAACAGAAGCTCAGCCAGCAGGTTGAGCGAAGGGATTATCTGCCTCTACTCAGCATTTCTTTAGGCCACATCAGGATACTCCACCTCCAACATAAGCATGACACCAACAAACAATCATCGCAAATTCAGTGGAGGGCCCTCAAGGAGATTGGGGGCTGAAGCTCTTGCCCTGTGAAGTAGAACAGGGCTTGTTCAGCATGGACAGGAGACTGCTTCAAGTGGACCTAACAGCACTCCCCCAGAACCTACAAGGTGGTCATCAAGGAGATAGAGCTATGCTCTTCAGTGCTACACAGTAGGAGGCAGAGACACAACAGGCATAAATTGAAACAAGAAAGGTTCTGGCTGGCTATAACTCAATGCATTTACACCCTGAGGACCGTCAGGCAGTGTAACGGGTTAGTTAGAAGTTGTGGAGCCTCTGCCCTTGGCAGTTTTGAAGATACAACTGCATAAAGCCTCGAGTAACCTGGCCTGATCTCACAGCTGACTCTGTTTTGAGTTGGAGGTGGGACTAGAGACCTCTTGAGGTCCCTTCTAATCTGAATTCTCTTATGATCTACAATTACTCTATTTGAGGATTTGGTGACATAAGTTTTCTCTTTTCCTGCTTTTAATGCTACAACAAAACAGCCTGGCACAACTTTATGCACTTACCAGCACAGTGAAATCTCTGAGGTAAGTCCTGTTGGGTTTTTGCCCAACTCTTAAGACCACGGAATCCCACCCTGTATAGGCTACCCAGCACGTCACAATAGCAATCATACAAATGCTTGATTCTTTAATTGCAGATGGAATAGCATCACAGATCTTTAAAAAAAAAATTCCAACACCCAGCAACCACAACATTCAGAAATAGAAGGAGCTAAAAAATAAGAGCTAGCTTAAGTTTTCAAGTCTCACCTGCATACTGGGGAAGCGATTGTCTGAGCCATGGAATCCACCTGTGCAGCTTTTAATCTCAAGCGGTTTCCTATTAAAAATTCACAGCTTATATAACTCACACTTTACAAATCATATCAGTATAAAATACATTCAGTGTTGCATTGTTTACTTGTCTATTTAAAGATTTTTAGAGGCTTGTCCATAAGGACTAGAGAAGCGTTTAAGCTCTAAAAGAGAATGCCTTTAAAATCAGAATGATAGTTTTCTCTGCAAATGTTATCCCTTTGGAATTCTCAAGTGTCCATCACAGTCATGTAAAGCCAAAGATCACATGACATATGAAGAAAATGTTTGTTCTCAGGATAACAGATTTTCACGTTACTGTCATTTGGGTAACAGAACTTTACAGTACTTTTTATAAGTAGTTTCTTAAGGGGTTTTTTTTGTTTGTTTTTTAATAAAAAAGGTAATGTAATTTAGAGCATTCAGCTGGGCATCTTACAGTCTAATAAACACAAATCTCCAGCATATGCCAGGTCTATACATATTATATAAATGTGTACAGTTCTAGTAACCCAAAGCTGATTTGTATGACTTATACACGTTCCCAGTGTTACAGAACAGGACTTACCGAATACATGGACTGAAAAACTCTTTCATGATGAAAGCCCTGGAGTATCACAGGGGTGTTCAAAATAATATTATTATGCAGATGCCATTATTCTGGGAGTTGTAAATTCACTGCTCTCAACATGTGAGGTAATTAACAATAGTGGGTTCAGTACATTTGATGTATGCCAGTGGATCGCTCACAAGACTGATTGAACGAAGTAGCTATGCACGCACGTGCTTGGCTTTCATGACTCACTTTGGAAATCCCTAAAGCATAGGAAGATGTGCTCAAGTATCTGACATCTGGGACCTTAATTTCTAACATTTGTGTCACAAAGCCTGCAACTACCTGCATACTCAGCAGGCAGAGTATCTATAGCTGCCAGTTTAGAATTGAGCTTCCTCAGGCCAGCAAAAACTGTAGAGAAAAGCATACATTTTTTCTTTGCAACATCCCTTTGCTACCATGAACAAGAATACCAGGCTCCAATAGCCATCACTGAACTCTAAGCATTTTGAAGAGAAAAGCTATGAGAAAATAAGAAATTATTTGCCGTATAATCAAGTACTGAAAACTGTAACTTACCTAGCAAGCTGCCATTGGGAGTCTAAATAAAAGTGCAACGGTTCAATCCGGTCGTTATAGGAATAATGAAAACGCTTGGGTAGCAGCTGTTTCATATAAGCTTTGAAAGGCTGATTTGGTTCTATGCACTGAAATGTTTAAATTAAAATATAAAATGTACATTTCACCAAACTTTTGCTTATGTCATGCACAGTTCTTACAAAAAACTTCAATTGCAAAGGGTCTGCAATAACTTCCACTAAGGAAAATGGGACTCTGTCAGGTTTGGAGTCATATGGTCTGGGACATAAATATTAATAACTATTTAAATAACTAATACTGACTGGTTTTGCACTTGGTAGTTATTAGAAGAATATTTATATTGGATTATGCACTTAACTTTTTTTCTTACAGCCTACAGTTATACAGAACCAAACAGTACTGCTTAGAATTAATAAAGAATGAAGAGACATGAACATCATGATACTTTCAAGTGGTAGGAGACTATCCAGTGCAATAATTCTACATTCTGCAATACAGAAAGTAACAGACATTCAGAGGTTTTTTAGATTGGTCACTCAGGGACAAATAGTTTTTTCCACCAACTAAGATCCATTCACGATTTTAAAAAAAACCAAAACAACCCCCCCACCCACACACACAAAAAACCCCTCCTCTACTGCAATAGTGGAATTTCTGAATAGTGAAGTCATCTATACAAACAGCACAGCTCTCACGGGCAGCAGTATCTGCACAACTGAGAGGCAAACAGATTATGGTGCAGGGATAAGAAGAGAAGCCAGGTATAGAGAAGAAAAACAAATTCCTTAAGTTGGAACTGACAAAAAAGAATCAATATCCTCTTTCAAAGCTGTTTATCAAAAACGTGTGAGCAAGAAAATCTTATGCTTGTCCAGGAAATGGAGCTGAGCTTTACACTGACTTGGCCTGCAGCCAGTATGGTCCAGATACACAAGTTCTCCAGTTTGAAGAGCAACTTGATACAGTGCTAGGTAAGGGTTAGTGAAAAGAAATGAACACAAAACCTTAGTTAATGCACAACCGCAATAACCATATGACACCTTACTCAACTTTGACCTTCCCTTCCCCTGTGGCCCAGCAAAGAGCTGGTGCTATAAAATACCTGTAGATGTCAGTAAAAATTAAGCTAAAACAACAGATATGATGACACTTACTGTGAGGTTTCTGACAATGCCTTCATAATTAACTGGAAGAATCATATGTAAGAATTAGTCACCTAAGTTAAAAAAAATCATATGTAAAATTAAAGCATTCCTATCACGTAATATAATTAGTTTAGTTTCAAAAAATTTCTGGACATAAGAATTATTTTTTCAGAATGAAAACCATATGGAGCAAAACAGTCACTAAACTGTCAGGCTATTGCTTTTATGAGATTTTAGTTCACAGCCTCTCCTCCCCTTGCTTACTTATTTACAGCTTTAAAATTTTATGCTATATCAGCCACAGTTAGAAAAATAATCTGAGAAGTAAGTTTTCACAAAGAGAAGCAACTAAATCCTGTGCTAATCAAGCTGGATTTTTCCTGCTTGCTAATAAACTTCTAAGGAAAAAGAAACAAATACAACCATTAGGACAGCAGTTTTATCTGGCAAGCATCCTTAGAAAGATAGCCAAGTGCAAGCTGGCTAAGATTCAGATGCTTCAACTCAGGCCAAAAGGGACCATTACATCATTTAGTTTGACATTTTGTATAACACAGGCCCATTACATTTCATAGAGTTACTCTGCCCCGAGTCTGATATCCAATGCTTGACTAAAATACATAAAGGACTACATTGGCAAGGGAACCATTAATAATTCCGGCATAGATACCTGCAGTGCTACAAAGACAAGCTATGTTACTTCATTAAAACAGTATACATGTCAAAAAGAGGAAATACTCTGGTTTTCTTCTTCCTGAACTTGTTTCTCCAGGGAGAACCTGGGACTGCATTTCACTCCCACGTTCCCCATGGAATCATTTAAAACAGTTTAGAATAGCATCAAGCAATGAAGTAAACAGAACTTAAAGTCACTGGGGTTGAGGCCTACATGTTTTAAAGGGCATGGAGAACAATAATCTAGATAGAAAAAAACCCAACAAACAACTATGAAATGTGAAGGAAACACCTGTATTCTACATTAAAAAGTACAAAAACCTGCAGGTATTAAGTGTTCCCCTGAAATGAGACTGCATGATGAATTAAAGTTTAAAATTTTTAAGCATTCATTGATTTTTACTCAGGTTTATTATCTTATTTGTTTATTTGCAGTTTACTCAACTGTTTTTTAGGCCATGTTTTAATAACTAGGAAATACAATACTCATAAAATAATACATAAAAGATGGTAACAATCTAACATTCCTTTAAGACAGAAATATAGCAAATCTATACATGAACTGGTAAATCAGGAAGTGAGGTGAGACATGAGGGGGAATTTTAGGGCTGTCTTGAGTACCAAAGATCTGATTCAAAGGAATGCCATTCACAAGGCAAGAGCATTTGCAGTTGGTCACTCTGAGGCAGCCCACAAAAGCAATCTGTAGGTTTAAATACACTTTCAGACCTGCAAAGTCAAATGGTCTTTAAAAGCACAGCTGCGCTACTCAGTATTTTCTCTTCATCATTATCCAGGTTGTCCCTAGTTGACCTTCACTCAGGTTCACTAATGGAATACATGGATCCTAAGTTCGTATTCATAAGGTACAAAAGCATATAACCAAGTAACAAAAATTAGTTTAGCAATTACATACAAGAGAAATACTCATCTGGAACATTATTAGGTCTTAGGCGAGCTGCAGGACCAGGTACTACTACGAAATCTTGAACATCATCCAGATAAGTGTTCAGATATGCTGTTTTTCTGCAGCTCCCTGCTTCCATCCCTGCAAAAGGAAATAAATTTTATTTAAAAGTGGGAATATCAATGTAGAGTAGCCTTACTGAGGAGACGTGTAACTTAAGTTGTAGAAGTCAGAAATGCAATTTCTTAGGTCTTTTTATCAGCAACCCCAAGACATCTGATCCAAGAAGACCAGAACACTCCTGTATCGAAGAAAACAAAACATTACATAGATACACACAATCAGCCATTTCCTCAGCTGAGAAAGACACTCCAAATGAATAAATAGACAAATTTTCTTCTCTGAAGGGAAAGAAATCTTATGAGCCTAAGAACAGCAGTAATGGTCAGACCAGATATTCATTTAGCCCAATATCCAATATTCAGTAACGAGTCTAGAGAAATACCCAATAAGCACAGCAATTATGGACTGATCTTTCTCCCAGCGTTCCTTATCAGTCTCCAGAAGTCAAAAGCAACTTTGAGTTACATATTGCATTTGAACTCTTACTTTTAATAATTCTTGACAGGTTTACCCTCCATTAATTTTGTAAATATTTTTTAAGCCTGTATAGGTAGTTGGCTTGTATCATTCCCAGTGGCGATGAGCTCTGCAAGTCAATTTTGTGCTGCATGGAAGTGTGCTTACATTTTGTCAGGAAAAGAAGCAGAAAAAGAATGTATTGTTAAAATACATAACTTATTATAGAAATAATTCCAGAAATACAGAAAAGCTATTACAGAAATAAATCAAAGTTTCATATTGACAGCTTGTAATAATGGATAAGGGAACTGATAACTGAAAGGAAGATACGGCTCCTATTTTCACTTCTTCAGCAATTCACAAACTATTGCTGTGTAGTGTAGTTAAAAGACAGAATAAAATGAAATCTATTTTTTACAATTCACATTTTTATTCTATTTCCTTCATCATCTGCTAATGATCGCAGGAAGATTTAGGAATAAAATATAAAAATTATTTAATCCCTCCCTATGTTCTCCACTTCTTCCCTCCCCCCATAAAATAGTCTGATTCTCACCAATACTGACTTATCTCTCACACCATCTTGATAATATAAAATGTAATTTCTAGCTATTAGCTGCTTCCTTAACCTTGCCAGAAACATGCAAGTATAAACTCAGAATATTACTTTATAAAAACAGCCCTTCAAAATTCTGATATATTTTATAAAATCAAATTTACCATGATCTGATATAAAAATAATGTTCAGGCATTTATGCAAGTTCATTTGTTTGAGACCATCCATCAGCATCCCTACTACGTTGTCCACTCTCTGTAATGCCATAATCACCTGCAGGACAAAAATAGGAACTTAAAGTAGGTGTTAATCACTTTAATTAAAAAATAAAATTTATTTCTAGGGAGAATGAATACATATAAACTGTAACAATATATGCTAATAAAGAATAAGGAACTCTTCTTATATACCGTTCAAGGCTAGATGCAGTCCAGACATAATCAAAGGACACAGGGGACCTAAAACTGTGGAGTAACGCCCAAACTCATGACAGGAAGCACATATAGCACACGCTAGCAGGAGGAATTGTGGGGACAGCAGACTTACAGCATTCTCAATTAAACCTGCTTTTTCTCTGTTCTTACTTCTGTCAGTTCTGCACCCTTTAGATGCACTGTCTTTACATCTACTGAGAACGGACTCAACAGGCACACCTACACAGCTAAACAAAAATGGGAGCCTGCAGACTGCCTAGCACCTGCACTGCTCATGGCTACCTCCACCTACAGAAGACTGGCTATATCTACACTATACAGCTCTTGGTCCCGATTTTTTCTGGGCCCCACGCTGTACTAAGACACAGCTACACATTTTTATGTGTTATTTCAGTTGAAGACATTAAAAACAAACAAACAAAAAACCCCAAAACACCACCCCAGATTGTAACCAGTGAGGGTGGTTTTAAAGTATGAAACTGAGGATACTTGTTGCATTACCAGGGGAACAACTGAGGACAAGAGGAAATGCCTGAGCGTGCAGATGCTGGTGGGAGAATACCAAAGGACTGAAGAGAACAGAGGAAGCCAAGCCTGCAGCACTCTTCCCCCAAATCCCTGTTGGGAGAGACCCTGCAGCAAATTGCCCTTGAAATTGTGACTGGATACTAGTCTCAGAGCAAACTAGTTTAAAGGGACAGAAAAAGCCAAAGAACACGCCACCAGTCTAACACTGTTCATGATCAGGGGTCTGGCATTCAAGCTCACTTGTATAGGTACCACCACTGGGGCTACTTTTGAATACTTGCTAAGTGAAGAAAACAAAAAAGTATTTTTAAATCAAGTCATTCTAGCACCTCATTGAGCTACTAGTATAAGCTCTCTTGCTTTGTGTGAACAAAGGTCAGATGCTCCTGGGGACACTATGGACAAGCCCTTAGGGTCTTTCCCTCCAGAGCATTCCTGGCATACAGAACTTCAGATCCACTTATTAACCAAAGAAAAGGATAACCAATTTAAACACGTCCCCTCTACTGCAGTTCCAATTAGTTGTCTACTACTTCACTGGGGACTTAGATTCACCTTACAGTTCCTTACAGGAACACTAACTGCTCATACCTCAAAAGAAATTGGCAAGAGCTTTTTACTGTTGTCACCACTGAGGTTAAACACCTAGTTAAGATGCCCAAACTTCCTGACCATTCAAGATGAGAGAATTTTACAATGTTCCTGAATTTCCAAGAGCTTTCTCCTTTGCATTTTTCACGTCGGTTTTCTAAAATGTAAAGCTATTTAGTACTTTTGAAAACAGTAGCAGTCCCAAAGACTTCTATTTATACAATAGGTACACCACAGACTGTGATAGGGTGAACGTTCCTTTATTCACCCTCTTCCAGAGAAGGCATAAAATCTAACTGCAGGGAGATAAGACCAATATTCATCTAACCTTTGTATATAGACTGGAGAAAAATGAATGACAATTATAACATGAATACTTAACCACTAAAACTTGGACCATTGCTATAAAAATCTCCCTTCTTGCTAAACAGAAAGTAAAACTTTCTGTCCCGTCCACCCCCACCCCCACCTTAAAGGAATTCCTTAAACCTTAAAATTCAACATAAAGAATTAGTAGGAGCAGATAAAACAACATACAAGACTTAACCAAACATGCTTTGGCAATTTAAAAGTTATTGAAGTAAAGAAAATAAAAATTAGACTTACTAAATAGGCTGTTTATTACATGCTTTGTATCAATGTTAATTATGGATGGGCTGTCTACTCACAATTGATTTTCCTAATAAGCATACTGAACATATTTGGTTAATCTAACATGAATTATGGAAGTTTATTAGAGAGTCAGAGCAAAGCTTCAAATAAAAAAAAAAAAAAAAGAAGAGAAACTACAAAACTACTTACTCCGCTGCTTACTGGTCCAAACTTATGGCCTGAGGAATCTGGTTCTTCTAAATACAGAGTGTAAAAGTGTGGTCTATATCAAACAGTACCAAAAATGTAATATTTTACATACACGTGGAGACAGTTTGAAGAAATTGTATTTCAACAATGGGTATCAAATATTGGAAACAATGCTACCATTCAGAGGAAGGACACATTAAAGGGAAATAGAGAAACGTAACTTCATTAAAAAAGTTTCACTCATAGAAACAGGCTTGCCTTAAATAATATTTTAACATTTTTAGAATAATGCTTAAGACATTGTTTAAAATAGAAATCACATTTTACAAAATAATTCATTGCAATACCACTCAAGCAGGAACTTGGACTTGCAATTGTATACCTACCTTTCTTCTTCAGGTAACTGCAGCCAGCGAAGAACAGTTACCACCCTTTCTTCAAAGGGGATTGAGCTGTATCAGAACAAGACAAAATCAACCAACCATGTATTTCCAAAAGCTAAAAAATTTTAGTCACACATTACAAAAATCAATGCACTTTAGCAGAGAAAATTGAATTCAGCTGGATGCCATTAATGCCTATTTAGCAGGACGCAAGTTTATCTATGCTAATTGCCTGTGACTCAGCAGGAGTTAATGGCCTGATCTAAAGCTCCCTTGAATATTGTCCCCATTGACTGCAAGGCGATTAGAGTAAAGCTCCCAGTATTGCTTGTGTTTATTATACAAAGAGAGTAATTGGCTTCAAGGTGCCGAATCATGTGCAGGTTTTCATTCCTGTACTGTGTTTCAAAAAAGTTTTACTTTTGGAGTGTTTTGTTTTGTTTTAAATGTTTAAACAGTTTGAATACAAGTTCTTATACTATTTTGCAAAGTAGACCAACAATAAGCATTTTGGCCTGTAACAAGAGGAACCCACACAGTTAGTAATTCAACTATTTAACACAAGTTCAAGTAACAAAGTACAAGTTCCTAGGGAAAACCATGTAGGGAGTAAGTCAAGAATCAGAATTTCCATGCTGTATGAAGGGTATGAAACATATGTTTTCTGTATGAAACAGAAAATGATCCTAAGAAGACAGAAATGAAAAGCCTGTTTTCTTGGATGAAATTTGAGATTATTTAGTAAAGTGGTGACAAACATATTTACGTAGAATTTTCATTAGGCAGAAAATGTTTATTGGCAGTGAAGAGCAATCACTGACTAAAATATGACTGCCTTAATGTGAAATATTTTCAAAATTTGCAGTGAAAATAATTTTACATTGGAACAATTTACCACAGTCAACAGTAAAACATTAGTTTTCATGGACAATATCACATCAAGACCTGATCTGTTCACTGTATGAGAGGTTTGGATTGAATGACTCTAAACACACCCACAAAAAAATTTTATAAATAGAAACAGAAAAGCACTACAGCTTCAAAGCTGGCTGCTCTTAAAGCTGATTTTTCCACATCTTTCCTTTAAAACATTTGCTGCTGAATGACAAAATGATCATACAAAGAATCGACATTATACTGAAACAAAGTTAATTGGATCCTATCTTTTTTTTTCATGTTGTGTATAACTATTTAGAAAAGCAGGAAAAAAAATTATGCTTTCTCTGGCATCTGTCCCATTGCAACAGTTAAAGTAAAATATTCACCCAAGACACAGGAGTTTACATACCTATTGTATATTTCATACAGGTTTGGAAAGGTTCCATTAATTGCTACATCTGACCCAGGCCAAAAGAATGTACCCGCTTTTAGACCTTGGTACATAGCTGTTACCCAAATCTGCAGGAGAACAGTTGCCATCATTAGTGCAGGTCACTGAATTAGCTGAGTAACTGCCAGATCCACTACCACCCCCACCAGCTCTGCACCCTTCAGCAAGATCAAAAACTAAAAATGTAAGTGGAGCACTCCAGACAATCTTGCATGTCGTCGCTATCTGCAGTCCAGATACACCTTGCAGCCTGAGTCCTTATGGCAAACACTCGCATCCCTTCTGCTCCTACACTGTGCAGGGGGAGCCAGGACAGAAGTAGAAACCATTAGCTCCTGTGGATGGAGCAGTAATGCAATGGTAGAACTGTTATCCCAAAAAGCGGGTTTGTTCGCCCAGTGTGCAAAACGCCAAAAACCATGGCTGAACAACAGGAAGGGGAAATGTCTCAAGAACAGTGAAGCAAGAAGGGGTGGGAATGTTCTGAGGACCTATGACCCACATACTCTGAAATATGGGAGCAAGACTTTGGTCAACTCTTCTGATTTTACTGCTGATCTCATGATTTGCAGATTTCTGTCTGCCTTATACATGTTTTCCTGCCTGACTTGTACACTGCTTTCTTCTCAGTGGCCCACAAAGTCTGCACTTGTACACTCTTCCCTCAACAGCAAAACAAAACAAAACAAACAAAAAAAAAATCAGTCCTCCCCATGTTACTAAATAGTTGCATCTGTTCCCTTGCTATTCTTCAGGCTAGCACTCACCCAAACTTTCCCATGCCACTTCATTTTGATGGTAGTCTTAGCAGATTTGCCATAACTGTATGATTGAACTGAGATGTTTTCTTCTAGAACTGCATCTTCAGACTTAGTAATTTGGGCAGATTGTTAACCTTTACTACTGCTTACTACTGAAACTAACTGCTCTGTTGATTTCCTCGGAGAAGTTAACTGCAAGCCCACTTCATATCAAAACCAGAACAAAATCTAGTATCTCTATTAGTTATTTTAAGCTAGTTTTCTCCTTAGAGAAAATTCCTTTTAAGTTCAACAAAATCTGTTACACTTTGTTTCATTTGTCATTTTACAGCTCTCATATTGCAATCGTGCTGAGTAATGCTTCTTGGCTGACTTAGAAGTACCCTCTGTACTCTTTCAACACCACTATGCATCCAAGTGATATTAAGTAACAAAACAACAGGCTGATTGTACATTCTCAGCAGTATATTAATACTTACAGGCTGTCCTTGATACCACTGTGGATTAAACTTCTCTTCACTTTTAAGGGTGAAGGATGCATTTCTTTTGGGATCATACATCTTGTTATCAATTATACCATGAGATTCGGGATACAGCCCCTGTAATTGCGACAAGGTATACTCTCAATGTTATAAAGAACCTTCCAGCTACACAAACAGATGTCTGTTAGACAAATATGTCCAGTGAATAATCTATATGTGACATCTACTCCACCAGTACCTCAAGACCCAAATTTAACAGCATCACCTACCATTGCTACCAAGCCCTACCTTCCAATTCTTAATTGCTTCTCAGTGAGATTAAAAAAAAGCTAGGCAAGCAACTTCCGCTGGGATCAAACTGAAAGACGCTGTTAGGTAGTTTTTACAGACTTTGTGCTCTGCCTTCAAGCAGACTAGCTCCTTTTTACCCTAAAGGATATAACACCACCACCATTAGGACCCTGATAAACACCACATCAGCTACTTTTCACAAGAATGGGGAGCTGAGACAAAGCTCTACGGCTGCATTTAGGGACACTCTCACATGGCTGCAGGGCATGATTAATGCCTCTTAGTTGCATATGCAATCACGGATATTTGTGAGGATTACACAATTAAATATCTTATTCCTGAACCTGTACTCCTCACTTTCCAAAAAACTGTCCTGACAAACCGGGAAGATAAGAAAGAATGTGCAGATCCTCCATTATTTGATTAAAATTTAGTTCTGACATGATGAAACTAAGAAGGATCTGCTAGATTCCAACCCTGCATTTGGTGTTGAAAACCTCCATATTTCTTTTTCCTCCAATATGCAGGCATTGATAAATTTACAAGACCAGCTTTGTGACATTCCTATTCAGGTTCGGGTAGAGTCCATCACAGAGTCAACATCAATGTGATGTTCAAATCTCTCCTTTCATTTCATACTCTTCTTTGCATCATGCCAAGATACCTCAAAGAAGCAGAACAAGGCTGGCAGTTTAAAAGAGTCAGGCTGCTCTCACTGCAAGAGAGAGCGCGCTGCAATTTAGTGGAAATATTTATACAAATGAGGAATTGTAAAGGGATGTAACCTTCCACCTGTATGGGAATTGTTGCAGCTAGTCTTGGAAGGATTGGATTACTTAAATCTGACCATTTAGCTGTAGTGTTATATAATGACTGTTAATCTAAATTAGGTAAAGAGTATAATATATACATTTTCATATTCTGAATAGAAATCCTATTATGTTAATAATCCATCAAAAAAATGTACTATTCCTGTGAAGACAACTTGATAATGAACAGTCTCTTCAGTAGCGGAAACACATAATATACAGGAATTCTTACTGTGACGATGGAGTAATGATTGGGAAAGGTTTTTGAAGGATACACTGGTCTCATACTGGAAGTGTATGTTCCACATTTATCTAGACAGAAGAAAGAAAAATCAGCAGAATTACAGAAATAGAAACCTTTACAGGTTTGTCTCACGGAGATATATACCTATTTAAAAAGAAAACTAAACAGAACTCAAACAAAAAACCCCACCCCAAGCAACACAAAACCAACAACAAAAGAGATTACTGGGAAGTTTAAATTCTTTAAAATTCTGGAGTTAATACTTTATTCCTCTTCCCACATTCATTTCCAATCTGACTAAATGGCTATTAATACAAGTTTTATATATTCCTAATGACTGACTTCAATGGTCATATGAGCAAAATCTACAGTCCTTATGAAAAGCATGCATAAATAAGAATGAATAATCAAAGAAATCGCACCCTCCAAAGTAGCCCTGGTGCACAGTAAGTGAAGTCTGCAGCTTAGGACCAACTAGCTACTTCACCCTGGGCACTCCCAGAGATGAAGCTGCCACTGGCTCTCTCAAATCACTGTTTAGTTTCCATTCTCCTTTTTATTTTTTAAAACAAAAATAAGCTCTTATTCTAGGATGAATCTCAAAGTTTTCTTTGTCGTGATATAAAAATCATAGGTTTCTAAGAAGATTAGTGTACAGTATTTGTCAGTATGAAGAGTCATTAGCCAGGCCAAAGCACTTAAGCAAAGCTTACTTAAATTAGGTGCCTAAATTTTCAGGGGGAGGAAGGGGCAGTTAAAAAGAAAAAAAAGCCTTAATTAACAACTTCAAAAACACTATGTGATAAAACCACTTTAACTGATGCTGAAGAGCTCAAAGTAATGATCCTACAGAAACAAGACCACTGGGCCTTCTTCACTAGCCCTCTGGGTCATTATATATAATATAAAATAAAATAGAAATGAAGGGTTTGTTAATATAAAAAGTGTTGTGTCAAGGCACTTTGAACTCATTGGATTGGGGCTTTGGATTAGATCTCAGCTGAAGTAATCAATTGGAGCTAACTGGGATAAGAAGCCACCAAGCCGGAAAAAGAAATCCTTTCGAGTTACATAGACATCCTCTCCCATATTTGCATTCTATAGTAACAAAATCATCACTTGCACCCTTTTTGCTACTGCCACATACTTGATGCATTTTAACCATTTCCAGAACTGTTGTTGAGGCTGTTTTCCCAAATCATAGTATTTCGGTGGGGGTGGCGGGAAGGGAGGTTGGGGTGGTTTTGTTTTGTTTTGAAAGAGAAAAATACACTTAAACCTTGTTTTGTCCGAAATCCTAGGGGGTTTTGCTGGGACTCTCCATAAGATTCATCTTCTTTTTGGCTTGTTATCTTAGTTAAAGACAACTGAAGACAAATGGAGGGTTTATTTAAAAATTATGGTATCACAGCATATAAGTATGTGAAAATATCTTCTCTGAACCCCATACGCACACATTACGGCTACACCTGGGTTCACTGAGAACCCTCAGCTCCATGCTGAATTGCCCACCTTTCAGCAGGTAGCTGAGTGTGTGTATAATAAAATTTGCTGAAAGTGAAATTCTGATATTGTCTTACAGGCATCTACTCTAACAGATTTCTCCAAGGAGACATTAGAATCTCATTGTGGGCATGGCTGAATTAACAGGACTAGATAATTGAAATATTTTTATCTAACAGAATGCTGCACTTGTCCTCAAGAGGAAAATCTAGGGATTTAGCACAGTTCTAATTCAATAAAGAACTGGGCAGTCCAATAAGTTACTTAATGTAAATAACTCTTCACTGCTTTGTGAATGCTGTCATTCATTAACTGTGTCTCTTCTTGAACATTTACTAGTCCTGTAAATTGGATATGAACTTCAAAATGGTATGAACTTCAAAAGGATCCAATACAATTTTTCAGCAATAGTCCAGCAATTCATCTGTTATTGTTACTCATTCAAAGACGGATAGATTTCATCACCCCTTCCTGCACAGTAAAATATTGTAGCAGTATTTATGCATGCACAGAAATATCTTTACAGTATGACTGCTTCCATCATTTTCAGTGCCTACAGACACATGGGACACAAAGCACATGGAAATTTGAAGCCTCAGCCCCTCAGTGTTATGTCATATACACCCACCAATTTTCATTCATTCATGAGACTATTTTTCTCTTACTAAAGAAAATTTGCCTTATCTGAGCTTTTCACCCACCATTTTACTAGGAGGGGAAAAAAAAGCCTAGAAAGCAAGGTTTTGTAACAAGAGAAAGCTAGATATACCATGGTATATCATATCATAAAAGTCTTCTATCAGTTTACAAGGCTCCTTTTTTACAAGATTCCTAGGAAAAACAGATTACAAGGTTCCTAATTACAAGATTACAGGTTCCAGAGTAATATAGAACTGTAGACATAATGCAGAAATAATATTTTTCCCCAGACTGTTCCTTATTTTATTGTGTCCAAAACATGTATTATTAGACATTCTGTTTTCAGAATCCTTTAAAAACATAAGTTTTGACCATCAAAAACTCCATAGAACTGGAGAATTGAAGTGCCTTTGATGAGATTGTATTTCTCAGTGGTCAGAATGTATCATGGCTTCAGTGGAAACAGAAATACAAGTTTATTAGAAGTCAATGAGAGAAGTTGCACTGTAGCCTATCCAGACCAAAGAATGAAGAAACTTTACACATGGAAGTCAGTGTCGCAGCCTGGAAGTCCTACAAATGCTGTGTGGCACCATCATCTTGTATCTCAGCCAGAGCTATAACCATTTGTAATACTCGACCTCTCCCCTCAATGCCCAAGAAGTCTTCTTCAACTGAAAATTTTGATAACTGCATGTTATGAAATTGTTTCAAATGCCTTGTTTTATTCTAACACGGAGCAAAAAAAAAAAAAAAAAACAAACCTAAAACCTCAAATACATCTGTGAATTGTTATTCTCTGGAACAGATCAAGTTGTAACAACCACTGTACAAAAAGCAAGTATTTTTACTGACTTATTTTTAGTCAAACTGAAACCAGCCACCCCAGGTAGTAATTTATGAACGACAAGAAGATTGGCATATTTTTCAGACAAGAAATGCCATCGGTTCTTTACAGACCACAGCCAAAATAGAGACAAGAAAAGTAACTAGTTACTTAGACACTACAAAGTTAAGCAAGACACTACAAAATCTACAGAAAAAAAAACAGGTACTTATAAGGCTCTCATTTCTTCTCAAAATGTTTGTTAAATGAAGTTTTTATTCAGATTCATCACATTTCTACCAGCACTTCCATATGATCTGTTCCTAATCTCCTCCTTCTCTATCTTCTTTTTCAAGTATAATGAAATGTTTTCTACCTTGCTTTCCATTTTCCAAAGCCATTCCACCTAAATATAAGACAATATGCAATACAGAGTAAAAAGCATGTTTTCTTCTCTTTTGAAGAAATAAAGTAAGCTCACAGCAAAAAGTGTCCACCTCCTAAATATAGCAAAGGTTACTTAATAATTTTTAAAGTTTCACTGAAAACCCAAGGGGCCCTTTCCTCACCCCTCCCTCTCTTTGCCCTTCCACACCTCAAGTTCTCTGTGCACAGTTGTTATATAGGGCAACAGCTTAAATTTCCATGGAAGAGTGAGGATTTAAAAGAGTAAGCATAGCTGCATCTACAGAAAAAGCAAACCCCATGGATTTTTCAGGTAAGACATCACGATATTGCTTAGACAAAGAAACTACTCACGTAATTTGCTAATAACAGGTAGAAGTCCACCCCAAGTCTGCAAATACTCTGCTCTGAAGCCATCCAATGAAAATAGTAGCACTGGAGACTTGGTAAATCTGAACAAACAGAATTTGAAATATTAGAAGACAGACTCTGAGAAAGAATTTCCTATCACTTATTTCAAGAAAGTTTCCCCCAAATCGTGGGGATGTTCATTATGGGACTATAAACCGGGCTGAGGAAGTAAGCCATCCTAAGCAGGAAGGTTCGCAGGCTGGCACAATGGTGAGCAGACCACCCGTCCGGTCCCTGTGCTTATAGGCTGGCATAGCAACGCTGCCCAAATAGGCTGAGGATTGTAGTAGGGCATGCACAGGGAAATCATAACAAAAATCCATAAAATAAAGTACAAGCCAAGATGCTAAAATAATCCATCTGGTGGATTTGGTACTCCTTATCTTGAAATCAGTCCCACTGGAGCAACACTCAGCCCCTCCAACCCTCTCCTCCCACTCAGAGTTAAAAGCAGGGAAAGAGAAAAGGCAATTTGAAGCCATGGCTTTCCTTTATTCACTTTGCTCCTGAACAACTTGTAATATAGCTGAAAAAAAGGGAATTTATCTTTTTACATGCACAGTGCACAAAACTGTAAGAAAGTCTAGTGCACCGGATATGTTAAATCAGCAACTATAACACGCATTTTTCTTTCCATCTTATAAAGATTACTCAACCAAGAAGAACTGAACTGCTATCCCTTCTGTACCAGAAGTACTATCAGTCTCCAAACTGAAAAAATGTGGCCCTATGACTGGAACACTGAAACAGCATTTCAACCAGGAACGTGACAGATAAATTCAGAACCTGATTTCACTGGAACTAACAAAAATAAATTCCCCCTTCAAGTCTCCACAGGACCTATGTCTTCCAGCCTGGACTTCTTCCCAGCTTCAGACCTGTTCAAACAATTTGTCTCCAACTGTAAGTACTTAAAACATTGCATCACAGATGGGAATAGTCATCAGTAACTTCTTCCTTGAAGAAAAAATAGCCTATGTTTGACCTATAGATATGACAACATGTGAGACTGCAAGAAATCACTGCAGTGCAGCAACAACCACTGAAAATATAGATTCACATAAAAGAATCAAGTATATTTTACATGACAATTGCAACCTCACTTTTCCTTTTTATGTTTACAAATTGTAAAACAAAAATGTTTTTTTAAAACTTTGTTGCACTTTAGTTTCCCAAAATAAAACAGTGAGGATAGAAGACAAGTATTATTTATAAAGTGTTGACAATTGCTTCAGTGAGGTACTCCACAAAAAAATCCAAACTGTCATTTACAAGTGAAACATTTATGAGCTTTATTTCAGTCAAACAAACATGACTATATTAAACTGAAGATTAGTCAGGCAACAAAAACATGTCTATCCTAAGAAAATTTTAATCAACAATTTGGACAACAGTTCAGCCAAAAGGACTTCATTAGTCAGAACCATTGTATAGCCTACCCTACACTCCAGACAGGATAAAACATTAAGATGTATTTGTAAGATGCGTGTTTGTAGCCTGGTTTTAATTTATGTGGTATATTTAATAAAATCTTTTGGAAATCTTAGTAGGGGCAGTGAGTTGGGAACAAGAAATGAATGATCTTCAGACCAAGACTAAAGTCCTTTGGCAGAAAAGGGTAGGGAAATATCATTATTACCTTTTCCCATATTACAAGTATTTTTTGCACCACAGATTCTGATCTCTGCAACTTTTGCAAATACCTTCTCCGACCCCCCCCCCAAATTGATTCCCTCCAACACGGAGGTCTAAAAATCTTCACTGCAAAGTTCCCTGCAATAAAATAGGAACTTTCGGGCAAAGACTGTTGATTATTATTTACCGACAAGTCTAACTTAAAAAAAAACAAATTTAAAACAACTTAGAAAGGGACTTTACGCAACTGTTCCTGGTTTGGCATTTATAAGTAAACCAACTGTTAAGTACATGTTTTGGTTGTCTGCAAATCCAGCTACTGACCCCCTTGCACATGTAAAATTAAACTTGGCAAAATAGACCATTGCCACAACTAGGGAGACTGGCTATTTCACTTCTTGTATACTCTGCACGTGCTGAAACTCACATAGTGATCTGCCCTGTGCTCAGGGAAGCAAAGCATGACAGACCACGTGAAACTGTACTTACTCTCTTTGGAACAGGTCCAGTAAAATCCCCAGACAAACTGACCTGAGCTCAGTTCTGAGATACATCAGCGATTTCCATGACTTTCCTGTCAGTAGCCAAGGTTACACTTGCTACTTCAAAAATGTGCTACCATGAGCGAGCAAACCTGGGAGGCTCAAGTTTTGGCCCTGCCAGTGATTCATGCTGGCTGTGTCCAAACAGTATGACAAGGGTGTTTCACAGCTCTTGGATAAATATGTATGCCACAGTCACATCCTGACTCCAAACTGAAGGAAATGCAGTGGTAATTATCCCCTCCTATAAACCGGCTTCTATGGAAACATAATGCAGGCAATACAGGCTTGCTGTGGTCTAGCAGGTTCACCAGTCTGGATGATCAAGAGCCCAGAACTGTGGATCACACTGCCAAGCTGACCTGCCTCACCACAGGCAAGTTACACCACAATTAAAGGAAAAAAATAGAAGGAAAAGGAAAAAAAGGAAGTCCTCTTGAAAAGCTAAGCATACTACACAGAAAACTTCCTATCCCCCTCCCCCATACACTACTGCCTATATACAGCCATAAAGCACAGAAAGTAAAGTTTTCTTTACCGCTAGATGCACGTAATGCCTCAACAGGAGGCATAATAGCAATCTTCAAATATACAGGAGAGATCTGTAGAGAGGAAAGGAATCAGCTGCTCTTCCAGCTCAATGAAGACAGAACAAATGGTAATTGGCTTAAAGTAGAGCAAAAAGGTACTAAGACATCAGGAAAACCATCTAGCTAAGCACTACGATAAACTGCTTAAGTAGGTTTGAATTCTCACAGTATTATTTCATTCCTAGAACAGTGGGAAGGTTCCTGAAATCTTATAGCCCATTAACTCTATAATCCTATTAAATACCATAGAACCTAGGTCTTGGAAAGACTTAGGTGTGCATTTAATATTAAGCATTTGATCAGCCTCATTGAAATCAGTGGGATTTCTCAGATTAAACACCTCACTGAACACTGCATTGTCTTTCTTCTATTCTGCACCACAAGAGCAAACCCAACTAAAACCAAAACAGAATAAAACCAGCAATTTGAATCCACAAAACATGCTGTATTAATACGCACAGAATCAGAACTGATATCCTGAGGTCTCAAAAGGAGCACTGAGCTCAAGTCACCTGCACTCCTGCCTACCCCCACCATAGGAAGAAGTGGATTGTTTACAGAGTTGTTAGTTTTGGGAGAGGCTTGTGTGCTAATAGCCTTTGATGAGCCTCAGTCAACACTGTTTGATTCAACGTTGAACACACATCACGCTTTCCTGGATTGGGTTTTATTGCAACATTTCTGGTTTTGCCAGGATTAAAACAATTTTAATCAAGTAACTACGCATCCCTTCCATGTGCTGAGCGGAAAAAACAAACAAAAAACCCTAAAACCAAGTTAACCAACAGGAGTTGCCTTACAGTGTTTACACTATTAACTGTGACTTCGGATGTGCACAAGGCTCTTGTTTGTTTATGCACCCCTTGGTGGATAGTCTTGCGTCAAGGAAGTCAGCATCCTAGACTCAGTTCCCAGCACACAGTCCTGAATGGTCCCCGACCTCAGAACAGGAGTTAATGACAAAAGCTTCCAGAACCGCCTGGCTACCACGCTCCTACATGGCAGCTTATCAGGTACTTGGACTCCAAGCTGGAGAGAAGTTCCAGTTTCTGTCTTGAAGAAGGTTCTGAAGTGTCAGCGTTTGTTATTGCTCTGAATCAGAATGAGAAGTGTTCATTTGGTATAAAAATATTCCAAAAGGAAATGTATTTTGTTTGACAATATTATAACTCCGATGAATAAATATAGCATGATTTAAATATCTAACATAAGTCAAAAAAGTAATGACATAATAACAAAAGGAAATATTTTTGCTTTACTAAAAATATCCCCCGCACACCATAATTTCAAAATCATCAAAAGGAAAATAGGTTTGATTTTTTGACACTTTTAAGGCAAGAATATAACTGAATTTAACTCGTTCAGCAAACTATTTTCCAGTGGAACACTTTTCAGTCAAGAATGTTTAAGTCATTTCTATTAATAACTTTTACATGCAATCATGGTTTGCAGTCAACTTTAGCTTTAAAGTTAATTTGCAGATCCCACAGCAAAAACATTACCAGAAATGCAGGATTTTTTTCTGGCTGGGAACTTTGCTGTACTATTTGAGCCTGAGTGCTGATGCCATAAACTAGATGAGTCATTTCTCACACTGTACACATAACTTGCAGGAGCGGGCCCAATGTGGAACTGAGCCAAAGAATAAAAGGATCCCATGACATTTTACACCTTTTAAAGAAAGTAGTTCAGACAGTTTGCAGATAATGCTGTCCCACTGCTGGTGAAATTGGAACAGTGATCCACCCACATTTTGCAGCTCTGGGGCTGGAACAGGCAAGTAAGTGGAAAGGTCTTCAGAAGTGACTGAGGAGAGAGGCAGTCTTGGGAGTCTGAGATTGCTGGGTGGGTCCCAAAATATTTGGGACAGCGTGTATTGGAGCATACGTAGGACAATAACGAGGCTGGCCCAAGGCAGAGGTGCCTAGAGCACACACATCTGTGAGAGACAGCAGGGTTCAGGAACAGGCATATCTTGCAAGTCAAGCAAGCGCTGGGATACACGAGCGCTGCTGGGATAGAGCAACCTGATCTGTTAGTAAGCGCTACCAAATGCTGGCTGAACAGGTGTCCTTCTCTGTCTGGCACCTGCTGCTACTGTGGATAAGAAAAGCAAGCAGGTCCCAGGAAGGCACAGTAGGGAAAATAATCTCAAAAACGAAACATAAGCAAAGAGCAGAGCTATGCAAATATACAATATCCTCACCCTTTTGGACACTGAGGTTCAGTAATGTCCTCACACTCTTCTTCAACCCAGCTTGCCTCTCCTTAAAACAAATGAGTGCAATTTATTTTTTAAGACAGTACATTCTTATTGATAAATGCAAGTTTTTTCATTTTATTGGATGCTTTTAAAATTATATTATGTCCTTGCTCCTTTCGTACAAATATGGGTACGTATAAGAGACTGTAGGAATTTGTTGAGGATATTTACCTTTACAAATAGCATGATAATTGACACAGCAATCTTTATTTTCTACACAATCGTCTGAACAGGAACAATGGTATTCTGGTCGCCTCTTCTCTCCACACCTAAATTTATTGCAGGTCCATATATGGGCTAAAAAAAACAGACAAAAGAGAAGGACAGCACAATGATTAATACCAGTGTAAACGCAGAATTACTAAACTGAGTGTCTAGTTCTGTCTCAAATGTGTACTTACTGAAAAACAGTCCTGAGGTATCTCATGCATGCATAATATTGCAAGCTTTGGCACTTTGGAAAATAGAAACACCCATGGCTAAATAATCCAAGAGCATACCCATCTGAATACAATTATACAGCATATGGTAATAAATATCACAGATCAGAAGGGGTCAATGGAAAGAATCCTTTTTACAGACCTCCTTAAGTATGGTAATTTATGTGGGTTTAATCTGGTAGATGCATACTATAAAGAAGCTCCCAAACAACTCCCCCAGAAAAACCCCAAACTTGAGTCTGAATTTGGAATGCCTAGCATTCCCCTGAGCAGCACTAACTTATTCTGACTTACACTGAAGTCGCAATGGATTTTACCAGTCACTATCAAGCACTTCAGCCTCTTTCAGCACATCTTAGGCATGGGCATAACTCTGCCACTATTTGAGACTATATACATAAGCTTACAGGAAGACCTACTGACTTCAGCTTCACTGCTGGTTTTAGTAGAGATTTTTTTCCTGAATCATATTGATTTTTCTGAACGGAATATTCCAATACATCCTGTCATTTGAAGATAATAATTTTGTTATCAGTTCTAAGCACAAGTAGATCCTTTGCAGTCAATGAGGATTAACATGAATTAATTTACCAACTGAGTGAATACTTAAGTGCAGGTCTGACGAGACATGGAAGCCAAATATAAATGTTTGAGTAGAGGACAATCAGTACACGATCTTCATACATGACTCGCAATTAGAAATCCCTAAAGGCATTCTCAGGAGGTTAATCTCACTTTCAGGAATACTGAACTTCAGTAACTCCACCAATGTCAGTAGATCTTTACTTTTGTGAGAGATAAAAGTATCTATTATGGTTCTAGTTACATGATACTATTTGGAAATTAGAATTTGATTCTCCACTGATGTTAAGGCTAATTAATTTAAAAAAAAAAAACACCACCAAACAATGACTTCCCATTCTTAGTGATAAGACAGAGTCTCTAGTTTGTTTTTAAAAAACGGTTTAAACTGAGGGAGAGTGGTGTAATGAAACAAAGCAGAAGGTGAATCCCATGCAACTATTCTATAAGCAAAAAGCTTTACTCAGTTTCAAGGACCTCTCAATAATAGTCAGTTGATGCAGAGATCTGAGCTCAGTTTAATCATTTGGTTTTAAAAGTCAACAATGGAATTTTTAATTTCAGGGTGAAACTACATTGATAAATTTTGCAAATACGCATAAAGAGGAATGAGAAGAAAAATAGTTAACTGAAAAGAATGCTGCATATGAAGCATTAAGGCAAAAACAGATTAGAGAAAACAGTCAGGTTCTGTCCTTAGTGTTACTACCCGCACTAACATCTTTCCCTGTAAAATTTCTCTGTGGTACTCTTCACACCTTTGCCTATCTGACCTTTGGTTTCTGGCAAATCATGAGAACCGCCTCCCACTTTGCAATCATTCTCCACCAGTGCAATCTGTTTTGTCATCCTGCCTTGTCCCAAAGGCCAGCACGTGACTCTTGCTTCACGCTCAAGCTGGGGAGTAACAGGGCAGAGGGCCTGAGTAGCTGGGTAGGGAGAAACAGCAGCTTTCACAGAGCTGCTCTGTCCTCCCCCTTTCTCATGTGGGCGACGACAGAAAGATACAATTTTCAGAATGCACTCTTATTCCTGGCCTGCCTTAGAACATTGGAGTTGTCCCTGACGCTAGGGACAATGCAGGTCACTCTTCTTTCACCCCCAGACAGAGAACAAAAGGCTGGCTGAGACCTTGAGTTGCAGTTGTTCCCCCTCTTTCCGAGGGGGAGGGCAGCAGCACAGTCCCTTGCAGGCTCTTTCCCCAGAGGAGCTATGGGAAAGTCAGCCTACTGGCTACGTCAGCTCCTATGTAGTCCAGCTGAGTGAAAGACAAGCTTTGTTTGTGTACAACAACAGCTGCACCAGAGCCCTGATGTCTCCACAGGAGTCCCCAGTAACACCATCACTGCAACTCCACCCGTGGTTGCAATGGAGGGAGCACAAAGAGAGGGAGACCACTGGTATCAGAACCATCCTGCTGTTCAGCAGCCCATCTTTTGCACTAGCAGCCCATCTGAAAGAAGTCAGAGGTTACGGCCACCTGACTATGACAGTACTCACATACACAGAGCTGTCCCACATCACAGAATAGGAGAATTTGGCCCCACAGCTTTTTTCCATCCTTACCTGGTTGTATACATGTTTCCTGGTAATCTAAGCAGCAGTTTCCAAGCTTGACACAATCTCTATCACAACGGCAGCTTCCAAAGGTCCTTTCAAAGCAACGACCTTTGCAGGTTTTCACTGTAATATTGGATAGTGTTAGATGTCAGTGGCTGAGCCCAAATCAGTCAATGTGCAAAAGAAATTAATAAGGTCAACGTGCGGAATGACACAGCTGGTCATTACACAACTTACAGGATGGCTGCAAAAACAGTGACAGCCAAAGGAAAGGGAAATCTTTATTTTCTGTTACTGAACAAAAATATTTTTTCATCACATTGAACACAGGGTTCTGTTCTGTTTTAGCAGGAACATGACACTTCATTATCGGCAGAAACAAGTGAAACAAAAGACTACAATGCTAGTTGTGACTGTCCCTGCCCTTCTGTATCACCAGAGGACACAAGTACAGTCATTGAGAAATATGGCAGACCTCTGCCGGAGGAAATCTGAACCTAGGTTTTCAATAAGGGTGCCCTAAACAGTGAAACATTTTTGCAGAGAACACTGATCGTCATTTTCACACCTGACAGTGTTCCACTTTCTATAAATAATTAAAAATTAATTAAAATCTAGAATCTAGGCTATGCTTGCAACTCTCCCATGCTCATGCCCTGTTTGAATGACTGTCTTCACACAAATCAGAGGAACCGAAGAAGCCCCAGTTCCACATCCCAGTGTACCATGGTTAAGGTACTATGTTAAGACACAGGAAGGGATGTTCCAAACCAGACACAGGAGATACGAACTTGAGCATACTGCTCACTGGCTTAATTTTTGTTCAGTTTTAATGTTACAAAAAAAAAAAAAAAAAAAAAAAGGCATAGCATTCTTCCACTAGACTGGGGTTGCCTGGGGCAAAAAAAAGAAACTGGTGATGTGAAGCATTAACAACACTTAAGTAGCTGGTCAGTCTGTTTCATCCTGGGCAATCACCAGAAGGTAATGAGGTGAATCCTTCATTCCTTTGGCTCCTCTTCTCAAGAATCTTGAGTTATGTGATATTAGGAAAATGAGATAATAATGAGCCAATATGGCAAAGCTGTAATAAAATGAGAAAAAAACCTAAACGGATTCTAGTGGGAAATTAATAATCTGAATTTTGGTTAAAAATCATTGCAGGACTGTTTGTTAAACAGATCAGCTCTGAAATTATTCTAGATAGTTGTTCCCAAAGCGAAGTTTGATTTCTTAAAATATCTTTTGTAACCTTCTACCTGAAGAAACTTCATCATTGAAAAAACCACATATTTTTCAGGACAGCAAACAGCCAGAGGAGTTCCACAAGGAACGTTTTCAGACTACAATTCTAACCAGTAAAAAAAATAACTTTTCTTCCCCCCATAATTGACTGGAAAAGATGAAAAACATGTTCCAGGACAACATGAAATATAAATTGTTGGGTTTTTTTTTATAGTGAACTGAGAAAAGCCAGCCATGTGACATCACCACAGTGAGAGTTGGGATACATGGAAGCTGCCAGACCAGACAGACACTGAGTGCCAGGATCAGTTTACCTCTCAAGTGAGTACACACAAGTACTGACTACACCTGAGGTTTATTTCCTGGTATTTTCATTCCCCTTTAACTGAAACTATTTCAAGTAACACATGCAATCCTCTTGCTGCAGCACAAAAGGGTGGCATTCTGATAATATCAAAATTAATTTACTGAAAGAAAAAAAAAAGGAAAAAAGGAATTGTTTAGAAATACTACTAAATAAAAGGCATATTAGTTACCATCTTTTGAACAGCTAGGCTTCAGGCCAAATATACATCCTAGGATTGTCGTTAACATGCAGACACAAAGTACCTGTGGGACAGAAAGGAAAAGAAAGTAATCTTAAATGACCACTGAATGGTTTTGAAAGCCCTCATTTTCTCTATAATGCTATATAACTGTACTGAAATTGATAAACATGCAGATTAGGAGGCTGATTTCACATGCAGTTTTCACTCGCACAAGTAGTTACGTTGTTTGCAGTTGACTACTGGTACATGAACATGAATATTCCCAAGACTGGGCCTGAGTATTTCACTTCTTATCAAGTTATTTAATGTAGACATGATGATACATTTCTTTCTCACAAATAAAAAAATCAAGATTTTTATGGTTACACATATATCAATTTTATAGAAAACTTTCTTTGCCCCACCTCTTCCTTCCTCCTGGGTTGTTCTAAGAAAGTGAAGCTTTGCCATTGACCACAGACTACAAACAGAAGGCATAGCCCTTAAGTGATACCTATAATTTTCTTAGGCAGGAAAACCTTTTCCCACTTCCTAGTATCTAGTACATACGAGATGTTGGTCCATACCATGGTAGGCAACTGTGGGATGTCACATTAGACTGACCACAGTGTCTTACACTGACCAGAAACTATGCCCATGTTTATTTTGGATTCTGAACGTATTAAAGTTATCAAACAAGCACCATATTGACTTTGCCCAGCATTTTAGGGCAAGATCTAATGCCTGCTCAAATACAGGGAAAGATTCCTTTTAACCTCATTAAGTATTGGATTTGGTTCATAAACTCTTTAGGAAAAGAATATATATTATCATTGCATGTAATTAAAGAGTCCAGGAAAACCAACAATACACATGATGGCTATTTTATTCAAGTGTAGAATGTAATAAGGTAGTTTGCAAAAAATCCTGAAAGAGAAGGCACTTTAATAACGCTGACTTTCTTATTCAGAAGTATTTAGGGAGGTATGGGTAGGAGAGAATGTACACATCACCTTTCTGGTCATTGTTTTCTGAGGAAAAATTGCTTTCAAGCAATACTTCAATAACTTTATGTACATGCCTACACAAAGTCTCTCCCTTTTTTCCCTCCCCCCCATCAGCAAAAGCTGCTGAGTCAGTCTTTTGAGTATGATGCCTGAATCATGTTGTGGTGCAGCAAAAACTCATCCCATTTTAAAGCTTATTTCTTTAAAGACTGCGAACACTGAGTAAATAAAAACTATTTGTGTTGTTTTTGACAAATACACAGTTCATTATACAATTTTCTTCACGAAACAGTTAATAAAGACAGTAAGAAAGCAATTTCTGGAATGTGTAGCATTGCAATTCAGATATTCTGGATTTGTCAAGTGTAAATTATCATAAACCATATTAATCAGTATCAAAAATATTACATATATAGCATTCATGAAAAAAGGGAATTATAGACTGGACCTGATGAAACTTTGGCCTAGAATTCTGAACCAGGCAAGTCTGGAATCTTACATTATTCAGCACAATGTCTAGCAGAGAAATAGGTACTTCTCGAGTTCAAATCTACCTTTGAATTGACAGGGAAAGAAGGAAAATAATAAAAGACTGAGGAAAAAATATCTGGCATTATCAATATATCAATACACCCAGATGCACTACAACTGATAGAAAGGTGCAAGTCTCCATTAACCCAGCTGTCAAGAATGAACACAACTGCAGAGCTCTGTACTTGTCTTTTTTTTTTTAAACAGCATACTAACATGCAGTATCAACGACATTTTCTGTTAAGTCAGTATCAACAGTATTATCTCCCATGTAAATTGTTCTGGGCCTTTGAAATCTTCCATATGAAATATCGCCTAGACATAGGCACGTGCACAGCTAAGAAGGTAGCATGTCAGATGCAAGGTGTCAAAGCCCAGCAAAATCAGTGAAGAAAGCAAAACCTGTTATTGTCCTTTTAACTTATATATTATTATTTAGAAATTACAAATTGATTCATTTGTTTTTAAAAAGCCAACTTAAGAACATTTTATTTCAGGTGATGATATATTGCTTCTCTACTCCCATCAGGCCCTGCTACTAAGATCAAACATTAGAATGTCTTCTGGTGTGTAACCACAAACACACTTTAAAATAAACAAAAGCCACACCTACTCTATCTGTAGGATCTTTATTCCCATATCTTCAAATAGCTACATGACCTATAGGACTTATGCCACCTAAGGCATCCTTGTAATGAAAACGCATTGCAGTGCCACTAAATTGACTATTAATATTCCCTTATGGAGCTCCAGTGTAGGTAATCCATGTTTAAAAACCAGGAATTTTATTGTGACACAAAATTAATGTAAAAATAAAATCTAAATAAAAGCCACTCCAAAGTGGCAGCATTATAATACTTTCCACCTAAAACCAGTAAATCCTCACTGAAGTTCTCACAAATAACTCCTGAGATTTTGGCACCAAATGTTACAAAAAAAAAAAAATCACAGGATTGTATTCCAGATTTTCAGTTTTACACTTCTGTGAACACAATCAATTCCAATAAGCGAAAACATGAAAAGATTACGTTCACTGAAGCATATGAATATTCTTTTGGGTAGGAAATACTACAAAATGGTAATGCTACTTGATGCAATAGCGCAACTTGTGTTTCCTGCAAGCAGTACTCTGGAAACCTCATAGCATCACAAACCCCAGCATACTACAGATGCTCTCTGTGTCTCTACAACAAATCAGTTCTGCTCTCAAATTTCTTATATATGCACAAGGGAAAACATGGTCCAGGTCCTTACCTGGTATACTATGTCCATCTATAATAAATGAGGATCTTGGAACTTCTATTGACTCATTACATTCAAGCCTTTGCTTTTTTAACCTTAGTCCCACTAGCTTAAATTTTAGTCTTAAAAATATTTTACTGCAAAATACTAAAGCCTCCCCCCCACCTTTTTTTTTTTCTCTTTCTTTAACACTTAATAAAGAACCTTCACAAAAATGGCAAGCTTAGAGGTAAAGCATTTGACAATGTTCTGGGACAGCCAACTCTAGTCTAGTGGACTATACTATGTAATTGCAGCTTAGTGTTTAAGGCTTTGAATCAAAGCTTTATCTCGAGCCTTAATGACTTCAGTCATGCGGATATTATCCCCACAAATAGCATGAACATTCAGCTGGAACAACGTGAAGTAACTAATAGTGGCCAACAGCAGCAGGAGTCCTGACTAGGCACAGCAAGAGGTGTTACACTCTGCAGATGATGAAGAGTATTCAAGCTAGCTTTAAAGATTGCCCAGGTACAGAAAGTCATCTCACTGTTGCAGCCCAAATTTGGACTAATTTGCTTTTCTTCTTGCTATATGGGACCTCACTGCAGCAGGTAGGTCACTAATATTACCTGATCTATTTTGCATACAGGTAGCTCAGGTTTGGAATACTGCAGTCTGCTGTGTAAAGATTATGTATTTTTTTTAATTTATATAAAGACAAGTAGCTGCACATGTAGTTTAAAGTTTACTATCAAGAACCTCATTAGAACCCGCAGCATCCTGCTGCCAGCACCAGACTCAAATCTCTAGCTACTACCACACTGTCAACCTAACACCTGCCTTCAAGGTTTAGTCTGTCTTTTAAACAAAAGGAGAAAATGTTACCTGCTCTCTCTCACTCTCTCCCATATTCCTCCCCTCAAAAGAGAAAGCAAGAATTGAGAAAAAGGTGCAATTAAGAAAGAATATGGGAATCCAACATTTAATTAGGAAGGCAAATAATATTAAAGAACCTGGCCTTGTTATACATAAAAGTAGCACATTAAGTTTTTATGGTCTGTAATTTGAGTGATTGCCAGGACAAAATAGCAGATTTTGCTTTAATATAATCTGAGAAAAGTTTTTGAACCAACACAGTAACAACTGCAGAGAAGTGTCCTTTTTTGTTTTAAAAATATTTTTTAGAAAGTTTGTTTTGGAATCAAAAACCATTGTCATCTAGGGATGAATCTCTGTCCCATCACTGCTTCCTTTATGTGGGAGGAAGCAATAAAAGCTTTGCTTTGTAAACATTATAGTGGTTGAGAATAGGTGGTTGAGTGTCTGGAAAACTGCAATCCCCAAAACATTTCAAAAGCCTTTTATTTTGAGCTGGGGAGATGGAAATATGGTAACATGGTTAGAGAGCAGAATCATTGCCGTCACTCATCTCTAGAACTGCAGCTGAAGAGAATTTGTCAGCAGTGATTTTGGGGAGCTTGTGGAAGGGCCACAGAGCCAGCAAGCACGCAGGCTGCAGACACTGGATCCCAGAGAGATCAGTCAAACTGTACAGGTCTCAGTGACATACAGAGAAATCTCTCATGAGCCTTAGCTACTGTCACCTTTCCTTTGCTATCATATTTTACTCTTCCTTTACACAATCAATGCTACTGTCCCGTTCTCTTCACTCCTCCCTAGCTCTGCCCACCTCCCCTACTCCCCTATTCCTCATTTTCTTCGGCAAAGAATACATTGAGATTTCTTTTAAGGAATAATCATTCTGAATTAAGTTTCTTTCTGTGTTGATCTTCCTCACTTTGCCTACCATGTACTCAGTTGCTTTCCATCTTCCTTTCTTCACCCCTGGTGTTCCACATGGCCAACAAAAGTTGTCACTCCAAGGTTTAGGGCACATTCATCAACAACTATGCAATTAACAAAGAAGCAATGCAAAGTAGTGGTTTTCCATTCTAATCTCCATGATTGACTCTCACAGTTGTGTCATGTCTATCCATGAAGGGAGAACGCCTAGACTGGGTCTGTAATGCCAGTATTACAAAAACCCAGGGAATTTTCCAAAACCACTGGGATCCATGAAAGGCATACTATGTTTTCACTGTTTTGTGTGCCTAGAATAGATGATTAATGACCTGGACCTTAAACACCGAAATTTCTTTAAGAATTTCATCTGCAAAATTGTAAATAACATAGTAATAAATAATGAATTTCAAGTAAGAGCAGAGTCACCTTCTATCTTTAAAAGGGCATCATTAAAAATGCAGAAAGCATACTGTCCAGAGAAAAAAACCTTATCTACACTTGCCAGGGCAGTGGAATGTTTACTCATGCCTGTAAAAGTTATTTTTAAACAGGGATAACCCCCAACAGCTCAGTTTTATTCAAAAGCAGGAGACAAATAAAGTGTACTAAACTGAAAGGACGTGGATACTTCACTCACACCAGCACAGCTACATAGCTAAATAAATCACCTAAAGCCAATAAAGGTTATCAGCACTGAAGCAAGTCCACCACCTCCTCCCTGCAACACTCATGTCTTCTTTCCACATTTGTAAATACTTTTAAGCTCTTCAAAGACTTGGTTCTGTTGATCCACATTCCACACCTAGAGCCCATGAGGAAGAGGAGAGCTGCTGAGGCTCTCAGGTCGTGGTCATCCTGGAACACTGACAGTGACTGAATTATCCTGAAGTCAGTGGATGGAAAAGCTGGAGCTTACACCCAAAACCTTTTCAGAGTAAAAAGAAGATTTACTCTAAAAATGGATACGGATTATTGTTTTTCTTTTCAAACGGGCACTAAGATGGTCTACTCTTGCTGTTTCTATTGAATGTTCTCAAGACTGTTATTACATATTATTGCAACCTAAGGTAATTCAAAGGACAAGAATGTTTTAAAGGTAGCTCCAGCCGCTGTAAGATATTATAAAAAGCCTTCATGGAGCTTACCAAAGAGTGATAACTGTTCATTCAGCAGGGAATTATCAGCAGAAGATGTTATTGTACCATAGCTCTTTAAATACCTTCCAAAACTATTCAAGCATCTGGTTTTTAACAAGAACGAGACAAAAAGATAGAACAGAGTTAGCATCTGTCAGCTAGGATCCAAAATATTATTCTTAATTATTGCTTGTCCAGCTGTATAGGTACAAATTCTCCTCAAAGGCATTAACACATGAGCTGTTATCAAAGCACACACCTTTCACCCCTGGCTGTTTTGGTTTTCAATGCATTTTACACCATGGTGAATTTAGAGAGAAACTAACGTGCAACTATACACTAGCCAAAAAGAGGAGGAAATGTGACTTCTGGTTAAATTCCCAGAAAAGATAGCAGCTGACTCTGCTCTTTAATCAGCAGACAGGTTTTTGTAAAAACCTATGGGTAAACAGGACTGAAAACTGATCTTGATTTATGAGGAAAAAAAGTAAATATTGTACTTTCAAACACAATTCTTTTATTTAGCACAGCAGACTATGAACACAGAAAAAAGATCACCACAGGCCATCTGTTTTAGTGGCAACCACATATGAATGCATGGTTACATAGAAAGAGAAGAAACTGTCAGTATTACCTCAACTCTAAACTGTTGTCCAAACAAGCTGGACTTGACCCATGAATAAAAGCAAAACTGGAGAAGAAAATACAGCCTTGAGCCACCTTCATGCTCTTCCTATTCCAAAAATCCCTTTTTGAGAATAAAGTTAAAGCTGTTCCGATTTATAGAATCATAGAATGGTTTGGGTTGGAAGGGACCTTTAGAGGTCATCTAGTCCAACCCCCCTGCAGTGAGCAGAGACAGCTTTAACTAGATCAGGTACTGTCTATAGTATTATAGTACTGTCATGAGAGTTGTAACAAGAACAGTGTAAAAAGGGGGCTGCTTCTACTGGGTACTGACAACACTACCAAATATACCAACTAAACCCATATTCACCTCCATTTTTCCACAGCAGATGCTGTTGCTACTGCCACCATGACAGCAACATTAGGCTGAGCAGAAAGACACAGCAACCTTAAAGAGCAAGTGAAGAAATCTTGTAAAACACTGGAAAAATGTAAGGAGTGTCAAAAATTGCAGATCCACAAAGCGGGACAGGAAAAAGACAGGACAAATAAGGTTTCAAAGCTATTCACTATGGGTCTTTACTAAGTACACTGATTACAGGCACACCTTCAGCCCTGACTCCTTTTGCCATTTTCCCCAAAACAAAGGCCAGGGCTGACAAAGAGGCCATAATTTACCTCTGCACCCTTTGAATATTGCCCCTCAAAAAACCAAAAGGCAGACGTTCAAATTTTGATGCTTCAAAACATGGAAATGTTGTATTTCAGCCAGAAAAGGACTCAAGAACTGGCCCCCTTGATCATGCCAGAGATGTAAAAGCACAATGGAAGATAAATGGCTGGGTTTGATTATTGGCTTTTGTGTAAGCAGCTATGACAACATTATATTTTTTGTTATTCTATGAACAAGAAACAAACAAGAAGCTTTAACACAAACTCGTGCCCAAATACTACCACATATTAAAGGGCATTTATATAGGTTGATTTGCCTATTTGCCATTACACAACAGAAGGACAAGGTTCATGCTTACCAGGGTTTTTCCAGTAATGCAAATATTTCATCTTTTCTCATTATTTCCCTTTTCTCCTTCACTAACTTATTCACTCAGTGTTGAACAGTTAAACAATAGCCTATTTGCCAAAAGTCCTTACTTATACTTTCTGTTTCCCTCCACCACATTCCATTTACCATAAAATCCACTGATATCTTTTAAGTATCCTTAAAAGAAACTTTATGCAGCTGACTTGTGCAACACCTGTGCAGAAAAGGAAAGTATTTTTTGCTTTTCGGCACAGAAAGTATGGGGTTTTTTATATTTTTTACATTGTTTTGATATATTTCCTCTATCATAGGAATATATGGATCAGATATCAATTTTGAATATATATTTTCAAAATGCCATTCCAATATTGATCATTACAAAATAGCTTCTCTGAAAATCATATATACTACTGTTTCATTCAAATGGGATACTATTGCAATGCAGCATACTGCATAATTCTGTCAGACAGAACATTCTTTAAGACAAGTATTTATCCACTGCCCATAGCATACGGTCACAGTGATGTTTGCCAAGATATTAATTTCTAATACTAGCTCCAAGGCGAGAAACTTTTCAAACCTTTCATGTTTTCAAAGCCTTTAATTTCCTCTACTCCTCCTTTTGGCTGAAAGCAACAGAAACATGGCTTCCATGGCAAGTCAAGTCAGAACAATTCACTCCTTGTGTAATTCTATTGATGTTAGTGAAAGAACGCCAAGGAAAAAATTTGAAGAGCAGGAGTTGGAAGGAAGCCTTGTATAATTTTTATATCTTTGGCCTTGTCTGAAATCTAACAGTTTTAGAAAGAACAACTTAGTTACTGTGCTATCAATTTAAACTATTAATGTGTTCCTTATTATTTTAGTATCTGAGAGCCTTGCAGAACTACATGGAGGTGTTGTTCAGACCAAGAGCACACTCCCTCCTCCCAGGAGTCTGGCTGCCTGTGTGTCCTGGTTTCAGCTGGGATAGAGTTAATTTTCTCCACAGTAGCTAGTATGGGGCTACGTTTTGGATTTGTGCTGAAAACAGTGTTGATAATGCAGAGATGTTTTGGTTGTTGCTAAGTAGTGCTTACACTAGTCAGGGACTTTTCAGCTTCCCATGCTCTGCCAGGTGCACAAGAAGCTGGGAGGGGACACAGCCGGGACGGCTGACCCCAACTGACCAAAGGGATATTCCATACCATATGATGTCATGCTCAGCATATAAAGCTGGGGGAAGAAGAAAGAAGAGGGGGACATTCAGAGTGATGGCATTTGTCTTCCTAAGTAACCATTATGCATGACAGAGCCCTGCTTTCCTGGAGATGGCTGAACACCTGCCTGCCGATGGGAAGTAGTGAATGAATTCCTTGTTTTGCTTTGCTCATGTGCATGGCTCTTGCTTTGCCTGTTAAACTGTCTTTATCTCAACCCACAAGTTTTCTCATTTTTGCTCTTCCAATTCTCTCCCCCATCCCATCAGGAGGGAGTGAGCAAGCAGCTGTGTGGTGCTTAGTTGCTGGCTGGGGCTAAACCACAACAGCATTTCAGCTGTTGAGAGCACTGTTTTGAGAAACCTCAACCAGCCTCAAAGACAGCTCATCAACAAAAAGCTGGAAGATGCCTCAGCAGAGTCTCCCCCACCTTGTTTTGGCAGCTGTGTATAGCCATGTCTTGCCTCTGTCCCCTGCCTGAACTGTTACAGCCACACTGCAGTCATGTCCATACTGGTCAAGTACCCTGTTGATCCAGACCCTGACTCAAACTCACAGACTTGACTTCCTTCCTTGACTTCAGACTTGCCTCATCACTGTATACTCTTCTGGCATTCTAGACTATTGTCTGAATCTGGTTAGCATCCCCAAACCTGCTTTGCTCACCTTGCTCAGGTATGGCGAGCCTGTCCCTTGTCAGTGAGGCTACTGTCCATGTCTGCCTTGTTGTCACATCTGGATACAAGTCTTTCATCATGACCTGCCCTCATCTAGTGCCTGACATGTAGACAAAGACTATTACTGCAAAATTAAAGAGAGGTAATGAAAACCCTAAGGCATGGATTGAGTCAGAGCTCTGAAGGCTTGAGCAGGAAGCCTGAGCACATGGCACTAATCACAGCACCACTCACTCATTTGTTTTGCCTGGATGGACCAAATGACTGATCCTAGCACACTACAGCCTAATCCATCAGCAGGTAGTCTACACTCAACTTCCCTGGCACAATGTGGCTGTTTTCAGGCAGGCAACCAGCCAGCAGCATTGACAGAAGCACAGCTAGGTGTACTTCAGCTTGTACCAAGCTTTGCACTCCAGCTGGAGTCCAGGAAGCCAGAAGCATTCAGGCACTGCACTCTGAGGCATGACCAAAACCTTCCAGATGGCTTAAATCCTCCAGCTCAGCTACATAAGAGAATATCTTGCAGCCTGTTCTGAACTCCACACTGTTTTCTCCATGGTGAAAGCGATACCTGAACTATCCAACTTAAAGCGAGCTGAAGTATGCTTAACAAAGTTGCAATCACACCTTCAACTGTTGCACAGCTGCAGCCAGTCAACCTCATTTGGCAATAAAATTTAAAATGAGTTCTGAGTACAGTTATAAACAAAGGCAGTCCCTACTTTCCCTTGGTGAAGATTTTTATATAAGTGGAATTTTTTGATTTTAAGTATAGACAAAGCCTCAATTCCTGCAAGTGTTTCTTTGGGTAATATTTTTTATTTCATACCAGCTTCTGTCATCCAGGATAGGATATGCTGACTAGCTCTGTGAAGTAAAGTGCAAGTAAAGCAAGAACACAAGTTAACTCTGGAAACCCTTCAGAGTTAAAATGGATAAATATTTCTCAGCTTTTTACTGTATGAGAGTGAGATTATGATTTTTGTCTTCAATACCCAGCATGAAGGCACCTACTTGAAGAAGAGTAAAGAAATTGTGGGAACTCCAGCTCCCTGTGTATAATGAGAATTATTTGCAAAGTCTTCCTTAGAAAAAGTGAGTTGACTGAAGAGAAACATAAAAGTTATAATGATCTTAAATTCACTAAAACCCAAATTTTCTTTTAATGGATTAAATCGAATAACAATGTATTTATTGTTACAATTGTGTTATAATTACGTTCATTTAAGCCATATCAACAGCAAATGCAGTAAAAGAAAAATCTGTTGTCAAACATCACTTTTCACCGTGTCTTCAGAATTCAGAACAAACCACCTTTGGAGCTGGAGAACTGTAATGTTGATGGAAGACAGGCAAGAGGCTTACTGTAAAACACCCTTGTTTCCAATCATTGGAATAGTTTCCAAAAAAAAATAATCACAGAATCACAGACTGGTAGGGGTTGGAAAGGACCTCTGGAGATCACCTTATCCAACCCCCTGCTTGAGCAGGGACACCTAGAGCAGGGTCACAGGACCATGTCCAGGTGGGTTTTGAATATTTCCAGGGAAAAAGACTCCACAGCCTTTCTGGGCAGCCTGTTCCACTGCTCTGTCACCCTCAAAGAAAAGAAGTTTTTCCTCATGTTTAGGCAGAACTTCCTGTGTTCCAATTTGCACCCACTGCCCCTTGTCCTGTCGTTGGGCACCACTGAAAAGAGTCTGGCCCCATCCTCTTGACACCCGCTCTTCAGACATTTATAATGATGAATATGTTGAACAGGACTGGACACAGCACAGACCCCTGGGGAACACCGCTACTTACGGGCCTTCAACCAGAATCCGCACTGTTGATCACGACCCTCTGAGCTCTGCCCTTCAGCCAGTTCTCAATCCACCTCACTATCCACTCATCTAATCCACACTTCCTAAGCTTGTCTGTGAGGATGTTATGGGAGACAGTGTCAAAAGTCTTGCTGAAGTCAAGATAAACAACATCCACTGCTCTCCCTTCATCTACCCAGCCAGTCACACCCATCATAGAAGGCTATCAGGTTGGTCAAGCATGATCTTCCCTTGGTGAATCCTTGTTGACTACTTCTGATAACCTTCTTTTCCTCTACATTCCACTTGGCCATTGCAGATTGGCCAAAAATTGCTGTAATATTTCTGAACCAAAAGCACTTCAAAGTCTATTTAAGCTACGGCCATCCTGTCACTGTCATTTTTTTTTTTTTTTTTACTTCTTTTTCCAGAGGATGTTTGCCTAACAGTCAGCCACTTTAATATTACCATTAAGTGGTGTCGGGTTTCTTGGAACAAAGTCCCACCTAAGCTCAATCCAGCACTGTCACAGAAGCTGGTAATTTCAGTAAGGAGTGCTTTTCCTTACTGAAAAAGAAAAAAGGCAAAGCACATAAAGCAAAACAATACAAAAAAGGCTTAAATTGAATGATTTGCTGAGGGTCAAAAAAGATTAGAGGAAAGACTGAACGTGGCACCCAGTTCTCCCAAACTCAGCCACAAAGTACAGTGTCCTTGAATCCAGTGCTTAAGAACTGACTGATACCCACAAGACAACTTTGGCAAGGGTGTTTTTTAAGTCAATAACCATGTTCCAAGTCACAAGGTTTGGGCACAAACACTTTCCCGTCATTGCCCTTCCTCTCCTCACATGTGTTACATTAATTCCCAAGCATGTATAATGAGCACTAAGTGAAAATCCAAAAGTTTGGAACCGGCTTTCTACACAGTTCTTCCCCCAAAGATCAGGACCACATTGCAGCAACACAGCAGCAATGGCAGAAGATAGAGCGGTTCATCCAGTGATCACATCCCTCTCCAGAGCCCGAACCCAAGAGCAGAACACCAAGAGCAAGCTTTTGAAGGGTCTGTGCCAACACAGTACTTCGACAAGTTCAACTCATTTTCCACCTGTGCTCTAACTGCTCTTCATCTTTCCTTCTCCAACAGCAGATGTAGAAGAGAAAGTAAGATTAAGTTGACAAGTATATTAAATAATTAAAGAGGTATTTTACATCTTTCTGGAGAAAGAATATAGAAATGCATTATTCCAAATAAGTACTAACCTATACAAAGGTTTGGGCATCCTCAAACTTATTTAGGAGGAAAACCATCAGCACCAAAACAACCAAAAAGGCACGCAATCTTCCAGACTCCTACATAAGAAAAGGTTGTTTCCACAACTTCATCCCTATGGGGGAAGAAAAAAAAAAAACCAAACCAAACAAAAAACCTACAGCTGTCTCCAAAATCCTGACACAGCACACCCATCTTTGCCTGTATGAGCAGAAAGTCAGCAACTCCGGGTTATTTTAGAAGAAAGTGGTGAAAAATTTTCAGGACTCTTATGTAAAGTATCTTGATAGCCAACAGATATCTCTCATAGTTAGACTCTCTCCTGACTGCAGCAACAGCAGATATTAATTGACAAGAGGTACTCTCCCTCGGGCCAAGACTGTCTCACTTATTTATGATTTATGGAGATTTAGGATTCGGATCTTAGACACTAAACTTAATATAGAGACCAATGGACAACTGGAAACAGATTTATAGAATCATAAGGCTAAAAGGGACCTCAAGAGGTTGTTATTCCAATCTCCTGCCCAAAGCTGGGTCAAAACTGAATTCAGACCTGGCTGCTCAGAGCTTTATGTTGTTGAGCCTTGAAAGCTTCCAAGGGTGGAGACAACACAATCTCTCTGTGCAACCTGTTCCAACACTTAGTTATCCCCATAGTGATTTCCCCCACCCCAATATCCAGTACAAGCCTCTCTCTTTCCAATTTATGGCCATTGTCTCATCCGTACATCAGTACAGAGCCTGGTTTCATCTTCTTGATGACATCCTCAGAGGTACGGGAAGGCTGCTATTAGGTGTTCCTCACACAAGACATCTCTTCCCCAGGCTGAACAAGCCCAGATACCTCGGCCTCTCCTCACAGGAGGAGAGCTCCAGCCCCAGACCGCCTTGGTGGCACTCTGATAAACTCGCACCAGTTGAATTGATCTTTCCTGTATTGGAGGGCCCCAGCCTGGACACAGTATTCCAGGTGGGATCTAACAAGTGCTGAGTATAGAGAAAGAAAAAACTTCTCCTGGTTTACCAGTCCCTGGATACAGCCCAGCACACCTAACTTTCACTGCTAGATAAAAAGACACCAAGATCAGTGCAGAGGCTCTCAAGGATGCCATCTTTACCACAGAATCCCTCATTGCTTCAGTGGCCTCGTCCCACCCACTGCCTTAGTCTGATCCTCAGGCTGATAAAGAGTTCACTAACCATCCAAAAGAAAGAGTATCCAAACCTACAGGAGTGCAACCACATGTCCCGGATGGCTTCTTGGTGCATCTGCAACCAGCCATAAAACACAGAGCAGCTTTCCAGGAGTATGCACCAAGAGTTATACCGCCTTAACTTGTGAATTAAAACAGTTTTACTTAAAAGATATTACACAAGTTCTAGCTACCCTCTGGGTGAATTGCAGAAGGCAACTTACAAAAGAAAATTTCAGACAACTGTTTAGTGCTTGGTACGTGCATAAAACGCTAGTCTTAAAGACTAGACTGCCTTAATGAAAAAACTACAAGGGAAAAATAATCCCAGACTTAAATATTTTAAAGTGTATTCTCACAGCATTTTTTTAAAACCTCACAATTTATCATCTTTACGTGCTCTGAAATGCTTGAGTTACTCTTTAGAGAAGACTAACACACTTTCAACATCTCAGTCTGGACCTTACCTGGAATTTCTTTATTTTTTTCTTCTAATCAGGAATTCTCAAATTGCAAAAACTCCTTAAGAAATTTTCTAACAAAAGTGGCAGTTTAAATGAGTTTTCCAGTTCTGACAAAGAAAGCCTGAAACTGTCAAAAAGAAACATTGTCTATTTTGTTACTCCCCCCCCCCCAAATGTTTCAGCTGTTATAAATGCATGGAAAATTTTATTTTAATGGAATGAGTAATCAGACCAAAATGCAATACCTGAGAGTCACTGGCAAGCTGGAACAGAAAACCTCAAACCTAAGCAAGAGTTACAGTGCTCTTGGGCAGCGACACGATGCTCAGTCACACAATGGCAGTGGGTGAGCATGCAGACTACAAACAGGCAGGCAGCTCATTGGGCTTTGAGGGACAAAGGTATGAGCTCAGAAAATTGGCAGGGCATTAAATGAACAGGTGTACACAGAAGTTACATAAATGGATAGAAGGATCACCATCTCTCACGATTACTCAAAGCTGGGTGTTTTCATTCCATTGCCATAGGGCCTGTGCCACCATTTGCAGAATCCTCCCAATGCAGCAACAACAGAAGAGCTACCTGCATAGTATGAAAACCTACAGCTGAACTTAAGTTATGCCTGGCACGACAAGCACTGCTAGAAGTGGAGGTGACTCTATACCACCTCTTTATCTATCTACATCCTCCCTCAACCAACGGACATTCAGTTAACAATCAAGTACTGCCATGGAACACAGAGGCTTCTGGAAGCAACCAACAAAACTCATGGGTAGAGTCTGCAAGGTACAACCTTTTGTACATGGGAACTCTGCAGTTCCTCTGTAACTGGGTAAGGTTAGCTCACGGACAGAAGCTGGGAACATCGAGGTTGTGTTCGCAAGCTGTACAGACATCTAGGGGTGGCCGGCACAAGGACAGGAAGAAGGGAAAGCAAGCAAGTCTGTGCTTTGCAGAAAAGTGAAAAAAGTAATTCAAGTATTCTCTAATCACCAGAAATGCACTCATCAGTTTTTCACAAGAAATTCAACATAAACTTACCTGAAACCAGATTTTTTTTTTATCTACCCATATAAAGGAAGCAATAGTGCATAACTAGGGTGAATGCAGGCAAAGTGAGTTTACCTATGTCTAGTGGCTTTTATAGTTTCACGTTGTCCAACCTAAAACACCAAGCAGATAAGTCTACTCCTTTCTTACATTGGGATGATATCATTAATGCATTATAAATATATTGGCTTCTGAGAAAAAGCAAACTTGCATTTCCAACTCCAGTTTTCCACTTTCTAACATGATGTTTAGGTTAAATATATTCTTGTTTTACTCAATCCAATATCCCCTGCAGTATTTAGAAAGTTTTTCAAGTTCTCTCTGAATATTCCAATCTATCTCAGTGTGTACAACAGCTGAAAACAACACTGCATGGTCACTTACATTTAGAAGTTTTAAATTATTTCTGTACAGATGACGTACATTTCACTCAGACACGTTGGTCAGCACAGGATGAATGTTTTGCCAATTCTCAGGGAACAGCTATGGTTTAGAAAATAAGGACTGAATTCAAAAGAGTAAGTACGTGCAAACATTTTAACTTTTAATCAACTCCAGTCTTTAAGTGGCCATGTATCTCTAATCATTTTGTTGCATTAGAGCCTCAAAAGCTCACAGCAACATTAGGTTTTGAATAGTATATGATTATTTTCCACTGTTACTACCTATTTCTAAGCCTGAAAAAAGCTGTTTTCACCATCCAACTGCAATGGCTTTTATGGCACAAGCTAACCTCCCCAGAAGACAACAAATAATGAGCCACAAAACGCTACCTTTATTTAAGGGGACTTTTCATCAGAATAGTTGCCAAAAAAAAGTCTACATGGCAACTAACAGAGACCCTTATGTGAATTTTGATATTTTTCTTATAACATTTTGACAAACTTGGAAATGCAACTTACCACCCATTATGTCAGAAAGTATGACCAAGACGTAGTTGCGCTGATGTGGTGGACGGCTCATTTGAAACGGTAACCAGATTACAAAACTATAGGTAAATTTGGAACGGCATCTTGATCCTTATGCTTTAACGCATTGAAAGAAGACTCCTTATGGAGAGAGAGATATATATATGTAATAAAGTCTGCTGCAGTTCCACGGAAGCTTCCTTCCAAGAAGGCCACAGTTCTTTTACCCTGATAATGATTTTAGCCTCATAATGATCACTCCAGGCAGCCTGGAAGGTCTCATTTTCACATCCCTACAGGAAGGATAATTACAATACAGCAGCGTGGCTAAAACTGGAAAGTGACCTACCTGCTAACAATGGCTTTGGCCACCGGGGCCTCTGAACCAGGGCTGAAAGTGGCTCCAAGCAGCACTTGGAGACAAACTTTCAATCCGCAATACTTAAAATTCAGTGAACAGCAAGTTCTTATACTTCCTCCATCCTTTTGGCTCTTGAGCTCTTTTTAGCTTTTCCAGCCATATTTTCCTGTTTTAACGTGCTTTTGTCTTCCTTGGTGCATCCTCTAACACCAAGCAGCTAAAAGCACATGAGGGAAGATGGGACAACCATTAACGCCACAAAAAAGAATCGAGGCGATTCAACCCCGAGCGCTGTCAAGAGAGTAAAAGTAAGCCAACTAAGGAGTCAGGAATGCCCCTCCCCGGCAGGCTGCCGCCTGTAAGCAATAAAGCGGGCACAAGCGGCCACGCTTCAGCCCGAGGCGAGCTCCTGAGGCGGGCTCCTGAGGCGGGCGGGAGCCGCCCCGCAGCACCGCCGCCCCGGGAGCGGGTCCCTCTCCCGAGGCCGCCCCGGAGCGGCGGGACGGGCGCCCCGGGAGGCTCCGGGGGCCCCTCCACGGGCTCCTCTCTCGCCCCCCAGGGGCCGGGGAGAGGCTCGTCCGCCCCCAGCTCCGCGGGGAGAAGGCACCTGCCCTCCGCCGCAGCCGCTTCCTCGCCCGCCCGCCGGCGAGGGCCGCCCGCCCGCCGGCCCTTACCAGGGAGAGCACTTTGTAGGTGTTGGGGTCCTTGCTCTTGCCGCCCGGAGCTTTCTCCGGCTCCTCAGCCACCTCCATGGCCGGCAGCATGGGCACGGCCGCAGCCTGCAGCCCGCCGTCGGCCGCCGCTACCCCGCCGAGGCGGTCCTCGCGGCCCTTCCCCGCCACTGCCGCCGCTTGCTGCCCGTTGCCCTGCATGGTCCCCGCGCCTCTGCCCGCCACCCGCCGCGGCCACGGCTATTAATAGCGTGGCGGCCCCGCCCCGCCCGGGAGCGCGGCCGCCGGCGGCCCCCGCTCCCCCGCCGGCACCCCCGCCGGCCGCGGCGCGGAGGAGGGGGCGGGCCGCGCTCTCCCGCCCGCACCCTGCCTGCAGGTGCGGGCAGGGCGGCGGCGGGGCCGAGGCGCGGGGCCCGGGGCCGGCGGGGGTGCCGCGGCGGCTCCCCGTGACGTCCCGCCGCTCCAAAATAGCGGCCGGGGGAGGGCGCCGGGCCGTGTTTACGAGGGAGCGCGGGGAAAGTTTCCGCTGGCCGACCCCCGCCGCGGGAAGCGGGCGGAGGCGGCGGCGCGGCCTTCCCCGAAGCCGCCCGGCGGCGGCACAGGTGTGCGGGGGGGGGGGGGGGTCCCGCACGCAGCGCCCGGAAAGCGCGGCGCCGCCACCCGAGCTCTGCTCGCCGGCGCTTCGTTGCCTGCGGGCGGCCTCCTCCGCAGGCCGAGGGGGCTTCTCCCCAGCCTTCCCCCTTACCGGGGAGCGCCCGCGCCCACGGAAGCCCCTGACGCGGGGCGGGAGCCCGCGCACGCCGGGCAGGAGCGCGGCAGGCAGCCTCGGTGCCCTTCCAGGGGACATTCCTTCTCCTTTGGGGCAACTTGGGGCTAACTGCCTCCAGGCCGGGCCGTGCCGGAGGGTGCAGCGGCATTAGGGTGAAACGCGCACGTCAGTATCCTTCGAGTCTCGTATTTTGGGCAGGCACCCTGTTGCTCCATGGTATCGCCGCCCACTGATGCTCGCTGAACTCAGCCCCGCTGTTTGGCAAGGGAGCGGTGCGCTGGTAGCGTTTTTACTGGCCCTGCCTGCCAGCGGGGAAGGCCAGTTCGGCCTGCCTGTGCAGGTGCGGCCGTTGCTGCAGGGACGGTGAGCGTGCCGCGTGCCTCCTGGCTCCCGGGAATGCATTGCTCCGTTCCTCTTAAGACATGAGGGAGCGTTCAGTAGCTTCAAGGCTTGCAAAGTCTGCTTAAGCTCAAAATTGCTACAAGTACCTTGTTTTCCAAGTTATTATGATATGTATAGTTACATATACTGACATTAGATTCACTCTTTCAGTTCTAATCTACTGATGGTTTTGATTTCCTAGGGCTTGAGGAGTCTATGGTAGATTTGACCAGGTAGATCTGATAGCCTTCTATGATGATGTGACTGTCTGGGTCAATGAAGGGAGAGCAGTGGATGTTGTTTATCTTGACCTCAGCAAGGCGTTCGACACTGTCCCCCATAACATCCTCATAGGTAAGCTTAGGAAGTGTCGGTTGCATGAGTGGGCAGTGAGGTGGATTGAGAACTGGCTGAAGGGCAGAGCTCAGAGGGTCATGACCAACAGCGCAGAGTCTGGTTGGAGGCCCGTAACTAGCGGTGTTCTCCAGGGGTCTGGGTCCAGTCCTGTCCAACATATTCATCAATGACCTGGACAAAGGGACAGAGTGTACCCTCAGCAAGTTTGCTGATGCCACCAAGCTGGGAGGAGTGGCTGATATGCCGGAAGGCTGTGCTGCCATTCAGCGAGACCTGGACAGGCTGGAGAGCTGGGCTGAGGGGAACCTCATGAAATTCAACAAGAGCAAGTGTAGGGTCCTGCACCTGGGGAGGAACAACCCCATGGACCAGTACAGGTTGGGGGCTGACCTGCTGGAAAGCAGCTCTGCTGAGAAGGACCTGGGAGTGCTGGTGGACAGCAGGATGACCGTGAGCCAGCAATGAGCTCTTGTGGCCAAGAAGGCCAGCAGTATCCTGGCGTGCGGAGTGTGGCCAGCAGATCGAGGGAGGTTATCCTTCTCCTCTACTCCACCCTAGTGAGGCCACCTCTGGAGTATTGTGTCATTTCTGGGCTCCCCAGTTCAAGAAAGACAGGGAACTACTGGAGAGAGTCCAGCGGAGAGCTACGAAGATGATCGGTGGACTGGAGCATCTCTCTGAAGAGGAAAGGCTGAGAGACCTGGGTTCGTTCAGCCTCGAGAAGAGAAGACTGAGGTGGGATCTTATCAATGTTTATAAATATCTGAAGGGTGAGTGTCAAGAGGATGGGGCCAGACTCTTTTCAGTGGTGCCCAACGACAGGACAAGGAGAAAAGGGCATAAGTTGGAACACTGGAAGTTCCACCTAAACATAAGGAAAAACTTCTTTACTGTGAGGGTGACAGAGCAGTGGGAACAGGCTGCCCAGAGAGGCTGTGGAGTCTCCTTTGCTGGAAATACTCAAAACCCACCTGGACGTGGTGCTGTGCACCCTGCTCTAGGTGTACCTGCTCAAGCAGGGGGGCTGGATGAGGTGATCTCCAAAGGTCCCTTCCAACCCCCACCATTCTGTGATTCTGTGATTTATTTTAACCGTCAGTGCGCTCAGAGAAGAGTGGCACTTGCATGGTTTCTGACAAAATCCATATTTTCTTGTCATGGTTTTAGCTGGGATAGAGTTAAATTTTCTTCACTGTAGCTGGTATAGTGCTGTGGTTTGGACTTAGTATGAGAATAATGTTGATAGCACAGTAATGTTTTAGTTGTTGCTAGGTAGTGCTTACACTAGTCAAGGACTTTTCCAGCCTCCCATGCTCTGCCAGGTGCACAAGAAGCTGGGATGGGAGGGGGCACAGCCAAGAGAGCTGATCTGAATTGGCCAAAGGGATATTCCATGCCATGTGACGTCATGCCCAGTATATGAACTGGGGGGGAGTTGGCTGGGCGAAGCAGCTATCACGGCTCGGGGACTGGCGGCGGTGGTCCGGTGGGTGGTGAGCGGTTGCCGCACTTGTGGTTTTTTTTTTCTTTTCTCTCTTTCCACGGGTTTCATTTCTCTCTCTCGTTATTTTCCTTTTTATTATATTGTCATAATTATTATTATTATTATTATTACTATTATTATTATCCTCATTATTATTATTATCATTACAATTACTACTATTACTATTTTATTTTAATTACTAAACTGTTCTTATCTCAACCCACGAGTTTTCTTGCTTTTGCTCTCCCGATTCTCTCCCCCATCCCCCTGGGGTGGGGGGAGTGAGCGAGCGGCTGTGTGGTGCTTAGCTGCTGCCTGGGGCTAAACCACTACAAGATGGTCTCCAGAGGTCCCTTCCAACCCCTACTATTCTGTGATTCTGTGATTTATTTTAACCCTCAGTGCGCTCAGAGAAGAGTGGCATGTGCATGATTGCTGACAAAATCCATATTTTCTGAAAAATGGCTACAATGAAAAGAAAATTTCCTTTGGAAGTGATTTTGATCCCTGTCAAAATGTTGTTGCTCTGTTTTCTATTTCAGCTGAGTTGCACAGTCAAGCTGCCACTACAATTTTCCTTTAAAAATAATTGTACAGGTATAGCATTTACAAAACTGCTGGACTGTAGTGCTACTGCAGCTCACAGCATATTGAAGGTTACTGCAGAGCTGCCTGCATATGCCTGTTGTCATCTAATGAGGCTCCGTAGGTGCAGTCTTGAGAATTTCTACACCAATATTTCACTTGATCGCAAAGAAAAGAAAAAGGCAGCAGAAGCTGTGGGAATCAAGTTCTTCAGTCTACAGTAAGAGTCTCCTTTATTCCATTAATGCAGCATTTCAGACTGTCCAGCTGAGCAGCTGACTTATACATTGAAGGATTTTGACATTTGAACTACTAAAAAATGTAAATTGAACACTGATTTGTAATTTTAAAACACGCATGAAAACTGACATAGCCAAATTGGGTTTTTTCAGTGAATTAAGAACTAGCGCAACAAGAAGCAGTAGCAACCTCACTTTTTTTTCTCTAAAAATGAAAAGATACTGCAATCCCATGGTTTTAAGTTAAAATCTTCTTTTTCTTTCTGTTTTCATTCACACTGGCAGGAAAGAAAATGCCTTCCCTCCCCCTCCCAAAAAAAAAAGAAATCAGAGAAAATTAAATCTTTTAGGTGTTTTTTTTTACAAATAATTAAAACTTCATGTTTTTGTATGTAGAAAGATATTTTCTGGTTAGTTTTAAGTCAAACAGAAATCTCCTTTCTTGTCCTGTGTAAGTCATCCACTCAAAATTTTGGATAGCACATGCTGTGTCCTGATGAGTCAATGGAAATTATGTATAACTACATCACAGACAAAAATGTTATCTTTTTTTCCATAGAAAGAATGGATATTCTGCTGCTGGAGCTAGCTTCTGAGTTGTTCATTCAGTAACTGTTCATTAACGGTTACTTTTCTGTGTATAAATATTCATGAAACACCCTGAATTTTTTGATTTCTTTCTGTGTCAATGCAAACAGTTAAGGTACTTCAGGCTAAGCGTGGAAGATAGTTAACCTGCCAGTGAGAAGTACACTCATTTCAGCTGACTGACAGGGTGTTGAGGTACTCTGGACAAGGGGAGAATGGAAAACCAGAAAGGACTAAGTTTTGACGCTGAAGAAATCAGGTGAAAAGTCTTTTCTATTGAATATTGGGAGAAGAGACAAAACATTTCCAATGTTAAACCTTGAGAAATCTACAGCTGCTTGATCTCTTTGGGACGAGATTGTTAAATAGCAGTTGTGGGAAAATAAGGGAAGGTTGGTGAGGAGGGTTGTGAACATGCTCAAGTGACTTGCCTCTGGGGTGTTGAAAAATGCATACATCATACTAATTGCTGTTGGGCCTTGTGTGCTTGACAAGTAGAACATCTGTGTTTAGGTTACATAGGCCTGTGATAGACTCAGAGGCACCCTATCGAACATGCTTGAGATTCCTGCCCTGCTTTGGGAAAGATCAAAGCACAGTGGTAAGCTACGCCTGCGGGAATCCCTGAAATACAGGTAAAACCAGCAGGTTCGGTGATCCTCTAGCATTGACCAAACTCTGCGGTGCCTGCGTTCCCACTGCCTGGATGCTGCTTCGGGGATCCCCTGGTTGGCGAGGTAATGAAAATAAATTTAGTCTTTGCATTTCATCTGTTGTTTTGTGGTTGTTCCTGCGTGCTGCCTGTGCCAGCTCACACAGCAATCAATACCATTTTAACAACTCTGTGACAAAAGACATCACTGTGCAATGAATTAATTGCGGGGATTACTGAGGTTGCAAATCCAAATTCTGGAGAATTGGCTGTGGCCATTTCAACAGAGATGGAGGAAGCTTTTGAGGAAGCCAAGGCTGCTGCCAGCACAGCTGCAAGGTCCAGCTGTGACTGAATCAAGCTGCCTCACCAAATGTCAAGAGAGGACAGCAGCAATGCCAGCTTCATGTTTCCAGGCCTTATCTGGGAAGGGAGTCATCAGAGATTATCAATTATTATTGTTCAGCCATTAGTGGCTACAGGGAAGACAAACAAATGTAAATTATGTAGTAGGAGAGAAAGGTAAACATAGGGAGTTTTCCACACTGCTGCATCTTGGAGCTTGTGACACTTGGCACTTGCATTTTTTTACCTCAATAAAATCTCCACCAAATGTCTCTTTCTTAGAAAGACCAGAGCAAACACCAAGTACCCACATGACCTTCATCTGACCCCAGTTGGGAGGTGGCTATGGCACAAATAGGAACTACAGGCTAGCGACAGAGGGTGTAAATTGCACCTCGCTGCATGAGTGAACTATCTGCTCACTCCAGCCAGAGCGTGGAGACCCTTGCTGCTCTCACAGCAGGAGGACAGACTGAGCTTGCAGGCAGAAGAGTGCCATCATGCGAAGTTGCCTGCGATAATCGGCTCCGGGCTGGCTGGGTCTTGACTCTTAATTGCAGCATAAACCTCATGGTGGTTGGTGGTTGTGGCAACTACTTCATGTTGCATTGTCTCTAATCCTCTGCAAAATTCCTGTAGCCATAAAAAAGGCCAGGAGTTCCGGACTAAAAGCCTGAAGCTGCTTGTTAAAGGACATGCTGCTTAGTGTAACACTGGAGTCTCCACCTTACAGAAGCTAATGAAGCTCTGTTTCTCAGCTCCTGCTGTAAGGACTTCTCTGGTGGTATTGCATGAGAGCTGCATTGTAAACTATTCTAAAAATCAATGAAAAATTAGCAGTTATCTTAGTTTCTGAGATATCCTTATGGGGAGTTTTATTTAGCACTCAAAGTGTGTCTAAAACTTTCCAAAAATTGAAAAAATCCTTAATAAAAGGGACAAATGAAACTGGAGGTATACCTGAAACTGTTTTATTGTGTCTGGCAGTAATGCCTAAAATGAAGTCGGAAATCCCATGGCATTTATGGGCACATCAAACCGTGTGGACTGAACTGTTTTTCAGATTTATATCTGTAAAACCAGCATCAAGGGACAGTACTTAGCTGAGCAAAGATCCAAGACACATGGGCAAGGTAAAGTTCCAAGACACACATTGCAAGACTCAGGTTCTGAACTTTCCATCATGATGTCTCTTTGTCAGGAAAAATGTCTTACTCCTTTATAACTACTTGTTTCAGAATCTGCTAATTTTACTCTCCAACGTGCTCCCTTTTTGATAAGTGCACAGAGAAAATTGCTTTTGCAAAGAATTACCCATTTTTTGTCTGTTTTACTGGTCTTCAAGAAAAATATGGTCCAAGGATAACTGATCCCTTGATATTTCCTCTATCATTGAAAAATGGCATAATCCTGCCTGCTTTCAGTCTTAGTTTGGTATATATTATTGCAAATTTAATAACTTAATTTAACAGTTGTTAGATTGCTGGCAGCAATAGAAGCAAACTATGAAAAGCCTTTACAGTAATTGCCTGTCTCTCTAAGCTATATAAAAATGCCTTTATTTGATTTCAGAAAAAATGCCTGAACACCTTTAAACTATAAAATCCTGACACAATGACTGTGTAATGGCAGTATTTGGTGGGATACACTTTATAAGATGTTTGAATACTTTAATGCTACCCAAGCAGACATTCATTATGCTGTTATCAATGTAATCTCTCTGGCAAACACAGTTTTAATACCTAATCTGTCAACCATATCTAAGTGGTCTGCACCAGCAAGCCTATTATCAGGAGGAATACTTTTGTACCTACGGTGGAAAAATTGGAGGATGTTCACCAACAAGAAGAAAAAAAAAGGAAAAATACTGTATTAGAGCCACTAGTCCAGTGGTTTCTTGAAGACCTGAAGGGTTAATTCCATGCTGCTTCTAGCGAGATTAAAAGCAGTGTTTATCAATCTGAGAGGAGTCCAGAACAAAGCAATAGTGTAGGTACTGTAACATCCACTGCAGCTAGCTGGTGATTTAAAGAAGATAAAACATTCTTTCATAAGTTAAATGTTGTGTTACAATTTAAACTAGGTAAATAAACAGGAGGTGTACTTGTGTTCTTACCCATGTTGGTCTCTGCATGATATAGACATGCTACAACCAACTCGTCTTTCAGTTCTTGCCTTAAAACCTATTTCTTCTAAGACATCTATAACAACTTGGTGATCCAGAAGGTGAAATTACATCAACTAACTCTCCTCTGAATCTGTTAGATGTATTCCTAACACTCAGCCTCACCACCTTAAGTCACGTTGAGAAATCTCCTTACATCTCATTGATTTTTGACAACCTGAAGTGAACAAGATTCAATACAGAGATGGGGGGTGGGGGAGGAGGCTTTCAAACAGATGTACAACTCAGGGCAGAAATTTGAAAAAGTGCCTGAGGAATTTAGGAATGCACATCCCGCATCTCCAGACAGATTTATATTCCTAAATCATATAGACAGTTTTGAAATCCACCTTTATTTCATGCCTAAGAGTACAACAACTGCTGTATTAAATCAGGTTAAACAGCAGTCAAAGATCTGCAGCTGAGAAGATTTTTGAGCCAGAGGGAAGGTTTCGTGCTAAATACTGTTTGAGATAATTTTCATCATGTGTAACCACTTTTTGAACACATGCACACTTTTAGCATCTACCCCGTTCTGCAGTAGGAAGTTTTGCAATTTAATTCTTGGTGCTCAAAGAAACACCTCTTTATGTTTTAGTATTTATTGTTATCATGTAAAATATGTAGGTCAATGCAATTTGAGAAAGTCCTATGCCCGGTACAGTAGCATTACCATTCAGATGCTGCATGTCTCCTTTTCAATAGCTACAGGCATTGGCATTCACAACCTTTTTACTGGAAGCAAGTGCAGGGAATGCCAAGTTCATGTTTCACTGCTGGAACAACATCTATTTCGTATGAACATACTAAAATGTCATCAAAACAAGATTCTGGAAAATATCTTTGCTTTTGAAAAGTACTCACAGTGATGCTTTAAGACTGGCTGCACTTGAATTACAATAAAAAAAAAGCTTGTGATTTTCACAGTGCAAGTTGTTTCTCCCAGTGTCTTAACAGACCACAAATGATCCAGGAACTTTTTGCACATTTAAGGGAACATCTGGTATTGTAAAATATGAACCATTAGCTGGGACATGGCCCGGGTGAGAAGCCCACCAGGAAAGGGAAAAAATGCATGTTTATAAATAATTGTTAAAAAAAAAAAAATCCTTCAGGATGACATCTCAAGGATGCAGTAGGTGTTCTGAGGCAGGGCACTGCACCTACCCCTCTTTTTTGAGAACCAGCATGAAGTCTCTAGCAAGGTGCCTACTGCTGAATCCCTGCTACTTTATGACCAGATCTAGACCCAGGCATCTTCAAAAGATTGTCCAGCTGTTGTGGTTTAACTCTGGTTGGCAACTAAGCACCACACAGCTGCTTGCTCACCTTCTCCCTCCACTGGTGGGATGGGGGAGAGAATCGGAAAAAAAAAAACCCATGGGTTGAGATAACGACAGTTTAATTGGACAGCAAAGGATAATAATAATAACAATAATAACAATAATAATAATAATAATAATAATAATAATAATAATAATAATAATAATAAATACAAAACAAGTGATGCACAATGCAATTGCTCAGCACCTGCTGACATGCCCAGCCCGTCCCTAAGCAGCGATTGCTGCCCCCCTGGCCAACTCTCCCCAGTTCATACACTGAGCATGACGTCACATGGTGTGGAATATCCCTTTGGTCAGTTGGGGTCAGCTGTCCCGGCTGTGTCCCCTCCCCTCCCAGCTTCTTGTGCACCTGGCAGAGCATGGGAAGCTGAAAAGTCCTTGATTTAGTGTAAGCACTACTTAGCAACAACAAAAACATCAGTATGTTATCAACATTGTTCTCATACTAAATCCAAACCACAGCACTATACCACCTACTAGGAAGAAAATTAACTCTATCCCAGCCAAAACCAGGACACCAAAGATTCACTAGAGCTACGTGTCGGGAACAATAGCTAACTCAGACTGCGGGGAATGCCAGGAAGAACATTCTTCCAAGCTTGGTTCAAGGTGTCAAGGCCCTGCTTTCCTGGCGATGGCTGAACACCTGCCTGCCAATGGGAAGTAGTGAATGAATTCCTTGTTTTGCTTTGCACACATGCGCGGCTTTTACTTTACCTATTAAACTCTCTTTATCTCAACCACAAATTTTCTCACTTTTACTCTTCTGATTCTCTCCCCCATCCCACCGGGGGGAGTGAGCAAGTGGCTGCATGGTGCTTAGTTGTTGGCTGGGGTTAAACCATGACACAAGGTCAATATAAGGTGCCCTAGGCACAATCTTCAGGAGCCCAGATGATCACAAGGGGTATCTTGCCATCCAAACTCAACCCACTGCCCTACTTTCAGAAGAGAATTTAAGTATGTTGTTATGAGTCATAATATTGTTGGTGGACAAAGAGAACTGAAGTCTGCAGGTGAGGCTGACAGACTCCATTCGGTGAACATGTGCTAAACCAGTCCTAAATGTACACATGGTGAGTTAGTCAATTATCGCTCCACAATCAGTATAAAGGAATAGTAAAAACATAGGTCTTCCAGTCTCTACTGTTCTCCATTCATAACTCCCTGTAGCCCATAAGAGAAGTGGAAGGTAATACTCCTGAATCTATTCAGGAAGCAAAATAACAAAAAGCAGTTTTTTTACAAACAGAGCTGCTGACTGCAAGCCTGCACTGGGTATTTCAGGCAGCAGACTCTCAGTCCATTCCCTACTCAGTCCGTCTTTGTTCCACCTTAATTTCACATTAATATTCTGAGGAGTAAGTTAAGTATCCTTTATAAAACTCCCAAATCATTTATGTCAAGTTTGTTAAACTCTTTTTTGCAGATGTCTGCATTGAACTAATTCAGCAATTCCCTTATACGGACATGCCACAACTAGATTATCCTCAGATGTCAGAGACAGATTTGCTCTTTCTGTATTTGTTTCCATTGCCTAAACTTGTTTGACCCCAGTTTCTCAGTAGTCCATCACTTACAAGAAAGTCTGTGTTACTCAGCAAATCTCGGCTAAGCATCACTCACTGTGGGATGGCTAATGCAGAGACTCTGTGCAAGTGTGGCCTTCTCATATGAGCTCTTCCTCCTAGGTCTAAGAAGCTGGAAAAAAGGAAAATATCTCAAAAGGCAAGTGTATGAAATTTACCTGACGAAGAACTCCTCCAGAGAAAAGTTTAAAAGCTCATTTTTCTATTTATTTTTCTACTAATTTGTCTTTTTGTAGGAAGAGATGAAGAAAAAAACCCCTGCTTTTATTGTCAGCTCTTGTAAGGATGTTTCTTTAGGCTGTCACCATTTAAAAACTAATATGTTCAACCCAACCCAACCATCTATTTTAAGGGAGGTTGAGTTGACTCAACCAGGATGTTAGTGGTGTCTGAAAGTCATTTTACCCTCACCCCAGAAAGACATTTGATGTATTTTTAGTGAATGTTTATTTTTGTCTGGGGTTCCTTTTTCATGGAAAGTTCCAAGAGCTCTATGTACCAGATATCTTGGCCACATAATTTACAAGTATCGGTAAATCAATTTGTCTCAGACTGGCCATTTAAGTTTCTGAAGAATTGTTTGTCTTTGGAAGGTATCTTCCTGTAACACTTTCAGGGTGTTAACTCACCATGGGATTGTTGCACTTAGTCACGCTGGTACTTATCTTCTGAATTGCAGCGTAGTTCGCAGAGAAAACGTCTGAACAGTAGCGATAGCTGACTTTTTGAAGATGGCAAAGCATTTGTGCTAAGGCACTTCTTTGTTACCCCTTTAGACTTGTTTAGTGTCGATAAACATGATAGTGTTCATTGATAGCAAGTTGACTCATAGTGATGCCCTGTGACACATGGTTAGAACCGTTCATCAGCTAGACAAGATCTTCTTATACTTTGAATCTCAAATCGTGTTTTTAATCTAGCCTATTTAGAAAAAGGTCCAAATATTACTTTGAATCGCTCTCCATGGGGGAGAGGGGCAGGGCAAGCAATTCCTTAAGATCAAGTAATGATGTGCTTTAACTGTCAGAAGTCATTGCCCATATGCTTCTGGTTTAGCAATCCACCATGCCCCACGGGCTTTCAGAGCATGTACAGACAATTATAAAACAAAGAAAACTTTGGGCATAGCTCCATGTTCTTCTTGGCATTCTTAGAGAGCAATGGGAGTGTCTAAGAGGATTCTGTATATGCAGATTAGCTTTTCCGTAGAAACAACACAGACTATTTCCCCATGTAAACAAGCCATAGTTTCTTTGCCTGATGCCTCACAGAGATGTTTCCTCTGGCTTTTGTCACAGGCCTCTTTACTAGCACAATTTATAGTACAGGAGCCCCGAGCCTGTCTCCTTCTATGACTTGCACTTCTCTAACATGAAGAAAACCAATTCAGCAACTCTGAGATCAATCAGAAAGACCAACCTGATAAGGAGGCCTACTTACACAGGATCAACACCTGGGGCTCTCACCGTGACCTGGTCTCTCATCACAACCACCAGTTGTGAAAATGAACTAGTCAGTTGGCACCACCGTAATAAGGTGGGATGAATCCCAAACACTGCTGGCCAGTCCCAGGAGTGCCACTGCCCTTGTACTCCCTTCAGTCTGTACTTTGGTTACAAACAAAAGCCTACATTTTATCAAATATTACTGTTGTTTAGCTTCTCCACTAATTATTGGGAGATAGATATTAATGGAATGTGTTTTGAGGATGCAAGGAAAATACTACTGTACTCCTTTCTGTGTGTGAGCTTAATGTCTTAAAGTACATGCCAGACATCTATCTTTATAGAAGTTTTATGCGAAGCGCAGGGATAAGTAAGCATTAATTTTACCCTATGAACGATGTAAATACTGAATCCTTGCAAGGCTTATGTGAAAAGTATTTGGAATAACCTTTTTATAAAAGCTACAAGGCAGTAAATCTGCTCATTCTTCCCCCTTATGGTATAAAAATACAAAGCTCCAGCATATCAGTTTTAGAACATGCATCAGCTCAAGCATATAAACCAGTTTCCCTCTGATCTTCTTTCTAAGGTTATTTCTCAGCCATTGGTGTTTATCTTACACATTGCGTGTCCCCTAGATAATTGAAAGGTGGACAGAAAAGTAGAATTTTTTTTTTCAACTACTCTGGAAGTCTGCAAACAATAGAACAGGCAGGTCTTTCCACTGTCCAGCATCCTAGGATAACAGCTGAGTAGTCTTCTGTCACTAACGAAATAATGATACTGATGAATAGTGATCAACAGCTGTATCCTGTATCCAGAACAAAAAAGAGGCAGAGACCCAGCTATTATGATAGTCACGTAATAGTCACTCAGTTAATCAGCTTCCACATCTAGATAATTTAATGCATTTAATTGCCTTTGGCCTCCTGCATTTCTTCTCCATCTTCTGACTGACTGCTCTCAGTGGATATAAATGGGAATGGCCTGCAAGGCAGCATCGATGCAATGAAAGCTTCTGAGCTGATCCAGTAACTACCACGTTCTCAATCATGTATCCAGGCTCCTTTTAGCCAGGCTGCCTTGGCCCGGTCTCTATATATGTTCCAACTAAAATTCACATATCTTTTTCTTATGAGGAGTTGGAATAGGATTTTGGCAAAGAAAGCAAAGACAACAGCATGAGTTTTGGATGTGCTGAAGTGGAGAGTCATGGCAGAAATGCTGTGCTGGAAAAAATTTCCTGTTCTTGGGGAATTTTTAGGACTTCAGAAACTCTCACATTCTGCACCAGGTCAGAATCATCTTTCAGATGGGGAGAGCAGTCAGACAGAAAGGCAACGAAGCAAGTAGCAGGTTGGTTGTTAAGACACTCCTTCGAAATCATGATGCTGTACAAAATCCAGCATCAAACTTGTGCCTGCAATCTGCTCCAACTATGGATTTTGTCAGCTCAGCTGGCCATGGAGCAATATGGCTGTCAGCCAGGACTCAATGAGTTCAGGTTGTTTGTTCAGCTCAGGAGAAGCCTGAAAAAAAAGTCATGGATATGATATGTTGGCATCTAACCTTGTTCTGAAAATTGTTTGGCTGACAAGGTTGTGTTGGGACACCACTGAAAGCAAATTCAGACTCTGCAAAATTATTTCATTTCAGTGAGCTGACTAATTCATACCAAAAAAACCCAAAACCCCAACTAAATTTTATTAAGCTTTTTCTGATCAACTCTATCCATGCCCTTTTTCCCCTGACTAGTCAAAGGCACTTTGTACAGACATTTTCTGGCTCAGCATGACATCTCCTGTTGTTACATTTCAGAGAGGCTCTCTCTCGCACATTCTTGCAGATGCTGTGCAAAACAGTCAATAAAGTCAATACAGGAAGGAGGTATTGATGAGTTGCATTACAACTCCCCCCTTGGAATAAAAGCCTCCTCCACCCCCCAACCGCCTTTTCCTTCAGACATCCACACATACTTCCCAACCTCACAAACACAGTAAAGCAAGTAGGAAACAGTTTTCCTATCCAAGCGTTCATTAAGATGATTCACAAGCAGTGAAAGCAGAGCGGGAGCTAGGACTGCTGAAATGGCAGCACAAGCAGTGCTTATACAAATCCTGGCAACACATACTTTTTATTTAAATTGCAATAAACCCAGGTAGGTTTCTCAAGTTCCTGCCCATGTGGACTTTTGGTGTTGACCTCCATTAAATATCCTTGAGCACTGTCTCAATCAAACAGATCTTGCATTACCTTTCTGCAGTAAAAATGCCCTTTTTTGTCTTTCATTTAAACGTTATCCATTGAGGCAAAGAACACATCCAATTGAGTCATTGAGGCAGTTCCCTGTTATCATGGGTAACTGTAATTCAGGCTGATTCATAGGTTGACCAAGCTCTTTCTTAAAAGTATTCTTGTTTATCCCTTGCAATTTCCATTGAGTAGCTGTTCTAGAAGCTTACTGGTGAGCATCTGTCTTCCGATTTCCAGCTGGAATCTACTGCTAGCAAATTTATATATAATTCTAATTATTTGGTGCCAACATTGTTCTATACCGTAGATAGCTCTTTTTTTCTTTGCTGTTCATCACTACTATTACTTCTAGCAATACAGCTAGAAAGAGTGGTTTCGCTCCTCTCAGGTTCTGGGTTTGCTCTGCTAAACAAGACAAGCTGTTAAAATCTCTTATTGTTCAGGAAGAGATTAAAGTAGGTAAGAATACAGGGACTTAATTATCCATATCCTAGCAGGAGCATTCCTTCGCTCCTGCTCCAAATTGAAATCACCTCTTCAGTAACTGGAATTACAATGTTCCCTTACAGTTTGAAGCCCCCTTCACATACTAAACAACAACAACAGTGTATCATCAATGTGCATTATCCAGCCTTACATCAGCTCTACTCTGTCTCTACCTACAACAACTATCTCTGGAGACCACGTGGACAACGATTTGACAAGCTGCTTAGCTACTGACAACTAGCAATCCAAGATGGGGAGGTGTCATTGGTGACAGTCACACCCTTTTTCACTTTGAAGCAAGCTTTTGGTTAGGTAAGAGACTGCTGCAGCTCTGGGCGAACTCTGTACAAGCTTCAGGATGACTAAGACCACTTTCTTGGAAGTTTCACTGTCACTGATGGTCATTCCAGGTCTACAACACAATCCTTGTGCCATCTAGTCTGAGACGACCAAATCTGTAAGTAGCTATATGTGAAATCACTCAGAATTAATATCTAAAGAAGAAAATAAACAATTCTTTCTTTCCTCTCCTGTAATTGGCCATTAGGGCATCCCTGCAGTTGTCACTCAGTCCAGCCAAGCCCATGTGGCTATATAAAAACCGTGGAACACATATATATAAAAACCAAACATATATATATATATATAAATATATTAAACATCTATAAACACACACACACATATATAAAAAACACATACCTATAAAACCACATATATATGTTTAAACATATCTATATAAACACACATGGAACACCTCATATGTATTCAAAGTGAAATGCAGAAATTGACGGCAGTTCACAAATGACACCGAGTAGTTAAAAAGCAGATGGATTATCAGAGACCAGGAGGAAATTGTTGTTTTCTTCAGTTTAACCACAAACCTCAGTAAACAATCCAAGATGTCACACAGGAAAATCCCTGAGCATAAACAACACGCTGGTGTGTCATGTCCATATATCAGTATCCCATGCTATAGCTGTCCAGAATGCTGTGCAGCTTTGTTGGACAAGAAGTAGATTGCGGATTCAGTGATTCATAAAACAGAAGCTTTAGCCAAAACATACAAAGTTTGTCAGTGCTGTTTTTCTCTGCAGTTATTCTGCATTAATCACAGTATAGAAACATGTAATAGAAAATAGAAAATCAATTCCTATGAAAAAATATAATCTTTCTTACAGTGGGTTTCATAAAGTTCCTGAGATATTCCAGAAATCAGTTAAGACAACTTCCCTTTTTGACTTTATGTCATTCATCAGTTGTGTTTCACCAAGGCCTGTTTTTTACAGCAATCAATAAGCAAATTTGTCAAGCAATATTACAGCAATGTGTCCATGGTTGTATTAGGTTGTTCATGACTGGAAAAGAGGGAGCTCTCCATAACTGCACTAACAGCAGGTATCAATTTCTGCCTGCTACTTTGAAATATACACTGCTTGTCTTTGTGCAAGATACAAAAATCTTTTATTCTATTTTTATTTCTATTTCTAGAAAGCTTTCACATTGCTTTTATGCACATCTTTTAACATTTGGTAGCTTTTAATAACTAGAACATTTGGTAGTGCCACTGACAACATTTCAGCTGGATTATTTCTCTTAAACATTTTGCATGTGAGAAAGATATTGAAAGAAAGACTCTATATACTTCTGTAACCCATACAGTTTTACAGCATTTCTCATACAGTGTTGTTTACTTAGAAGTTCTCACCCACAAGTCATTCAGACCAACAGAAATTTTCTATCTAAGGGTCTTTACACCACTACCTTAAATGAAATCGGTACCTCAGGGAACAGGTATAATGACATACATGTTTTCATAAACTGTTAAAGTCATTTGTTATTTAAAATGCTTATTTCTGAACTTCTCATATCTCATCCTATTCCTTAGGCAGAAGCCATGTGATTTTAATGACTAAATTCATCATTTTTACACTAAGATTTCTGAAAGTCCTGAGTTGCAGAAGCAGCATGATTTCGGGTCTGAGAAAGCACGGGTGGCAGTGATCCCAGTCCTGAAGACCAAGCAGGAAGCTAGTTTACATACTGGTTTTATTCCAGATTAATTGTTTAGGGAGTATGGTTGGCACATGAACAGTTGGACCAAATGCTAAGGGCCAAGTTGGAGAAAGGAATGCCACTTTCATTGCAAGTGGCAACAGCTGGAGAAGCCAAAGATCGCATTGAGCCACAGGTGCTGGGGAGAAACATGACTGGGACTGGGAAGAGAAAAAGACACATACTGGAGTAAGAGAAGTGATAAGCAGGAACCATGGGAAAAGGAAGATGCTGGGCAGCAGATACAGCCAGTGACACACTGAACAAGAAATAGAAACTGATGGGGTTGCTTCTTATACCCAATGTTGTGGGTCAACTACAAAGAGGGGTCACTGGCCAGTTCTTGGGCCCTCCACAGCCCACAGTCTCCTAGGGAAACTGGGTTACCAGTTAACTCCTAGGTTACCAGTCCCTTTTGAATCATGCCTCACTGCCATCTTCTCTTTTCCTATTCCTCTACTTTCCCACCAGACAGCATCCCGTTTGCTGTCACTCTATCTGACTGTGCCTTTAGGAACCAGGATTATGGGGACTTATTTGTTGCCAAACCACCAAAAGCATGTTTGATACACCAAACAGAGCCTGCAAGTTGTTGGCAATGTTAATAAATAAAAATTTACTAAAACAAATACGAGATCATATCATGTGTGTTTTCTAAGCCTATGCAGCTAAACTATTTCTAAAACTATGGACTACTCATAAGATTAAGTCGCATACCACATAAAATGTGGTATAACTCATAACTGAGGAAAGGAAATGAGGCAAGATTTCTCATTCTGTGGAAAGAATTAGAGTAAGCAACAGTTTGAACTCACCTTTCCCATGGGTCTGCAGTTAAGCTTTTAAAAATGCCAAGGAACAAAAACTTGAATATTATTTTTTTTCTGCATTCAGACAGTGCTTTTTTTCTGCCCTTCTTCCTCCTTGTAACTGAAGACTGACCTGAAATGATTAATGGTGTTAGGGAGATATCCAGCATCTGCAATCTGAACAAAATATTTAGAAGAATATAAACTGGTGAGATGAAAAGATGTGGACAATGTCCCTTAGGGAAGATTGGAAAGGAAGGCTGCAAACTAATCTCTGGAATCTGCTGCTGTACGAAAATGTGCTCCCAGATGCAGAAAAAACATCCTTTTGCCTAAAATGGGGGAGAAATTAATAAGGAGAAATTAAAACCAACTATCAATTCTGAAGCACGTTTTGCATTCTTGGCTAATGGGAATATCCTTCAAATGTTCTAGAGATGAGAAAAATGGTATTCACAGCTGTAGGTTTGGTAGTTAGACACAAATCTATCAGCTTTTCTCCTAAAAATAAATAGCAATGGGGAAAAAAATCTCCAAACAAGAACAGCTGAATAGATGGAAATTACATTCACTGGCTTGCCTGCAAAGCAAAAGGAGCATTCCTTTCCAAAAAGTTTTTTCTCAGCCATACCCTGTCAGTTCTCTTTCTTACCCTGGAGAGCTGGTTACTCCTGAGATTTGAGAGAGACTTCTGCAGCATGTCCTGCATATGATAATAAGAGAAGGACAGAAAGATTGTTAGTTCCCGTAGTTATTACAAAAAGTTTTTTTGGTTGATCAAATTGAGTGGTTTATATTTACAGCTGGCTGATACAGCTTCCGTCTGTGCTGATGAGGGTTAAGCTGCTTATACAAAAAAGTCTGGCTTATCTGAAATGCAGGACTTTGAGAAAACTCTTTTATACTGCCCATAGAATAACAGGCTTGTATTCTGCCACTAAGAAAATTTCGTAACAATAAATAAAACCACTGGCTTTAAAAAGCATTCCTGAAAAAGCACAATGATTAGCCTTGCAACCTTTGAGGCATTCCCATTGCTGAGTAGTCACTAGGGATCTGTGCTGGGTCCAGTAGTGTTCAACAATCTTCTGGATGATGGGGCAGAGTGCACTCTCAAAAAGTTTGCTGATGACACCAAACTGGGAGGAGTGACTGACATAGCAAAGGGTCATGCTGCCATCCAGAGGGACCTCAACAGGCTGGAGAAATAGGCTGACAGGAACTGCATGAAGTTCAACAAGGGGAAGTGCAAAGTCCTGCACCTGGGTAGGACCAACCCCAGGCACCAGCATATGCTGGGAGCCACCAAGCTGGAAAGCATCTTGGCAGGAAAGGACCTGTGGGTCCTGGTGGACAAGTTGAACATGAGCCAGCAGTGTGTCCTTGTGACAAAGAAGGCCAATGGTATCCTGGGCTGCATTAGGAGGGGTGTTGCCAGCAGGTCAAAGGAGGTGATCCTTCCCCTCTGCTCAGTACTGGTGATGCCACACCTGGAGTTTTGGGTCCAGTTCTGGGCTCATCAGTACAGGAAAGACATGGACATACCAGAGAAAGTCCAGCAAAGGACTACTACAGTGATTAAGGGACTGGAGCATCTCTTCTACAAGGAAAGGCTGAGAGACCCGGGACTGTTCAGCCTGATGAAGAGAAGGCTCAGGGAGATCTTATCAATGTGTATAAATACAGGAAGGGAGGGTGCAAAGAGCATGGAGCCAGGCTCTTTTCAGTGGTGTCCAGTGACAGGACAAGAGGCAATGTGCACAAACTGAAACACACGAAATTCAACTTAAACATAAGAAAAAACTTCTTCAGTGTATTAAGATCCACTATGTTTGCAATGATCTAGAAAATTCATCTAGACTAACCTTCAAGTCTTTTCAGGTTTTTCCTCCATCTTACCTTATAAGTGGTCCTTGTAGGCACTCAGAGATCCTCCTGAATTACTGTGGTTATCCTGCCCGGAGCCTGCCTAGAAGAACGTAGGTTGCTAAAGGGCAGAATTGGGGAAAAAAAGCTGGGGATTTTGTTTTTAAGGAAATGAAAGAACTTAACTTTGTCTTATCATGCCCCCATCAAAGTCTGGAGCGTAACCAATAGCTCATTTCTCTTTCAGCTACACAGCACTACAGACAGTCCTACAAATGATTAGAAAGCCCTCAGTTGCCTTTTCTGTATGCCTGGCAAGCACATCTGGAGTTGGTATGGTGGGCATATCTGTTTGTGAACTGTTGATCTTGCTGAAGTCACAATGTGGTCAAAATTCACTTGTCCAGCCATGGCTCTCCGAAGAGAGTGGTTTCTAAATCATCCCCTGCTGTCATTGTAACTGTGAACAACATCTGTTGTTGAGGTACAACCAGCCAGAGAAATGGCTTCCTTACTGCCAAATATCAGATTAGTTGAGCCTCTTCTTTGGTATGAAGGAAAGTCTGTGCCCACTGTCTGCCCAGATGAGGCCACCCTGCCTCTTAGCTTGTAGCACCACTCTCTACAATCCCTAATCTTGTGCAAAACCACACATGCCTTTCGTAAGTTGTTCCATCTGTTAGGCAACAATCTGACCCAGTGATAAGAGGCAAGCTAGACAGCAAACAAAACTCTGCAAGTTTGTCTTTCCTCAGATAGCCTCTGGAAAGCTGGAGTCCTCTTCTCCGCAGCCACGTTTCTGTCACATGGAGTAAGACCTGGAGATCTGCCCTTCCTTGCAGCTGGTCTTGGGAAGCACTTGTTCTCCTTCCAACTTCCAACCATTACAGGCAAAGCAGGCTGCGGCTGAGCTTCCAGGACAGTGGGCAGTTTGATTTATGTGCCACGTTGGTTGCCAGGTCTCCTTAATGTACATTCAGAAGTAATTTGGGTCCTTGGCAAAAGACTGCTCCCGCTTCGTGTCTGGTAGATCTCAAACCCAAAGCTGTCCTAAGCCCTGACCCTGGCTGATACCAAATAACGTTCCACCCACCACTTTTCATCATTCTGAGGACACTGCTGTTTTTTGGTTCCTGCTCCGGGGACTGGGAAGCATTCAAATTTCCTGCTATTTGCAGACTATAAGAAGGAAAGTAATTCCAGTAGTCTTCACTTCCCCCTCCCCAGGGGAAATGTGATGGGGCAGGGAAGTGCTGCTTGGTTAAGAGGACACTTCTGAACCTCCACTTTTGCCAAGACATCAGGTCCAGAGGCATGACAGATTAGCCTGCCTCCTTCTTGACAGCTCTTCACCCAGGGGCAGGAACTCCCCTCACTGCACAGAAACAACACAGTTCAGGTAAAAAAAATCTGTACTTATACACAGTTGGACATTTTGCATATGAAAAATCCCATCATCCTATGTACAAACACTGCAAGACCAGTGTGGGAGGTAATTTGAAAGAACAGCCCTTTCTATGTCCATTAATACTATTTTCCTTAAGGAAGAATGTCCAAGGTAGGAGTCCAGGGTATTCTGTGCCGTTTAAATATCTGCACTCAACTTTGCATGTAGCCTTCAATGAGGTACTGACAAAAAGCCAGCAGTCTCTACAATAAATATTAAGAAAAAAAAAAAAGTTTGTTTTATGTGGTGACAGTCTCACAGAGCCAGGGCGTGGTGTTTGGGAAACAGTACAACTTGCTAAAAAAAAAATCAGTTAAGCTTTTCCTTGCTCTGGCTGTGGGATTTTCTGGAGCAAGGTAGGCTGTGTTTCCCTTGCCGGCTCTCTTTCGTTATTACTGTGCCTTGCTACAGAGACAAGACTAGCTATAGATAGTGCCAAATTTCTGTATTTGCTTACAGGATTGGTTCTAATCCTCTAAAACTCAAAAAACCCACAAGCATAAGAGAGGAAAACAGCCAGATCCTCCTGAGTTCAGATTTTCAATGGCTACAGGAGTGCTCAGTTTCTTGGCTTCAATAGTGGTCTATGGAAAGTTATGTTTTACAGAATTTATATTTTTAATTCTCAAACATAATGTGGCTATGAGAGCTGGGACACTGCAACATCTGCTTTTACATTCAGCAGATTGATTTACGCCTATTCCATTCCAGCTTCATACTTAGGAGTCCCAAAACTGGCTAAAAAACACAGAAACAAAGGGCTTGCCATTTTTGTGAAGTCATACGTACATCCCATAGGAAATAGGAGAAGTTTGAAACTTTCAGAAACATAATTATTTCTTAGTTCTCAGGACAAATCAGAGTGGTTATCAAAGGAGTATGTTTTTCAATTAAATATTTGCCATATGCTGGTTTTACTATATGTTGTTGTCTATTTGTTGTTACTTTTACTCTTTCTTTATTTTAACTTCTGAATTTCTCAACATTTCTTAGTAAAAAAAAAATAATCAATTTTATACATCCAGTCAACTGTTCTTTTGTCCTGCTTTTCTATAGTAAGGAACATGTCCCAGGTAGACTTCTTACAATGTCACATAGAGTTTCACTGCCTTTGAACTGCAAGATAGAACTTATTCCCCTCCTACTCTCCTCTACATACCAGAACTTTCATATTTTTGATAACTTCAATGAAGAATAAGTATTCTTTGCTTTTGAAATGCAAACCAGGACAACCAGCTGAGAGTCTTGAAATGTAAGTGGCTGAAATGTTCCAGGAATAAATTCAAATTTATTTGAATAAAATAAATTTTTTAGATTCTTGGAATAATTGTGCTGTAGTTTGTAGCTTTGGTGGCACATGAATTCTGTCTGAAGCAGCTGTTCATTTCCATCTCTATGCAAATCGTGGAAGTTACTCTATTTCAAAAAGGAAAAGATCCGTACAAATGTCTTAGGGAACTGCATAAGTTTCAGGCTATATCCCTACTGGTAATGCAACCATATGTACACAGTATTGAGTGTTTTCTAATGAACTGGCAAGATTTTTTTTTTTACTTTTCATTTCTATAAATAGATAACACATTACATTTATTTTCAAATTTAAACAAAAATGCCTGTGCTAGCCTATGAATCTGTTAAAAATTTTAGATAAGGTCACCAAGGCCCAAACACTGATGAATTTCCCTTGCATAAATCTCCAGGGTTTGAGAGCTGCACTTCCTCCCATGTGCAGCTTTAATTATGTGACACAGGGGTGGTACACAGAGCCAAATCTGTCCCCTAATCATCATGCTATGAACTGCATTACTAGCTCTCCTGGTCTCCAGTGCAGGCACTGGCTTATGTAACTAGGGAAGGGAAAGAAAGAAAATTTAGCCCAGAGTTTTCCACCAAATCAGTCAGAAATCCATACGTCTTCTAAAGCAGTCAATGACTAGGCTCCCTAGCTGAACTTAGTAGTGATGGGGGAAAGAAAACTTCCCACGGTTGTTCCTGTTAGTAACAAAAAATGCAACAGGTTTAAGGAGGCCTGTGAAACCACAAGACCAACTAACAGATGGACATTACATCCTCTGGGGAGAAGGAGAGGAAACACAATGCAGCCAGAAGCAGTTTATACCAGAGTTGTCTCGGGGTGTACCAGAAGCTGTATGATACTGCGTAGAGAATTGGCACTGAGAAAGCTAGAGACTCTGTAATATGAAAAGAGTACCCAGGCTTCAGTGCCAAGGGAAGAATAAAGGACTAAGAATGAAGCCCTTTACTCACAAAAAATTTTCACTCAGTTATTCCTATGCAATCTCCATACTTTTATCTGTAAACGACCCACTACACTTTTGAATGCTAGGTATTATGACAGCCGAACGAATAATAGGGGAAACAAACATGACTATAGCAAAACCACTTTCATATTTGCTGCCTTAGAGTAACTGCAACTTCAGAGTCCATTACCACAAAAGTTTGTGTAAAACCCAAATATGTTATCAAGATCCTCTTGTGTTAGGTGCTCTACAAATACTGAACCAGAAATACAGTTTTTGTCAGCCTGATAGGCAGTGATCTTTATGCAGAAAGGGCCAACTTTTATCAGCAGGGTGTGGTGCTTTTGGGAGGGGAGGCTAGGCATTTTGATAAACAAGAATGTTAAAGGATCTTGTGAAGGAGGACAGCAGATTAGTTTTGCTGCTATTTAAGTCGTACATGAGACTATGGATAAAATTAATTTTCAGAAGTCTGGGCAAACCTCAAAGACATTATTTCCTTATGCAGGTACCCAGAGATATACATAATTCAAACATGAGTGTAACTGTTCACAAAGGCATATCTACACCAGAAATTTGCTTTCATAATTGAACTAGAGTATTGGCCTGAAGCTTGTATTGCTGCCATGGCTGGTGACACAGGGGTGAATTCAAATTTAAATATATCAAGTCTAGTTCTACTTTAAATTGCTAATGAAGACATATCAAATATTATACTCTTAAGAAACTGTTTGTTTCTTCTTATCTCTGAAATTAGTTTTATGATTATAGACTAGTTAATTTACATGTCTAAATTATTATGTGTTATGCAGATTCATTGACTAAGTTAGGATATGATTCGCTATGCAGTGAAAAATCAGTTGTATTATTAATTGAGGCAGTTTAGCAGAAGTCTCAGGTTTAGATGGACAGACTTAGATGCCACAGTGTTGCAGGGTGAAATACAATTCCATGTTCAAGGAGATGGTGTAATGGTTTAGCCAAAGATACAAATCTTGACATTCAGCTTGGTCCCACATCTTAATGTAAGCTAAATATTGCTAAGCTACATTTGGAGTGTATGTGCATATACTGATCATCTAAGACATGGGGAAAAAATATCCTGTGGTGGTTTTGGGTTTTTTTGTATAGGCTTTTAAAGCTTCCTTTTTTAAACAGACGTATCTCCTTCAGTCCACAATTAGTTACAGATTGAAACACTCTTTGACATGTTTCTTTAAAACTCCACCACTGTGCCTATAAATCAGACAGATGGTCAATTTTCTGCTGTTATTCATACCTGCACTTAGCAGCATTTTAGCGGAGAAAATCAGCTCAACACTCAATTAACATGTGAAATAGCCGAATCTGGGAATTTCCACTGCCTTGTCTCACTTACCTGCCCTCAGTAGTAATCTGTGTACAGCACAGTGCATGTTAGAGACTCTCTGTGTATAAAGTCACTACAGAAAGGAACACTGACTATTTTTTGGATGTCACCACTAATTCTGTGCTCTAATCTCAGATTTAGCTATTTAAAAATGCACACAAACATTTAGGTATTGCCAGGCATTTGGAAATCGTTGCAAATACAGGTAAATACCCAGACAAAATTCTTCTGGCTAGAGCATTTCTTTTACCTCTTCATGTTCAGAATGCTTTAAGATTTCTGAAGGGTACAGAATACAGCTCATTTACTCTAACTTCACTTCACTTGTTACTAGCATAATGAATTAACCCAAGTGGAAAACACAGGGGATGATCATAGAAGACACTTCCACTATATACAAACTTTTTGTGAGTCTGAATATGTTTCTTCTTCATAGCAGTTACCATGTGAATTAATAGGTCAGAAAGAGAAATTCAGAACATTTCAGGACATACTAGTATTATGTAACCACAACGTCGCTGATAAACATAAGGGAAAAAACACACACACTCCTCTGAAACTGTTTCACTTTCCAGCTCCATTATAGAAATATTTTCTATACAGTTTACAGTTCTGGGGTCTCTCTACTATGAAACATGTTCCTTTTGCAGGTTTTTTTCAAATCATTACTAATAAAATATTCTCTATTTTGAGAGCCTGGCTCAGCAATGATGATTTAATTTATTTTAGGCAATTTTTATTCAGTTGGCACAAAACACTTGACTGAAGAATAGGAATTTGAAAAAAAAAAAATTAGCTCCTCTAAGTGTCTTTTCCTATAGAAGAGCTGAAGTCATGTTTACTACATATTTCAGCAAGGAAAAAAGTTAAATCACTTAAATTTGCTTTCTTCCAAGCACTGACACTTTTTTAACAGATACTCAGTTAACTTCAGTCTCAAATATTGGCAAAAATGTCTTTAGTTGCAAGATCTTGGAGATGGGTTCCTCTCTTTCCTGGTAAAAGTCAAGCCCAGTTAGCAGCTCCACATCCCGAACACGTGCAGAATGAGCGTGAACTCTTTCTTCAACCCATTCAGAAAGTGTCTTATTCTCCTGTCAAAACAAACAAGAACAATGTTCAAACACATAAAAGGCACTCTGTTGTTTGGTGGTGGTATTAGACAATAACCAGTGTTTGATCTGGTTTGACAGACTGAAGGCCTCCAGCTTGTAAAATTTCTTTCAGGTTTTCCTAGGCAACTTTACAGCCTTGCAGTTAGGGATCTCATTTAAACAGAATCAAATGGATGTCCCCACCTCCCCACCTCCAAAGTAACAGAGAAGCAAAGTTATGCTAAAATGGCAAGTATGACTTTTAACTACAAAGTACAGTTGAGTCATGTTTTAAACACACAAGTAAGGATAGTTTTAGTTACAGTATAAATTAGCTGCACTGCTCAGGCTAGCCAAACAACAGGCACCTGACAACCTGAACAAAGTCCTTACAGCAGCTCAGTCTTGATTGTTGGACAGCAATAATAATTGCTAGATAGACAGGGAAAACAATGAAATGTAAGCACTAATCAATTAAAAATGTTATTGTTCAGTACTTTCACTACAAAGCTTTTTTTGCAAACAGATGGTAATTTGCTTTTCTGTTAACAATACCTGCTTCTGACACAAATGGTTCACTAAATTTACGTCACTGCAAGACACAATAAATATAAAGTGCAACAATATTTGGGGTTTGTTGCTAAACTTTAGAAATAATAGAAGTTAATTTCTAAAGTATAAAGACTAATTCATTCAAATTATTTATTTTGTATATTTAGTCAACTCTCAACTACCAGAAAGATAACTGGGCAGTTGTGGATTATCCACACCACAAATGAGGAGACACTCAAGTTGTTTCTAAGCAGCGCAAGCTTGCACCTGTCCAGAGTTATGAGTTCAAAGTTATAAATAAACGGAATAAACACAATTGCATTGCTTTGAGGGCCAGTTCAAGACTGTGCAGCTATACTTGTGTGTGGGGAGACTCTGTAAAACACACACTGAGCTAAGGAGCCTTCTGCATCCCAGAGTTTATGGAATAGACACTCAGCTGGCTCAGCAATACATATTACACTCAGATAATTTATTTTGTTTGCTACAAAACATGAGGTTTACACTGTTACTGGTAAGCATAGATTTTATTTAATTCAAGTATGACTTTCAACTGCAGAACCATCCATCTAAATGCCTATTGTCTAATTTTGATAAAGGTGGAACAAAGGATTGAAGGAATTCTAGCTACACTGAAAGGAGTAACATTCAAAGTCCTCTGATACTTCTGGAGCGAGTTTATCCTGCAGCCTTCCATAAAGTTATCTCATCACCCTGTTGGCTATGCTGCTGTTCTCAGCCCTCAGGTGACAGCATTTCCAAGTCCTCTTATCAAACCCTCCTTTATTCTTTCTTGCTTCCTGTCAGCTCATTAGTTTCCAGCTACTTCTCCTGGAGCTTCTTGCTCTCCTAGTCATTGCTTTAGCTCTCAACTCGCTCTCAACTCATGGGGAATGAATTAATTAAACAGACTTCTAAAGATTCTCCAGATGACTGGATCCCACCGGAAACCAGTTCACAAACCTCATTGGCACAGAGGAGCATAGAACTATACTTACAGCACAGCTTTCAGTGTTGTCAGGTCGATGAGGAATGATAAAAGACAAAGCATCCAAGGAGCCTGAACAGTTCAGTGGAGTATAGGACTTGTTCTTGCAGCTAGTCAGAACAGCAAAGTAATGGGTTGGGACAGGGATTTCTGTATTGTTTACATGCCTGCAAAACAAACATCAGTTAAGGGATTTATCTAGATATTAAGTATTAAAACCACTGACGACATTAGTAATTTATAGAACTTATCTCAGCATAGATATTTCACTACTATATGACTTTTATTTACTTTATAATTGAAATAAATACCTGATGGGATAGACAGCCTCACCATCTGTTTCACGAACAGCCAAACACACATGGATTAGTCCTTTTGCTACAAGCAGTCCCACTGAAACCAATAGGATTGCTTACATGGTCAACACCCTATTTTGCCAAAGCCAGAGATCTCTACATCTGGAAGAGGCAGGTTAAAGCATCATATTTGCCCTTCATTACATTAAGAATTTCAGCCATTGGAGAAGAGTGACAAGAAAATTAGCTTCTGGTTCCTTGCCAGCAAGAAATGCCAGAAGCATGACTTGTGGCTATGTGCTATAGAAACCAGTTCAGGATACCTGATTCAAAATGGTTTTGCCTCCCTTTTTGGGCTATGCCATGAACATGGTCACTTTTGTGTATAAACTTAGGAGGAGCTGAATGCTTCCCAGATTTGCTGTACATCTTCAGTATTCAACAGAACACCATCACTGAAATCTTATACTGCTTCATATGACTGACTAACCATGCTGAATACCAAACTGTAGGCAATATTATGTGGTTGGCTGGGTATTACAGCATTCTGCTTGGAAGGAAGTTCTAGTCTCTCCTCCCTTTCACCCTCCTACTTCGTGGCAGAGCTGATTTTCACTTCTCAAACCATTTTTGACAGATGTGGTATTAAGTCTAGCCTTGAATAAAACATCTCCAGTGACAGATTCAGCTGTGCAGATTTCCCAGCACTTTTCTACTATTTAAGTGTTCTTACTGTCACAAAGCATTTTCCCTATATTTGGAACAATCTACGTTGTTTGTTCGTATTCTGTTTTTTCCTCCTCCTGTCCTCATTGACTAACATAAATAATTGGTCTTTATCTTTTATATTTCTCTTTTATAGAATTTTTTTTACACAAGTCTTTTCTTATTCCTGTTTCTACACAGAGATTGATTTTTAAATGTATTTTGTTGTTCTACCAGAGCTCACTAAAATGGACCTAGAACTTGTCAGACCTTCAAGTGACCTGTGTAAGCCATAGTTATGCAAAGGTACCACTCAAGAATGTTACATTTTACATTCCCAGTTACATGATTCAGTGCAGGCAAACACAGAAATCTGATCTTTGATAAAATACATCAGTTTGAGACAACTGGTAGAAACAACAAACAGGTGAGTGAGCACAACATGAAAGCAAGAAAATTATGCTTAAGCACATATTCTGCATATCTATGTGTCATATATTCTCCCAGTATTTCTGTTGCAGAGGCCCAAAAATCTAGGCATAAGCTTGGGAAGCTAATTACTGCTCTGTATCTGAGCATGCGTACATAGATATACGTGTAATTGCAAAGCTTTTTTATCTGCACTGGAACTTCAACTTCTACAGTACTGTATCTGTTTGCAAGAGTAGTTACTGTTGTATGAGTGACAGTGGATGTAGTATTATAAAGTGAATACTCCATTCTCCGTTATACTTGTTTCTTGTTCTTTTTGAATAGAAGTTTGTTTGTGTGGAAATACAGTGGGATATAATCTGGAGTTTGACTTCTGGCTTTTCCATGTACTTACTGCTTAATTTCATCAAGAGTATCAAAATGGCCGTCATAATTGTAATCAAACACTGGTCCACTGATAACATTTACTCCATTCCTTTCTCTAGCATACTCCTGAAGAAGCACATTATGGAAATAGTCCCATATGTCTGTCATTAAAAGAAAATATAAGCATATTTAACATAAATTTGAAGTTATTTCACCACTAAGGAAAAAGAACATATTTCCTTTTTCTCTATAGAAGAATAGTAAGAAGTTCCAAACTTCCTGTAAGTTCCAAACTTCCAAACTAAACTGCCTGTAAAATCAACTCTTTGTTACACGAAATTTGGATTTCATCAGAAGGACATACTCTCACTCACCATTGAAAGAGGCACAGTAAATGCTATTATAGCTCTGCAAGGCCCATTGCACTACTGGAGATAATGCATTCAGTCTGGAGCTGAAGCTACAGTTCTAGAGCTGAGAGGTCATTCATTTCTGGCCTATCTGCTAGCACCTGCAACTGTGCCAATTAGTAGGAACTGAGATAATGGCTTTGTGAGAGGAATATTTACCACCTGAGAGTTAGTCTAACTCTACAGAACTCATGTCAGGTATCACTAGATAATTTGGCTTATTTCACAGATGTTATTCGAGAAAATACAATTTGTAGGATATAAGCTAGTAAGATTATTTGAATATTTACAGCTATCATGGCAAAAAAACAGATAGGTTTGGGGGTTGAGGGCATCCCCTATTGATTTACCTCTTGCTTATGGTCTAGAATAACTTCTTGCAAGTTTAAACCTCATCTAGAGTTTTCCTTGGAAAACTGGATTTTCATGTCTCTGATTTACATGGAAGATTAAAGCCACTTAGATTTTCTGGATCTCTGCTTTTTTTTATGACACAAGTGAATGAATAAATGAGGTCTGAATGCATTAGAAAGGTAGTTACATCACTGCTTTTCCTCCAGCTTTTTTCTTACACAATTCCTCTTTCTATCCTTTATCTAAGAAAATGAGCCTAGGACTGAGAGTAAAATAGGATGATATGCAGTTGTAGAAGATTTCTTATCAGTGATTATGAACAAATGTGAGTCAGGCTGAATGGAATGAGTTAATGTAGCTTACTGCACTTATATAATAGAAACATCTGCCTGAAATAAATATTCCAAGATTAATATTGTCTGGTTTGAGTTTCTGCTTGATGTAACAGGCACTGTATCAGGCCATTGTTTACAAACTTTGTCCTGTCTTCTCTTGAGACCTTGCAAAAGGAAAGAAAACATGCCATTTTCATTCATTTTGAGCATTTCTCCAGTTGGATGTTCTCATGAGAGTTTCCTAGCTAGCATTTCATGTTAGGACAGTACACAGGAGATGAGGAGAAAATTCAAAAGTGAACAGGTACACCTAAGCAGAGGTCAGACAGGACTATACACAGAAAACTATTTAACTTACCTAAGCGTGTTTTAAAATTTCACACATCTACTTTTAAAAAGTTATAAATATACTTGTACAAGATCTGGATATACTGCAGACCATGCATTAATGTTTTTAAGTCCTTGTCGTAGCTTTATTAAATCCAGAACCATAATTACAGAAAATTAATCAAAATTAATCAAAACTCTGCAACCTACCTCTGAAAGCTCTATACATGGGAACGATATTGCTGGTGAGTAAGGCATCATACTGTTCGAGAGCAGATGAATTGAAGTCTATATAAAAGAACAAAGTATAAATTAATGAAATACTATGCAAAGATTAATTTGATTCATATGTTACTACAAAATGCAGGTACATGTAATTCAATTACATTTTACATTTGAGCATGAGTGTATGATCCTACTGCAAACATATCTCCAAATTTGTTTGTACAATCTGTTCAATAAAGTAATTATAAAATTTGACAATAGGAAATGAATATTCATACAGAGGAAGAGGGACAGCCCTTCACGGCAACTCTTTACATCTTTCCAACCAGTATTCATCACATTCAAGTTGTTCCATTTTTTAAAGAAAAACTTAAATGTTCTGAACTGAAAATATTTAGATACAAGGAGCAGTTGCCTTGCTTTTGGTCAGTCTACAAATACTGGAAACCTTTTTCTGCCCAACATGCTGATCCGAAGAAGTTTGTTTTGGTGTTTGGGTATATGTTTAAACATAAACCCACATCCAGCTGATTAAGACTTTCTAAGCTCTAGCTATAAAAAGAACCATGCTCACTGGGAGGATAGAGGAAACTGCGGGTGAAGGTCAGCCCTTCTGGGTAGTTGGAACAATTTTGGCTCCGAGCAACAGGGATTCTAACATCAGCCCGCAGACAGTCTGAAACAGTGGGAGGAAGAGGAGATGTGTTTTCCTGTGAAAAGGAAAAAAAAAGTATTACACCCACGGCTGTGGCTAACCCGATGCTTTGTATGATTTTAACTTTCTAGAACAGACTTCATTGAATCTTCTCCTATTTTCATAGTGAATCAGGTCAATGCAAGTAATGGACACCGATGCTTTCTGCCTAGTGTTTTTCCTCTACTTCTGTTTTTAGGTAATTCAGGGAAATCCTTAGGCAACATGTAAAATGGTAGTAGCAAAATAAGGTTATACTTTAGGCAAAAAAAGGTGACAAGTTTGGCTCATTCGTCACTTTCACATATTTCTGGAAACACAAATTTATGTCACATCCTCCTGGAAAGCAGCTAGTATATAAAGGTGACACTATCACCTCATCTTAGCATCTGAGGATGCTATCTCCATAATGAGAGTCTGTGCTGCTGAAGAGTTAAAGCTAAATAAATTCATAGTAAATTCAGTACATTTTACTGGCTAGCTTCACTAACTTCACTGAGACATGCTAACATGCACACTAGCTAAGATCTAGCCAAAAGTGTTTCTGATGAGTATAATTGTTTCTATAACCTTTACTTCTGCTTGTATAACCTTTTCCATAACCTTTATCGTAATTTTATGATAGCATTAACTAAAACATCAGAATATGCTTTTCTGTGTTTAACTGCATTTTCTTTTTCATATTCATTTACATGTAATTTATTTTCATTTTGGTAAGAATGGAACATATTTATTTGCTTTATACATTTATAAATGGTAGTTAGACATCTAAATTGATTTTCAGTACATTGTTTATTTTGATCAGTTAAAACCGAGCAGAAATAAAGAACTGGAATGTTCTTCTTGTGCCTCTTTGTACTCCTTGATTTAATTTCTTTACTTACTTTTAGGAGAATTCCTGTAGATGCCCATATGATGGTAAGGTTGTAGATTAATGGAAAATATATATACCACACAGAATGAAATATAAAAGACAAAAGACTGCCTTTGCCACCTGAGCAGATAAGCTGTTATTGTCAAGCAAATGTAAATCCCAATACAAAACTGACATCCAATTCATTTGAGCAATTTGTCCTTTCTCATGTCCAAATCAATAAGGCAGGGTTAATGGATCAGGGTCACTGAAGAAACCAATATTTTAAACTTAATAATTGATCTGTGATATTCAACAGTGGCTTCAACTTCTTTATGGTCTCTGATGGGAAACCTGAATCAAAGTAACAAAGGTCTGAGTAAACGTGCCAAGGACTGTCCTGAAGAGAACTTCATTATTCTCACTAAATACAGTGGTCATACTTAATGTTATCCCAATACAGCAGGGAATCTACTTTTGACCTATATCATGAATCTGGATTACTAATAACATTCACATTTTCTCCAGCTTGAAGCAATGAGGACACCACTCAACTCTTCTCATTATTTCACATTTTTTGAAGATAACTATATGAGCTATGAGCTCTAATCCAAGTGCCAAGGCAGGAGGACAGTGTTTTAGAGCTGTCTGTCTGTCACATATGTAATACATCATATAACCTGTATTTTCACAAACACTCTCATACATTTAGGAGATGAAGGCTGCTCATGACTATTTCCATCGGACATCACAGGTGAAAAGTCTCCAGCTGAAGAAATGAGAATTCATAATGAACCTCCGAACTCTCAAAAAGCAACCACTCAAGAATATTTCAGCTTGTTTTTTCAAGGATCTACAAGTCAGCAAGTAAACAATATCAAAAGCTGTTGGGAGATGAGAATGGCTATGTCTGTGTCACCTTTTGGTACAATGAGATCAACAGTTAATGAAACCCCAGATTGCAAGCCATGTTGCTAATGCTTTGTGAACTAATACATTCACTCTGCTACAACCTATTTTCATTTATTTTCCTCAGAATAGAGGAATAAGCTATTTTTAAACAGATCATCTGTCAATAAGAATAGAACAATTCTCAAAGAAGTTGTTGAAAGTGCTCATTTATTAAGAAATGAGACCTTGACAGTGATAGCCACTGCCTCAAAACTTCGGAATCAGAAAAAAATATTAATCACCAATTCAACAGCTTTAGCCCTTTGGCTCCTTGTCCTTCAGGACAGAGAATCATAATGCCTTCTGAAGAAAACAGTTACAATTGAAAAATGGCTTTGCCTATCACATCATTAGGGTAATTCACTTTCATAGAATAATAGAATCATAGAATTGTTAAGGTTGGAAAAGACCTCTAGGATCATCAAGGCCAACCGTCAATCCAACACCACCATGCCTCCTAAACCATGCCCTGAAGAGCCATGTCTACACGTTTTTTGAACTCCTTCAGGGATGGTGACTCCACCACCTCTCTGGGCAGCCTGTTCCAGTGCCTGACCACTCTTTCAGTAAAGAAATTTTTCCTAATATCCAACCTAAACCTCCCCTGGTACAGCTTTAAGCCATTTCCTCGCATCTTATTGCTAGTAACTTGGGAGAAAAGACCAACACTCACCTCACTACAACCTTCTTCCAGATAGTTGTAGAGAGCGATAAGGTCTCCCCTCAGCCTCCTCTTCTCCAAACTAAACAACCCTAGTTCCCTCAGCCGCTCCTCATAAGACCTGCTCTCCAGACCCTTCACCAGCTTCGTTGCCCTTCTCTGGACACACTCCAGCACCTCAATGTCTTTCTTGTACTGAGGGGCCCAAAACTGAACACAATATTCAAGGTGTGGCCTCACCAGTGCCAAGTACAGGGGCACTTATCACTTTTGTAGCAAGCTATAAGAGCAGATCTTCAAATATGATGAAGTAAAAATAATCTTTGTTGAAATGGAATTTGTTTCACTAGACTTTAAGCCTTCTTAGGGCTGGATTTGTAAGCCTTCACCCAGATTATGAAAAATCAGTAGAAAGTATGGAGTAAAACTTCCTGAAATACTAATATACTAGCAGCATATATTTGATTAAAACAATTTCCCCATATTTGTACTGATAAAATAAGAAATCATGTAGACATCAGTTAACAGTTCTCTTCAGACAGAAAAATCAGTGTAAAAGTTATTTCCTCAGGGCAACTTAGAAAAAGGGTCAAATTATAGGGGTAATTAGGCCCATGAATGCCCATTAGTTTACTGACCCTGAAAACTCAAACAATTTATTCCAGAGTGACATACCCTTGAACTCTCAGAGGTTCATTCAGCTATAATTACATTTTGCAGAAGTTATATGATGTAAGAGAGAGCAAATAAACAGAACATACAGAAATATGCATTAGTACAAACTGTCTTGCAGAGTTGTACGAAGGTTTGTTAATAGGAAAAAGACCATGATATTCATAGAAAAGCTTAAAAGCTTCTGATTTTGGAAATCACCGCCTGCTTTTCCTCAAGAATTGACAGGCAAGTTGGAGCACTCTCTTGACAGCTTATCCCTTTTCCAGAACAGGCTTAATGGAACCAGCTTACCAGCAGCTCTATTCTTCTATATCTTTTGTGTCCCTAACAGATGGCCATTCCTACCTTTTTAACCAATATTTTAAGACAGTTGAAACTTAAAAGTTATCAAAGACACTTTTTCTTTTTCAGACATAAGAGCCGTAGTCACATGATATCCACCAGTCCTCAACCAGGGTTCTTGATTAATGAACTACATTTTCAATCCTTTATATTACATACTTAAAAACAGTATGGATATTTGATAACTTACAGGCTTATTCACAGTGTATGCAGTCCACAGTGGCATCCAGATATCATAGCTGTATCCACTCACGTACTGATGATGCGAAAGGAGGCAGTAGACATTTTTCTTCTGAAGAACTTTGGGTCTTCCATATGGCAAATGATACGAGTTTGCCTTCTTTACTAGAATTTAAGCAATAATTATTGATTCGTTCTTCTATAACATTTTGGATGGCACAAAGGTTTAAGGGAGCAGAGAAAAATGTAAATTAAAACATTAATAAATACAAATAAAAGCAACAGTAAACCTGGGCATGTGTTCTTTAAGCTTAGTTTCTGTGTGGAATAAAAAAATGTAGAAAATAGTTTTCATGTCATGTTTAATGTACAGAAGTTAATATAATAGATCAGACTTGCAATTCTTGTTTCTTTGCAATTTCATACCAATATAATTCTTTTGAACTTCTCTTGCCAGTGGAGTGAAATTTACATGTTATTTGGCGAGGAAGCATTATGCTTCCTAAAATTTCCAGAAAACCCATAAAAAACCATACAGAAATATCTACGGGAATTTTTGATCAGAAAAAAGCAAAATTATGGTTACAAGGTGGGGAACAAGAGTTATGGCATCCAGGCTGGAAGTGCTCAGGCTTTCTCCAAAGACCACTGAAACTTGTCTGTTTTTTTCCAAGATTTTAATGGGATTCAGATCCAGTTCCTATGCACAAATATTGTTATAACAGTATCAATTAGTATTTTTTAAAGAAATGCAAAGAAAAAAGATAAAAGTTATGCTTCTGACTTGGCTTTCATACTTCACTTTAAATTGTAATTAACCTTGCAAAAATTCCCACTGAAACCAATAATATAAAATCTAAACCAGACATAGATTTAAAAATATTGCTGTCCTTTTCATTTCTTGCTACTTACTTTCTTCTGTGGTGAGATTTAACCTCTCGTTTAGTACTGTAATATTTGATATCTGTAAAATATAACAGAATCATTCAGAATGAAACCATAGTTTAGAAAAAAAAAAAGAAAAGAGAACGCACTTGACAAAGATGATTAAAGGATCCCAGAAGCCTCTACTTACATGCATGCATTTGCATCCCAGGTCATCTATAGGAGTCAGATGGGAAACTGGGCATGAAGAAGGAGACGAGTCTTCTTTTGCATGTGAAGGATTGTAAAAAGGTTTTTTTAAGAGGTGATTCAAGCTGCCATGTGTTCCATTGTTTGGTGCTGGTGTAATACGAAGCAAATCTGTTGAAACATTTGAAATCTGTAAACATATTTTAAAGCTATTTTAAGACTGAAGTGGCATTTTTAAGTCATTATCCTTCCAAATCTACACATTTCCTATGCATTCATTCTAAATACAGAAGAAACAGCTTATTCAGTTATCTAAACTATTATGGCAACTCCTATCATCAACTTGCAATTTTCTAGGTATGAAGGTTCATTGCTATCTTCCACTGCATCAAGATTTGGTAATTATGTATTTGAGTACTGTTGATACAGTTTTATACATTGCCATAACATTCATAAGATTAGATGATTTAACACGGAATACAAATGTGATTGTGAATGCATCACATTGTGAAGTACACTAGCCTATTGCATTTTTGTGTGATGCCTTAATCCATATCTTCTGAGGCATGTACTTCCTAATTGCTCACTGCCATGACTGCAACAGTCCATCTTAAGTCATGAGCAAGAGCAGTAACTCTCTACATGATTCTTATCCCAAAATTATTCCACAGGCACCATTTCAACAGCAAGCCCACGTGGCAGGAGAGCTTCTCTGGTTCTTTAGTGGACTCCTGCACTCAGAAACAACCTTCAAAGCAGAACAATTTCTGGCAGTTAATTTTTAGCACTGTACAGAAGGCAAAAGAGCACAGCTTCAGTGTTTTGTGTGAAAAACCTAGCTTCTGAATGAATTCACTGAATTTTTAGTTACTCTTCTTTTAGCTCTTACAACACTGGTATTTGAAAACACTGTTAGTTTATCATCTAAAGTACTGGATTTTTTCTACTCACCACACATAAGGTTGTAAACCTCGATGTTTTCAAAAGCATCCACTTCTGTTTTCTCTTTAAAGCTTGGGCCATATGCTAAGAATATAGCCTAGATTGTAATAAAACAAAAGTTGCTATCTAAAGGAATTAAAATTAAAAAACAATTCAAGTGCATTTTACAGAAACAGGGACACTGGAACAAAATATAGTCTTTTCACAGTCATAAAAGTTAAAATACAGGACTGTTCTGGTAAAGAAGGCAAATTTTGCCCATTGCATATAATTTGAAGAAAAATGCAAAACATAAGTTCATTTCTCAGGATCCTTTAACCTATATAATGAATCTGTGTGTGGGGGGTGTTCTTTAATTTTTTGATGCATACTTATGAAAATTATTGTTTGCTGTGTTTCAAATTCACACCTTTTTATGTTTTCATTGCAACAGCCAGTAACAATGTCATTTCAACAAACGCGGAGTAATGACACTCACAGATCCTATCTGAAGGCTAATATTGAGCCAGAAATATAAGCATTGGGGGTGGGTGGGGTTTGTTTGTTTGTTTGTTTTAATACATGTTGCATTCTCAGAAGTCTTTGGGTCACTTAAAAGCCTATAGCCGTGGCTAAAGCAAGGAGCAGGGAACTGGGGAGACCCATCCCAAGCTCAGCAGTGGCCTGTATTGGTACCACCAAAGGTACAATGTAGTGCTGGGAAGACCTTGCTGGGGTCTGCAAGCATTGTAGCAGAACACTGATACTGCTTACAGTCTCACATTAGTTTCAAATATTTTATAAGCCTTCTGAGCTGCCTGCCATAAGATACAGGAAATATGACTAAACAGGACAACGATCTGTTCTAAAATAATATTCTTATGTTCCCATAATAGAAAAGGAATTTTTAATTTATTTTAAGAAGACTAACATTAAGACATTTTGCTCCTTTATAAAAAAAAAAAAATTTCCTCAGTCAGTGTGCCACCAGCATAAGGTTATCTATTATCATGGTTTCCACGGTAACCAGAATTTACCTTTTCTTTCCATACAAACATTCAACACCATTCTGATCAGTATATTGACATATGGTTTTACTATAGTTGTGAAGATCTGGAAGAATCTGATTCTTAGGCATAGAATATGGGACTACTGGTGGCACACTTGACCTTACTTAAAGATTCACATCACAGAAAGTACATGAATAACCAAAAGCTCAAGACTTCAAAATGTTTTCACTGTAACCAGAATTGAAAATGAGATGAAACTGCACTATAAGCTATACTAACATAGAGGTTATACTAATAACTTTTTTTGCTCTGATGATATGATTAAGTCTTGTAAGATAAGCAGAGACAATGAGATTTAGTTTATTTGAGCACACAGGCTTTCAGATGCTCAACTGAACTCCCAGAGCCTGTGGAGATTTTTCAGTCATTGCTTCAGTAGGAGAATGAAAGGATGAAAGAATTAAGCGTCCCATAGCTAAACATGGTACACTTGGTTTACTGTAGTCTGTCTGGCTCCATGGAGTTAAGGCGAGTCCAGACAAGTTTTACTACAGGATCACAAGGAAGCAGGCCTTGTACATACCAATGAAAGGCAATACAAATATGTGGACCCAGTATGTGTTCACAGTTTATATGTCTGGGTGATACGGAAGAAAAAGCACACTGCAAAAACTATCATACATTCTATATTCTGATGGCTCACCTAGCATATTGTAATTTTCTATATAAGAAGGTGCAAGACTTGAATAGAAACCATCTTACCTCCATACTTTTAAATTCGTTGTTATAGCCATGGTTACCCCTATCACAATATGTGTAACTTCTGTCCCTAAGGAGAAACCATCATATACTGTAAATAAAAATGGCATAAATAGAACCAGCTAATAACAGTCATCCTGAATCACCAGACTCTGGATTGTGTCTTAAGAACTGACTCTGTCATAATATTATAGTACTTTTTGCTCATCCAGTGTTCACTTTTATGAAGATCTCCTTCTCCTGTAACAGAGAGCACTATGGACAGAAACAAATCATCCTAGGTAGCTACTGAGTGTACAGTGAATCAATGTTTTCAAAATAAATTGAAAAAATGCTATTTTTGAACTCAGGCCTTCACCTAGCTACAAGTTGCAGAACAAGTGTAATCTGCTTAGGAAGAATTCCTCTGTTTTATTCTGTGGTATCTGCATTTTCATAGAAAACTTATAAAGGGAGAACTCTGCTCTTAGCCTCTGTGGAACAACATAAATAAGACTGCAAGGGATTTTGCCTTACAAGACAGTGCATTTTCATCATGGATTCTAAAGGGTGAAGGAGACGTGGATGTCTGTGTGTGGGTTATAGAATTAATTACATGTCAGAATAGTCTGACTTATAATGACTAACACTTGTTTTAATTTACCCGTTGCTGAGACACATGGAAAGATAAAGAGATAGTCATCCCATATTGATTCAATGCACAGCTGTCAAGCACGTGTCCTGTTTTCAGAAGCAAAAGAACATTTGAGCCCAGTTTAAAAAAGGGTGCACATGAGATTTTTCAGTGGGCATTTCTTTTTATATGTCCAGGACAATTATTTGGTTGCATCAAAACAAACAATCAAGTCATATACTGATTACTGATCAGGCATTTTATACTATTTAAATAGTCTTGAAATTCCAAGTTGGCTCATGCTTCTCCTACTGCAAAACTGTAGCTCAGTAAATACAGCATTGCTACTAACACCCCAGGCTTTGCATTGAGTTTTCAAAGCCTCAGGACTAAGGCTTGTCTGCTCTTGACTTGCTCAGAGCTATTTTTAAATTGTTTAGCTCTTAGAGCAATTTTTTGTAATGACAAGGTGGTTATGTCTCATCTGTTATCTTATCAGCCTATCTTTACATGGCAAAGACTTAGTTTTTATACAGATAGCAGTAACAATTAGTTATTCTGTGTAGAATAGAGATGCCAAGTCTAGAAACAGCTCACCAATGGCCAGTTAAGGAAACGCATATCTGAAACTGAGCAAAACCAGACTTAGAGGTAAGAAAGAGAATAAAGAACAAATATCTAACACATGTAGAATGCACCATATCTAGTGAACTGAGATGTAATGTTAACTTGCAGGCCAGTGAAGAATGAACAAGCTGTAGTGTTAGCATACATATAGGAAGGACCACATTCTGATCACAGAGTGAGGGAAGAAGAAAAATCAACATCATATTTCTCCTGATGAAGGACTCATAAAGATGATCAGTGGCCATATCCACACATGAACCAGACTGAAGCCATCAACCTTAGGACCCAGAAAGGCAGTGGAGGGGTGACTTTAACACCAGGAAAAGGGCTAGATACTAGGGAGGCTTTGTATAACAATTTTAACTGCATCATTTTTGAGACTTCTTCTGTGTAGTTGTATTCAGTTCTTTATTTTCTTTTTCTTCCTTTTTTTCTGTAAAAATTTGATCTGGAGTAATGATGATTATTTTATTAGACTGTTAAGATTTCAATTGTACTAATAATACATTCTTGGCTTTTTGTATAAGGCACGTTTCCTTTTTACACATAGTAAGATTTTAAATGTAACAAACATGGCGACATAACAAGTCTAAAGCAAAACAGGAAATGAGGCATCTGTGAAGGAAATTAAAAGTATGAGAATGCGATGAAAAGGGTAAGATAACAGTCACACAAATTATGTTACCTCACAGCCAGCCACTGTCGATCCACCAAAAGATGAACTTTATCAATACGAATGTTGTTAGCATAGTGGAATCGTTTTGGCAAATCAGGCGTCAGATAAGGCTTGAAGTGCTGAGGAGATCTTTTGCACTGTGCAAGAGGAAAGAGCCCAGTCATGAGTTTTGCTCAGCATCAAAAATTAACCCATCATTCAAAATGATGATGATTGTTTATCCATCAAAATGAGGATGATGTTTATCACAAACATCTTAGTGACAGGAGCGTAAGCACAAAGCACATTATTCACAGAGAGCTTCTCGGATAACCTGGAGATCTCATTTTTGGCCCAAGAAGCAATGGAAGGAAAAATGGCTTTTCTTGGAACTGTTTGAAAATATACTGCTACTGCTATAATATGTATAGCAAGTTTTCAAATACTGTGGTAAAAGTACTCCTAAGGCTGAAAGACATTTAGTAGTAATGTTTAGTCTATATGTCCATATTAATGTCACTGGCATCTAGTATATAAGATTACACTCTACAAGAGAAACTTTATTCCTGCCATCTTCTGTTAGTTTACCATTCAATAAATAACAAAGATAACCAAGTATACATAACATAGCACAGTCTAGGGTTTTAGTTGCAAGGGTTTTAGTTGCAAGACTGAACACATACTCTTATGCCATGTAAATGTCCAATGCTCAGCTGTTAGCTAAAGGCCTTAGCTTTTACATCCACATTTAATGTGTTAATATAACCGTTGCGTTAGCAGGCATGCCATGAATGAGTTTGGCATTGAGAGCCTAATGACAACCATATGACATACTGTAAATGTTTAGCTACCTACAGCCATCAGGAGCATTCCAGCTGGCTGCAAGCATCATGGCAATGTTTCAGAAGTGTTGCTCCTGATCAGAAATCCACCACTGGCTCAACACAGAACAACTAAAATGCTGAGGGAAGAGCTGCTAGGAAGCTGGGTAAGCTGGAGAAGTGGACCTATTTTACCACACAGGCAAGTACAACCTATAGCATCCTTGGAGTCTGATCTGACATCTTTACCTTTAAGTACTAGAATTGTATACTCTGCACAGAATGACGTTAACGTGTGAAATGAGAGTAAGTGTGCCTGCATAGTCATCAAAGAAGCATAGTGGAATCCAGGAACATGAAAAATAAGGATTCAAGGGGTTTGCTAGCCCAGGAGAGGAGATCATTCTACAAAGGACAGTCTATTAAAGGGAAAAATAGGGGAAATCAACATATAATATGACTTTATGTCTATTGATTAGCAATTAATATACAACACACAACTCCTCTGCCCCAAACCTTTTTTCTAAGAACTTGAAAGGGACAAAATACACAAACTCTAACTGTTTATGAATAGAAAAGGAAAGAGGAAGTGTCCTGATACCAGGCTCTTCCTGTAAGGCAGAGATGTCACATCTCTGTAACTATTAGCAGCTGCAGTTTCCACTGGGGTTGAGAACATGCAAATTGTGTTATTACCCTCACACTGATGCTCTTTGATATGACAGGCTCCATATCATACAATGGGGTAGGGGATGTAGCCCTGAAAAAGCTCCTTTTGCTATTTCCAACCATTGATATGGTTGCATTGATATGGTAATATCTGCTTGGGATGCTGGGGAATAAAAGACGTGTTCTTAGGTATTCAGAACCAATACAAAATTAAACAGGAACGTTCACTGCCGTTTGAACTTTAGTGGCAGGCAAAAGCTACACGTAACTTTGCACAACTGAGTTGGTCGACAGGTCAAAGGAAGACCTCTAGTGGTGATTTATCAGAAATATACCCAGCTGAGACAGACCAGAATTTTTCCAAGCTGAGTGCATTTATTCTAAAAGTATCAGAACATCTGTCTACTGCTTGGACTAGGACTAGTCACAGAATAGAAAACAAACTGGCAATGAAGGAAAGAAGGGAAAATTATGACAATACATAAAGAGCAAGCAGTTTAAATGTTTAACTCACTGCAAATTATAAATGCAAAGAAATTAAAAAAGGCAACTTCCCTACAAGCATTTTAGTTTGCCCACCACATTCATCTCGCATGTATTAATGTATATCTTGAACACTAAAAAAAAAAAAAAAAGGCAGTGAGTTATCTATCTGAAAAAGTATAAGCAAAAAAATGCACTGTCACATCCTACTACATTTCAGTAAAAGAAATAGGCTTGGTCTTCCTTTCTTTTGCACTCTGTTCTGCACCCCTTTGTTTGCACCCTTCAGAGCTCATGTGTCACAGGGTGTACCCACAAGGAGCAATGGTCTACATGGGAGACACAGACAAGCTTGGACCTGCCCTGAAATGCTACATCCACACAGTATGGCAGAGATCCAAACAGAACTATCAGTATGGGGCCCAGGGGTAGTGCAGCATACCTAAAAGCACTGCAAGTACTTAAGTGGTATATCATAAAAGATCCTAGAAGAACCTTATTGCCTCATGCCAAAGGTCCATCTTGCCTAGTACTCTGTTTACAATCAGATCTCCAGAATTTCCAGAATCAGATACTTAGAGAAAGTGTGTAAGAACAAGTCAAGTATTAAATAAACCTTCTTTCTTGTACCTTCTCACTTTCCTCTAGCATTCAGGGATTTCATAAGTCAGAGGTTCCTTGTGGATCGTATTTAATAGCCCTTACAGGCCTGTCCTCCATTCATTTGTCTAAAATCCCCCCTTCCTATTTATATTTCCAGCCTCTACAACACCCTGTGCCGATGTGCTCAACAATGTCAGTATCTGTTGTGTGGAGAAGTTGTTTTAACCTAGCCTGGGTGCAGCACTTGTGGTCCAGAGCTAACAGATGCCCATTATCTAAAGCATCTCTGTGTTGTATTCTGTTCTATAATGAAGATATACCCTACTTTCTTCATGTGAAGTCAGCCACTTCTTCTCTTTCAAAGTGAAGTACAGAAAACTCTTTTGCTCTGAACAGAGATCACCCATGGCAAACCTTTGTGCACCATCTTTGAACAATTTCCAGAACTGCCTCCTATAGTACACTGGAGTCAGTACACTATTTAAACTGGCACAGTACCCTCAGTTTTTCACAAACTGTGTTTTTTGATCAGATTCCTATTGAGAGGAACTATGAGGAAAAATTATGAAAATATTTACTCACTGTGAGGTTTTTAACAATTCCTTCTGAGTCAACTGTTAAAAAGAAAAGATGAATTAACATACATTCAAACAGCTGAAAGTCCAAAGACTCATGTGAAAAATTTCAACATGCTTTTTGTCTGTAAAATTGAATTTCTTTATTAGCTTGTGAAGATTATGGAAACCATAACCTTCCATGGGTAGGAAGGTTGTATTTCCAAGGGTAACTGTCTGTAAGTATGGTAGCCTGTGGAAGTACCTAGCACTTTGGGTACATCAGGACAGACTGTTGAAAACTGCCATGGTGATGATTGCCTACACCTAAAGGTGACACATCATCAGAACCAAATTTTCTTCTCCCACCTAACCTCTGTTTGAAGTATAACCTTTTTTACATTGAACTGGACTTCTCTTGTATTCCACGTCCAGCAGCAGTCACAGGAAAAAGTCAAGTCTGTCTTAGTACTTTCACCTTCCACATTTTCAAAGACTGACTTTAACTTTTTGACATTAGTTTCCTGAAAAACAAATCTGAGCACTTTACAGAAGGAAAATTCCTTCAGAAAAAGTAAGACCATTAGAGGAAATGAGTCAACAATTATGTTGAGATTCAGACACATACAAAACATCATTATTCTATCCTCTGCTTATTACTTTGTCCCTGTCTGACTTAGACTGTCTTCTACTTAAAATAAGGAAAGTCTGCTTTATGTTGTATAAACATTGTGCCTGCAAGTATAAATACAATTAGAAAAGGCAAATAAAAAGTACAATGGGATCCCAGCTCTTATTTGAGATCTGCAAGAATTGTGCCTTTTAGAATATTTTATGAATTCTTAAACTCACTAAATAGAGCACTTCCATGGTTTTACCTCTTTCCATTCTTTTCCCTGATACAGAAAGTTTTGGGATGCTTTTTTTTTTTTTTTCAGTCTGGTAGCACAGTATCTATTCTAAGTCAGAGTCAGCTCACATGGTTTCAATTTTGTGTTCTTTTGTGATACTAGCTAAAGGGCTCAACTAAGGCTTAGAACCACTGTGTTAAGATTCTGATCCCATAACTTTGTACACACAGTTAGAAATAGTCATTGCTTCCAAAAGACTGACTCTGCTAATGTTGCACAAGAAATCTGTGACAAGCAATGCAATTACGAAAGACCTGAAGTTCCAGTTCAAAACAATAAAACTATCTTTATTGCATCTTTCCACATGCCAAGAAAATGCAAATCAGAGTCTGCAACAAGCTCTTCTAACCTTCAATTTCATTTAAAGGGGTTGTTCTTGCAAAAAAAAAGAAAAAAAAACAGAAAAAGAAAACAACTTCCATGGATGTTTAAGACAGGTTAAGTGAAACAGAAAGCTGTTCACTACTGATTACTATTGATTATCCATTTTCCCTGTTTATTTATTTACGTTTTTTTTTCCTGTTATATTGATTGCACAATCCCGGGATTGGTCCACACTTACACGTAAAATAGTCCTTTGGAACATTTTTTGCTCGAATGCGAGCTGCAGGCCCAGCATATATGTAGAAATCAATCTGTTTGAAGTAATTAGTCATGTATTCTAACTGTCTGCAGTAGGTCATCTCCATCCCTAAAGGACAATATAGAAACAGTTATTTTTTTATATACAATATATGGCAAGGAAGATAAAGTGAATTATAAAATACATTAAAACTAGTAACCACACATATTACACAGGGGAAGAAACCAATGACTCAGTAAAATTTAGATTGAAAAAAGAACTATATACATTACCATGATCAGCTAAAACAATGAGGTTTACACATTTGTGCAGGTTTCTTTGTTTAAGTCCATCCATTAGCATCCCCAGTGCTTGATCTGCTAGCTGTAAGGCTTTGATTACCTGTGAGATAAACCAGTTTCATTGGAATTTTTCTTTCTGATTTCAAGTTCTCACTTAAATAAAATCATCAAAGTCTGAAAAAAGTGAGCTTTTCTGTCAGTTTTCATGTTCTTAATAATGCTTCTTCTTTTCTTTTTCCATCACCACTAGAGTATAGATGTGCAGAATTCCACTACTCTACCACAGAACGTGTGACTTAAAAAGACTCGCAATTAATTTTTTCTATTACCTTAGAAAAATTGAGCTTTAAAATATGGTTATTGAAAGAAAAAATTAACACATTCAGATCAAATTTGTTTCTCACTCCCAGATTTATATAAAATATCAGATTTATAACACTAAACACAATTTTTGTTGTAGTATGAACATGTCATTGTATTAACAATAAGCAGCGTTTCAAAAATATTTACACACATGTATTATCTATAAGACCAGTGAGGCATCCAGGAAGGCATGGTGCCCTTCTCTCATATATACAGTCCCTTTAAACTTCCTACAGAAAACCACTGACTGCCACTGAACAAATATGGGAGAAATCCAGTACAAAATGCAGCCATTCACAGAGGATAGTTCTTCCCTAGTTGGTGCAGCCGACTTACAGTCTTCCTGTAAGTCCTACAGTAAGGGTGATACCTGACTGAGTCTGAGGACTCCATGTCTGAGCACTTGCACCCTTCTTGTTCCCCTAACTCTGCTGTACTCTCTTGAATATCTTGCATGCATGGACAATGTACACATATACAAGCACATATACAGTAATGGGTTTTTAACCCAATGTACAAAGAGAAATGGAGTTCCCTTTCCAATTAGGGAGCCTAAAACTGTCCTACAAAGATCAGTTTTTCTGTCCTTGTCCACTACAACAAGGCCTTTTGCTGAAGACCATTTTCAAATATATTAAACGTGACCATTCCAGGAAGGAGCTGATATGGTAAGTCCTAAACTCTTAAAGTCCTTAAAGACTGAACTTTTTGCCTGCCTGCAAGTAAAAATGTAATATTTTTGGGTTACAAATTAGCAAACATTGAAGTACAATGTTAGGAATTAAAAAAAAGATAGTTCTGAGGATTTGCCAGGCCACATGCTTTCAAATATCACTTGGCAATAAAATTAAAGTTCTGTCTAAATGCAGCCATTAATATTATTGCTAATAGTATGATCTGAAATTATTTTCTGCCAGTCTGTTTGGTTTACAGCTCTTTTGATTCACACACAGTGTTGGAGTCATAACAATGGGCTCCACCACAAGCAAGAGTTCTTAATAAAAACTCATAAAACAGTCATGGTAATTTTTGATCTACTATCCTTTCCAAGTTTATAAGTTGGTTAGGTTCATAGTACAGCACCATTTTTAGTGCAATTTAGTCTAAGAAAAACACAAAAACTACTTACACCACCACTAACTGGCCCAAATGAATGTCCAGAAGAATCTGGTTCTTCAATATATAAAGTGTAGAAATCAGGCCTTGAGTTAGAAATAAATAAGAGTGGAATATTATGAGAATTTGGAGACAGCACTTCAAAAAAACACTTTCATTTTAAAAAATGTTAAATGAAACTTAAAACAGAATTATAAATAACTTCTTTAAACCTTAATAAAAGTCCACACAGCAAATATATTTATTCAGCTTCCTCTGAGTTTTGTAATTAATCAACAAGGACTATTTGAAGTTACAATTTCAGAAACAATATCCAGTGTCTTTAATTGGTATCCAGAAATCACTCTGAAAAACTTCATCTCAGACAGCAGAGCAAGCTGTTCCTCTTTGAGATGTAAGTGGAACTACCACCTAAAGGATCTCTTCCTGATTAAGCAGTGAGACTCTAGAGAGCATCTCCTAACTGCAAATATATTAGGAATTTGTTAGCAAATTATCATATAAAAGATCTCACTTGTTTACATGTCACAAAGTTGAGCACCACAATCACTAATGATGTCTACTTTTCATCCTGAATTACTGCCTGCAATTACTTTCAGATATTTGACTTTTTTTGTGTATTGCAGGAAAGGAAAATCTTTCATACAAAATCTTTCATCCATACACTTAGATTAGAAACTGAATGTTCCATGTTTTCTCTAGGCCATGCACCTAGAAAAAAGACACAACAATAAAAGCAAACTTAAACAACAGTACGTTCCATTCAGATATATGTGCAATTTTTCCTCTTTTGTATCTACAGTCCTATCCTGAAAATGTTTAGCTATACTTATAGAACAGGCTTAAGTTCAGCAAATTATCATTTGAGATGGTGAGGATTCCATGTTTCACAAATACCAATAGAAATTTCAATTGCTAAGCATTAAAACCTTTCTAAGCTCTAGTCTCACAAACCAGCTGATATTACTAAGTGTTACCTCTCAGATTTGCCATAATCAAGCCATTTCAATATTCCTGAAATTCTCTGTTCATATGTAACTGAACTGGAAAAAAAAAAAAGATATGATGTTAACAAGGCTTTTCTGATAAGAAAAGATACAGAGAAAGTGTCTACCCTCTAGTCATACAGTGAAGTCGCAGATTTGGATTTCAAGAATGATGCATCTTAACAAGGTAACAGCAATCAGTTTTATTATTCTCATTTTTGATTGAATGTAACTCACTTTTAATGGTAAATTAGAAAGATCCTGATTTTGCAAACAGAAACGTGGTGTTGATGGGAGTACTCATATATTTGTAATTAAATACATGCAAAAAAGAGATTTCAAGTTCAGGACAGAAACCTGAAGTACAAGTCAGAGTAATTTTTATTCTTTCCAGCGTGTATAAATCTTGGACTTTATATCTTAAAAGCAAGTAATGTCCCCAGCAAAATCTTTCTGAGAGCATGCTTTGTTTCCTATGAAGGAATTCACCCATTAATAGTTTTGCTTTCCCCCAAAGTCATACATAAGCTTTATATTAGTTACCTACAGTACTCGGGTGTTTGCTGAGCACCAATCCAACGCATCACTGCAAAACCTTTGTTACCTATAAAGACTTTACAAGAAGTCTTGTGAAAGACTTCTTGCTTTAGATTATCTTTATAAATGTGAAGAATCATGGGAGATTTACTGAAATCATCATGAAAATTTAGAAATAATTTACTAATATCAATGCCTTCCATAAGAAAAAAAAATACTACGAAGGTAATTGCTATATTTTCACATGTGTAACCTGTGAATTAACTAGACAAAACATACAGACCTATGATTCAGTAGCCATGTCCACATTATCATGCATGCAAGCAAGACCAGAGGGAATTGAACTACAGCCCATCTTCCTTTAGTAGCTTCCCTATCCAGCATCCTCTCTTCAGTTAGTTTCTGCCTTCTATAGCCTGTTGCCATGGCTTCCAAGTTTGTGTTCATTATCTTAGGGTATAGGTTATCTGAAAGCTTATTCTCAAGGACAAGAATTTTAAAGGGCTATATAGTATGTGTAGATTTTATGTGTGGAAATACGGTAATCATTGGTATAGCTTAGCAGTGGCTACCAGTCAGTTATAGGATGCTTTCCTAGATGACTTCCTAGTGGGACATCAGTGATTTGCAGTTGGCTGAAATGCAAAACTTTCTGGGAGAGTGGACTATACATTTGACTTTCTCATTGTGAATCCCCTAAACGGTTTCGAAAATTTCAACTATATAGTGGTAGTTCCATGGCAAAACCAGGACGATGTGACATAGGACTTATCTCTCAGACTGTTGTTTAAAAATCTTACATTTCATTTCCTTCAACTGTCATACGGCAATTGGGAATTTTGGAGGAATTTACAGGAATTTATTATAAACCCTATAAAAACTTACCTGTTGAATACACGGTACAAGTTGGGGTATGTTCCATTAATTGGAACATCAGAGCCTGGCCAAAAGAAGGTGCCTGCTTTCAAATTTTGGTACATTGCTGTCAGCCAGACCTACGGGTAAAGATACAAATGATTTTATGGCATTTACACCACTGGAGGACCTCAGATCACCAAAGTAAAAATACATAATTGTGTCAGAAATATGGGCTGCAAGCATGCATTTCTCTTTCTTCTTTCACACATCACTCAGTTGCCTAATGACCATATCTGATTTGAAGTTTGTTTTCTATATATACATTCTGAAGAAAAATTAGTAGCATGGAAGCCACAATGTTGTGATTTCTTGGCTGTTCTGAGCATAGAAAAAAATCGTATAGGTATTTCCATAATTGTCAACAGGTAGTAATCTTTTTTCTGTGGCAAATGCCACTGGAATGGATCATGAAGTTGAAAGAATAGTTCAAAGCTGTGTTCAAAGGGGAGGTTTAGACTGGTCATTAGGAAGCATTTCTTTACCAAGAGAGTGGTCAAACACTGGAACAGGCTTCCTAGAGAGGTGGTCAATGCCCCAAGCCTGTCCGTGTTTAAGAGGCATTTGGACAATGCCCTTAACAACATGCTTTAACTTTTGGTCAGCCCTGAAGTGGTCAGGCGGTTGGACAAGATGATCATTGTAGATCCCTTCCAACTGAAATTCTATTCTATTCTATTCTATTCTATTCTATTCTATTCTATTCTATTCTATTCTAAAATACGGATTCTTGTTACGTGACTTTATTATAAGAGGGAATATTTCTATTCATCTTAAAGAGTGCAGCTGTGGTTCTGTTACAAACCTGAGGGAATCTTTCATGAAACAATGGCACCAAAACCTGGGTACTTGAGTATACTATAAACATGACTACACAGACACACACACACGAGTGCGTGCGCGTAAATAAATATTTGAATGTATATTAAGTAGGTATACTATATACTACATGCATATTTTTTATATTTTTGTACCATTATTACAGCTTGATATTTCTAGTAAATGAATAATATTAATCATAACCACAGGTACAATCAGGATGGGGTTTTTGTATGAAATGTGCCATAAGTTATATATAAGTGTTCATTTTGCTGGAAATTAAGCTCTTTGCTGTTCTCTTCCTTGCTTTTATATGCCTGGACTTTGTAAGTGTATTTGTAAATGGATATAATTTGGAAGTAGATTTCCAGATTTCATTTTGTAGCTAGTTGTTAAAAGACAAATCAAAAATATCCCGCAATAAAACCATATCAAAAATTTACTGTGGCTTCCTGTGGCAAGAGATCCATTCTAATACTAGCCAAAATATTTAAGTCTTTTTTACTAACTGCCACATTAAGTGAAATTTTTAAGTCTCAGAATTAACATTTTAAGAGCTCTTTTACTTTCATAAAAACCAAACTGTTTTGTAGGCGGCCTATAAATACGAAGCCTACAGGATATTTAGCATGTACTGCCAAAATATCACACAACTTTGCATTTCATTCTCTCTTTGTTTTGTTTTATAATATGGCACATGAACCACTCTATACATAAAGGAATACCATGATGAGAAATAAACCTACTGGCTGCCCCTTCCACCACGCAGGTTTGAATTTTTCCGTCCCTGAAAGCGAGAAATGCTTGTTCAAGTCTACATCATACATGCTGTTATCAATAATACCATGAGATTCTGGATACAATCCCTGCAAAATGAAAATAAACAAAAAACAATGCTGAATCTTGAAATCAAATAGAGCCTAAACTATGTTGTAATGTACACTGTTGCATTGTTGCAATTATTTTTTAGGGCTGTTTTATCATAGAAACAGAACACGCTTTCCTAATTCACACAGATCATCAGATTCCTGCCAATGAATTCAGCGTGCCTGTCAAGTTCCCTTGAGTTTCCCTATTTTCTCCCCAGCCCAATTAAAACCTGATGTGCTGTAGATTAAGTACCATATATGTCATGCGGCTGTATATCAGCTGCCAAACCCATCCTAATGCACACTCTCATCAAATGGCTGTGCCTCACCCATACTCATCGGTATCCAGTTAGACTGACAAAGATCAGGAATAACCAGTTTATAGGCCAGAATCAGATAGCATACATATATTGCCACATAGATCATGCCTGCATGTACTATTTCAGCATCTCTATCTCTCTCTTTTACTCCTGTACCTTGAGTTCCCATGTCCCACAAAAAGATTGGTGCCACAAACCCCTTTCTATCTCATCCAGATAATGAAAAGAAAAATAGCCAATTCTCACTTACTGTGACAATAGTATAGTGGTTTGGAAAGGTTTTTGTGGGGTAAACAGCTCTCATGTATTTTGCATGTGTACCACATGTTTCTGCAACAAATCATGAAATTAATAAAAATTTGCTTATAATTTTTTTTAATCAAAAACTAACAGTCTTAAAAACAAAAAAAATCACCACAGTCAGTTGCTGTCAGGGGAAACGTGACTCCAAATTAAGACGCATACATTCTGGTATCTCCCTGTGAGCTAGGCCTACTGTCCCTTTGCAGTCAATGGACCCTGGACACTCAGTTCAGCTGTCTAATGCCTAGATGCCTAGGGCCATTTGAAATGTCTTTAATGATCCTGCCTGGCCTTCAGATGCTGCTCCTATGTCCTGTCTGCCAGCCCAAATGTGTGTCTCAGGTAATTCTGAGACCCAAAATGGCAATAGACATATATGTGTATGCAATGAGACTGAAGCCTCAGGTCAGCTCAGGCAAGATATTCTGCAGAGTTATGTGGTGACCAGATGCATGGGAAGGACTCAGTTGCTTAAGCATTGGAGTCTGGTGCCATTTAAGATACCCTCAGATATCCAAGACGTCTGCATGATGGTTGGCAGTTGTGATGCAAGATCACCAGGAGACTTGTGTCCTCCTGACACAGCAGCTGAAGGCCACCTAGGATAAATAGGAAAACAGTCAAAGCATTCTTGGTAACTTACTGAGTTTTTCAATATTTGGCAGCAAAGAACTCCAAGTTTGCAAGTATTCTGCTCTAAACCCATCCATTGAAAAAAGGATAAGTGGTGGCAGATCAAACCTACAAGAAAATACAAGTTTGTCATCATAAAGGAGTTTGGAGAGTTGGTGACTTGTTAAGATCTTTATCAACAATATGAATTCTACTTTTAAAAGCAGGATCCAGAAGTTCCTTATACTTCCCAGAATTAAAATCACAGTGTTAGATAAACAGATAGTTCAATTTTGAGAGCAAATACACAATCCTCCTGAAAAAAAACACTGGAGGAATAACATACAAGCTACTCAGTATATAGAGAACCTAGGAAAAGAAATTGGGTTTTGTTAATCTTTTAATTACAAATATTTAATTAAAAATACAAATAAATACAAATGCTGCAGACTAACATCCAAACACAATCCCAGAGTACAGAACAGCCGAAGTTCCTCTGTACATAGTAATGGGTTGAATTCTGTCTCTTGCCTCTTAATGCATCTTAAAAAATCCTTCAACGCAGCTGCACAAGGACTGTAAAAGTACAGCATCACCCAGCAAGCAGTTAGGGTCAACTGGCCTCAGTGCTGGGAAACTCTTTTCAATGCCAGGTTTGTGCTAGCCCCTTACCTTAGAACTTTCCCTTTGTGAAGACATCACTAAGCAGTCCATGTTCTTTGTGGATTATATCTTTCAAGTTTCCCAGCTCTCATGGAGCTGGAGAACACTTTTTTGCCTCAAGGCCCCTGACAAACTCAACTCAAAGCTACAAAAGGAATGCAGCATCTGCTAATGTGCTTAGCGTAAGACTTTATGTAAAGAAACAAGGATAAAAGCCTCAGGTCTGAGTTCATACAGTACGTATGATAAAATAGGCGCAAACTGCAGCTCATCTCTAGAACAGTGTTCAAATTCTTGTTATAAAAGTTCTAACTAAGAGGTACTCGCTGTGAAAATAAACTTCAAAGTTATTAAACATGCTTTCTTTTAACCAGCCTAAAAGGTCTCTTAAAGAAAGATACATTAGCAGTTACAAAATGCTGGTGCTATAGGACCTTGTTTCATAACATGAAGTGACAAAATCAGTAGGATCAAGTCATCTAGTTCTGCAAATTCAGTCTTTTTGTTAACCATCATTATATGTTCTACAGTCTCCTTAGAAACATATAAAGAAACATAAAAATTGTAAACATACAATTAAATTAAAAATGTAGTTTGAAGCAGGCTTCACTACGCATAGTATCTAAAAAAAAACCCCAAGTATTTGTGGTTTGTAGGAATGGTTCACTACATAAGCCTGGAAACTATTGGGGGAGAAAATGATTGATAAAATGCAGTTACTGATAACTGACTCCAAACCATTTTTTGGAGCAATACTTTGAGTGATAACTATTAAAAAAAAAGTTATATATTCACATCAGGCAATAATCACTGTCCAGTTTGTTTTTCATTCATAGTGGTCTTTCCAAAACACAGAAGTACACTGGCATCAACAGTTTGTACAAAACAAGTTTCTATAAAACAATCTGAAATTAAACAGAGCTTTATACAGCAATGCTGTTTGCAGCACTTAAAGAAGCCCTTCTCCACTAGTTTCCAAGCTTTAGCCTATGAAACTGTGTTAACTCAGGAAGTTATCTGTTAACCTAAAAAGTATATTTTTATACCTACGCTGGGAGATGCATGCAGGAATCCATGAAGAGGCCACAGTACTAAAGATATTATTGTTATAATAAAACTAAATTGGCAGTAAAATGGATAGAATAATGGATAACATCAAAAATACCGTAACTGAACTAGAAAATAATCCATTTTTCTTTGAGAACAACTTTTAAAACTGTGTTTCTGCCTAGCCTCTACCTGTGATTCTGCAATACTGCATAAATAGCAAAATATCTACAGGTGGACATCAGAATTACCATGTTCTAGCATTTGTAGATATACAGCTACTTTCATAGCCTCCTTTTTAACACACCTTTCTTCCCACAGATAATTCAAGTAAAAAAAACACTGTTACTTAGGTAAAGAATTGCAATCACAGATTCTAACAGTTATTACAGCCTGCATAAAGTGATTTATCCGACTTACCACAGATACAATACGGTAAAATAAAATGGACTATGAACAAATTGTGATACATCAACCTTGAGATAACTAACAATTTTTCCAGGTCTTTGCAAACTGACTTTCAATCTGGATTTGAACTCCTGTACTCTGCTCTCAGCTGTAAATGATAAATGAATGTGCAACAAAATGGCAAAGGTTTTAGAAAGAAAAAACATTGATAGCCACAAACTGCTTCTATATAATATTCCTCAGGGCAGGAATCTTATTCCCAGTAAATATGAAAACCTCATGAAGATGTGCTTCAGGCCACTGGAGTGTTTCTGACCATCACAATGATTTTATTTCCTAAGAAGACAAAATTATTTTATCCTACCCAGCTGGACACTGAGGATTGTCAAGTGATACACATGGTTCTTCCACCCAAGGTATTTCACCTAAAAGAACAAAAGAAAATACTGAGTCAGCATTAAAAAATGCCACACAAACAACAAAGAAGTTTCCTGGTTGAAACACATATACTACACAGACAAGCAAACAAACAAAATGGAGAAGAAATCACTATGAAAGCTTAGCCTAAGTTTTGTCTGGTTTTAAATGGAAAACATTTAAACTGTATCCTGTCCACACTGGATTACTGCCTTCTCTTTTTGCAGATACCACTTACATATTTAGAGATGATTGCCAGGGCTCTCTTTGGCCTTTTTTTTTTTTTTTCTGTAAAGAGCCCATACTCCTTCAATTTTTCCTTGTTGACCATGGCTTCCAAATTTCAAGTAATTCTTCCTGTTCTCCTTTGAATATTCTCCACCTGTTTCACAGCTCTACTCATTTATGATAATGTTTGCCCATCTCTTTGGAAGAAATAAGGGAAGTCAATAAAAGAAGAAAGAAGGAAAGCACCCAAGAAAGGAAAAAATATAAAGAGAAGAAGCAGTGGCTGTTGAAGTTCTTGACTCACCACAGAAAGGTTCTTTCCCAGTAAGTAGCCAAAGGCAGGGATGTACAGTGACCTTAACTAGGTCAGCTCAATCAATTTGGCACCTACTCAAACTCCTGACTGCTTTTAGCTTTAATTTGCATTTAGCTACCAAATATAATTTTGCAGGAGTTGCCTTAAATCTCTGCCACCTCACAATATAAAGGAATTCTGATGACAGGTACCATGTTTTATGTCATCAGCATATTCCTCAGGTATCATTCATGTAATCTGATTTTACCAGTGTTATTCTTCATGTGCTTAGCCAGAGTCTGTATGAAGCAATCAGCCATGAACAAAAATATTCACAAAAAATACCAAAAACTTCAGCTCAAAACATCTTCATTTTCTAAAATGTTACTGTAAGACTCTAATCTTGAGAAACAAGTGCATCTACCTTTATATTTGCCATGTTTGCCCATCTATTTATTTCACAGAATGATTTATATATAGATCTTTTTGACTTTTGATTTACCTTTGCAAACGATGTTGTAGTTTACACAGCAGTCTTTTTTCTGCAAGCAGTCATCAGAACAAGAACAGTAACTTCCAGGTATCCGTGTTTCACCACAACGGAAATTAGTGCACCTCCAAGATTGGGCTGAAAATTGGAAGAAAAAGATTATGGTTCGGTTCACAGAACCTTATGTAAACTCCTGTGTGTGGAAATCCCCCGAACAGGTAAAGAAAAAAAAAAACAGAGAGGTTCTGTTAAACTGTAATTTACATGTCCTTCTTGAGTGGCTTTAGAAGTTTTATCTGAAAGGAAGACTCAAGATTTCATTTAACACATAAAGCCTATTCCTGCGGCCATTGAATAGTAACACAGAGTCAAAGAGTAATTTATTTCACAAAGGTGTTCCCAAAGTCACCCTGTTCAATGCCTTCCACCTTTCCAGGAAAATCTAAAAAAAAAAATAATCAAACCCATATTTCTGCTACAGAAGAGAATGAGAAGTAAACAGATCTTTTTCCTGCTCTTACATGTGATTTTCAGCAGACAGCAAAAACAGAGGTGTAAGGGCTGAAGCGGGCAGAAAAGTGGTAAAGATGAAGAAACATCTAAGCAGCTGCTGGGAGAGCAGAGAGAGTAACTGGAGAGGAGTCTGGCCTCGATGCAGAGCCAGGCCTGGAAGACAAGTGCACTCCTCTGACCCCCGGCCCCCACCGAGTGCTGCATGAGGCTGAGAGTGCACCTGGCCAGGAAACAACTGCTCATTTCCAAAAGCACAAGAGGAGCCGGCACAGCAGTGTTGTTTCAAGGCCCTGGTCAAAGATAACCTACGATTTCCGCTCACATTCATCCACAGCTTTATCTGGAGCAAGAAATATGCCCTGCAAATGCTTTGGTTATCCACAGGGGAGAAAAATACAGGGATCTGACTTGAGAAAGACGCAGGAAGATTTCGTGTCCTGCCAGGTCACAAAGTTATGGCCCTCTAGCCATCTGAGTGCAGCAGCAACTCGACAGTGACACATCCTTCCCTCCCAGAGGGAATGTGACATAGCTTCTGTATATCTGTGTAAATGCAAGAATTTCTCCTTTTCCTATTGCCATCATGTGAAAAAACAAACCCAAAATAAAATGGAAACCAGTAAGCATTGCCTGCAAGGGAACATACTTGGCTCCACGCAGGTGTCCTCGTAGTCCCAGCAGCAGTCCCGACGCTCCTTGCAGCCGCTGTCGCACTGGCAGCCAGGCACCTCTTTCCTGTGCGGCTCGTTGCACTTGTGTCTGCAGCTGACTGTAAGGAGAAGGCAGCCAGCCTGAGTCTTCAGATAACCCTGTCCCAGACAGGTCAGTTAAATGGATCACGGACACAGGCTGCAGGGAAAAATGTGCTTTCCCAAATCCTTTTCCCATGTGGTCACCAGCGCAAGGGTCAGCAAGGTGAAACGAGAGCCATAGGAAGTCCTCTGGATGTTGAAGGTCCTGGTGGCTGTTTGCGCCATGCTCACCCACAGCCTGTGGCAGGGCTGTTTCTGCAGCAGGTCTCCCCAGGATCGGTGTCATGGGAGGCAATGCCCAGGTGTCCCACCCTCCCAGCATGAGGAGGGGGAATTGGGCATCTTTGGTCCAGGCTGCAAGAGGAAGAACGACTCCCACTTTAGACGTCCCCTTATGTACCTGCCAGGGAGCTGTGTGGGACAGGGGCTCCCTCAGGGCTGGGCACCCAGAGCCATTGGTCTCTCCGGGGGTGGCTGGGCAGGGACGAGCAGCCAGGGCACATCCCATTGCCCCAGCCAGGAGCGGGGCAGCCGGGGACACCAGGGCAGCCCCAGCCCAGGCCCTGGGCACCTCCCTGGAGGCAGGGACAGGCCAAGGCCAGGCCGTTGGCCTGGTGAAACCCATGGCCAGGCAGGGCAGGGCTGTGGGTAGCTGGAGACCAGCCCTGCTGCAGCATCTCTGGGGCAGGGGCTGATGGCCCTGGGGGGCTGATGTGGGGTCCTGGGCTGTGGGTTGGATGGGGGCAGCCCCGATGGCAGGGCCCATAATTCTTATTAGTGCACTTGGGACTCTGACCATACCTCTCCCATGTAATCGTTACAATGTCTGTTAAAATTCTGCAGGTTTGGTTGCTGTGATCGAAAGAAAGAAAAGGGTCCAAATGAGGGGCTTTGTGTTGGAAATGGAGCTATGTAGTTCCTCACCACAGCTCTGACACCTTCGTGCAGGGAGAAAGGGGAGCTCTAGATCTCCCAGGGACACCCGTGGACAACCCCAACTCTCCAGGCATCGCCTGCAGCTCCACACTAGCCAGGACAAGCCTTGTGTCCCCAGTCTCTGTACTGCAGAAATAGTTTGAACCACTCTGAGCACCTACATTTCCAGCTTTCTCATCCACTCACATTGTTAGACAGGGATAGGTATGACTACTCAGATTTGCTGGTGCAATTCTATTATAGTTGCCAAAAGGTTCATGCTTTTGCAGGGTGCACTGCCTACAAAATTAGGGCTTTAATATCCACTGTGTAGAAACCGTGTAGAGCTAAATTGATTTTTTTTCAAGCTAGCCAGCTTGTTTCGCATGTAGAAAGTTCTTATGCTGTACCTTGAGATTTCAGTGCTTACATCAACAACTCTTGTTCAATGCAAGAAGGCTTTGCAAATAATTAGAATAACAAGCAATATATGTAATGAGCATAAATGAATCTGTCAAAGGCAGAGATGGAAAGAAGTAATTGAGGGTTAACTGTTTTATGACTGGAGTCTGTTCTGTCAAGAAAGAGCTATGATTTTTCACAAATATACATAAACATATGCAAACAGTTTTTCTGTGCTTTTTTTGGCTGAAGTTTAGAGTAGTTAATTTAATTTTTCATCTATCCATTGGCTTTTGAACAACTCAAAGTTTTTCAGACGGTCTACCTGATTTAAAATTATATAGAATATAGCATGGTGAGTCTAAGAAAAAATATAAACCTTTTCTGTCTGTAATGGAACTGTTCATACCCCTCATAATTTGCAACCCTGCTTCTAATTTCTTTACAATATTTACAAAACTATGCGAGGCCAGGAATTTAGTAGTCCATTAACTTTTATTTGGAATAGTTATTATAATTACAGGAGCTATAAAGAAACTTACCTTGAGTATATAAACAGAATTGATTGTACTATCACCAAATGCAAACTCTGTGCTGATTAACACACAGAATGACAGGTCCTCCTGACTCCTTTCCAGGCCCCTTCTCCCAAGACCACAAGCCCCCAGCACCTCTCTCGACCATGACTCCCTTCACTCCTGAACAGCAACACTCTTTCCCAGTGCCCTCATAGCAAATGCAACCGCACTAAGGTGCATGCCACTCAGGGCTGAGGCTTCCCCTCCACTCCGCAGTGTAATACCATGTGTTCCTAATTCATCTTTCCCAGGTAGGTCTGGTTATGAAAGTAGCAAATAAAGTTAGTCAGTCCCTATTTAGGGTTGCTCTGTAACACCTGCAGTTAGAGGCACCAAAATGCTAATGTGCTGATTTGGTGCCATCTTTCACTTACTACAGTTATGACCAAATTCCTCAGGTAAAAGTCAGTGAAGACTAAAGCTGTGGGTATCTACATATGTTACACGGGAAGTTGTAATACAACATATGTGTCTTCAAAAAGCAATTACAGTTCCATCTCATCCTTTTTGCTAGGCCCATAGTATTGAAAGGTCTCAGAAGGAGCTCAGCCTTGATGAAGAAGTAGGTAAAAAAGTTCAATATGTGCTGATTAGGAATGAGAAAAAGACTGTGCTTCTTTGACCCCTTCGGTATGAGACTATTATTGTTTTGATTCAAAAGGAAGTGTTTTATTTCAAGTACTATGTGGTGTGTTTGTTCTCATCTGGCTTGACCTCCTGACATCAAAATGCTACTTTGTTTTTCTAACTAAAAATAACATTCCACAAATCAAAGCATTATCCCCTTTTGTCCTGGTTTCAGCTGGGATAGAGTTAATTTTCTTCCTAGTAGCTGCTATAGTGCTGTGGTTTGGATTTAGCATGAGAATAATGTTGATAACACACTGATGTTTTAGTTGTTGCTAAGCAGTGCATACACTAGTCAAGGACTTTTCTGGCCTCCCATGCTCTGCCAGGTACACAAGAAACTGGGAGGGGAGGGGGCACAGCCAAGAGAGCTGATCCAAACTGGCCAAAGGGATATTCCATACTATATGATGTCATGCCCAGTATATTAAATGTGGGGAGTTGGCCGGGGGGCAGCTGGGGAACTGGTGGCGTTGGTCAGTGGGTGGTGAGCAGTTACATCACTTGTTTTTTTCCCTGAGTTTTGCTTCTTTCTCTCTCTCTCATTGTTTTCCTTTTCGTTATATCATCATCATTATTATTATTATTGTTGTTGTTGTTGTTGTTGTTGTTGTTGTTGTTGTTGTTGTTGTTGTTGTTGTTGTTATTTCGATTTTGAAACTGTTCTTACCTCAACCCATGAGTTTACTTACTTTTGCTCTTCCGATTCTTTCCCCCACCCCACTGGGGTGGCGGAAGTGAGCGAGTGGCTGTATGGTGCTTAGTTGCTGGCTTGGGTTAAACCACAACACCTTTTTACCATAGCTTTACATAAATTGAAGTTTTCAGAGAGAATTCATAATCAGTTTTAGCATTAGCCACCTGAACTATGCCTAATGTACCCAAAGTGTGAGTCCCGAAGATGGTCCAATGATATCTCTTCTACAAAAATATATTGCTTAGATAATTGCAAGGTATTATATGTAATAAGATATCTCCTATCTCAAATTTCCTAAAAGTATTATTATAATAAAATTTACGAACCTGTTGTGAACTAGGTTTAACACTTCTGTAAAGAGAAGCAAGGCACTCAGTGGTTTTTGACAGGTTTTTCAAGTATAGATTGTGAGTGTACAGTTTTTATACAATCCAACTTGAAAAATGCAGGAACTTCCTTTTCACAGGTGGTAAGTTTTCACAGAGCATTTACATTACACTATAAAAGAGCCTCTGCTGAATGTCTTTACTGGATCTAGCTTCAGCGGTAATTATGCTGAAAATATCATAAAACATACCTTGCTCCTGGTCTCCACGGTTCAGTCCTAGTCCTAAACCTAGTCCCAGGGATACAACCACCAAAGCACACAGCAGAACCTGTCACACAGACACAGGGAAGGTAAAGTTCACAATGGTGATAAACTCTTATGTTTATTACAAATTAACTCTGTGATTATTATTTCTAGGAACATATAATTTCTCATGAACTAATCATTTTTCTGAACTTGTTCATCAAAAAATTGGAGACATTCTGAGCCTGAAGATAGGAAAGGCACAAGAATGATAATCTTGTGAACTGCTTACAAGCCAACGCCTTAATACTGCACTTTTAACCTATGGCCAGTCCCATGCTGTACTTCAGGAAGTCTTTGCTGGGGAAAAGACAGTAGGAAGTAATCAATATATTTACCAGTTTGCAAATTCTTAGTCTGTGTAAAGAGAAGGAAATTGTTTTTATTTAGCTTCTGTGTTTTCCTGAAATGTTCACAGGAATTTCTTAAGAGACTCAGCTGGATGAGGCTGCAATCGTCCAGTTTTCATCCACATGCCAGTTTCTCGTAATAAGTCACCTGGTTAGTGAGGTTAGAGGAAATTGGAAAAAGACAAACAGCCCAAGGAAATCCCACAACAGAAAGCAGCCTAAAGTTGGGGAGATTGGGGTAGAGCTGAGGAAGCCTCTATCAGCTTAACAGACACTCGAGAAGAATGGCGATCTATGCTGGCTGAAAGGTGCAGTGAAAGGTGACAACCCTCTCAGATTTCATAGCGTATGCACTTTCCTCTTCACTAAGGCAATGATGGGAAAGAAAATTCATATCACAGAAAGTCACCATAAACCAGCCCAGTTTACTTCCCATTTTTGCCTTGGAGCCTTCTTTTTTCTCCTGCCATTTCCAGGAACCACCAGGCACTAGCAAATACTAAGATACAAAATGAAGTGGAAATAAGAGACGCTTACTCTCATGCTCAGTTTTACTGTAATGGAGCCTCTTAACTGAGACTACAGTGATTGTAAGGAGCTGAGAAAAACTGTGTGTGTGGGGAGGATATAACCAAGTGCATGTATGCCATCCTGTTACTTTTTGCTCATCCCTGCTCACAGAAACACCCTACGCTCTTTGTTACTGCCTGTCCTGCCTTGCAGGTGCTAGTCAGAAGTCTGGCAGCAGGGAGGGCTGTGCAGTTCACAGGTGTGGGTGTACAATTTGGCCGCAGAGCAGCTCCACGCCGGGACAGTCCAAGCGCACATTATTCTTTCCCATAGACCAGGAAGATCCAGGCACGCAAGCCAGAAAGTCCAGTGTGGCACACTCCAACTAGCCCTCCAACAGAGACAACGAGGAGACTCAACTGGCGTGGCGTATACCTCTTCCTCTGGACTGATACAACTGGAGGGGTTCCTTGCAGACCCCACACTTTCTCCTCCTGCTGCCATGCTCCCTGCAACGGTGCTCAAGCGTTTCCTGTTTCTCCCTTGCTGCCCACCCTCTCCAGCCTCATGTCACTGATTTTTTCCCAAGCAACACCAAACACCAGCAACACCAAAGTTAATTCCTTCACACTTTCTCTCTCCCACCTTTACCTTCTTCCTGCTGCTCAGTCACTGGGTTTTGTACAGGAGAAATACCCCAAAAGTAGGAATGGAAATGGAATTGGTGAGAGAACTGGGTAAGAGAGACAGATGGGATAAGTGTCTTTGGAAAGATTGCCCAAAATGGCAGAAATGCTGAAGTCTCTTGAAGAGAGGATCCAGGAGTGAAGGCAGCAGTTTAATCCTACATCCAGTCAGCAAGGACTGAGAATCAGGGGGCACATTTGGGCTAGAACAGCGGTCACTCTTTCTGGGCAGGGAAGATGACGCTGCCCAGGTAACCTAACAGGTCTTATTTCCCTGAGTACAGTTCAGCCCAGTCACCAGGCCATGCACTCTTCACCTTAAAGGTCACTATGGTTTTACCCTCCATTTTCATTAAAACTCACATTTGTAATTGAAATAAATAGATGATACTAAATTGAAAGCACAGCTATTACAGCAGCAAACATTCCCACTGCTACAAACAATGAGAAAGCTGAAGTAAAACCCAAAAACTCATAGCAGGTGTACAGATGCTGCATTTATTACAGCATTTACACAAAGACCCTTGACTTTGGGACATTCATCCTTAAGGTGAAATAACATTGGTAGCACCTACTCAAACCCTCAGACTTCCCACAGCTAAATTCTCCATCTAAATTCAGGACTATGGCTGCTTATACATAAAAAAGTTGTTCCTGATGCATATGCTCTGTTCTCCGGAGGACTTACTAGACAATGTGACTACTATTTGTGAGTACACAGTTCTCTGCCTAAGCTTTCAGGAAAAAGTTGCCGAGGAAGTACTTCATGCATATAGTTTATCAAAAACATAGATAAATGGTGTAGAATATTAACAGTTTACACCTCCAGTATCAAGATTTTGTTTTATTCTATAAGCAGGCATTTGAAAACTAGTGCATTTGGAAAAATGAATATGTTTTAGGATACTTAAATTTCTCACTTTACTCTTCCAAGTATCTCTTGAAAGTATAATTTACTTTCCTTCATAGTTAGGCATTTTTGTCATGATTCAATTATTTTTACTGAAGACTTAAGGAAAAAATGTCTGTCAATTTACCTTCCCTTTTTTTCTGTTTCCAATATTTCCCTCATATTTTATGCAATCCTTGCACAATGCAGCATTAAACAGAGAGTTGTACTATGTGGAATTGTTCCGATGACATAGAGCTGGCGAGTATCATAACTTGACTCTCTTCTTCAACGGCCTATTTTCAAAATTAAGTTTTGAGTCTTTCTCGAATCAGTACCTGTCATTTTCTCTAAATTCCAATTTACAGATGCAAGAGCTTGTGCAAACATATACATGTACTTATATATACTTTTAATGTTTGTTTCTTTTGTGGTCACAAACAGAAATTTAAAACTGTGTATTGGCTACACAAAAGATTTAAAAAGCATAATGAAAACCCTACATGTTATTATTTCCAAGGCAGCTGCATGACTCTTGAAGCCCTGGGGAAGAAGGAAAGAGTTGATATGATATTTGAGATGCAGAACTGACAATACTGTACGAAACAGTTCATTAATCTTTTCCCATGCCTTGCTTCCTGAGTGTTTTTGTAGCCTTGCCTACATGTTCTGTTTTGTTAATGACAAATCCAAAGATAAGTAAGTAAAAAGGAATGGCAGCTGCTTTGGCCACAAACACACCCGTTTTAAACAAACGTATAAAATAAAGTATTGAAGCAATGTCTTTGCTGTGCAAAAGAACTGTCAGGTTATCATAGTGAAACAAAAAGTGCAGTTAATTGCCAGAAGAAAACAAGTTCGCTTGATAAGTACCAGAAGAACTTTAGAAATCTACCAGTGAAGTTAGTGCCTTCATGCTGTAAAACTTTAAGCACCAATTACCAAGCTACCCTGAACATTAATACAGTGAAACTTCTAAAAATTTTTCAAATTTGAGAATTGTTATACTAGCAGCCCTGAAGAACAGCACCTACTTACAGCACAGATGGCTTGGTATATCAGGAGGTTTTTTTTCTTCACATACTCTGTTGGTTTTAAAGACACCTCATCCAAATGTTCGCTTTGATCCTTGACGACATCCTGAAGCTCCATTTTGCCGAGATCTGCCTCTCAGCTGCTGCGTGTATGCTGCATTCCTCAGCCTCCCCAGCTGGGTTAGCTGTGACTGAAACACTACTTGTACTTCAAGTGTGTACATACTTTGTTCACAGTTTTTTTGTGAGTTTTTGCATCAGTGATAAGTTTGCAGGAAGTCAAAGTAGGCAGGAAAACAACTCAGAAAGTTCAAAGGCTGAAAAGGATTATCTGTGCACAGAGAACCCCTCTGTTACTTTTCAAGATAAGGACAAACAGCATTAGGTAAACTCTTAACTGGAGATTAGGAATAAAATGCAATATGCTCAGCAATAAAATGCAGAAATGACACGAATTCAAGTACTCAACTATTTGATTAAAAGCTTGTCATCCAGAGCATTTGTTATCTGCAAAGAAAGTGTTAAATGTACTAAACAAACCCAATGTGAAAGTAGACAGTTTAACTCCTGCTCTGTGTCACGCTTATGATTTTAGGTCCCTCCCCTTATTTAGCACCAGAGGATTCCTCCCATTTAGTTTCAATCCATATTTTGTCACATACTTCTTCCAGCTTGTTACATGTTTTTTCAGTGGTGATAGATGAACTCATTAAAAACAAACTATATACTGCCAAATCAAATTCAATAAAAAATAAAAAGGTTTTGTTTAAGTACAATTTGAAATTAAATTGTTTTTCAATTTGGTGGTTAATGGAAGGATTGTTTGTTATGAAAATGTACCTTCAGAGCCTACTAGGGCTATGTAAGTGTAACTATTCAAATGTTGATCTGACTCTAAAGTAGAGCACTGCATGAGCTGTAATTTATAATAAATAAATTTATAAAATTTATAATTATAAAAACAAATCCAAAACATAGTACAGTATGAGCTTGTATGAAGAAAATTAACTCCATCCACAGGCTGCAGTCCCTTCCCTTAGCTGGAAAGCTGCCCAGCAGAAAAGGACCTGGGGGTGCTGGCTGACAGCTGGCTGAACATGAGCCAGCAGCGTGCCCACTTGGTCAAGAAGGCCAACAGCATTCGGGCTTGTATCAGCAATAGTGTGGCCAGCAGGACTAGGGAAGTGATAGTGCCCCTGTACTCGGCACTGGCGAGGCCGCACCTCCAATCCTGTGTTCAGTTTTGGGCCCCTCAGTACAAGAAAGACATTGAGTTGCTGGAGCATGTCCAGAGAAGGGCAATGAAGCTGGTGAAGGGTCTGGAGAACAAGTCTTATGAGGAGCGGCTGAGGGAACTGGGGTTGTTTAGTGTGGAGAAGAGGAGGCTGAGGGGAGACCTTATCGCTCTCTGCAACTACCTGAAAGGAGGTTGTAGTGAGGTGGGTGTTGGTCTCTTCTCCCAAAACAAATGATAGGACAAGAGGAAATGGCCTCAAGTTGCACCAGGGGAGGTTTAGGTTGGATATTAGGAAAACTTTCTTTACTGAAAGAGTGGTCAAGCATTGGAACAGGCTGCCTAGGGAAGTGGTTGAGTCACCATCCCTGGAGGTATTTAAAAGATGTGTAGATGTGGCATTTAGGGACATGGTTTAATGGTGGATTTGGCAGTGTTAGGTTAATGGTTGGACTTGATGATCTTAAAGGTCTTTTCCAAACTAAATGATTCTATGATCCTATGATCCAGGAGTGTACCTGCTCCACTGTGGACCTTTCCACAGACACAGATGCTTTGGAGTGTGTCTGCTCCAGCATGGAGATACTCACAGGTCACAGTCCCTTCAATTGGAGTTCAGACTGTAGTTACAGCATGCCTACTATAGCAGTACAGGAACAGCAGCAATGCCCTGGCCATCTGCCAGCCCAGGCACATGGTCAGTGCTGTTATCGAAATGTTCGCAGGCACAGCAAAATAAGATGATAAGCAGGACAGCAAACAGCAGCCACTAACAATTGCTAGACTTTAATATACAGCAAAGCAAGCAAGTCCTGTGGCAAGTGCAGGAGCCTGCTGATTAATAGCTAAACAGCTGTATTAGCTATAAATTTAATCTAGCACATTCCGAACAAATTTGTTGTTATCTCAAAACCCTCTGGCCCCACACTGGGTGCCAAAAAGTGCTGTTGTGGGTTAACCCCCATCAGCAGCTCAGCCCCACCCAGCCGCTTGCTCACTCCGCCCACAGTGGGATGGGGCAGAGAACTGGAAGGGTAAAAGTGAGAAAACTCGTGAGCTGAGATAAAGACAGTTTAATAACTTAATGATTGTTTCCCAACCAGGTATTTCCCATTATGGCAAGAATGAAGTGACTTAAATCACCTGTACTACTGCCTGTTGGCTACAGCACGTATCTCCACTAGCTGTGCAAGTCCCGGTGCCCCTCATATGACGATTTCCTGGGGTACTTTTAAAATTTATTTTTAACATTTCTCATTGGTTAAGTTATCAATTCTTCTAGGCCTGTTTACACAAAAACTGTTAAATATACAACAAATAATCCTCTATCCAATTCCATGCGTGATTTCCCCCATGGGAACACCCTGTTGGTTTCCACTCAACTCCAAGCCTGGAAATGTTAATTTCTCGCTGCTCTGAGGCCTTCGTCTATCTGCTAGAATTTGGGATGACCAGCTTTATTTTTCTGCTGTAGACGTAAGTTTGTATCTAGTTAGGGGCACTACCCGAATTCAGGTTCAGTGCTATTCCAGGAAACTATGTGGCCAAACCACGGACAGCTCCGAAAATGCCGTGTTAATGTCAGAGAGCTGCAAAACTTTATAACTGTCTCGATTTGGCATTTTACATTTTTAATCTAAAAAACCACTGCACATCATGAACCTCTGTATCCTCAGATGTTTTCAGATAAATGCATTTTCCGTTTATTCTAACTTTAAGACTTTTAATGGGAAATAATAATTCTAACTTTATAGTAATTGCAGCAAAGTACAGTCCCGTAATAATTTAAGGAACTTAAATTATTAAGTGCCTTACTATAAGAACCAGAGCATGTGCTTTGTCATACTATTCTAAGAAGAGGTTATTCAAAAAACAAAGAAGCAAATACTTTCGAAACACGCTCCCCCCCCTCCCCCCCAATTCCCAAATATTAAATGGCAGCTGCTTTCCCCTTCGCCCTTGGTTCCCGCTTCCCTCCCCTGTAAGAAGCGCTCCCGGGCCGTCCGTCGCGGGGACCGGGACCGGGCAGGGAGAGACGGGCGGTGCCGCCCGGAACGCTGCGACCGCCGGAACGGCCGGGCCGAGCAGTGGCTTCCCGGAAGGCGGGATCACGGACGGGACTTCCGGCGGGAGGGAGCGCGGCGCCGCCGTCTCCGCCTGAGAGAGGGCCCGGCGGGGCCCGGCCCGGCGCCATGGCCATCCCCATGGTGCCCATGGAGACGCAGCTACAGAGCATCTTCGAGGAGGTGGTGGTGAGTCCGTCCCCGGAGCGCAGCCGCGGGGGCGGTGGGGAGCGTCGTGGGTCCGGGCCCGGGGCCCTGCGGCCCGCCGTGCTCCTCCCGCGGGGGTGTGGGGGCATCCTGAAGAAGACAAAACAGGGGAGAAAGGGCTTTTTTATTTTCTTAGCGCGCTTTGTGCGTTGAAACCCCGGGGTGCGAAGCCCCGCAGTCCTCCCCAGCGGTAGGCCGCGCCGTTGCCGCCGGCGGGCCCGCCGCGGGGTGCGCCCGGGGGTGAGTGTCGGGGAGGTGGTTTCTCAGAGCTGCGATCCTTCCTCAGCCGAATTTTTATGAGGGAGCTGATGCAAAGCAGGACTGGGCGTAAAACAGGGGGAGGCAGATTGCTTACCGAAAACCAGTTTATAGTGTGCTGAGTTCACTGTGGAATAAGCAGTTTAAGGAGACGTTTTGAAGGAGACTAGGAGAAGATGAGTGTCTTGAGAAGACATTTTTCTTCAGCCAGTAGAATGGCGTGAGCAAATCGTGGAAATACACCTGCGCAATGGTAGCTGCAAAATGAGGTATAGTTCAATAGATTATTAGAATAGAACAGACTATTTCAGTTGGAAGCAACTTACAACTATCATCTAGTCCAACCACCTGACCACTTTAGGGCTCACCAAAGGTTAAAGCATGTTGTTAAGGGCATTGTCCAAATGCCTCTTAAACACAGACAGGCTTGGGGCATCGGCCACCTCTCCAGGAAGGCTGTTCCAGTGTTTGACCACCTTCTGGGTAAAGAAATGCTTCCTAATGTCCAGTCTATACTTGCCCAGGCGCAGCTTTGAACCATTCCCACATACCCTATCACTGGATACCAGGGAGAAGAGATCAGCACCTCCCTCTCCACTTCTCATCCTCAGGAAGCTGCAGAGAGCGATGAGGTCACTCCTCAGCCTCCTTTTCTCCAAACCAGGGAAGCCCAAAGTCCTTGGCCACTCCTCACAGGACATGCCTTCCAGCCCCTTCACCAGCTTTGTTGCCCTCCTCTGGGTGCATTCAAGGACCTTCACATCCTTTTTAAATTGTGGGGCCCCAAACTGCGCACAGCGCTTGAGGTGAGGCTGCACCAAGGCTGAATACAGTGGGATAATCACCTCTTTTGAACGGTTGGTTATGCTGTGTTTGAGGCACCCCAGGATGTGGTTTGCCCTCTTGGCTGCCAGGGCTCACTGCTGACTCATATTGAGCCTGCTGCCGACCAGCACCCCCAGGTCCCTTTCTGCAGGGCTGCTCTCCAGCCCCTCCTCTCCCAGTTTATACTTGTGCCTGGTGTTACCCTGTCCTAGGTGCAGAATCTGGCATTTCAACTTGTTAAATTTCATCCCATTAATCATAGCCCAGTACTCCAGTCCATCTAGATCCCTCTGCAAGGCCTCTTGTCCCTCAAGGGAGTTACCACCACCTCCGAGTTTGGTATCATCGGCAAACTTGCTAATGGTTCATTCAACTCTAGCATCCATATTGTTGATAAAACTACTGAACAGGACTGGCCCTAGAATTGAGCCCTGAGGAACACTGCTGGTGACCAGTCGCCATCCAGATGTAGCTCCATTGACTACAACCATTTGAGCTCTGCCCTTCAGCCGGTTCTTCACCCAGCACTGTGAACCTGCTCATCCCACAGCTGGACAATTGTCCAGAAGGGTGCTATGGGGGACGGTATCAAAAGCCTTACTGAAGTCCAGAAAAACTACATCCACTGTCTTCCCTTCATCCACTAGGCCAGTGACCTTATCATAGAAGGATACCAAATTAGTTAAACAGGATTTTCCCTTTCTGAACCCAAGTCATTGGGTCATTAAGTCACTGTTTTGTAGAGCACAAATGAATGAGCTTCTTGGTAGATATGAGCACTTCATGGTCTAAATGGTGGGGTGACAGTAGTTGGTAAGGTCCTGAACAGGAGCCTGACTGATGTTTCGGACAGAAGAGGCTGGTCAAACTGTCTGAACTGGAAAGAATATGTAGGTCTCATAGAGAAGCGTAGTTGAAAATGATGTCCTTATGATGAATTTCAGTAGAGGGAAAGTTGGGTTTTTCTTTCTGTTTTAAGTTTGCATTATAAAATGCACAATGTACTTTTCTTTGAATGGTGTTAAGTTGCTCTTAGCATATTAATTGCCCATACCAGGTTGATTTCTCATTTTGGCACTGTCATTCAGATTATGTTTTCACATGTTTAACATTGTGGTTTGACTGTGTTGTCACGTTGCCTGTTTGTGAGCAATGTTATTTGCCTAAAATTTTTATGTAACAAAAAAAGGCCCTTACAAAATTTCATTGCATTTTTTAAGCCATAACTGAGAAAATAGGAAGTAGTTACTTTCACTGCTGCTATTACTGATGTGGTGAACAGCAGCGAAACTTACCTAAGTTTCTTTGCAGAACTGATGAGTATCAGTTTCTCTTTTGCTTCTTGAGAAAGTTTTGAGTAGCAGTGACAGGCAGTTCTAGGTTATATGATAAAAAGGATCGCCAGAAACATTATTTTATTACATGCTCTTATTTCTATAATAAAAATGAAAACACATAGTGGTCAGTTATAGATCACATCTGAGTATAATATGAAATTTTTATGAAGGGAAAAAATTTGTAGGATAGTATTTTCCAGAACGTTTTTGCTCATGTATTAGAATAATGATGTAGAAGACTTTGAGCAAAATGGAGTTTTGGGAAAAAAAGGCGGGGGGAAGGCAGAAAAGGAATGTTTTAGGGAAGATCAACTGGATATTCATATATAGGCTTTCACCTAGTGCAAGACAATATAATCAATCAATAGAATCTAAGAAGCAACAGGTCTAAACTCAGATGTAAACGTAACTGTATATAATTGATTTGTGTAACTGAGTGGTATGGAACATAAGAGGGACAAAAAGGATTAAAAAATACTGATTTATTCAAAGTATGAAAAAAGAGGTGCAATAACAGAACCAAACAATTTCTCCAATTTTGGGAAGTAAGTTATTGACTAGGTGTTTAGAAGAAAAAAAAAAAAAAACAAACAAAAAAACCAAAACAAAAAACAAAGAGCCTTAATCTGGATCCACAATATATGTTGTTTATAAGTTTATAGGAAAAGAAAATAATCTCAACTTTGGAAGAGTCTAACATAGCAGAAGAAATACGTCTCTGATACAGTCCCGTAACAGTATTTATTCTTATGTCATTCTTTTGTGCTTCATCCTGGTGGTGTGATGCTTTTAGAAAACCTTTTCACAATAGCTCACTCAGGGCTTTTCTCTTACAGAAAACGGAAGTAATTGAAGAAGCTTTTCCTGGGTGAGTGTAATGTTAGTTTATTTGTGCAAGACTTCCTGTATACATGTATTTTTCCACTTGTGCTCTTTCACTGGGTACTGCTAATAACTATTGTTCTTATTTGCATTAGTATGTTTATGGACACTCCTGAAGATGAGAGAACCAAACTGATCAGCTGCCTGGGTGCTTTTAGACAGTTCTGGAGCAGTCTTTCCCAGGTTAACATTTAATTTGTTGCTTATGTGTATTTTATATACTTTTTTTAATACAGTGAAGCCTTTTCTAATAGACAAACACTTAAGCTATAAGGTCTGTGTCCAGTCATTCAGAATCTGGCTTCAGATGTGGTGCAGTAAAGAATATAGGACAACTTTGCAAGAAGAAATATTAATTTTGACGTTTTAAGGTGGTATAATTGTTCAGCAGAGGTTGGTGTGCAGTGCAAATAAAGATAAACAAATGGAAGTGTAACAGTAAAGAAATTAACAAAAAAGGTAGTTTGTTACAGGATTTCTGGTAGAAGTGAATAAATAGGAAAAAAAAAAAAAGGAAATAGATGTTTATGTTCAAAAATTACCTTCCGAATATTAGATACCTCTAGACACTCCTCTGAAATTGGGGACCTGGTCATCTTTGTTTTCATTGAATTTGATTATAACTGTGAAAAGGAAGGAATAATACAGAACAGTTTTATTCTACTCTATTCTGTGCTAACTTTTATGTGAGAAACAAAGTTGACTATAGAAATAAGTGTTTCACGACTGGGAGGTGTTTCCAGTACTGGACAACTGGACAACTTCTGTTGGACAACTGGACTTCTTTAGAATAAGATCAAAAGACTTGTAGGGAAAACTGTATGTTTCTGGACAACCGGACAACTTCTGCCATTTATAATCTTGTTCTTCACTTCTTCATGGTAGGATACTATATGAATTTTACAGTTTGTTTCGCTACCTGTAAATACATTCTTTCTCCCCTCTACTGCTTTTTCAGGAATCCCATGAACAGTGCGTCCAGTGGATTGTAAGATTTATTCATAGCCAACATAGTCCTAAAAGAATTTCTTTTCTTTATGACTGTTTAGCAATGGCAGTAGAAACTGGACTTCTGCCACCCAGGTAAGCTGTGTTGGAATGAATTGATAAATAGGATACATACAAGTTGTAATATTGGAGGGTATTTTACGATGACATTATAAAATTACTGCTGGAGAGCACGTGCTTATTATCTGTCATCATTCTTGCGTTGTCTCCTTCTGCTAGGATGGTTTGTGAATCTCTGATAAACTCAGATACGCTTGAATGGGAAAGGACGCAGTTGTGGGCATTAACATTTAAATTGGTCCGGAAGATTATTGGAGGTGTAGACTACAAGGTATCTTCCCCCCATTCCTTTCTTTGTGATAAGACATGTTATTTTCTGGCTTTGTTTTTTTGATATTATGTCAGAGACATCCAGTGTTTCAAAGTCTGCTTTGATTCTGAAAGAAAAAAATAATTCAGTGAGACCACTTTTAATACTTTTAATGCTCTTTCATAGTTGAGCCTTACCTTAGTAGGTAATTCTGTATGGACAATGTAACTCCTCTTGCTATTTTCTCTATTACATAGTCATCTTCCATGCCCTCTTTCAGTTACAAGCTAAAAAACCATGGAAAAGTACACATGGAAAAGTAACACTATCGAGCATTAAGGCTGAAGTTCTCACATCTGCTCTGACTCCTGTTGATGTGTAGGAGAAATGTCCTGAAAGCTGTCTTTGGCAGAGTACAGCTCTAACAGAAGGAGTAGGAAACCATGCATCTCTTGCAGAGAACCCCCTCACCAGCATTGGTGAACATGTTAGAGCAAAAAGCATAAAATACAACGTTGTACTTTCATCAGTCTGCACAAGCCATTGTAGGTTGGATGTCTCTGGATGCACACCAAAATTTCAACAGTTACTTTCTCATCTGGGGTATCTTAAGATTGAAAAGCTCCGTAAGGAGTTTAATGTCATTAGTGTTCACATTCTCAGTAGAAGTCTGTCTTCTGACACTTAGCAACAAACAGCTAATTTGTCTGTCAAAATATTGTCTGACCATATTGATTGCTTAATCTTTCCGCCAGAAATAAAGAATATCTGGGAATGTTAATTTTGTGTGCTTTCTTTTTAGGGTGTGCGTGATCTGTTGAAAGTGATCCTAGAGAAAATCTTAACAATTCCAAACACTGTGAGCTCAGCTGTTGTACAGCAGCTTTTAGCAGCAAGAGAGGTAACTGAATTTTATGTTATCACTGTAGAGAAAGATAGGCCTCATTCTTTTGTCATTAATGAGTTTCTAATAGCTGGGATGGCTCTCTTTGAGAGT